>JAJKFI010000034.1:9675717-9713536 GCA_029204185.1 Lerista edwardsae
GAGAGAGAGAGAGAGAGAGAGAGAGAGAGAGAGAGAGAGAGAGAGAGAGATCTTAAACCTGAGCTGGAATAGGTAAGATGGCATGTGTGGTAACCCAGGGAAAGGGAAATTTTTCCCCTTCCCCCCAAGTAATGTGCAGTGGCCCGAATGGGGCCACTCAAAGTTGCACTGCTGCAATCAGTGGCACAACTCTAAGCAGCTAGATTAGGGCTGCCCAGACTGGGGCCCGGGATTAGAATCCAGCACAAATGCTGGATCCTGGCACCAAACCCCATCCTGGGCTGGTCCACCCATCTGTCTATGTGTAAAATTTTACTATTCTCCTGGTAACGTTTTCGCAAAAAGTTCAGGCTATTTTGTGGTGAACAGGAGAACATAAGCAGATAAGAGCCCTGCTAGATCAGGTCAAGATCTAGTCAATCATTCTGTTACCAGGAATGGCAAATCAGTTGCCACACACCCACAGGGCAGAAAGTCAACAGGCGCCCCCGGAGGCCCGAGCGCGCCCCATGGCAGGCGCTGAAACCACACACCCCACGTCACCCTGCCCCCGCAGGTCATGCAGACACGCCTCCCTTACCCTGGAAACGTTCTATTTCTGAGCGTACGGGAGACAAGGGAGGGCAGGAGGGCCAAAAACCACACAGTCTCTCCTGGACTGCGCGCAATGGTGCCCCGCCACTGTCCCGCGCCTCATGGCTCGTACCATGGGGCACTACAGGTAAGATACGCGCCTGGAAGTCAATACCCACCCATATTGCTGCTCCCTCTCCAGCATTCAGAGGAACATACACTCTTGGAGAATTCAGAGGATAGCCAATGGCTGTTCAAGTCTATGCTCACGCACAAGAAAAGGGAACGTGATCAGTGGGGATGGCAATTAGGAGTAGGTGATGTTTTTTAACCTATGTGAAAACCAATGATGTGGGTATGGAGATCAAACTTATACACCACCCTTCATTATGTTTGAAAGGTTTTCATAGCTCACCGCCCGCCCGCCCCCAAAAGGCTTGATGGTGGTGCAAGGAGAAGGGTTTACCCTGGATGACTACTGGATGTCCAGGGTCTTCTAGGGAAGCTGTCTGTTGATGTATGATGCCTTCTCCATTGGCTTGACTGGGACCAACTTCCCCTTGATTCCTTCCGTCCTAGAGCAGAGTCCATTCCCAACCATTTCATCTGGTTGTTGAATCATTTGTCTCCTGCAGCAACCGACAACAGTGTATATCGGATGACAAATAAACCCACAGCTTTTAAAAGAATTGATTGGTTGGTTGGACCCTCTGGATCCTGAGCAGCATTCCAAGTTGTTGGCCCTCGCGGCAGGGCAAGGGAAGTGTGGGATAAGTTGGCCTACAAGGGCAACCTCTTAGCAACTTGCCACCAAGTGCAAGATTCTCAGGTTCCATTTTGAATCTCAGAGGACTCACAGAAAGTTCAGCCACCCCAACAAACTTTCATTCCTCAGAAGCAACTCCTGCCACAGCGATCTATCAGACTGGAAGAGATAGGCAGAGCAGAGGAAGTATCTGCTCCCCAACTCTGGACTTGAGTATAGCACTGACTTTTCCTCACCATAGCAGCACTATGGCAAAAATTTCGTTTTGGGTCGCAAACTACCTTTGCAGCCAATGATGGAGTGGAGGCAGCCTTAGCCTGCCGTCTCTTTCACGTGGAAGTACTTTTTTCCCCTCTAGAAAGGTATGCCGTGACTTCTAGATCCTCGTTAATGACCCAACCCTGGATGGAAAATAATATCAATAATCATAAAGGAAACAAAGAAGAGAGCTGGCACATTTTTAAATAAAGAAATTTCCGTCATCTTGTGGTTAATTTAAAAGGTTTATTTCTTGAAATGAATCCTCTTCATCAAATCCCCGATCCTTGAAAATCAGTGCAAACCTGCCTGGGTGGATAATGAATTGATTTGTAATGTAAATGATATAAAACACCCCCCCTCCCCACCTGCATTTGTGTGCGAGTGTGTTTAATCTAAAACGTTTAAGTCTGAAAATGAGCTTCTCCATCAAAAGTCTCTATTCCATTTACATTTCTTGCATACGAGTCAATTTGTGTCTGACCCAGTCTATAAATCACTGACAAGGAGTGCTGTGTTAGTACCTCTCCCTCCCTCCCTCCTCCCTCCCCCTAGAACTGCACATGCTCCATTCAAACAGCCATCTTCACATTACAAACAGCTCTTTAATAACCAGAAAATCTGTTCTCCCCGAACATTGAGACCCCAATTTTCCATACTCTCTCTCTCTCTCTCTCTCTCTCTCTCTCTCTCTCTCTGTGTGTGTGTGTGTGTGTGTGTGTGTGTGTGTGTAAGAATAATATGGAGAGAATGCATGTGAGCTCTCTTTATCATTGCTTCCCATGTTGCAAAACATGGGTGGCTTGGGATAAAAGAGAATTCCCATCCAGTGGGAAGACCTGGGTGTATGCAGCTTGTCCAGGTGCAGCCAAATTGCTCCAGGGCTGTAGTACTGTAGTACTTGCTTCCTTCATTTCTGGCTAGGGCAACAACCCTGAACAGAGGCCACAGGAAGCTACAGTGGGAGCAACGTAAGACCGTGTTCAGCAGTTTGTCCCTCAGTCATGAAGGGTGCAATCCAGTGGTGGCATTCAAATGATTTAGGAACAGGAACAACTTTTGATTGGCACTTGTCGGGAACCCGGAACCAGCCACGGAGCCCGTTAGGATCCGGAACGCCCGTTCTGGTCCGTTCCCCCCGAATGACATCACTGGTGCAATCCTAAGCTGCTCTGGAACAGGCAGGCATGTTTGTGTCCTTGCACCAGGGGAGGCTGGAGCCTCCCCTATGGGTTCCTTGGATCTCCGCCTGCAAAATTGCGGGCACAGGTCCGAGGAAGTCACGCGGCCTGAATCAGGGCCATGCTGCCCAGGTACGGGGCCTTGGATGTGGCCTAATGTCTGCACCGCAAGCTCACCCCCTCCTCAGGCCAGCACACCCACCAGTCCAGCCACTGGCCAGCTCCTCCTGCCCGCCTGCCCTTCTCCCAGAACTGCCCTTGCACCAGCTGAGTTCCACTGGCGCAAGGGCGGCTCTCCACAGGCGCTCTCCAGCTGACGCTACTCCTAGTGCTGGCCTGTGCACTCTAGCGCTGACGTAGGAGTTCCGACTGGCACCTCCATGTCGGCACTACGCTCGTCTGAGGATTGCGCCCTGAGACTCCAATGGGAGGATTACAGGCTTCGGGTTCAGTTTCCACTGAACATTTTTCAGTGAAATTTTGCTTGCACGGCTTGAGCTGCTTGGTGCATTATTTACCATTTTTCTAATTATTATATTGCTTTTCAACAAGAAGTAGCGTGTGAAACAAGTGCTGTGGCTAAACAAATCAACAAATGCTGCCCCATTCCCAATGTGCTCACAATCTAAGGAAAAGATGCAGAAGAGACACCACAGCAACAGTCATTGGAAAAGACACCATGCTGGGCATTGCACAGTTGTTCTCCTCCATTGCATCCTCCTGTAACCGGCTACCTTTCCTTTTTCAGGGGAAAACCTTGCATTGATAAACTCCTGGCATAGGTTGAGACCATCTAGGCCACCTCCTTGCAGCGTAGGTAGCTATCCGCCCACCTCCATCCACCCAATTGCCTCCAGTGCTTTTCCTTCATTGCCTGGATTGGAAAAGGAAGAAAGGAATGGAAATCTGGAGGACAGGAGAGCCACAGGGATGCCTCACTCGGTCCCATCCTCTCCTCACCATTCCACTCATCCACACTTCCTTTTTTGCTCCCTCTCCCTCTCCCTTTTCCAATTCAGGGAATGGCTGGAATAGAAATGGGAAGATTACCAGGTGGGTGGAGGCAGCATATAGCACTCTGCCATGGGTGCCAGGAGACCATGCATCAGCCCTGGAGATTGCCACAATCAGACAGAGAGGATTTGTGGTTGGGGGTGGATGGGAAGGAGGTAAAAAGGTAAAGATTTCCCCACGACCAAATGGTCTAGTCGTGACCGACTGTAGGGGGCGGTGCTCATCTCCATTTCAAAGCCTGCAGAGCCAGCGTTTGTTCTGAGGACAAGCTTCATGGTCATGTGGCCGGCATGACTCTATACGCCGTAGCGAACGGAATGCCGTTCCCTCCCCACCAAAGTGTTCCCTATTTATCTACTTGTATTGCATTTTTAGTGCAGGAGACATGACAGCAAATAGCAGCAATCCTCCCCAAGAGTGGATGAGTATTGAGTCCTGCTCAAGGGCTACCAGGTTATTCCAACTGGAGTGATCTGGGTTATTTCTGAACACTTCCCTGAACTGAGCGCAAGGACCTGCAGTGTGGGATGTGTTGTTAATGTGATGCAAACATAATTTAATGTGTGGAGGTTCCTGCCTCAGGAAGGAGAGTGGACAAAATTACCGTTGGGTCCATTAGTTTTCTGTGAGCCTCTCTATAAAATATCAGCAGCATCATGTTTGTGTGTCTGTTAAGGGCCTGTAGTAAAATCTGTCATTGCAGCACCAAATTGTAGGCTGGACCTTGTAGTGGGGGCATATCAGAAATGTTGTTAATGATGCAAATGGTTCAACAAAGCAGGCAAGGTGTGTTCTTCGGAAGGGGCTGTATCTTGCTAGTGAAGTAAAGAAAGGCTATCTGTGTGGGTTCAAAAGAACAAATAAATAATCAGAAGAGTGCCAGCCAATCGAGAGACTTTTCAAAGGACGGTTCAGCAACAAAGGTTCAGCCCATCTGTTGCTAAGGGTCTGCTGTCTGCGTGAGTGCCGTGTGCAAGTGTGCGTGAGTGTTGTCCACGTTTAGCTCAAAAAGGGGCTATGTATCTGTCACCAACACAGATGCCCCCCTCTTCCCGTCCTTCACAAACGCCTTGCGCCCATGGCCACACAGGCTGTGCGTGTGGAGAGTTTAATAAAAGGGGGGGAAACAGCAGTTTATGTGAGCACTTGGGGAGAAGAGAAGCCACGCACAGGGAGGGGGCCTGTTTGGCAAATGCCAGTCAGTGTATCCATATGGAGAACAGAAGGCTACCGAGTGGCTGCCATTCAGAAGGCTGGCCCCTCTGGCCTGAGCATCCCACTGCCACCATCGCTGGAGGGGAAGAGCTCTTAACATAACAACTGAGCTCAGGGAGGGGGGAGGCCTTCCTCCTTCCCAGCACCAGATTCCGAGGCTCCTGCTCCTGTCTCCCAGATACTGATCTCAGGCGGGAGCATGTCAGATCCCAGGGCCCATGACTCCTCTAATAGCTTTCCCAGCAGTGCTATTGTCTTGCTGCCATTTCAATGTGAAATGACGCCCCTGGGTCCTTTTATGGATAAAGACCAATAAAGTGGGTTTAAAAAAACAAAACAGAACAGAAATCCCAACCAAACCCTTCAGGCATATTGAGCTTCATCTATTGTCTGAGTTAAGGGCTTCTTCCCGGTTAATGAAATCCCCAAAGCTCTCCTCCCTTCCCCCAAGATCTTCACACTGGACATGCCCATATTTCAGACAGTAGCCATTGGCTATGTTGTGGGATAGGAGAGCTTTTTAATGATTTATCAGATAACATTAGCTTAGCTTCAACTAAGCCTCTCTGCTCATTAACTCCTTCCTGTTTTCCGCTGCTTTTTCAGGCTTGCGCAGCCATTTGACTGATTGAACTATCCCCGTCTTTCTCCATCAAAACTGAAATTGCCCCTGCCACTGCAGATGATGCAGACAAAATAAAAAAAATGCATCCAGAGATTCCTTTAATACACGGGCCCATCACTTCCCAAAAAGATGGCAAGGAGCACTGCAGATGGGCCAATCTATTTGTGGAGTGAAATTTGTCAGCATGTTCTGGTCTCTCATTTGTGATCAGCGGGATTGGATGGATTGACGAAAGTCCAACTGTAGGGGAGAGCTAGTGGACTGGAGCTGGGAATCACAGAACCCTCTGGGTCAACTAGGTCAGCATTCTGCCCTAGGGTGAGATATCTGACACCTAAAGAATCCCCATGAGAAGCCATCCTTTTTCCTTGACATGAAGAGGCTTCACAAGGTGGCTTGTTCTGTTGCCAAACTGTTCTCAAAGATATTATTTTTCTCACCCCAAATTCCCGTCGCTGACTTCAAACCCTTTGCTTTTTGTTCTTCTTTCTTTTTTTCCTAGCACACTTTTAAATATTTGGAAGCTGTCAACAGGCCATTCTCTGCCTCTGCATCCACCTTTTCTTCCAAGATTATGCCAGCCTTCTTCTGACCTGCTCTAGGCATCTTCCTTCATCAGTGGTATAACATTTGCCCGAGTAACAGATGAGACGTTACTATTGCAGTGGACTTTATCTAAGGGTACCTTTGAAGAGTGTCTGGAAAGTTCTGCTGGAACAGAAAAGCATCTGCATGGATTCTTGCAGGGGCCTGTGCCTGGGAGCATATATAACTTCCATTTTGTACCATTCCCATTGATTTTCAGCAGAATATTCAATATGTACAATATTACGTGTGTGTGTGTGTGTGTGTGTGTGTGTGTGTGTGTGTGTGTGTGTGTGTGTTTAATTCATTACTATAGCGAAGGGCTTTTCAGTGGTTTTATGTATGCAAGCACTGTTTTTCCATGCCACCTTTTGCAGGTACGACTTTTGCATGTATCACCATGACCACCAGAGATGGCAGCTGTAAACAGCTGGAGCTCAGCTCTGCACCTTCCAGCACAGAATTGGTCTGAGCCAGTGATGTCATGCACCCACTACGCACCACTACGCGAGTACCGGTTCCTAGAAGTTGAGCTGGCCCCGCCCACTCGAAGCTGGCCCCTGCTATTTAACCAGGGAACAGTTGAAGCAAAATATGTATATGCACATCTCTAGAAAGCAAAGCAATAGAAGTTAAATCAACACTAACCACAAGCTGAAGTTATTACAAACATGATCACATCCATGGCAACAATCATGACATTACTTCCGGCTTATGACGTCACTTCCGGTGGGCGGACCCCAACAAGTGCCAATCAAAAGTGAGTACCTGTTCCTAAATCATTTGGATGACACCACTGGTCTGAGCCCTTAAATGTGAGTTGCTGCCCTTTTACCTATTGAGGACACAATCCTACCCAGCGCCGGAATTGCAAGGCCAGCCGGCCATATCCGACGTGGGTAGGGGAAGGCTGGAGCCTCCCGCGGCAAGGGAGTGTGTGCTTCCTTACCGTAGGGGAGGTTCCAGCCTCCCCTATGCACTCCTTGGATCTGCGCCTGCTAAAGAGCAAGTGCAGATCCAAGGAGACCGCGCGGCCCGCATTGGGGCTGCGCGGCCTCCGGAATGGGCTTAGGATGTGGCTGTATGGCCACCTCCCAAGCCCGCCCATGTCCCACCTACATCCCACCCACCCTCTCCCTCCCTCGTCTGATCCCTGTGCCGTCTCGGCATGGAGCTTCCCCTGTGCCAGCTGCCTTCAGCCGATGCAGAGAGACTCAACGTCGTTGCTGTTGGGCTGACGCTACTCATAGCATCGGCCTGGCAGCAGGAGCGCAGCGGGAGCAGCCTGACAGACGACATTGCATCGACGCGAGAGGGCAGGTAGGATTGCGCTGTAAAAATGGTTGCCATTTGTTGGACGTGATGGTGTTATAAGCAGCTTGCCTCTTACATTGGACAAAATGAGTTTATCAGCTGACAGGGTAAGAAGTCCCAGGGCTAGAGGACATCAGCCTGGAGCAGAGGGAATCCCTTCCCTCTAGAGTATGCAACTAGAGTATGCATACTACTAGATGCATACTACTCTAGAGTATACTAGAGTATGCAACTTGTTCCTTCAAACAGTCACAGTGCCAGAGGATTAGAGGATAGCCAATGTCACGCCAATCTTTTAAAAAGGGAGGAGGGGGGACCCTGGGAACTACAGGCTGGTTGGCCTAACGTCTGTTCCAGGTAAGATGGTGGAAACCCTCATCAAAGATAAAATCCTAAAGCACGTAGAGGAACAAGGAAAGTCAGCATGGCTTCTGTAAGGGTAAGTCTTGCCTCACAAACCTTTTGGAATTCTTTGAAAAGGTCAACAGGCACGTGGATGTGGGTGAACCTGTGGATATCATATACCTGGATTTTCAGAAGGTGCTTGACACAGTCCCCCACCAAAGGCTGCTGAAGAAACTTCACAGTCAGGGAATAAGAGGGCAGGTCCTCTTATGGATTCAGAATTGGTTGAGGGCCAGGAAACAGAGAGTGGGGGTCAATGGGCAATTTTCACAATGGAGAGAGGTGAAAAGTGGAGTGCCCCAGAGATCTGTCTTGGGACCAGTGCTTTTCAACTTGTTCATAAATGACCTGGAGACAGGGATAAGCAGCGAGGTGGCCAAGTTTGCAGATGACACAAAACTTTTCCAGGTGGTGAAGACCAGAAAGGATTGTGAAGAGCTCCAGAAGGCTCTCTCCAAGTTGGGGGAATGGGGAGCAAAATGGCAGATGCATTTCAGTGTAGACAAATATAAACTGATGCACATCGGGGCAAAAAATCAATACTTCACCTATAGACTAATGTGTTCTGAGCTGTCTGTGACAGTTCAGGAGAGAGATCTTGGGGTGCTGCTGGACAACTTGATGGTGTCGACCCAGTGTGCGGCAGCAATTAAGAAGGCCAATTCCATGCTTGGGGTAATTAAAAAAGGGGTTGAGAATAAAACGGCCAACATTATTATGCCATTGTACAAATCGATGGTAAGGTCACATCTGGAGTATTACGTACAGTTCTGGTCGCCACATCTCAAAAAGGACATTGTGGAGCTGAAAAAGGTGCGGAAGAGAGCTACAAAAATGATTATGGGGCTGGGGCACCTCCCTTATGAAGAAAGTCTGCAGTGTTTGGGGCTCTTCAGTCTAGAAAAAAGGTGCCTGAGGGGGGACATGATTGATACATATAAAATTATGCATGAAAGCATAACTTTTCCCTCTCTCACAACACCAGAACCAGGGGACATCCGCTAAAATTGAGTGTCGGGAGACTTAAAACAGGTAAAAGGAAATACCTTTTTACCCAGCAGGTAATTAATCTGTGGAACTCTTTGCCACAGGAGGTGGTAATGGCATCTGGCCTAGATGCCTTTAAAAGGGGATTGTACAGATTTATGGAGGAAAAGTCCATCATGGGCTATAGGCCATGATGAGATGTGCAACCTCCTTACAGTAGTAGTAGGCTACTTCAGAGTACCGGGTGCAAGGGAGTGACAACAGAATGCAAGCATCTTGTTGTCTCGTGTGCTCCCTGGGGCACCTGGTGGGCCGCTATGAGATACAGGAAGCTGGATTAGATGGCCTTTGGTCTGATCCAGCAGGGCTCTTCTTATGTTCTTCTTCTTATTTATGAAATCCCTTTAAATCAGACCATAAGTACTGCACTTCTGTATCTAAATAAACCACATAAAGAGCATGGTAAATAGCTGTTCTGTTTTTTTTAATTGTATAGAGGTGGCAGATTTGAGGTGGCATCAGGTAGCGTTCCTGGTTGTACCACTGCCACCCCTAGCTAGACTAATATTATCCAGTGCCTTAGTAAAATCCATGTGCAGCTTGATTCCTACACTAAACTGTGGCAAAGGGGTTTGCGCTCAGAGAGGGGGGAATTAATGCAAATGTACACTCCCCTCTACTGGTAATGGACCCTAGCTAGCACAGAGATTAGATTTATACCCTCCCTGAAAACGTGCGCTATCAAGAGCATAGCCTCCCCCCTCCTCCCCTTCCCCACTAACTCACCCATCTCTAGTGTGCTGAACACAGTTTTTCATGCTCCGTGTCTGGCATGCATGGTTGTGAGTCCCCAGTGACTGGAGCGGTACAGAGTTTGGGAGCAGCGGCTGGCAGGCATTTCTCCTCTCTGCTGCCCACAGCACTTATTTCCAAACAGAGAGTATTTGATCTAGATGGAGCAATGAAGGCCGTAATGGGAAGTGCTCTGCCACAGTGCAGTTCTAAAATGTGCTGCAGCTCAAGCACCTCTTGAAGCCACATTCCCTGAAAGCCCTGCCCCTTAAACCCAGATTCAATGTGCGTATGCGTGCGTGCGTGCGTGCATGCGTGCATGTGTGTGTATGTGTGTATGTGCGTGTGTGTGGTGGTAGAAAGGAACTCTCATTGTTGTCATTTATGAGTTTGGAATACAGACTTTTGAAGAGTGGTTCCAAGGCTCAGCAGGGCTGTGCTGAAATCACTAAACTCGTTGCAATGCAAGTCATGTCATTGACCACATGACTTGATTTGACTCATGAGTCATTGTCCGCACCAGTTGCAACTCTATGTGAAAAATTTAGAGTCATTTTGAGTAGAGTCTGAATCATTTCAAGAAATGAGATGTGTCACAAGTCAATCACTTCATTTAGCACGGTGGCTGTCAAACAGTTTAGTTTGGGACCCAATTTTTTGAATGGTACTTATTTTGGGCCCCACTGGAAGTGATGTCATTAACTTGGAAGTGATGTCATAGCCGGAAGTGAAATCATTAAGCAGGAAGTGCTGTCACTGTGACATAATCAAATGACACTCCTGGAATGCAAACTGGCATTCATGGACTGCAGCAATTGCACAAACCATGAAACATCCTTCAGAGAAAGCAAGATTAGGGCAAAATATGATGTAAAAGCACTGAACTAAACACAAAAATGTAAAAAAAAATCCTCTCCACCTGAAAATTCAAACTGTTAACATATTCACAAAAGGAATACAGCAAGAGTAAGGTCTGCAGCTTCCCAGATGGCGGCTCCGAACTTTCTGTGACCCACCTCACATCAGTTTGCAACCCAACCCAAGTTTGAGAAGCACTGCTTTAGCACACAGAATAAAAGGAGGTGGCTGCGGCAGGTGTGTGTATGTGGGAGTGGTCATTTAACACTCCCCTCCCCTCCCTGGTTTGTCCAGCCAATCCTTCCTATGGCAAGAACCCCTTCCCTCATCCTTTGTGTGGATGGATGCCCTTATCTCCTCCCTTATCCAGAAAACAAAGAAGCAATTCGTCCAATCATCGGTCCTTAGATACAGAGAGCCTCCTTCCCTCTTTTGCCACTGCTGCTGCCTTCCCTTCCCTCCCAAGCCTCGTACAGTCAAATTAAGCCTTCCTCCTCCACCCATGTCCTTGCCTCCTGGAACCAACCTACCTACCTCCCAACATGTTTGCTGCTGCCAGCTGGCTTCCAGATTGGCCACAAGATCTTCAGCACGATGCAGAAGTGGCAAAAAAAAAGTAAGCAAGGAAAAGTGAGTCGGGACTAGAGACATTTGGAGTCCTGATTCTTTTTCTGAGGGCACAATCCTAAGCTGGGGTTAGGCCAGTACAAGGGACTTGGGCTGGCCCAGGAGTGTCATAAACACTCTGTAAAGTGCATTTCGACCACTCTCAGGCTCAGGGAGGACGGCACACATCCATCCGCCAACCTCCAACTCCGGGACTGGTGCAAATGTGCTTTATGGTGTGTTTGCAACACTCCTGGGCCAGCTCAAGTCCCTTGTGCCGGCCTAATTCCAGGTTATGATTTGGCCGAGTCACTGTCCCCGAGTCATGAGTCTAGGGTCCTTGATGTGCATGACTCTAGTCAACATGAGTCATGAAAAACAACATTTTCACAACTTGAATCATCACAAGAACCCATCCCTGGGGCTCAGTATGTCAGAAAATAGCTAGGGATTGCCTCCTTCTAGGAACGCCACTGTTTCACTGTATCCCTAAATTGGCACCACAGCTACAAGCATTTTGGAATTTCATGAGTATTTTCCCAATGTGCTTGCATACAGACAGTGATGTCATGCAGGGGGTACACAGAGGTACGCGAGTACCGGTTCCTAGGATTACGGCTGGCCCCGCCCATTCGCCCGCCCACTCGTCGACTCTGTCCCCTGCAACGTTTGAATTTCCTGCATGTTTGAGTTGCCTGCATGTTCTCAGAGCCAGGCAGGCAGCGAGCGGAGCCTTGCCTTGCCTTGCCACTGAAAAATGAGCTGCTCTGGGGGTTTGGAACTGTTGGGTCACTTTCACATGATGCCAGGCCTCCTTAACATGTTCTGGGGGTGCTGTGGAATACTGTTGCAACTGTTGGGTCAGTTTAAAATCGTCTGAGGCCTCAAAAAGGGCTTTTTTCATGTCACTTCCTGCCACGACATCACTCCCGGCTTATGACATCACTTCCGGTGGGCGGGTCCCGACACGTGCCAATCAAAAGTGAGTATCTGTTCTTAAATCATTTAGATGACACCACTGCATACAGACATATAGGCGATACTAGGTTTAAAGCACAGTCAGTTGTGGTTGTCCCAATACAAGCGAGAGGCAATGCAGCCCGCTAAATGAACTGAAGATGACTGGAATGTCTTTCCATGCAGTTTTGATAGTAACACCATACAACATCATTTAATCAATTAAAAGGCACAGGTATGTTCTATTAAAGCAGTTTATTTTGGTGTAGGGGTGTACAAGTGTCAGGCAGCGCAATCCTGCACTGCCTCTCGATCCGAGGAGCACATAGGGGAGGCTGGAGCCTCCCCTACGGTAAGGGAGCACATGTTCCCTTGCCATGGGGAGGCTCCAGCCTCCACTATACTGCATTAGGATATGGTGTTGGCCGGCTGGCCTCGCCATTCTAGCGCATTATAGGATTGCGCTCATAGTTTCACAGAACTCTTCATCTGACAAATGACTACCATTGTTTCTGCCTTAGAAAGAAAACGATGAAAATTAAAAGCCTGCCTGGACCCACATCAAAAGCCGGGATCCACCCAAGTTGGTCCTATCAAAGATATCATTTTATACATTAAGACGCATTGCTGATGCAGAGAAGGTTCAAGGAAGTTATTCAGCATGAATTGAATGACCTCATGAACTGGAGTAATAGAAACAGAATGAAATTCAGTCAGTCATTTTATTAAGTGTTTAGCCATTGGCCATCACACAGAAAGCGCATTAAGCAGGACAAAAATAAAAAAGGGCTGTCGGTAAATAAATCAGAAACCCAAACATAAAGGATATAACAAAGTCTCAAAATTAGGCAAATCTAAAATGGACTGTAAAATCTGATTTAAAAAATTCATATCAATCCTCACATTAGTGCCCCTGACAATAAATATATACTATATTGGAGGTATCAGTTAAATACTGCATGAATGGAAATGCAGTGTTGTTTTCTATGATAAAGAGAACTGGAGTGCTATCAATACAGCTAAGCTGCCTTTTTTGGTGTGTATTTTGCTGCTGGCATTTGCTGATTTGATAAACGTATAATAATGTCATTCTCATTTTCGGATCTCAGAATATGAACTAAAATTCTAGGCAGACGCATAAGAGGGAAGATATCCCTGCTGTGCATTAACAAGTGCAGGGAAGATATCCCCATTGTGCATTAGCTGTCCTGAAAAGCATCATGGATGTATCCTATAGAATGATTTTGCCTCTCTTTTGATAGAAGACAAACATGGTGGTAGGTAGATTTTGATGCTGCTATCACTGTCAGTTTCCACTTTAACAGCATCCGTGACAAAAGGCTGCAGTCGTATGTCCTGTGCACCAGAAGGCTGCACCTTCTGCACGTGGACAGGGACATGGGCTGGGGACAGGGACAAGTCTTAGAGAGCAATCCTAGGGATTGCGCAGCGCTGATGCAACGTCATTAGCGCTGAGGTGGGGGTACCTAGTGCACCCCTGCCTCAACACTGATGCTCCCAGATTAGCACTAGCTGTAGTTCCAGCCTGGGCGTGCGGGTGGAGAGCTGCTGAACTCAGCTGGCGCAGGGGCGGTTCTGGGAGGATGGGAAGGCAGAACTGGGCGGGGGGTGGGCAGGCCGGTGGCAGGCTGGCCTTGGGAGGGATGTGGGCTTGGGTTGCGGCCATCCTTGATTTCGTGCCCTTGCACTGAGAGGCTCGTCTCCTCGGAAGCTGCAATGGATACAGCGCAGGCCAGCAGGCCTGCCTGCTCCAGCACAGTTTAGGATTGGGCTGGGAGAGCCTTCCGGTAAGCCAAAAGGAGAAATGTGGAGACGCTGGAGCAAGGAATTCCGGTGAGGATCAGATTCACATTAGGACAGGCAGTGAGTTTTAGCATAGGAAGAATTTTTGTATTTTGGTGACTTCTCAGTGTGGATGTGCTATTGAGCACAGATATCGCATCAGTTCGGTCTTATTATATATGGACTAAGATGAGTTAATGTTTCCCCCTTTAAAATTAATGGAAAAATTGCCCCAGGGAAAGCCCCAGCTGGGCTGATGGGGCTCCTCAGAAGAATTGCGCCTGCTGTTTAGCAGGCACAAGTGTGATGAGTCTACAGCTGCCCAGATTGGGGCCGCACGGACTGGGGACAGGGGATTGGATCTGGCATAACTTCTGCCTTCTGGCTCCCGGCTCCTCCCGCCCTGGATGCCCTACCCATGGGATCGCCCTCCCTCTGCCCCCTACACCCTCCCTCCCACTTTCCCCCACCCAGAAAAGCCCCTGCACTGGCCGAAGTTGGCCAGCACAAGGCCGTCTTACCGGTGTTTGTGGTCTGCCTGCTTGGGCTGCTGCTGCCGCCTTACAGCACTTTCACAACAGCGCTGGGCTGTCACAGCAGACATGTGTCAGCCCAATAGGCCACTTGGATTGCTCTGTAAAAGAAAAAGATAGTTGGTTTTGACTTTTGACAGACTCCTAAGTTCACAGGAACTCAGCACTGACAGCCCAGCCCTCCTGACAGAGCTTGATGCGAAATCTTTCAAAAATGATTGCTGCTGAATACCAAGCACTTTAACTATGTTTGCAAGTCTGATAATAATTGAGGACTATGAACAGGTTTTAGTACCAGAACCTTTCTTTTTGGATTCATTGTTTATTGGTTTATCCATAAGAAGTGTCAGGATGCACCCCAGCCCTTGGCAATTGAAAAAAACAACATCCTGTTACTGTGATTCTGATTGTTACTCTGAAATACTCTGAAAAACCATTAAGCATTTGTGAACTAAGTATTGGACACTTTATTGTTACTGTTTATGGTTGTGAATCATTTTTTTCCTTTGTATTTATGTACTGCCTTTCTAGGTCATTAGATTGCTCTTTTGACTTTATTCAAGGCGGTTTACATAGGCAGGCATTTCTAAACCCAAAGCGTTTTTACAATCACAAAAATAAGTTCCAATCTTACAAGAACTGCTACCTTCAGATGACACTTTCAAGTCCAGCCTTTCTTTCTTAGCCGCACGATTGCCTTCCTGCCGGCTGATAAACGACTTCTTGCTTCTTTTCAAAGTATTTTGAAAAATACTTGTACTCATTTCTATTAACTCTTATTATCAGAATATGAAAAGTGGTGTCGTCTGTGTGTGTATTCCTTCTGCCAAGAAATGCTAAACCAAATTTCTCTCAGTTAGAGAATTTGTATCTTTTTTACTTTTCAGTAGTAATCGTATGTTCTTATTCGTTTTTTGAACATACTATGACATATTTTTGGCATAAAGTATGCAGTGATCTAGAAATTGTGACTATAGTGGAAGAAGAGCTTTATCAGGCAATAAGTTGAACTTTGGATCCCAACAGTGAAATGCAAGTCTAGAATTCAAGTTCAGCTGCTTACTAACGAAGTGCAACTGAAGATAATATGAGTGAGCAAAATAAGTTGATATTTTAATGACAGAAACAAAGGAACTAGGGTAGTAAGGTAGGAAAGAACTGAAGGATGTAATAACAAGTGAAGATATTTATTTACTATCTAATCCAGATTTATACCCTGCTTTTCATTCAAAATCCCAAAGTGGTTTATAGACATGAATGAAATGTGTAAAATCACAATTAAAACAACGTAAACACACAAAATGTTAAGAAGCGTCTCATAGTGGTGAAAAAAAGCCAAGATAAAATCATTTTAAGGAAGTCATTCAAAAATGCTATAGGACAACATTTCTTAAATTGTGGATGGTGACCCCACTGGTGGGTCATAACCTAATGTGCTGTGGGCTGCGAGCCCATGTGTTGGGATATGATGTGATGCTTCCTGTAGCACCATGATGCCTGGGATCCCACAGAGGCAGCTTCTGGGTAGCACTAGGCCCACAATGCATTCTCCCAAGAAGGTGTCAATACAGGAAGCATCATGTCACAAGCTATCTTGGAGGATGAGGTAGGTGGCAGCACTAAAAAGTTTGGGAACTACTGCTATAGGAGACATTTATGAGAAATGGAAAAATGTTTCATAGGAGAGTTAAAAGAACATAAGAACATAAGAAGAGCCCTGCTGGATCAGGCCAAAGGCCCATCTAGTCCAGCTTCCTGTATCTCACAGCGGCCCACCAGGTGCCCCAGGGAGGCATGAAACAACAAGATCCTGTTGCATCCTGTTGCCACTCCCTTGCACCCGGTACCAGTAGCCCACCACCTTTGTAAGGAGGTTGCACAATCCATCATTGCCTATAGCCCACGATGGACCTTTCCTCCAGAAATCTGTCCAATCCCCTCTTAAAGGCATCAAGACCAGATGCCATCACCACCTCCTGTGGCAAGGAGTTCCACAGATTAACTTTGTTGTTGTTGTTGTTGTTCAGTCGCTAAGTCGTGTCCGACTCTTCGCGACCCCATGGACCACAGCACGCCAGGCCTCCCTGTCCTCCACTAGCTTCCTGAGTTCGCCCAATTTCATATTCATTGCTTCGGTGACACTATCTAACCATCTCATCCTCTGTCGCCCCCTTCTCCTTTTGCCCTCAATCTTTCCCAGCATGAGGGTCTTTTCTAAAGAGTCCTCTCTTCTCATCAGGTGGCCAAAGTATTGGAGCTTCAGCTTCAGCATTTGTCCTTCCAGGGAGCAATCAGGCTTGACTTCCTGGAGAATTGACCGATTGGATCTCTTTGCAGTCCAGGGGACTCTCAAGAGTCTTCTCCAACACCATAATTCAAAAGCATCGATTCTTCGACGCTCTGCCTTTCTTATGGTCCAGCTCTCACAGCCATACATGGCTACTGGGAAAACCATCGCTTTAACTATGCGAACCTTTGTTGGCAGGGTGATGTCTCGGCTTTTGATTAAGCTATCTAGGTTCACCATAGCTTTCTTCCCAAGAAGTAAACGTCTTTTAATTTCATGGCTGCAGTCACCATCTGCGGTGATCTTGGAGCCCAGGAAAATAAAGTCTGTCACTGCTTCCATTTCTTCCCCTTCTATTTGCCAGGAAGTGATGGGAGTGGTTGCCATGATCTTAGTCTTTTTAATGTTGAGCTTCAAACCAATTTTGGCACTTTCCTCTTTCACCCTCATCAAACGTTTCTTTAGGTCTTCCTCACTTTCTGCCAGTAGAGTGGTATCGTCTGCATATCTGAGGTTGTTGATGTTTCTCCCAGCAATCTTGATTCCAGCTTGTGAGTCTTCCAGCCCTGCCTTCCTCATTATGTACTCTGCGTATAAGTTAAATAAGCAGGGTGACAGTATACAGCCTTGTCGTACTCCTTTCCCTATTTGAAACCAGCCGGTTGTTCCATGTCCAGTTCTAACTGTTGCTTCCTGACCCGCATAAAGGTTTCTCAGAAGGCAGATCAGGTGGTCTGGAACTCCCATCTCTTCAAGAACTTGCCACAGTTTGTTGTGATCCACACAATCAAAGGCTTTAGCATAATCAATGAAGCAGAGGTAGATGTTTTTCTGGAACTCTCTTGCTTTCTCCATGATCCAGCGAAGGTTGGCAATTTGATCTCTAGTTCCCCTGCCTCTTCGGAAACCAGCTTGTACATCTGGTAGTTCTCGATTCACATACTGCTGAAGCCGAGCTTGTAGGATTTTGAGCATGACCTTGCTAGCATGTGAAATGAGTGCAATGGTGCGGTAATTCGAGCAATCTTTGGCATTGCCCTTCTTTGGGATTGGAATGTAAACTGATCTTTTCCAGTCTTGTGGCCACTGTTGGGTTTTCCAAATTTGCTGGCATATGGAGAGCAGCACTTGGACAGCATCATCTTTTAAGATTTTGAGTAATTCCGCTGGAATGCTGTCACCTCCACTAGCTTTGTTGTTAGTGAGGCTTTCTAAAGCCCACTTGACTTCACTCTCCAGGATGTCAGGTTCGAGCTCAGTGACTGTACCACTGTGGTTATCAGGAACATTTAGATCGGCCTTGTAGAGTTCCTCTGTGTATTCTTGCCACCTCTTCTGAATCTCATCTGCTTCTGTTAGGTCCTTGCCATTTTTGTCCTTTATTGTGCCTACCTTAGCATGAAATTGTCCTTTGACATCTCCAATTTTCTTGAAAAGATCTCTAGTCCTCCCCATTCTGTTGTTTTCCTCTATTTCTTTGCATTGCTCATTTAGAAAGGCCTTCCTATCTCTCCTTGCTGTTCTCTGGAAATCTGCATTCAGTTGGGTATATCTTTTCCTTTCTCCCTTGCTTTTGGCTTCTCTCCTTTCCTCAGCTATTTGTAAAGCCTCGTCAGACAGCCACTTTGCCTTCTTGCATTTCTTCCTCTTTGGGATGGTTTTAGTTGCTGCCTCCTGTACAATGTTACAGACCTCCGTCCAAAGTTCTTCAGGCACTCTGTCTACCAAATCTAAGCCCCTAAATCTATTTGTCACCTCCACTGTATATTCGTAGGGGATCTGATTTAGGTCATACGTGGAGGGCCTAGCGGTTTTCCCTACTTTTTTCAGTTTAAGCCTGAATTTGGCAAGAAGGAGCTGATGATCTGAGCCACAGTCAGCTCCAGGTCTTGTTTTGACTGCCTGTATGGAACTTTTCCATCTTTGGCTGCAAAGAATGTAATCAATCTGATTTCGATGTAGACCATCTGGTGAAGTCCATGTGTACAGTCGCCGTTTGTGTTGCTGGAAAAGGGTGTTTGCTATGACTAATGTGTTCTCCTGACAGAACTCTATCAGTCTTTGCCCTGCTTCATTTTGTACTCCAAGACCAAACTTGCCTGTTATTCCTCTTACCTCTTGACTGCCTACTTTAGCATTCCAATCCCCTATGATGAGAAGGACATCTTTTTTGGGTGTTAATTCTAGAAGCTGTTCTAGGTCTTCATAGAAGCGGTCAACTTCTTCCTCATCAGCACCAGTGGTTGGGGCGTAGACTTGGATTAGTGTGATGTTGAAAGGTTTGCCTTGGATCCGAATGGAAATCATTCTATCATTTTTGAGGTTATACCCCAGTACTGCTGTTCTCACTCTCTTGTTCACGATGAAGGCTACTCCATTTCTTCTAAGGGATTCCTGCCCACAGTAGCAAATATAATGGTCATCTGAATTAAATTCTCCCATTCCTGTCCACTTTAGTTCACTAACTCCCAGGATGTCGATGTTCAGCCTTGACATCTCACGTTTGACCACATCTAGCTTGCCTTGATTCATAGATCTGACGTTCCAGGTTCCTATGTAGTATTGTTCTTTGCAGCATCGCACTTTCCTTTCACTTCCAGACACATCCACAGCTGAGCTTCCTTTCAGTTTTGGCCCAGCTACTTCACTCTTTCTGGAGCTACTAGTACTCGTGTTCTGCTCTTCCCCAGTAGCATAATGGACACCTTCCGACCTGAGGGGCTCATCTTCCAGCGTCATATCGTTTAGCCTTTTTGTTCTGTAATCCATGGGGTTTTCTTGGCAAGAGTACTGGAGTGGGTTGCCACTTCCTTCTCCAGCGGACCACGTTTAGTCAGAACTCTCTGCTGTGACCTGTCCATCTTGGGTAGCCCTACATGGCATAGCTCACAGCTTCATTGAGCTACTCAAGCCCCTTCGCCACGACAAGGCAGTGATCCATGAAAGGGACAGATTAACTACCCGGTGGGTAAAAAAAACTACCCGGTGGGTAAAAAAGTACTTCCTTTTATCTGTTTTAACTCTCCCAACCCTCAGCTTTAGTGGATGCCCCCTGGTTCTGGTGTTTTGAGAGAGGGAAAAGAACATCCCTTTATCGACTTTATCCCTTCCATGCATAATTTTGTATGTCTCAATCATGTCCCCCCTCAGGCGCCTTTTTTCTAGACTGAAGAGCCCCAAACACTGCAGTCTTTCTTCATAAGGGAGGTGCCCCAGCCCCGTAATCATTTTTGTCGCTCTCTTCTGCACCTTTTCCAACTCCACTATGTCCTTTATGAGATGCGGCGACCAGAACTGAACACAATATTCCAGGTGCGGCCTTACCATCGACTTGTACAATGGCATGATAATATTGGCTGTTTTATTCTCAACCCCTTTTTTAATGACCCCAAGCATGGAATTGGCCTTCTTAATTGCTGACGCACACTGGGTCGATACCTTCATTGAATTGTCCACCAGCACCCCAAGATCTCTCTCCTGAGCTGTCACAGACAGCTCAGAACCCATTAGCCTATAGGTGAAGTTTTGGTTTTTTGCCCCAACGTGCATCACTTTACATTTGTTTACGTTGAAATGCATCTGCCATTTGGCTGCCCATTCCCCCAACTGGGAGAGATCCTTCTGGAGCTCTTCACAATCCTTTCTGGTTTTTACCACCCGGAAAAGTTTTGTGTCATCCGCAAACTTGGCCACCTCACTGCTTATCCCTGTCTCCAGGTCATTTATGAATAAGTTGAAAAGCACAGGCCCCAAGACAGATCCCTGGGGCACTCCGCTTTTCACCTCTCTCCATTTTGAAAATTGCCCATTGACCCCCACTCTCTGTAAAAGCCTTTCATAAGAACCTCCTAAAAACATCAAAGGGAAAATTGCAGTCTTTGAAATAAAGCAAAATGAAGAAAATAAAGAAAAAATAAAGAATGTGATGGATGTGCAAAGAATTTTTTTTTGCCACAGACAAACAGATAAACAAGCCAGTTAAGCAAAATAAGTGAATTAATAAAAATGCATGGAAAAAATGAACATTCTAACTCAACTGAATGAGCACATAGAAATTAGAATGAGAAGATAGAATATCAGAATAAAGGGATTAAGTGAGAAAGGTGAAAATAGCAATCTGATATTTTTGTCTGAACAGTTTATATTCCTGGCAGAAACAGATTTTGTAAGTATAATTCCAAATTAAATTTCCTAAAGGATACTATCAAAGGATGAGAAGGAAAAGGAAGTTCCTGTGCTTATACTAGTTCAATTTCAAAGCTCATCAAATCATATGTTCCTTTCAAGAAGGAAAACTGGTAGGTACTGTAGTTAATGATTGTGAGATAAAAGTTCTGAAATATTAAAAAGTTCTGAATGACTTTAGGGTAGTGGTTCTCAAACCTTTTAGCACTGGGACCCACTTTTTAGAATGCCAATCTGTTGGGGACCCACTGGAAGTGATGTCATGGCTGGAAGTAAAATTAGATCCAAAGCCAGTAGCGCCAACTTAATGGGTACCAGTATGCTGACAGCACTCCCAATAATTTGCAATGGGTGCTCCGCATCCACAATGTTCGACACCCCCTAGTGCTAGTGGGCCCCACCCTTATTTCTTCTGGCTGACTGTTTTTGCACGTGGAGTGCATTTTTTCCCCAGCTGCCATTTCCCCTTTAAGTCTTAACCATGCTTGGCAACTGAGCTGAAGCGGGCTCCTTCTCTTGCTTTCTTTATAAAGTGCCTGTTTGAGATTCCTCTACTTTGCTGCTGCTGACGTTTTGAAGCTGCCCTCCTGATGTGCCAGGCGTAAGCGGGCTTTGGTGTGGGGAAGCGCCCAAGTGTGCCGTCTGGAGTGGTGCCGCCCCTCAGCCCCTTCCACAGGTTCCCGCCTTGTTCTGCTCAGCCAGCCTTGGCTTCGAGGCTGCTGCCCCCCTGCCAATTTTCAACTTCCCTGCCAATTTTGAATAACTCCACCTTGCCTAGCCGCGAAGACCAAGGAAAAGCTTTCGCCGCTGTCTCTCCAGTCCAGAGCATTTCACTGGCGCTCTGGGTGTGAAGCTTCTTTGGGAGACTGTCCCCATCACTATTGGAGCTGCAATTGGGGTGGAAGGAATTCTTCGCTTTCTGTTCTGTAGGTGCCAGGCGCTGTACAGAACCGGCTGGCTCTGCCCATTCATCGCTGACGTCATCGCTGGCTAGGAACCAGCTGCGGGTAGACCTGGGCTCCACCAGCCTCCGGAACCCAGGACTAGCCATAGGAACCAGCTGCAGGTAGACCTGGGCTCTGCCAGCCTCTGCCTTATGATGTCACTTCCGGTGGGCGGGTCCCGACACATGCCAATCAAAGTGAGTTCCTGTTCTTAAATCATTTAGATGCCACCACTGGTCAGGGGGATCCATGCACATGTCAGAAGTGCTCCGCCAGTGCAGGTAAGGTGATAGAGGTTTAGGATGTTAAAACTAAGTTACATTTAAATGGAGTACTATCCAAGAACAAAATACTGTACTTAACATTTACATAGTGCTGAGAGTGCAAATCACTTCACATGTTTATCTTGATGTCCTGTAATGCAGAAGGCCCAGGATGGGAGTTAGGATGTGGTGTAGGAAGTGTCTGCTTATCTCGCCTGCCCTCTTAGGCCCAATCCAGTCCTGTTCCACCCTCTACCTGCCCAGAAAACCCCATCATTGCCTCCCCACTATACTTCCCACATTCCTCCACTGCCTGCACAATCTTACCTGTGCCAAGTGGAGGAATGCCTAGATGCAGTGCTCACGGTTGGCACAGGCCTCCCTGCCAGCGCAGCCCAGTGGTGTACCTGAGGGGGGGTCAAGTGGACAAATGTTCCGGGGCGCCAGCAGGGAGCAGCACCACTACCACTCCCCCTGTCGTCCAGGTTATTTTTGGCCCAGAACAAGACCGGTTCTGCAATCTTGCAGCCACTATTGTTTGAGCCCACCCCTCAGATTGGTGAGGATCCCTCTTCCTGCCAAATCCTAAATTCCTTCCTGGGCTGGATCTGTCTTTGCAGGTCCACACAAACTTGCACAAGTGATATTGCTGGCACAGGTCTGCATTGACCTATAGGGTCAGTGGGGTTACCATGGGGAAATGGAACAAATGTTCCCTTCTTTCCTCTAAAGAGGCCTGCAGATGCCACAACTCCCCTGCAGAATGCAGTGGATGCCACATTGGCACTGCTGCGTTGCTGCATCGCTGCATGAGGCATTAGGTAGGGCTGGGCTGTTAGCCACCCTAAGTAAACATACCTGAAATACATGCATTTTCTTCTCTAGCACATCCCCGGTACTGCTTTCTTCTCCTTCCGCTGTTGTCGCCCTCCTTTCTGTTTTTAAATTGTGAGCCATTGGGACAGGTACCTGCCTTCTTAGTCATTGTAAAGCACCTACAAACAGATGGTAACAAATAAAGAACAAACAAAATAAGTAAGCAGAATGGTTAAATAAGCAGAGAGGTGAGTCAGCACCATTTCCAAAAGATAGCAAAGTGATGCTACTTGTTGAAATCTATTTATTACAATAAAATATAACACGTATTTACACTAGTGCATAAGGATATGCTTCTCCCTATGTAAAACTAACAGCCTACACCTATTGGGCTTTAGCACTGGCGCAACAAGTGTTCCACCAGCGTGAACTACCTTACGGCAGTCATGAACAACAGCACATGGAACTGCATGCTGCCGGAGCCTTCCTGTGTGCACTTCTTATTCTGGACCTGCAGAGGCAGGTAAGATGGTAGACGGAGGTGGAATTGGGGTGGGGAAGGGATGAACAGGGAAGTGAAAAGGCAGGGGATGGGTAGATTGAATCCAGGAGAGGGCAGGTGCAGTGGCAGTGGCAGTGGCAGCCCATAATGTGGTACATTGCCACAGCCCAGTGGAACTGTGATTTGAACTCTTTTGACTCTCTTCCCCCTCCTCAAAAGTACCAATTCCCCCCATGTGTACCGTCGCCAATGACCAAAGATCTTTTAATGCACTTGTTTGGGGTCCTTGCATTGGCCCATTCTACGTGTGCAATGAGATTGTCCATCAGGGATAAGTGATGTTGCCTCACCTAGATCTGTGACTTTAAACTTATGAGATCAACACAGTTAACCTTTGAGAGACAATTGCCGTTGACCTTGAGGGAAGGGTCCTGTGCACCTCTGCTCGTCAGGGGTCAATATATCAGCTTCTTAGGTTCATTCCAGCTTTTTAGGTTCTGATGACAGGTTGTACAATTTTTTTCCCCTCTGCTTTGCTACATCTCTCTTTACCTGTACTTGACCTTGAGGAAAATGGCAGGCCAAATGATATGTTAAGTTAAATTCATAGTTTGTCCTTGCATTATCCTTTTTTCTTAATAGCAGCCACAGGCAGGCACGGAACCAGGACAGCAACATGGGTTTTTTTTTTTTTATAATATTCCCCAACCCCCTCTTAATGTTGTTTGCGGCACCAGTGGCATTTTTCCTCCTGCTGCAACTTTTTTTTTGCGGGGGGGGGGGGAGAGCTATTTCCATCAGAACTGCAGCACAAGAGAAAAGGGTTAACCCCTCTCTCCTCGATGTAGTGGTCCAACATAGCCTGCCTCCATACCCGCTGTTTAAAAAGAAAAATGCACAGACAAACTATGTGTTCAGTGTAATATGTCATTCAGATGTACACCTTTCTCTCATCACATGGTGACCACATGGTTAGAAGCCATGCTTCAATGAACACGTTCCTTTTTTTTAAACGTTCTGTTGCGTTCCTGAAAGAACATTTTTAATTTGCTCTATGATGAGGTCTTTTGTGGTAGTACATATTTTGCAAGTTCTGACACAACTCACAAGCTGAGTAAGGATGTTATTGTCTTCATTGTGGCTGTTCTGCTTCCGTTTCCCTTGGGTGCATTCATGCTCTCCAAGGCATCGTCCAACCCTTGGCAGTGTCGTTTCATTTGCAAGGTGAGATGAGGTGAGATTATAAGTACTCAGTACCAATAACCATTCTATCATCTCACTGATGACACCTCCCTTTTTTCTAGTCCTATTAAGCCACTCCTAACTTTAGTCTGGTCCACTGGATTGAACCTATGAAATACACGTGTTGCCATAACATTTCCAGTGTCAAGTTCTGTGGTCACATCAGGAGAAAGCTAGTGTGTCTTTATTAAGGTAAAATGCCTCCCACAGGGTGCTGTTTGTACCTAAAGCAAAAAGGAAGCATGCACTAGAATGTACGTATATGGAGTTTCTTTGAGCATGGGTGATCGTCAACGATGATGTTGGCGCATCTTCCATGTGCCATCCATGTGTCATTGCTGTGAAGTCAATGCTTCAGCCATGTGACAGAAACACTCATGGCAGGGGCCAAAGGGAGAGACAACTTTAGAAGCCACACCTGCTACTCCGCAAAGCTGCTCTCCATCCAGCCATAGCAGGAGATGGCAAAGAGCACCTCATCTAAGTGAACAAAGGATGAAAATTCCAGCCTAAATATAAGAGCATATTTTTTATCCTGATTTTCTCTGAATGCAGAACTTGAAATGCATTGGGTATCTGTTGCTTAATGAATTTTAGTCTAAATCAAAATGTAGAAAGGAAGAATCAATACCAATATGCACATATCCTGCTAAATGTCCAGATGTAGACTGCAAGACAGATTTCAGTTTGATGGAAATATAAATGTATATTAGTCTATATTTGGCTGGCTGACTAGTCTGAATACTGTTCCTTCCACTGGCATATAAGAAAAAGAAAACCATCAGCACTGATCTGCTCATTTGCTGCTTTATTTATTAGGATACTTAATAATTTGTTGGGATACTTTATCCCTTACATCCTCACTCAGATGCATTCCCTTGCCTGAAATGCCATCTGCTTATCTCTTTTTAAGAAGCATCCCATGGCTTACTTGGTACCCTCCACAGGTATCCTATACAGCAAACAGAACCTGCAAAGCGGGCTTCCATTCCAGAATTGAGGGTCTGGTAGAAGAAAACATAGACTTGCCCACAAGTAGTAGGGAAACCTGGACTTTCCTTCCTCCCATCCCGGCTGTCCGGCATTAGAATTCTAGCCACAAAGCAAGAGTGACCAAAGCCCTGCTATAGAACACCCTGGAAATAATTCACACCAACTTATTTAAAAGGAGCAAATGGGTTTAATTATTAGTTACAATCTTGTCAATAATTATCACCCCATCTGTGGGTAATAAATGACAGCTTCTCACCAACTGCATCATTAGAGTTTTAGAACACCAATGGGGTGCATTAAAGTGCTGAGGGAAGCATCGATCTGGTGTAAAAATGCTTTTTACAAATTACAGACACAGGTCAAGCCCACCTGACTATCCCTTCTGCTGGCCAGTGCCAGCCTGTTTGCTCTCTCTCCTCCAGCATCACATTAGTCCCTTACACAGCACAAAGAAGGGCTACACCAACCTTGTCCCTCTTTCTCAAGACTGAGAATTTGAACATCACTGAGAGACCAACTGTTTCGAATTCTCAGCAATCGCCCTGCCCATGTTCATCAGTAAAAGGTAAAGGTTTCCCCACGACCGAATGGTCTAGTTGTGACCGACTGTAGGGGGCGGTGCTCATCTCCGTTTCTAAGCCCGTAGAGCCGGCGTTTTGTCCGAGGACAAGCTTCCGTGGTCATGTGGCTGGCATGACTATACGCCGTAGCGCACAGAATGCCGTTACCTTCCCACTGAAGTGGTCCCTATTTATCTACTTGCCTTTGGGTGCTTTCGAACTGCTAGGTTGGCAGGAGCTGGGACAAGCAACGGAAGCTCACTCCATCGTGCAGTCTTGAACTCCCAACCTTCTGGTTGGAAAGCCCAGCAGCAGTGGTTTAACCCGCTGCACCACCACGTCCCATATGTTCATCTGAACATGAACATAAATTTGACCTTCAAGATGAACAGGCCATCATTGGATGAGAGGCAGGTCAAAAAGCCCAGAATTTGCAAAAGATGCCAAACATGGCAACTGCATGGGCACAATCATACCGAAATCAGCAGATAAGCAACAATATACAAACTCTGTCCTGGTCATGAAGGGAGTTAATGTTCCCATGTGATTGAGGCAGGCTTAGATATAAGTAAACAAAACTTCCCTCAAATGTAAAAGTTTGAGCCTTGATTTGCCCCTTCTCCCTTTTGGCATCGTGCCTGTGACTTAAGAAACGCAAGACAGGCATTCATGCTCCCCTGGTGTAAATTCTTCTGTCCTAATCTTGCCCAGCCTAAGAACAATGGCTAGAGCCCAGGTCACTACGGTGAGAGACCAGAGCACTTTAAGGTTGGGGAAAGACAGAGAAGCCATGTTTGTGAATGACTCATTGCTCTGCTGGGACTGGCAACTGTCAGGGGCATCCAGACACAAGGGAATCAGACAGATTTTCCACACGAATCTCATTTTCCAAAATGAGTGTTTCCAAGTGATACCAACAGCACAATCCTAAACCTGTGCTGGTACAGCCAGGCTGCATGGTCTGCACTGAATCTAACAAAGGATTGGAATGGGCCAGAGGGTAATTTTTCCCCTTACCCCATGTTGTGCTCCAGCCTACCCCATGGGGCTGTTCAGATCTGTGCCAGCTATTTAGCTGGCATACATCCAAAAAGCCTCTGTATGGGCTACCCAGCTAAGTGCTGCCAATCCCACCCCCTCCCAGGTCTGATCTGTCCTGTTTCACCCTCCTCCTGCAGAAACGACCCCTCCCCCTCCATGCCACCCTCCCACCACCTTCTCCCACCCCCTGTGCCAGCAGGCATGGGGATCAGAGCCAGCACCATGTCCTTGTGCCAGCGCATGTCCTTGTGCCAGCGCTGCCGGCTCTCGTGTCAGTGCAAATGTGCTTTACGGCACGTTTGCAGCACTCAAGAGCTGGCACAGGGAGCCTAGGCTAGTGCAAGTGGCAGTTCGGACTGGGCTGCCCATCTGTTCTCCAAGATGCATCATTGAAATGGACACTTTCATCTCAAATTCATCATTCCTGTTAAGAGCTTTTATTTTTAACTCTCATTGTCTTCATCAAGAAAATGCAACTAGCTCTGGGGTAGAATGGTGGTAGCAACCCTGGAGCCACAGCACAAGAAGGGGAGGGCGAGTCAGGAGTGGGAAGTGGGTTTTTTCCCCCCCTGCTCCAATTGAACTGGAAGATAGTCGAGACCAAGAGAATGTAATTATTCATGCTGGAATGTAGCCAAGACACTGCTGCTAGAACAACCCTCCTGTTTCAAAACATGCCACAGAATCTTTAATAACCATATCTTGTAAGACCTGAATTTATATTATAGACAAAGGGATGCTATAAAAATCCTCATTATTTCCAAAAGCATCAAAGCTGCTGTCTACATATTTCGAAATGAAAAGGGGTGTGTGTGGTGGTGGTGGGGAGGTAGTTTGTAGGTGAAATTAATGTTTCATTATTAATTTTAAAAAATGTGCTCAAAGGGGGGGTTCTGATGGAAATCTTTTGTTTTCTCTCAGAATATTTCTGTGTTTGAACATTCAGTTAAAAATGGGGTATATTTTGTTTTTCTCCTTTTTTTCCTGTAAAAATGATGGGTAAAAATTATATTAGATCTTAAAAACAAGTAATGTTGATGGGATTTTTTTAACTAGATCTGAAAAAGACATTTTAAATCTATGGTTCACAGGCCAAACTTTGGAAGAGGGATCAGTGTGGCTTTTGTACATGCAAACAGAAGATCACAAGGCTGAACCAAGGCTGGTTGCCAAGTTTTCAATTTGCCCCTGTAGCTGTGCATTCAATCACTGTTTGATCTGTAGTAGTTATTTATCTCCCAAGTAGAAAAAGCATCACTGGCTGATTTCTGTAGATCAAGCTGCTGTGGAAGACACAAGACCAGTCCTGATCAGTTTCTTTCTTGGTAAGTTGGCAATGCTATGTATTGATCGCTGTTGTGTTCTTAACCTGGATACTTAAATACTTCATGGTAAAACTCAAATCTGCTTATGCTACAGTGTAAAGAAATGCAAATTTTTCCAAAAGTCACTTCCACATCTGATAATGTGTACACGTCAGAGAAATCAGCAACTATAACTTTCTACAAGATAGATCTGTACAACATGAGATCCCTGAAGTGATTCTGTAAGTCATGGTTGGTCCTTGAGTCTCAGCCAGATCCATGAAATGGATGAGGTCATAAAGCAGAAGTCACAAGAAAGTCCGGCAGTTACACCTTCAAAACCTTTTTTCTTCTCCTCTTATAAGTAGGCCAGGTAAGCTAAACCACAACAGCCAGGTACAAAATATCTTACTAGAACTGAGTGGCTGGGCATGGTAGATCAGGATCAGATCAGGATCAATAGGATCAGGTACTGTACTGATAGATCCAATCGGTCAATCCTACAGGAAGTCAAGCCTGATTGCTCCCTGGAAGGACAAATCCTGAAGCTGAAGCTCAAATACTTTGGCCACCTCATGAGAAGAGAGGACTCTTTAGAAAAGACCCTCATGCTGAGAAAGATTGAAGGCAAAAGGAGAAGGGGGCGGCAGAGGATGAGATGGTTAGACAGTGTCACCGAAGCGATGAATGTGAAATTGGGCGAACTCCGGCAGCTAGTGGAGGACAGGGAGGCCTGGCGTGCTGTGGTCCATGGGGTCGTGAAGAGTTGGACATGACTTAGTGACTGAACAACAACAACTGTACTGATAATCTGCTCACTATGTAGGTGTTTGAGTTGGGAATAAACTCCAGGATAACTCATGGCTATTTCAATGTTGGACAGTTTGTCCCTCTTCCAGGGACTCATCCAGTTGAGCCAACATGCCTCACTCAAGACTTTCAATAAGCACACAAAAATAGTTTTCCCCACTTGCACCTTGCAGCCATCCCCATTTATATCCAGTTAGGTAATGTTCCTGGGCTAATAACACAGGCTGTGATGAAGTCTACGCTCCTTTTCTTCTGTAAGACAGAAGGCATCTCAAACTCACAATCTGCCCTGCCATTAAAGCTTATTATCCCAGGACCATATGGCATTAAGATGCAATGGCAGGCCAGAGCTTATGAATAATGTGTGATCTTGAACAAAGGAAAATGGGGTTATTCTGAGAATGCAGGTGAACATGCAGTCAGGAGTATATGGAAACAAAATGAATGAAGGGGCTTTTTTTTCTTTGGGAAGGGAGAGATAGGCAACAGCAGCCCGGTACAATCATCTCTGTGCTCTGTGCCGCCGCCTCCACCTACTAATGGCCATGTCAGGACCCCCCCCCCCACTGTTTCTGCCACAGCTGCTGCTTGTTCCTTCCTCCTGTGGGCCTCGGCCTTCCCACGTGTCCTTCCCTCACTCCCTCTGCCTTCTGCTGCAACCACACCTTCCCCATACCCTCCATCGCAGACCCCTTTTTCTACAGCCTTCCCACTACAAGAATAATCTCGGCTATCTGGCTACCAGAGTGGAGCAGAGACATGGAGACAGATGGATACAAAAATGAACTGGCAGAAGGCCCAACCTCTCCCCACATTCACACTCATACAGGAAGGGGCAAAGGGAACTATGAGTAGAGCAAAGTGGACTAAGGCAGTGGTTCCCAACCTTTTTCGACTGGGGGCTCCTTTTGACCTCCTGGGCCATTGGCTGCAGCTCCCCATAAGGCTACAAACAACACATTGTACAGGGCAGCAGGCTTTTGGTGAGGATTCTGTGAGAGATCAGGCCCAGGAAGGAGGCCTCCACTGTATCCTAGCCTTCCTTCCTGGCCTGAATGCCCTACACGGGGCTGCTCGGACTTGTGCCAGTGCTTTAGCTGGCACAGATCCATGTAGCCCCATTGGGTAGACTGGAGCATTTCTCGGGGTAAGGGGAAAATATTCCCATACCCCAACGATACCTCTTCCTTGCTCCTTACCTGCGCTGGACACAGCTTGTACAAACTGCCTAGTTGTGCCCAGTGGTGTTATGCTGCCGGAACGCTGGGCGGGACATCCGGGTGATCGACAGCCTGCCCGTCGCGTTCCGGAGCGTTACGCCATTTGCGTAACCAATTACACCGCTTGCGTACATTACACAAACGGCGTAACGCTGCGGAATGCGACGGGCAGGCTGTTGATCACCCGGATGTCCCGCCCAGCGTTCCGGCAGCATAACACCACTGGTTGTGCCAGAGCAGGATAGGATTGGGCTGTAAATGTATTTTACAGGTTTTTGATGTACCACATAAACAAACTGCTGGAAACAAGTATGGTCCTGAAAAAAAACAACCCTCTGGAAAAAAAAGTTTCTCTTGACCCAGTGGCATTCTGGGGCGGTAGTGAAAATGTTCCCACCTGGAGGTGCCACCCCCCCCCCATGCATGCTGCCTCTCCCCGGAAGTGTTCTGAGGGCCAGAAAGGGCATGTGTGGACTCCCAGGCCCTCAGAAGGACTTCTGAGGCCTTCTGGAGGCTGAAAACCAAGGGTTAGCAGATACAAACTGGGACAAAGTGCCTATACCTTTAACCATTGCATAGAAGAGGGAATTTGGGCAGGTGTAGCTTTTGAAACCCTTCCATGATGAGCTGCACCTGCCCAAATTCCCTCTTCTATACAATGGTTAAAGGTATAGGCACTCTGTCCCAGTTTGTATCTGCTAACCCTATGAAACCCATCACTTCTGGTTTTCAGGGAGGCTGTGTACAGCTTCCCTGGCTCTCAGAAGACCCTCGCGGGAGCTGTTTTCCTCCTCTGTTTTTAAAAAAGTGGAGGTGGAGGATGGCAGCCCCAGGAGTGGCGTGATGATGGGGAGTGCAACCATGGGCAGAGGGGGGAGATTTTGTCATCCCTCCCACCTAGCACTCCACGGCATTTGCTTCCCCTGCTCCCCCCCTAGTTACACCACCGTCTCTAGCCCAAGAAAATAGCTGACTCCCTGAGTCCTATGATAGCCAGTTAGATACTGATCTTAGAGGTCAGGAATTTTTTAAGCTACCAATAACATATATTATTCAATGCGACTTTTGCAGAAGAGTATTTTGGGAAAGTCAACGCCTGTCTACACCATTATTACTGCTACCCTGCAGTGTTTATTCAGCCAGAAAACAGAATATTATGTAATCTACATATCCAATCAAATTGCGCTCACCTCCAAGTTTGAAGATCCGGTGTCCTAACTTAGCATGAGTCCAGTGAAGCTGGTGATATTATGCCAATTTATGTTACTGGAGTGTTCACCCTCGGGTATCTAGTTTGTAGTTATCGCAAATGGCTCACCAATGAGCTACAGGCTGAGGATTTTTCATGGCTGAAATTATTCAGTGAATGATTCTGAACAATGAGTTGATGTGAGGGAACTGCATCTGGGACAATCAACAAGCGGAGAGAAGGCAAAAGCTGCTGGATAAATGGTATAATGAATTACGAATTACTCACCTAGCTGGATTGTTTAACCATAAACCCTGCTCAATTCAACAAAGTACTTAAGCAGACGGGTAACATTAGCATACAAGAAGGAGTCAGGCAAGGATCTTCTCCAATGTCCAGCACTCAGCAACTTTGCTTATTCATCATGTTCATATGTCGTGAATGCATCCCCACCCAGAAGCATTAAGTGCTTAACTGTTTCTCATACGCTAAAACACTTCTAAATCAACCTCTTAGTATATTCCCGTCCTATTGTGCAATGAACGTTTTCCTGTATGCTAGAGTGATTCCTGTTTTTTTTGTGTGTACCAAACACGATCCCCGTGAAATACTGTGGCAAACATTTCACCGAATACTACAGCAAACACTCTTTGTATTATCAGATTAGCCATTTCACTGAGCACCACATTAAGCACACGTTTAAATACGGAGAAAAGACATAGAGCCTCTTCTTTCCACTGCGGCTCGTTACCCTTCCTAGATCCATATTTCTTGACGTGGAGTTGACCCATCTGCCCCCCTCCCTCCACAATGCAGGGCATGCAAACCATCTTGCCATCTCCCCCTCCTCCCCAGTCCAACACCTTCTTTCCAGCCTGGTGCAGCCAGGAAGGGTTTTCGGCATGGTTGGGGGATTTTTCATTGAGGAAATGGTTGCCACTTTGTTCAACAACAACAACAACAATCGACCAAATCTATCTTGAGTCGTTGTGCCCGTGATGGAGAAATATCAGTTACAACCTCGCCTGCCTGCTCCCGCCAAAGATATGAGATGCAGCGTGTGATGGCTGAGGCCTTGAGTTACAAAGCTTTGTTTGGGTTTTGCAGGTGTGCTTTAATGTCAGCAAAATTACTGTGCTTTCAGCCTGCGATGGATTCATCTTGAGCAAGCGTTTAAGAAGCATGAACGCACCTCTGTTGCTGACTGTCAAGATTCAACCTGCAGTTCTCTCCAGCTTTTCTTGTTTCTCCCCCTCTCTCTTTTCTCTTTTTCCCCCCTCTTTTTTTACTTGCAATTTGATGTTTGATCATTTGAAGCAATGAGGCGGAGGGTAATTTACGTTATCAGGGAGGTATGAGGGGTGCTCGGAACCCAGACGCGAGGCCCATTCGCCTGCTAAAGCACCATCGTAATGTAATGAGACTCCAGTCAAGTGCAGCTAGTAATGGAGAGGAACGCTTTCCATTCATCTGCCTACCTGAACCTCCATGGAATATGACAATAACTTTTACGCAGAAGGAGGAGGAGGGGTGAGCAGTGGGGAAAGAGCCACAACACTGGGGAAATCTTGGGAATTTTTGCAAGGACTGGTTTCGACTTGGGTCGAGGTGGAACCTCACTTGTTGCATCCTGGCATATGGTCTTCAAAGGAGACTTCTGCAGAATGTACCTACTTTTTTTTTCATGGCTATGACTGATGGATCCATTTTGGCTCTGTTATTTCAGAGAAAAAGTTCCAAACAAATTAGTTTTGCCGTGCATTGCCTTTAAGAGCTGGTATCTTTAGGGAGGCACCCACTGATTAACTGGAGCAAGTCATGGAAAAAAGAGCTAGGGATTTCACCAAAGGTTATTTCTGGTGTTACTTTCAATCCCAAGTTCCCTGAAAACATCACTTGAAAATTCTTGTCTGCTTGTCATTTTTATGTCAATTTCACTAAGTTTGTTTGGCCAGAGAGCCTGGCTGAGAAATGAAATTGACATTAGGAGCACAGGAAGCTGCCTTGAATTGAGCTTGTCCACTAAGCTTAGTATTGTCTCCATGGACTGAGGATAGCCCTCTGGGGTTTCAGACAGGGGGCTTTTGCAGCCCTATGTGGAGATGGTGGACATTGAACTTGGGACCTTCTGCATGCCAATCAGGTATCCTACCGCTGGACCTGCACAAACTATTTCCCTGGCACAAGTCTGAGTGGATCTTGGAAGGTGGATTGAGGCTAGATAGGGAGATAGGATATCAGCAAATAACCTGCAATTCTTTAGGATATGACCACCTCTCTTAAAGTGCAAAATGGAAAATACACTATAAATAATAATAATTTTTAAAATATTATTTTAAAAAGAGCTCTTGGCTTCCACAATCTGGTAATGTTTGAAATCGAACTTTTTGCCAAACTGTCCACCTGCAAATACAGAAGGAAATTTGCCTGTGGGAAGTGCTGATTGTTTCCAGAGCACAGGAGAAGAGGAAGAGAGGTGACTATTGGAGGAAAGGTCATCATCCTTAACCCTTTGAACAAGGCTTCCCAGCATGTGTCACAAGCACTGAGCACGAAGCAACAAAAACAAGTGCATTGTATTTATTTATTTATTTATTTATTTATTTGGCTTCTTGAACAATGCTATACTGTGCTCGAAACCTACAGCTAAAATACTATGCTGCATCTGCAGAAATTGTCATATGAAATGTCAATATTTTTTTTAAAAAAAATCAAGCACCCTGTGTTGGGGCTTCTGCACACATTGGCTTCAATTCTGGTGAAGGCTCGAGCTTGAGGAATGCCAGCATCAGGACTGGCATCAGAGGTTGGCATTCCTGGGCAGCTACAAAGAGATCCCTGCTGATCTTTGAAGTTCCCAATGGTGCAGACTTCACCAAGCTGCCCCATCTAGTGCTTCCACTGGTGGGCCACTGAGAAATACAGGAAGCTGGACTAGATGGTCTCATCCAGCAGGGCTCTTCTGTTCTTCAGACTCGCACCACCTGTCTGGAGGCCAGCATGGTCATAGTCACCTCCACCCCACTTAACCACTGACCCTGCAAAGCTGCCTTGGGACTTGCTATTAATCAGAGCAGTGGGAGATATGAAGCAAGATGCCAGAGATAGGGTGAATTTCAGCCCAGGAAAAGTTTTGCTCACTTCTTGCAAATCTCCTCTAGTTGCTGCTTAGTGATATCCTTGCAGCTACCTAGGGCTAAATTTTGCAAATACCTTTCAGTACAGAAAGCACAGTTGCTGTCCTTTATTTTCGTTTTTTGGAGGTCAGAAATACAAGCCTGGATACAAACTTGAACAGAAATACAAATTCGGGCAGGTCACTGTCTCTGATACTCATGTCCAAAACTGTAAAAACATTTTTTTTATAATGCCCAACCTATAGGATTATCTTGAGCTTGACTAAGAGCTGATTTATATAATCAAGGCTAGGTGGCTCCACTACTCTTTTCCAGCTACCCAGTCAGAGGTGAGCAGGCCCAGGCTTCCTGCATCTGAGAGAGTGCGCCATCCTGCATGGTGCCTTGCCATGTTACTGCTGCCCCTCTTCGCCTGGCACGATGCCGCCACTGCTTCTGCCTTCTCCTGGACTCAGAAAGCAAGGGGAAGGATGGAATGGAAGATGCTGCACAGAGGAGAGGAGTAGTGATGGGCTAGAATGTAGGAGCCACTCTAGTCCACACTCTTCTCTCCTTCACACTTCCTCTTCCTGTCCATTTTCCTCTTCCTTTTTGAATCCAGAGGGAAGAGGAAGAGCAGCAAAGACAGGTGTCTCTCCCCCACCAGTCTTTTTCAGGTAGCCTGATAAATGGGCTGGCTATGAATAGGTCCTGTACATTTCTATCCATGATCTTTGCCACTGCAAGACATCCCAGGTGGGTTGAGCAATGCAAGACATGATTGTGGCTCTGATATTTAACAGCCAGTATAATGTAGTGGCTTAGAGACTGAGTGATGAATGAGGAAATACATGTCACCATAAAGCCTTAGAAAATTACAAAACATAAGAATAATACATTCCTCCACACAGTTGATGTGGGTGGAAATACCAGAGTAGGGGCTGGGCTATATTATTGCCTTCTTGCCCAAAATGCTGAGGGTGATCTTGAGATGGAGAAGGAATTCAGACAGGCAGCCAAAGGAGAAAGTGATGTAATAACAGGTAAATTCAACTATACTTACATCAATTAGGTAAATTCATTTTTTCTGGTCATGCAAAGAGATAATGTTTCTAGACACCCTAGATCAGTGGATCCCAAACTGTGGATTGGGACCCACCAGTGGGTCACGAGCCAATTTCAGGTGTGTTGTGAATCACCTAGAGCAACCATATTGAAAATATGGGAAGACAGGACACTGGACAGGGAGAAGGCTGTGTGGTTATTCTGCTTGTGTCAAGGTTGTATATAGGATTTTCTCCTTTCTGATTCACTTTGCTATTAGAAAATGGTTGCGAAATAACCCAGCTTATTGCTGCATTCTCAGGAAAGCAGCAGGCTGTGGTATCACAATGATAGCACTTCTGGCCATGACATCATGGTGGGTCCCGGTGGGTCTTCTGGTGGGTCCCTGACAGATTGTCATTCTAAAAAGTGCTAAAAATTTTGAGAACCAATGCCCTAGATGCCTTGGAAATTGATCGTGGAACCAACCTGGGGGAGATGATCCAGGACATAGCCTAAGTCAGGATCAATTGTAAGAGGTAAATGTCATTGAATGAATTGGCAACAGTAGCTACAGTGCTATCAATTCAGCATATATGTAAGTGGAAAGTTGCCAAGAAAGTCAACTGCCCAACAGGCAGCAGCTAACCAAGAAAGAAATCTTGGGGTCATACTGGATGGCTACATGAAAACAGCAATTCAGTGTGCAGCAGCTGTGAAAGAGGTAGATTCCATGCTAGGGATTATTAAGGAAGGGACTGAAAATCTGGCTGCTTGTACTCCTGTTGCTTGTCCCAGCTCCTGCCAACCTGGCAGTTCGAAAGCACGTAAAAATGTCTAGCAGTACCTAGACAAATAGGTACCACTTCGGTGGGAAGGTAACAGCATTCCATGTGCCTTGGCGTAAAGTCACGCCGGCCACATGACTACGAAAGCTTGTCCTTGGACAAACGCTGACTCTTCGGCTTAGAAATGCAGATGAACACTGCTCCCTACAGTTGGTCACGACAAGACCATTCGGTGGTGGGGAAATCCTTACCTTTTTTACAGTATAGTATTGCTGGTATTTTTTTTATGCAAATCCATGATGCAGCCACAACTCAACTATGCCCCCCAAAAGAATGTCATAGAGCTAGAAAAACTGCAGAGAAGGACAAAAAAACAATCAAAGTGGAGATTTTGTGCCCACGGGCGTGGGTACAAGCGAATTTGTGGTTCTCTATGGACGGCTATGGGCTGAGCCGCAGCATTCCGAGGCTCTGATGATGTCATGATGAGATGCAAATGACATGCGGAATCTTCAGGCAGCAACTGAACTCTTGACAGTTGAAGACAAACAACAGCAAACAGGTTTCACGCAGGCAAACCGATACAATGTGTTCTGTGGACATGTGGGCGGTCCGTGCTTGGCAGTGGACAGTTGGCACAAGGTGCTGTGGCTGTTGCTCTCTCTGAAAGTTTACTTTCACTGTGTAACGTAAGGCAATTGGGCAGGTGCAACCAAAGGCTACAAAGATGAAACAACAGTGTACACAGGAAACACCTGAGGAAAAAACAACAACTTGCAACGCTACGTCACAGAGCTGCTACATCTAGAGCAACAGAAACAGTACAGCAGCGTGACAAAAGACTCCACGATAAGAGAGACAGAGCTGCTACATCTAGAGCAACACAAACAGTACAGCAGCGTCACAAACAACTACAGGATATGAAACAGAGGGCTACTACACCTAGAGCAACAGAAACAGTACAGCAGCAGGGATGGGACATATAAACACCCGGGCACACATGTGAGTGGGGGTGGGGTCAGGGATGGGACATATCAACACCC
>JAJKFI010000034.1:9726858-9744158 GCA_029204185.1 Lerista edwardsae
CTCTCTCTCTCTCTCTCTCTCTCTCTCTCTCTCTCTCTCTCTCTCTCCCCCTCTATTTCTTATTTAAATGAACTTAATGGCAGTAGATGCAAATGTCTGGAAGAGGAAAATAGTTAACATTTATTTATTCTTACTGTTGTCTCTTCCCTGGCTGCTATCATTAGAACAGTTCGCTGCATCCCATTCGCTCCCATTAGCTCTGCTATCAGAGCCACCCAGCACGACTCCAGCCCCGCTCGAAGTGCTTTTCTGCGGCCCACATAGGGGCTGCATCATCATTTGCAAGGCACTGGCTTAATGACAAGAGGGAGGGAAAAAAAAACCCAGAAAATATTGCAGACGGATCTTGGGAAACAACAAAACAAAATCCCCCTTCTTCATATCAGCAACCACAGTGGCAGGAAAAAAAAACAACCCCACCCTATTTCCCCACTCAACCTGCCCACAGGGATTTGGTCCCCATCACCCACCATACCATGGCACACACCACCGGCATTCTCTTGGCTGGGATGGGCAGTCTTGCGCCCGACAGACGTGCCGGTGCCATCCATTCATTGAGGCAGTGCATGGAAAAAGACACCGGTGAGGACTGAAAGTGCTGCGAAAGGCACTCAGGAGGACCCAGTGAGACTGGAAAGGAGTCAAACAGCTGGTGTTTGTGCTAGGATGCACACCCCAGCGTACTGTTGCCAAGCTCAGGGTTGCCAATCCTTTCAGACTGGCCTGGAGCCTCCAGGAATCCTCATCAATCTGCGGGTGACTCCTGAAGCAATCTTCAAGATTTTTACATGATTTTGTATCAAGTGTGTGTGAGTATTTGGGGGGGGGGGGTTAGAGACTTTCCAAGTTTAGCTTCCATCAGAGCTGGCAACCTGCATCAGGCTCTCAAGAGCTTCTGAGCATGAGGGGCCCCACCCACAGATGGCTTCAGAGCAGTTGGACCGGGTCAACCATGAGATGTTGGCAGCAGTCTGCCTGGACTGTCAGAGGAGAAAAGGTACTCGTTCTTCCAGAAGGTGTAGGAGGCCTGGTTTTAGCTTGTCAATCCACCTTAGTGGACAGGATGGCTCCTCTCCTTCTGTTTTCTTGGAGTGTGTTAGCTCTCTCCTCTCCAACTGGTCAATTAGGAAAGTATTGTCAGAACAGAACATGAAGAGGTTTTTTTTCAGCCTGATTTCTTTGGTTCCGTGAGTGAATTCAGTGAGAACAGGCCTCTGCTACCAATAGAGTACATACGCAACCATGTTCTCAAGCAGCTTGCTTATGTGAAGGGTGCACAACTCAAATTGCCCTGCAGGTCAGTTTTTACACTTGCAAGATGTGCAAGATGTCCACATGGCAACATTAACATCAGAAAAGAATGTTGTCACAGATTTCACTCAATTACATTTGGAAGGTAAACCTGTTTACTCGGACATAAACCCCACTGAGTTCAATGGGATTTACTTCCAAGGGAGTAGGCTTAAAATTCAGCCTTAATGAGAGCAAATCCACTGATTTACGTCAGAACATCAGAATGTAAAATCCCTCCCTAATCATTCTAGAGCAGAGATTCCTAAACTTTTAAGCATTGGACCAACCCAAGAATCAGATTCGCCTTTCCAGCCACTCAAGCCTCTGTGGCTATAATGGTGATTAGGCAGCAGTGTTTCCACCCCACCCCACCCCCCGCCCAAGCAGCAGGTTGTTTAACCCTTAATGCACGTCCTCTAATCCAGTGGTCTTCAACCTTTTTCATGCCATGACCCCAATATACAAATAAATAGGAAGCTGGGGACCCCACTGTTTATCTCCACCACCTCCCAGAACCCTACCTGCCCAGCCTGTCACTGCCCAGTCACTGCTACCAGCACTGTTCACTGTAGCCAAATATTCTTGTTAGAGAAGAAAAAAGTTACCATGAAGTCTGGCACTAGCATAAACTCTTGTAGCACAATTGCTGAGAGCCTGAGCAGGTTTGAGACATAATCTCCTGATACTTGAAGGGGTAATCAGATGCTTCCCCCATTTCCCGGTGGTGCTGTAGCTGGTCTGCAACCTTTTTAGTGTGACCCTACAATAGAGGCTTCACGACCCCACTGGGGTCCCCACCCCGAGGTTGAAGCACACTGGTCTAATCTACCCTGTCAGTTTTGTGAACCATCAAAAATGGGGTGGTTGCCCACTGGTGGGCCACAGACCCACAGTTTGGGAACTGCTGTTAGAGTAACTTTTCCAGATTGCCATTTCTAGGTGAATGCTTCCACCAAGGAGCTGGATTTATGTGTAGTTCAGTCCTATGCATATTTCCTTGGAGGTGCCATTGAGTTAAATGGAGATACTCCCCAGTTAATGTGGCTGGGACTGCAGCTTTATGGACCAAAGCTATGGGGACCGTGTTGCTGCCGGAACTAGAATTCTAGCAGTGAAAGGTCTTTACAGCTGTCACAAAACAGGCCATGCCATTTTGTGCAGCTGGGCTGCTGCTGCTGCAAGTGGCAAGTGGCTCCTGCTCCAGTGGCCTCCCAAATGCATGAATGAGTCCTGGTTCTGGTAATTCAGCAGGGGAATAGGGAGGGGTGGAACAGGGCAGCAAATGGAGAGGGGAGGAGGCTGGATTGAGGGTAGGAAAGGGCAGTATAACCCACTTCCCAGCCTCGGTCCACTTTCCTGTGTCCAGCTAAATTGTTGCTGGCAGTGGAAGTTTACTCCTGTGCAAGGAACAAATGTTCCCTTACCCAGAGGAGACCTCCAGGCCTCCTCCCATAGGATGTAGCACTTGCTGTGGTGAAGTGGCTGCATTGGGTGGGGAAGATTGATAGGATCCAGCTATTAATGATATAACCAAGAGCCTGGCGAGAACTGATGTGATTTAGAGTCAACCACAAGTCAGTTCAAATCATACCTGTGCTAGGAACGGTCTGAGCTGCACTCTGTCAGCCTCAAAGATGGTGTATGTGAAGAAGTGCTTCAAGCATTCAAAAGCACTATACAAATGCTCAGTATTGTAAATGTAGTGTTTTGGGTTTTTTTGCTGCTTTTTTAGCAGGAGATAAAAGAGAATTTTAACAGTGATTTATTTACCAAATTGATAAAATTACTAGATGAGAAAAATTGAATTCCCCACCCCACAAAATTTACACCTTCTTATAGCCCCAAACTATGAGTGCAATTCTAACCCGGAGTTAGGCGGGCACAGTTAGGCTAGCAAAGTTTGGCCGGCACAAGGGACACCGTAAAGCATGTTTGGACCACTCTCAGAGTCAGAGAAGCCACTGCACAGACGTGCACCATCCTCCCTGACTCTGAGAGTGGTCTAAACACGCTTCACAGTGGCCCTTGTGCCAGCCAAACTTTGTTGGCCTAAATGTGCCAGCCTAACTCCAGGTTCGGATTGCGCTCTATGCATCAGAAGGAAAGGCCACTGAGTTCAGGCGTACTCCCCAAGGACATGGGTACAGAATTGCAGCTTTGGGCAAGAACAGCTAGTTGGAGGCAAAAGAAAGTTTTGAATTGTGTTTTATTCAAACATGATCAAATACCTATTTCTGACAGTGTAAACTAGTAAGGGCATCCAATTTAATTTTTTTCTTCCCGCAATAAAGTTCTTGCTAAAAAGATACTTGATACAGCTCTGCTAAAAACTTTTTTTCTTTCAGTTAGCATCCTTACTTGAGTGAGAGAAATAAAAGTTTCTTTTTTTATGCAGAGGGAAGAAGAAGAATTGGAGTGTTGAACTGAGCTCCTTCATTCTCCCCATGGTGCTATTGTGCTGTCTTAATATACAGTAAACATCGTCTGTGTAAGACTGAAGCTTTATTCTCTAACGGTTTCCTGCAGAACACTGTAACTTTTCCAGTCCTCCCCAAACAGAGTTCCAATGAGCTCAGCGCATCAGACAAAGGCCAGGCATACAAGTGAACACACAAATCTTTTCTGCTGCTGCTCCTGCAACCATCTCAGCACCTCAACTCAGACACTACTTGAAGCATGTAATTTTGGGCCGACAGAGGACATCTGTATGCATACCTAGTACTGTGGGTAGGAAGGAAGATTGGGCTGCTGCTCCTCCTTCAATGGGTGTGCAGCAATGGGCAGCCATCCCTAGTGCTGGCTAGGAGAGCCAAGTTCAGGTGCCTGCTGCCATGAGCTGTGGCACTTCTCACTTTGTCATGGGGATATGTCAATCCTCTTTTGTAACTGCACTACTCCTTGATGTGGAAGAGCCATGGTTCAGCAGTGTTCTAGCATGGAACTGGCGATGGATGCCATTGAATAAGTGCCCGTGTCCCCTGCGATCCCGCCACCCCCCGAGAAAAGCGTGAGCAATGGCTTCTCAACGTTCGCCGTCAACAGTCCTGGCAACGGGAAATGGAGTGCGTGGATGAGGGATGACAGGATACTTGCTTGGCGGTGTGATCTGCATGGACGAGTGAGTGATGTTTGCTCAGTCTTCCTGAGAGGAGGACAATGCCTGGAAAAGAGTCTAGCATGGGTATGGTGTCAGCTCCAGTCCAGATCCAGAGCACCATGTTCTACTCATACACAGTGAGGTCTTGTAGCAGCAGGAGATGGTGTGTATCTTTCTGCTGTTTTATAAAATTCAAAGGGATATAATAGGGTTTATACATGCCCTAGTCTACCCTGAGGGAAAATTCCAGATAAGCTGAGGCTTTAAGTTACTAGACTTCAGTGAGGAGAATCCTGCCTTTTACCTCTCTCACACACACAAAACTGAACTGCTTTTCTTCACTGCCGCCACTGGAGGGATGAGGGGTTCCACTGGTTAAGTCCCTCTTGAAGCATAATCTCCCATTTAGAATTTTCCCATCTTTAATAAGCTCTCAGACACATCTCTGTCCTTCACTCTGTCTCCTTCACAGAGGTCACTTTTGTTTGGCTTCTGATGGACTTGACAAACCTCTTTCCACAAAAGCAGTGGATCCCAAACCTTTTCAGCTGGGGGCTCCCTTGACCTACTGGGCCACTGGCTATGGCTCTCCCTTAGAGCAACAAGCCTATGCATTGTATAAGGCAGCATGTTTTTCCACCCCTCCCTTGGCTGCTTTCCTTGGTCCCCCAGCTCCTTTTGTTAATAGAACAAAAAGTAGACATTAAGAAGTTCAGGAAGGGCCTTTTTATCCTAGAGGGTTCCATAAAACAAATCTGCGGGTAATTAGGCTCGGCCTGTAGCTAGTCACTTCTGAATAAAGCAAAATAAAAGGTGGAATCAATGATCTCTCTTTTGAATGTAGACAGGTGGCCCAATCCGATGCAGCACCTAGGGCAGTGGATCTAGTGATCTTCTGACATAAGTCCTGTTACGGCAGTGTGAAAGTTGCTTTGCTGTCATGGGCTCCAGAGCGACCAGCACAAATGGCCAGAGGCTGCACCAGTGGACCTTGGACACTGCGCCAGAGGAGATATGGTAGCACTGGGGGGGCTGGGCAGGGGAAGAATGGGGCAAGCAAGAGGATGACTCAGGGGCAGAAGGGGGTAGGTCTCAGTGGCACTACTGCGCATCCAGATCATATCCACATTTTCCCATCTCAACGATCCCTTGCTCTTCCCAGACTTACATCAGATAAATAGCTGGCATAGGTCACCCATTGACGGCCAGGAGGTCTATGGAAAGGTAAGGGAAAAAAGGTTTTACTTTTCTCTTCTGGGCTGTCTGGTCGTGCCTTCTCCCACCGTAGTATGCACTGTGCACTCTGGCAGTGCAGCTGCATAGCATGAATTGGTGAGGGATAGGATTGAGCCATAAGAGGGCAAACATATGCACATGTACCTGGGAATAAGGCCCATTGAACTCAATGCATAGGATTGCATTGTAAATGGGAAGACACAAATTTTCTGTCACACATGGATCCACAGAGTGGGTCATGACATTCCCTTCCCCAAGTAAATATGTCACATTGCCTCCTAAGGAGTCTCCTTCCCAGACTCCTCCCCTCCTCCAGCAAGACCAGTATTTCCTAGGATCTTCTAGAAAGTTTGGTCCTAAGGAATCTTTAGCACCTTTCCCCCCCCCCCCTAGATATAGTTGTGACTGCAGTAACACTTGTAAGGGGTCCAGTGCTAGGAGACACACATGCGGCAGATGCAGGAGTCTTTAATTCTTGGTGGACCAGCAACAGTAATTGGGGCACTGGTGGTGACAAGTGTAGGCAGAAGTGGCAGAAGTTGACACTGTCCCACTGAGAATGCAAGAAACCCATGTACACTACTGTGATAAGGGAAGGGAAATCATCTGCGGTCACCCTACCTAAAGACAAACTATCCAAAATAGTTGCAGTTGTTTCTGCAGGAGAGCCTTTTTCGTGAAGTTTTTTTTAAGCTTCCAGAGGGGTTAAAAACAAGATAATTCCAGCTATAACACTAGGACCAGAACCCTCAACCTTTCTAAGAGTAACAAAAATTATTTTCTAAAGACATGTTTCAAGTAGTACCCCAGATGGGGTGAAGAAATTTCACTTGCAATGTTGTGGACATTTGGTAGGTGTCTGTGACCATTGTCCACACAGGACTTGTTCTTGAACTAGTTTGGATTGCTAGGACCAAAACAACTTTTCAGAAGCTCAGTTTAGCCATCTGGGAAGCGGCATTTCCTCTCAGACTGGAAGATGACTCTGATGATGTTGTGCCAGGAGCTCACTTGGCCAATAAGCAACCACTGCACATTCCTTGTGCAAACTGTGCATTGTTGTAATGCCCAAGGGGCGGGGGAGAGGAAGGAGTTAGGGGAAGTCAATCCGAATGATTGGGAGTGGCCAGTGGTGTCATCTAAATTTAACAACAGGTACTCACTTTTGATTGGCACGTGTCGGGACCCGCCCACTGGAAGTGACATCATAAGCCGGAAGTGATGTCGTGGCAGGAAGTGACATGAAAAAGCCCTTTTTGAGGCCTCAGACAATTTTAAACTGACCCAACAGTTGCAACAGTATTCCACAGCACCCCCAGAACATGTTAAGGAGGCCTGGCATCATGTTGAAGTGACTCAACAGTTCCAAAACCCCAGAGCAACTCATTTTTCAGTGGCAAGGCAAGGCAAGGCTCTGCTCGCTGCCTTCCTGGCTCTGAGAACGTGCAGACAACTCAAATGTGCAGGAAATTCAAACGTTGCAGGGGGCGGAGTTGATGAGTGGGTGGGTGAATGGGCGGGGCCAGCTGTAATCCTAGAAACCGGTACTCGCGTACCCCTGCGTACCCCCTGCATGACATCACTGGGAGTGGCTCAAGCTAGAACAGCATCAAATTATGCCACTGCTCACCCAGCCTTGCCAGTCCAAGCACCAGCAGCCCCTTGCACTAACAGCCCCCTGGACACCAGTATGGAGGTCAGCTCTCCTCCCACAATAGTGAACATCCCATTGTGCCATCTTCATCATTGTCCTTCTAAATCGGCAGGGAGGATCCTGGGAGTGGAATTTTTCCACTCCCAGCTAGTTCCCAACCTCAGTGGTGTACCTATGGGGGATGACACTAAGATTTGCAGGAGCCTGAGCTCCTGTGTAAAGCGGCCTCTCGCCCTTTGCGGCTCCGGGAGCAAAGCCAGGTCTCTGAGCCACGAATGGCCCTGAAGGCAAGGGGGAGGGGCCAACTTACACGGGGGCTTAGCATCCTGCAAAACAGCATTTCCCCCCCATAGGAATGCCACTGACTGGAATGCTTGGCTACTTTAGAAGAAGTGAGGGAGCGAAGGGCTCCACTGCATGCCCTTCACAAGCAATTGCAGCAGTGGCTCCTTTCCACAGTGCCACTGTTCCTGCATCCTTAGAGGATGCAGGTAGGTCAGCCTCCTCAGGCTGTCTTCTTGTGCTCTCAACAGAGGATGGGGCAGTGAGGATGGAGGTCTGGGGAGGTGGCAGATCAGGAGAAATGGAGGTGGACCTGGGGTGCAAGTCCAGCCTGCTGCTCAAAGCAAGTGCTTCAGTCAGCCTCCTGCCCATGCATTCGATCCCTGTAACTTTTGTAGAGCTGGGATGGTGTGATGGCTAGCCTTGCAGTCTTGATGCAAATTGCACCCCCAAGGCTGCTTTGGAGGAAAGAAAAAGCTGCCCGTTCTCCAAGCTCATGTGCCATGTGGCATTTAGCCATTCTGTGTTCACCGGGAGGAGCTGAAAACTTTTGAAAAATTACATTTGGCCTTTTTAATGCGTGCTTTGTCAGTTATTGTCAGCTATTTGTGATTTTTAGGGAACTTTTACTGAGGTTTGGCTTGCTTTGTCATTTTGTGCGTGCACACATGGGCACATGTGTGCAGAAATCGTGGGATTCTGTGAGGTGACTTCAGTCAGGAAGGGCAGGGTATAAATCTATTAAGGCTGCAAACCTCGACACACTTTCCAGAGAATAAATCCCATGGAATACAACGGGATGTACTTCTTAGTAAACCTGTACGGGATTGTGCTGTAAATCTATTAAATCAATACATCGAAGGAGTTCTAATCCCCATGGAGAAGACTGGCAGGCCTTGAAAATAATATTGCTAAGTGGTGTTTGCCATGTTTATGGATGTGCAAATCATTATAGGAGAGTCTGTGAATTTCCCTGCATCCAATACTGCAAGCCTGACACCACTGCTACCTTGCCGAAGCTCACAGATATCCAGGCAGGAAGGGGGGAAGGGGGCTTCTCAGATTGCATTCCTGATCGGCAGAATTCTAGTTGAATGCCACTGGTATTTGGGGCTCCTCCATCTCGAGCCGGGCTTGCCTTCCTCCTTCTGTCGCCAGGACCTTCTTCTGGTCCCTCCCCTTGAACTCCCCTTCTTGTAGGGTTCTTGATAGTTCCCAGTCCTTTTCTAATGAGCACTGCAGAATTACAGCTAATTAGGGATGTAAATGATGCTGGGGAGAGAGGGGGGGGAGGGCGATGCTACTAGCTGTGTGCAACTCTGCAGTAAAATGTTTTCAGCCTCAGCAGAAAAGTTATCGCAGGAGACAATGTCAACTTTAGAGGAGTCTGGGCTGGAGGAGGAGAGGACTGTACTCTGAAAGCCACCAGTTGCTCTTGTGTGCAGCAGCTTGGCAGGCGTCCCTTGGCTTGATCAGCTGAGGCTTTTCAAGGGCTTTGTCTGTCCCTGTCCCCCAATCCTTTCCATGTCCTCCTCCGTACAGATGGGTTCAAAGAATTCAGGGCTGCAGGTGGGGCTGCAGAGAGCCCAGAAGGGAGGTGTTGGAAGCAGCATTTCTTGCTTTGCAGGTGCAAGAGTGACCTCCCCCTCCCCTTACCATTGGTTCTCTTTGCACTCCACACCCAGTGTTTTCTTTCTGATCCACTTTGCAATTGGAAAATGGCTGAGAAATAAACCAACTTATTGCTGCATTCTCAGGAAAGCAACAGGCTCTGGCATCGTAATGACGGCACTTCTGGCTACGACATCACTTCTGGTGGGTCCTGGACAGATTGTCATTCTAAAAAGTGGGTCCCAGTGCTAAAAAGGTTTGAGAACCACTGTCCTAGAACATTAAGACAATGGCAAGACCCATGTCTTGCCATGGAGAAAAGGCTCCATGGGTGATTGTAGAGGGAGACTAATATGTCATGCTAAAGAAGTAATCTGTACCTGCTTCATTCACTTTTCTTCATCAATAATGGCTTGGGGGTGGCAATCAGGATCAGATGCACTGTGCACCGGGAAGGGGCATTTCCCCCCCCCTTTTCTCAAACACTGTATTCTTGCTGCAAAGACCTCCCTGCCACTCCCTGACGCTGCTGTCAGCCCCAGGAGAGACGCTTTCATAACAGAATGCAGAAGGCCACTAAGGTTGGCATCACTGGACTCTTCCCCCTGTGAAAACACCCTGCTCAGAGAAAACTAGCTTGTAAGGGAAAAGACTAGAATTGCGTATGACAGCAGACCCATTTGTGAAACATGGGCCTGCTCCAAGCATAAGGGAAGAGAGGCTGGGGATATCAAAATGTTAGAGCAAAAGGAGCGAGTGAGGAGAGCTGGACCCTCTCCATGCACACTGCTTACTATAGTGTGCCCCCCCATGCTTTCTTCCACTCACACTCCTGGTCTCAGAGCTGAAGATGGAACGGACTAAAGGCACAGGCAGAAGACGGGTTTAGCATCAAAGACCACCTGTCTATTCCTTCCGCTCTAAAATAATTACACTCACAGCCCAATCCTATGGCATATTATGGGCTTGTAGCGGTCCCCCAGCACTATCTGCCTTACATCAGTCCCAAAAGCAGTTCTGGCAGCACATGGAATTGCATGCTGTTGGAGTGTCAGCAAGAGGCTGGAGCTTTCCCATGCATCAGAGGAACACCTTGGTCCCACCAAGGTAGGGCTTTTGTGTGTGGGGGGGGGGGAGGCAGAACCACTGCAGGGGAGGGCAGAATAAAGTGGCGATGGGAAAAGGGAGAGAGCAGGTTGGACCCAGAAGAGGAAGGCAGCTATGGCCAAATCCTACCCCATTTCCGGGCCCAATTTACCACCCACTGATTTCACTGGCACAGGTTCGAGTAAGCCCCCCCTCCCAGGGCAGAGGCTTAGCCCTTAGTATGGGAATGATCTGTTACGCATTGGAGACCACCTGGGCCGCCCCTCCCTGCAGAATGCAACAGCAGCCTTTTTTGCCACTGTACCACAAGGGGGCAGAGGATAGGATTGGGCTCTCATTGACATGACTGGGTTTAAACGAATGGGTTTTACCATTGTCACATACAATTTAAGCTTAGAATGCCACACCTTACCCTGAGAGACAGGGCACTTCTGACATGGAGTGGCATGCAGGGCTCTGTCCCAGGAGAGCTCTAGCCATGAATTTTTATTTTATTTTTTGCTTTTTTAAGGGGGGGGGTTCTAATTAGGAGGGGAGGCAGATCTGCCCCACTTCAGGCAGTAGACCTGCACAGGCCTCCCAGGGGTCTACCTCTTTGTATTCCAGCATATGTAGAGAGGAGGAAACCGCAGCCTATGGAGTGACTGCGGCAAAAATATTGAACTGAGGACCCAGTGTCATAGCTCTAACTGCAACAGCCAAGTTCAAAACTGAAAGCTGCACAGACAAGCTTGATTTGAGCCTGAGTTTGCCTATTGTTGGCACAAAGCGTGTTTTTTTAACCCCCCTGTCTTTTTTGCCCATTCCTTGTTCTTACCATGCTCTGCTGAATCTGAAAGTGCTCTTGGTACAAGTTTTGTCCATAGGAAGATGTTTCCAAGACTAAGGTCAGTGTCGGCTCTTCCTTTTGACAAGAGGGACAAGCCATCCTATCCCATCAGTGTTAGGGAGAACCTGTGTCCCATCACACATGTGCCATAACAACACACAGGTCACCTCCCCCCGTCCCCCCCCCCCGGGGGGCGTGTTGGAGTCCTTGACATGCAACCATGTGACGGGCCTCATGTTTTCTTCAGATAGCTTGTCCTTGAGAAAGACATGGATATGGCCTTTGCTTGGTCTTACTTACCCTTGAAGAGGTCCAAGGGCAGTCTTCTTTGAGAGTCTCTGGCCTTGGGTTTGTTGAAGAAGGTAAAAAGAAAAGAGGTTCTGCATTAGCGAAATCCCTGTCCCCAAAAGCATTTGTTGTATCCAGTTGGTGCATCTGACAAGAGTTCTTATCTGCCATCAAGGTCCTCTCTCCGTCCTTAGTTGTGTTTTGTGTCTACTTTCAGAGTACTGTATAAGCCTGCAGGGAGGGACTGTGCCAATGGGGCATGTGCTGCATTCTGCAATTGGCGGGGGGTCGGGGTGGCAGGCACAAAGGCCTCCTCCAGGTAAGAGAATGTTTGTTCCCTTACCTCCGAGCTGTGTTGCCCTTACTCCGGCACTGGAAAGTTGGTTGCAGCTTCCTGGATGCCCATTGACAGATTACTGTCTTCCAGCCTCAGTCTTCCATTGTGAAAATGGGAATAATAAAACCCACTCTTACAAGGTTGTTCTGGTAAATGTAAAGCACTATGCTAATTTAAAGTTCTTCATTCCTGACAAAATAAAACAATCTTTAAAAAAAAAGTCTCCCTATGATACCAGTATAAGGAGGGCTCCCTAGAATAGTGCAGTACCTAGATTAGAAGCTGCCTGGAATAGAATCTGCAGTCCCTGTTGTGGCCGAACGGAGTCACTGTGGAGCTGATTAGCCAGTGCGGGAATGTTGTGAGAAGGCCAGCTGGCAAAAGAACGAAGGCCAACCTTGAGGACCTGCCCAGGCTGGGCTTATGATCACCTGTTGAAGCTCGCTGTCACATGGCCAGAGGAGAGAACCACACTGTGAAGGCTGCATCTGGGACTGAGGATTTGGAGAATTGCAGAATATTTGTGAAAACCCCATTGAAAAATGTTGATTTAGACTGACCTACCCATGTAAGCCGCCTTGGGCATTTGCTTCAGCATGGGAAAGGTGGGGCATACATTCTTCAAAATAAAATAAAAATAAAATAATATGCTCTTAAAACCCTGCATATGAGAGGAGGCATTGTAGGGGGAAGTGAGACTTCCATGCATGTTGCTTCTTTTTCTAAATGTTTGGTGTGTGTTTTCTGGCATTTTCCCCTCAGAACAGTTGTGCAGCTTTGCACACACATCCAAAGAGAGAGCCACTGAGACTCTGCACTGGAGCTGAGGTCTTTGCAATCTGCCCTTCCTCTCAGGTTACCAGATACAAATGGGGACAAAGTACCTATACCTTTAACCACTGTATAGGAGAGGGAATTTTTTGTAGGTGTAGCTCACCATGGAAGGGTTTCAAAAGCTGCACCTGCCCAAATTCCCTCCTCTGTATAATGGTAACTGAGTGTATCAGATCCTCTGGCACAAATCCCAAGGATGCCAACTTTTCTGTTGGCAGGACCTCTGTGCTTTTACAAATCTGCATGGCTTGAAGGTAATTCAGCAGGTGATAAGTGTGGAATTTGTGCATGCTGTGCAGCGTTAAAGGCGCAGAAACCCTGCAATAAAAAAATAAGAAGAAAGGGGAGCAACACTGAGAGATCTAGTAGGTCATCCTATCTAGATTCTTTGGCTTGGACAAAGAATAAGCATGCCTGCGAGCCTCAGGATCAGGATGCCCAAAAAGTAAATTCCCACTGTAAGCATTCTTAATTTTGTTTGTTTTTAAATAAGCACATTGCACTGTAGCAACTCACAAAGAAAAAAATGACATCATTTCAAGGCTTCCTCATTTGTTTGCAGACTGAATATTAAAAGTGCCATCTGCAGCCTTGAAGGACTTCCCCCGGGGACTGTTACTGTCCACAGTAACGAGGTCGTTCATTTTTTATTAGGAGAAGAGTTTCTGTGAAGTTAAATGTGCTGACAACCCTTTTTGTCTTTGATGTTGGGTTTCGTCTCAGTCCCTCTTGTTCATTCAGCTCCTCCCTAGCCGAGCTGGGAAAGTCTCTCGTTTCTGTGTTGTTAACTGACTTGCACTCTGTTTTCTTTAGATACCTTGATAAGCAGACGGCCGTTAAAGGGACAGCACATGAAGGTGGCATAGGATTTCAATGGATGCCGGAGATGGGAGAGATTAGCTTGCCATCATTAAGTCACACCTTTGTTGCCATAAGATGTCTTGGCTGCTTGAACCCATGATCATTCAGTCAGTCAGTCATTTTCAATCCTTCCCCCACTCTTTTTGGTCCACCCACAACACCCCCCCCCAAGGTGGTTTACAAAGTTAAAACCAGCATAAACCAATAAAAGCAATAAAGGCAGCATAAAACTAATGGCATCAAAACATAGAACCCATAACCATATTTAACAGCAACCAGCATTACCCCAGACCAATGAGCTACCCATTGAAGGGCAGGCAGAAATTGGATCAGGGAGGTCTCCCATAGAAGGACATTGCAAAGCTGTCCTATGGAGACCAGGGTGCAGAGTCTCAATTGCTGTTGACCTGAGCATATCAGTAGGCACAGGTGGTTGGGATGTACAACCCCCACCCCCAAAATTCCATGTGTCTTATTGAAACTTGTTTGGCTTCCCTTGAAAATGGGAAAAAAAATATTTTGTCTCAGAAGGAACCCTGAATTTTGCTTTTAATGTCACTGTGTGTGGAATTTCAGCACCAACACTTGCAATGGGCAGAACCACCCTTCAAAAATGCCACTTGTCTTATAGAAGCTACCTCCCTCCAAGATGCTGCACTTCCAACCTACTGGAACGTTTTGGAGCCTCGTATGACACCCCACTGCTGTCCAAATGTGTTGTAATACCTTTGTACAGAATTTACCCCATAGTTCTGGTTCTTCAGAGGGGGAAGCAAAGCAGTGGAGGTGGCTGTGCCACCCTTAAAGGGCTAGGCAGCAGTGGTGCCTGGGGCATTTGCCCCATCTTGGACAATGGTAGGTCTGCCACAGCCCAGGAAGTTGCCATGAATGACCGTGGTCACACCTTCCTTCTCCGGGAGATGGCATAGTTGGTACAACAGCCCAAGTTGGAAAAATGAGCTTCTAAAGACCCTCTCCTGGGGAGCTTATCAGGGACTGGCTCTTCCTCACTAATATAAGGAGGAAACAAATGTTTGCTTTTCTACATGGGAACTTGACATTTCTGACTCTGCAACTCAAATTAGGGGGTCAGTCATGATCATGCTTCCTTAGACAATGACTATACTAGTGCTTTGTCAGTTGTAGGTTTGAATACTGAAATCCTTAATTATACATTATAAACCATAAACTAGCAATATACTGTATGAACAAAGAATATTCAAATTACTAATCACAAATGGTGTGTGGCTTATTATAAGTTTATTATACGCAAAATCAACATATGTGTTACTTTTGCAACATATGTGTTACCAAATGCAATTACACATATGCATTACATGTTTGAAATGAAATAAGAACATAAGAAGAGCCCTGCTGGATCAGGCCAAAGGCTCTTCTAGTCCAGCTTCCTGTACCTCACAGTGGCCCACCAGATTAGGGAGCACACAAGACCACAAGATGCCTGTATCCTGCTGCCACTCTCTTGCATCTGGTATTCGGGCTACTTCTAAAACTTAAAGATTGCACCTAACAATCATGGCTTGTACTTTGGGAATTTTGACCCATTTGACACATTCAGATTTTGAAACGCTCACATCAATTTGTCCAATTGTTTGTTGTCTCCATTTGGTTTTCTATTGCACCTATACAGTGTCTCAGCAATTCAGGCCGAATTATACACTCCCTCTGCAACTGGGTGGGAGTCAATCATAGTTGCTTTAAGTCCCATTGGTGAATCTGTACCAGGAGGCTGTTGTTGCTACTTTATGATTGCAACTATAAACAGTTAACTTGCCTTCATAGTGTCTGCATACTTTAGGAACACTCCAACAAAATTGCATCACAACTGTGTTGTGGGATAAGACACAGACACAACAAATAGCCCAATCCTTTCCAAGACTGGCCCAGAGTGTGCAATGCCACAAAAGCAGCGAGCACAGGATGCTATGGGCCAGGGACCAGACTTCCTCTCTTTAGGCTGCCTGGTCCACAATGGGTCTTCTCAATTGCCAGCTCTTTGGCTGGCTTAATATAAGTCTGAGGAGCCTCTAGGGATGGTCCAGTCCAGGAAAAGGATCTGGTGTGCATGTCTGCAATCAACATTCACCTCCTGCACCCTCCCATCCATGGCCTATCAGCTATTGACTCACTACAACAAAAGCCATCAGGCCACATTCAAGCCTTTGTCCCTGGCACGCAAGGTGTTCTCGGCTTTGTGCCGAGAACAGTAGGTGCAGATCCAAGGAACACACAGAGACGTGCCCTTGCCCTAGGGAACTCCAGAGCACTCCAAAGCTGCGCTGCATACAATGCAAGCCCACCGGCCTCGCTGTTCCAACACAGCTTAGGTTTGCACCTTGAACGTGGTTGTCCAGTTGAAGTCTACCCAAAGCGCTGCACAGCAACACGCCCAAAGCTTTCAAGATATTTGTTTTAAAGGATGGTTGATAATTGCTTCCCTATGGTTGAATTTGCTTCCATGAAAGGGCAACTACATGAATCATTTGGTTCAGAATGTTAGGAAAGAAAATGACTATGTGTTATATGGCTTGGACAAAAGTATGCATGCATTCCATGTTCAAGGCCACCAAGATACAATTCAAAGTTGAGTCAAGACGCCAGTTTTGGAGAAACCAGCCACTTCAGCCTTTGTGTTTGGTATTGAGGTCTGCTCCATTTGCAATATACAATGTGACATTAATGTGACATCTTTGCATAGCAACTTATGAAGATATCACAGTAGCTTCTTAGTATTTCTGCAAAACATAATATTTTAAATGTTATGCAGGCAACAGTGTTAGCAAATGGAATGGGCCAAAAGCTTGTAGATGCTCATTCCAATTTCAAGCGTGTTGCCCCTTGAGTGCTTGGCAAGGTATACCTCTATTGCTTTGGAGTTTGTTTAAACTGGCCATCATTCATGGCCATACGAGTATTGTGGTTGCATTATGGGTGCATGAATATGTTCAAGATTGAGTCACAGCACAAGTGCTCGATGAGTATCCCTATGCTGAATAATACACTCACATTTGCCATACTGAACACTTGCAGAGTCATTAAACATGGCAACAGATATACAGAGTGGGGCCAAAAGAAAGGTAACTGAAATGCTCGTGTCTTTTACACACTATAATTTCTCAGTTAGGGCTCTTTATCATACGATTGCATGTTCTACATGTCTTCCTTCATTGCGAAGCACATGTTCCATGAGATCAACTGAGTGTTCCATGTACCATGGGTAATTGATCCCACATATTAAGAGCACTGATTCAGTGTTCGTGTGAAGCTCTTCTAGAGTTCATGGAGTTTGTGTGGAACATCTTTCTTTTAACATTCCCTATAGAAATGCATCACTTATTAGGAAAGTCAGACCGTCAAGAACTTTCTCCAGAACTTTCCCTGGATGATCACAAAGCACCAGAACAAATGACAGTGTCGGTCAAGTGTCGAGCTTTTTGATTCGGTTACCTTTTTTTTTTTTTTTGCCCTACACTTTACTTACAAACTGTAAGAGAATCAGCACACACATGAGAATCAACATTTGAGATGTGATTCAGCATCTGCAGCATGGCTGCTGCCAACCATAAGCCACTTGATTGGCTACACATTCTATATAACCCAAACCCAAACCAACCAAAAGAGAGCCTATTACGATTGGCACAATAGCGACTTTCTTTTTCCATAGCTGTTCTATTTCAATTTGCAAATGTTGTGATCTTTTCAAATTCCTTTTCTTCCACTCGTGTATCCCCTGGTATTGCTACTTCTATTATTGTCACCTTCTTCTTTTCCTTGTCTATGACAGTCAAATCAAATCAGGATTATTATTATTATTATTATTATTATTATTATTATTATTATTATTATTATT
>JAJKFI010000034.1:9755300-9773102 GCA_029204185.1 Lerista edwardsae
AGAGAGAGAGAGAGAGAGAGAGAGAGAGAGAGAGAGAGAGAGAGAGAATGTCTTTGTCCTCTCTCGCCATGTTATTCATAATTGTATAAATCTCTATCATGTCCTCCTTTAGTCCTTTTTTTTTAAAAGGGAGGACATTGATTTTAATATATCAATTCATTCTCAAACTTGTCTTTTGTCAGGTCTATTTGGCGTAGTTCTTTAATTGCCTTCCTAAAAAAACAATGTCAGGTGCTTTGGTATCTTCCACGATGAAGACTGGTGCCAAGAATTTTCCTAGCTTCTTGCAATCTCTCCATCCTCCTTCAGAACTCATTTCACATCTTTGACATTTGTTCTGCTACCGCCCTGGACAGCTGCCTGCTTCTGATATATTTTAAAATACCCAGCCCATGATTACTGTATTAGCTTTTTATATATTGTTGGCAATTTGCTCCTCAAGCTCACTACTTCTCTGCTTGCTTTATTCTTAATTTACATTTATTTTGCTGGAAGTCTGACTCCTAAGTCTTAAGGAAAGACTTTTATTCTTTGAAGAAAGCCTTATTGCCAAATGTGGATTTCTGAATTCTACTGTTTAACCATGCTGGCATCGTTTGGGATTTCTTTGTAGAATTTCTAGCCTGCAATATAAATTTGATCTCTGCTTTTGTTATAGAAGTTTTTAAGGACGCAATCCTAACCTGGAATTAGGCAGGCACAGTTAGGCCAGCAAAGTTTGGCGAGAACAAGGGACACTGTAAAGTATGTTTGGACCACTCTCAGAGTCAGAAAGGCCAGCACACAAACATGCACCATCCCTGACTCTGAAGGCGCAATCCTAACTTGAGTTAGGCCAGCATAAGCCAAACCAGCAAAGTTTGGCTAGCACAAGGGCCACCGTAAAGTATGTTTGGACCACTGTCAGAGTCAGAGAGGCCAACACACAGACGTGAGCCATCCTCCTAGAGTAGTCCAAACACCCTTGTGCTGGCCAACCTTTGCTGGCTTACCTTATGCCAATTTAACTCCAGTTTAGGATTGTACTCTGAGAGTGATCCAAATGTGTTTTGGTGTCCCTTGTGGTGGCCAAACTTTGCTGACCTAACTTGTGCTGGCCTAACTCCAGGTTAGGATTGTGCTATAAGTACATTCCAAGCTTCCTAAAATTATTTTGACTCTCCTGTCATTGGACAGTGACGATAGTTGCTGCCACCACCCGAAAATAGGGAGACAGGAAGATAGGAAGACTGGAGGAGGGCACCATGGGGAAATTTCTCTTCCAGATTGGCAATGAGCCCTCAAATTAAGCCCCGCCTTAAAACCAGACAGTAGCAGAAGGCAGATGAGGCCACCCTGCCCTTCCTCCCACCCAGGAACTCCCTCTCGCCCTGCCTAGAATCCCTGCAATGCCAGCAAGGAGTAACCTTACCTCTCACCAATGTCACGTTGCCATCTCTGGGCAGTGTGGGGTTGGCAGTGCCACAGTGTGGGCAGTAAAAGCTTACAAGGCACATTAGAGTCAGCAAAAGGCCACAAGGTGAATGGCTTTGGGCAAATGGTTGCCCCAAAGCTTAGAAGGTAACCTGAAAACAAAACACCCATGCAAGTAAATATAGTAGTCCAAGACTGTGACACTGACACTCATTCCTAGCCAGCCAAGCAGGTAATAACTCCTGGCAACACATCCAGTGCTTGGATACGAGACCAGGGCAAATGCATACATGCTTGAGTGTGACCTCACTTGGTGTAACCTGAGCATTAACCAGGTTTTAGATGTGTCACCTGAGCCTTGACCTTCCTGCTGTTGGGATTCAAGAAAATCAGGTGGACTTCATGGTCCAATGAGCTGGTGGGCAATCAGGAATTTTTTATCACATCCACTTCCTAGGTTGACAGCCAGTGTCCATTTTTATATGGTACAGAGTTTAGGGTACTTGGTCCTCCAAGCCATCCTGGGAGATGATATCCACTATGGTATTGTCACTCCCAGCAATAGACTTGGACTCAAGGCCAATAAGGCCATGTCACTGGAGCTTTCTGTCAGAGCCCTTGGTGCTGTTCAACCATTGCAAAGGGTTTTTTATCTTTCTATAGCAGGAATCATCACCCCCACAGGTAGAGCTGCAGCATCCTGATGTGGACAATGGCAAAGCATCCCTTCTTTGACAACCACCAGTGCTATTCTTGTTGAGTCAGTTCCTTACTAAGGTACACAATTGGATGCAACTTCTTGTCCAGCCTTTCGTGCAGAAACATGGCACCAATTCCTCAGACTGAAGTGCCCATGGTCAGGTTAAACAGCTTGTCAAGGTCTGGGGTTATCCAATCATATTATCAGCTCAATACATTGGCAGGCTACACTCTAGACTCCATATTCTTAATTGGCCCAGAAGATAGTGGCCTGTTTGCTCAGGTGTTTTTTCAACTCCCTTATTATGGGCAGACTCATGGGAGGGCCACCAGACCACACTTGAATAGTGAGGTTTAGAGTTGTGGCAACCACTCCCCTGTGGTGGTTGGCCTATTAGAATGGTCTATTCATGGAAGCTGATAGATTCTGGAGGGGAGTTTCCAGTTAGTGTGGCTGATGAGCCTTCCAAAGCTGTAGTCTCTCTGTGAAATATGGAGATGACTCAGGTGGTTGACACGGTTGGTCACTCCCAAGTGTTCTCTCCTGCAGTGCTCAGCCTTGGTTTACCGGGGAGCTGGGGGCAATGAAGCAGGTTGGAAGACAGTAGGAACATAACACGCACCATGACGGGCATAATCATGCCTACTCGGTAACTGTGAAGGTGGCAAAGGAACAATACTTGTCTGCCACTATTGCATCCTTAGGGTGCCATCCAATAGAGATTTCCTGAGGGTTTTGGGGGGGAGACCGACTTCATCTTGGCCCACAGAATGATGTAATGGAGCCCTTGGTAGCATACTCTGACATCTTTGTGAAGCACTTTGAGGCGAAAATGGCTCTTAACAGCCCCTAGTTAGATGCTATGTGACTCGTTCCATGGTTCAGTTGTCCAGAGAAATGTTTAGTCCTGTTTTATGGGGTGAATTTCAGTGGTTCAGAATGGAGGATGTGAATAAGGTATTTGGACGGATGTGGCCTACAAACTGCCCCTTGCCCCTTATTGCTAGTAACAGCTAGCACAGGAAGGGGAATGACAGGCTGGGTCAAGGACATCATAAATGCCTCCTGAAGTGAGGGGCTGATAAAGCATTAACATATGTAAAAATCAAGAGATCCAGGAGGACCTTGGAAGCAAAATGTAGGTTATTAGGTAGGAGGGCCCCCCAAGGTGGCATTTTCAGAAGCCGTATCTGATGCATGCAAAGAAAAAAATCAGAGAGAAATCTCGCATAGAACACCTTTTTAAGTTGAACCAGGTTTTCCCACCCATCTCTACTGCAGCCACAATATTGCCTCAATGACTCCATGAGGTAAGGTATTCTGCATCAATGAGGTAAGGCAGAAAAGCATCTAATAGTAACAGCCACTGCAATAATAAAATGATAAAAACACATTGGGGGTGGGGTGTTTTTTTTGAGACGTCCCAGAATATACAACTAACAGCTGGTGCAGAATGCACATCTTGATAAAAACCTATCCCTAACTGACACTTCCAGATTTCTCCATGCAAGATTTAGTCCCTCTCTAAAGAGGCACTAACCTTGCTGTGCTCAGTGCAGACAGACTTCCTGGGGTGTCCCTCATCAACGTCAGCAGCAATAGAGATTGTGTGTCTAACCTTGCTCAATCACAGCTGTGCACCTGGATCACTAAGGGCTCAATCCTATCCAACTTTCCAGCACCAATGCAGACCCAAATGTTCCTTTACCTTGAGGAGGCATCCGTGACTGCCCTTCTCACCACAGGATGCAACAGATGCCCCACTGGCACAGCTGCACCAGTGTGGGAAAGTTGGATAGGGATGGGCCCTAAGACATCTCCCCACACAAACTTTTTGGGTGCAACAAAATCAAGGGTGGGGCAAGCTGACATGTGTTCAGTGCTATTGTATACACGATTGCAGCTCCCCAATTTAGTCCTGATAAAAGAAAGTTTGCAAATGCATAACATTGAGCACTGGTACATAAAGGAACAAGAGGACACAAGTAGTCCTTGGGGACAACAGGGACTCCAATTATAAACAAAGGCATTTGGGCCTATGCAGTTTGTGCTCCACTGTCATATAATGGAGGATCAAACAGAGAAGCAAGGAAGTGGGGTATTTAGAGTATTTGCCAACACAATCCTTGATTTAAACCCCATCTTATTTGCATCCCTAAGCCTGATTGCTCTCTGGAAGGACAAATCCTGAAGCTGAAGCTCAAATACTTTGGCCACCTCATGAGAAGAGAGAACTCTTTAGAAAAGACCCTCATGCTGGGCAAGATTGAAGGCAAAAGGAGAAGAGGGCGGCAGAGGATGAGATGGTTAGGTAGTGTTACCGAAGCAATGGACATGAAATTGGGCGAACTCCGGAAGCTAGTGGAGGACAGGGAGGCCTGGTGTGCTGTGGTCCATGGGGTCACGAAGAGTCGGAAACAACTTAGTGACTGAACAATAACAACATGCAACATAACAAACTCAGGCCTTAATCCTAACCCATGTTCCAGCACTGACATAGCTCTGCCAATGGGGCATGTTCTGCATCCTGCAGTGGAGTAGTAGTCATAGAGGCCTCCTCAAGGTAAGGGAATGTTTGTTCCCTTATCTCAGAGCTGCATTTCCCTTATCCCGATGCTGGAAAATTGGTTAGGATTGCACCCTCAGTATCACGGCTAACCCAGCCAAGGAAAAGTGGAAGGAATGGACATATATACGAACAAGATGGAATGGAGAATATTCTAATAAAAAAGAATATTCTAATTTTTTTATTATAATTAAAAAATAATAAATAAAAACTTGGGTCCAAGTCACCTAAAAAAAGTCCTTCTCCCATACATTCCAGCCTGCCTTCTTAGGTCATCTAAAGGGGCTCTCCTTCGAGGGCTGCCTCTATCCCGTTAAAGGGTTGGTGGCTGGGGGGGGGGGCATGAGCTTTCTCTGTAATGGCACTCCAAATATGGAATTCCCTTCCAGAGGAATTCGGAAGTACCCCCTCCTTTTAAGTTCTCTCCAAAAGAGAGCTCAAAACATACCTTTTTCATCTGGCATTTGGATGATGGGTGGATGTTTGTTCTGGAGTAGTTGATGCAGCTTGACTGGTCCCTTGGAAAATTTTGCTTCCCCCCAATAGCCTAATGAGATGTGTTGGATCTTGCCCTGTTTTAGAATGTTTTTTGTGTGCATTTGTGTTTTAATGCTAAAATTAATGTTTTGATGCTTTTGTTATTAATGTTCTTAATGTTTAGTTATTCTTCTTTTATATTGTACGTTTACTATGTAACTCTGTAAGCCTCCCTGGGTATTTTCTTCAGCATGAGAAAAGCAAAGTATAAATTCTTATAATAATAATAATAATAATAATAATAATAATAATAATAATAATAATAACAACAACAACAACAACAACAACAACAACCAAGATTAACTATTTCCTCCCAGGATTCTAGAAAACATCATCCCCTTTCATCTTTGCCCATGATTCCCCATATACCCCTATGGAAGAAGTTAATTTAGCTTCTTCTCTCACCTTCTTGAAGATGCACAAATGTTTCTAAAATTACCAGGATGCCTTTGAAAAAATGTGGAAAAATATCATCATAATGTCATTGGATACTATCGTTTTATTTTTAATGACATCTCTATTGTAATTTTCCCTGCAAAGGAATGAACCAAAGTAACACCAAAAAGGCCAGAAAGCACAGCAGTATATATTTTAAAATTTAAATTGATCATTGTCATCATTTAATTAAGATTTTTCACAAAGTTAATGAATTTTCCCATTTATGGTAAAATCTGCACTGAGTTGAAGAGGGCAGCATGCCACATCTGGGCAAATTAAACTTCCCAATAGCTCAGAGAGTTTATAAAACAGGGAATATGTTCTCTTTCCTTGGACCAACATCCATTCATGGAAACATATGCTAGCTTTTGACTTGAATATAAATCTTCACCAGGCAGAATGGACTGAGGTGGCTTATTGTTCACAATGTAGAAAACCAAGCATTCTAAGGGTTTTATTACGTTTTGTATTTGGGTAGCTCAGACACCTGAGTAAAATTATGTTAAGTCAATCTTGTATAGCAAAATATGGTCTTATAAAATATTTGGAAAAAATATTCCCTTGTATCAGCTACAGATGGCCGTTGCTCATTTAAATTGCCACTTCTTTATTTAAGGTTTATATCCAGATTTTGGGGGGTTTGGGGGTGGAAGACATTCAAAGGGGCTAATAACAGAAAGCAAAAATGCTGTAACCTTCTCTGAGGCCGGGGGATAGAAGGAGCTAACATTAAAATAAATAAGTAAAACCACAAAAGGCAATCAAAACATCTGAAATGCAAAATCAAAACAAAAAAATCTAAAAAAACAGAACATGTGAAAGAAGAAAATATGATTGCATATAAAATATACTACAACAGCTGTGGGAAAAAATGTTGAATTGGTGCCACAACTGAGAAGACCCCGCCCTGTGCGCACTCAGCCATAGGGAAATGTGGTGCAGATGTGTACATGTACACACAATGCATTATGACAAACACCCTGAAGTGATGCCTGGAAAACAGATCTCTTTGGCCATAGCAAGTGAATGTACTATTCATAGCTGATGCATGCCTTCTATACTCAGATATTCAGTGCCCAGCCACAAGACTATCAGAAGACACAGCCCTAATTAGTAAAAATATTTTCAGTCACATAGGTCAACCTGATTACAAAACCTGACTAGTTAAACTTGACACATAAAAGTTCATATTATGACAAACAGGACTGCAAACTGTCATGATTGCCCTTTGTGCAAGAAATTGAGTCAGCCTATTCTTTGTTCAGTTTTGTTCTGAGCCATATATTTGAAATATGTACATGTTTCTGTTTGGGAAGTGGTGGGTAGGTGGGGGATTGAAGCAAAACTCATCCTATTTATTTCCCAGGGGTGTGTGTGTGTGTGTGTGAGAGAGAGAGAGAGAGAGAGAGAGAGAGAGAGAGAGAGAGAGAGAGATATTTAGAAAAGTCTCCCTGCAGTACTTCTACATTACATTGTACAACCCATGTTCAGGTGTTAGGAGAGCTAAAGGTGTGAGCTCTTCACTGGTGAAAATGGGCAGAACTATTAGACACTGGCTCCAAAAGTGGTGATGCTAGCTTTCTAAAAAAGCTAGAAGACTGTGAGGTAACCCAGTAATAATCATTGAAAGAGAAACTTATGTGTTGTTGCTTAATGCTAGAACTGACTTGCAAAAAAAAATCTCAGCCTGCAAATTTTGCATACTTTCCTGGAAGTAAGTCTCATTCAACATAATGGGACTTACTTATAAGTAGACATGCATAGGATCATGCATATTTTCAGATCTGAACATTAGATTTTCAACATTCAAATGCAGATATTTAATTTTCAGAAACCAATGTGTACAACAATACATTTATTTCTCATTCATTTCAAAGAAGCTTGAAACTTCCCTGCATACTGTTCCCCAAGTCTATTTGCTGAATGAGATCTAAAGTCTAAATGCGATGTCTGTCCTAGATCTAGTAGTTGAAAAAAGCAGCAAATGGCATACAGTCCATTCTGGTCTTCATAGAGGTCTAGTTATGAAAATCTGAGCATCTACACACCATAACATAAACATAAAACCTGCAATCAATCAATGTAAATATTCAACATTAATTCATTAATCACTCAGAATGTCAAACTAAAAATCTGAAACTTCAAATCAGAACTTTGGCAAACAGATATGATATTTTGAAAGCAGAATCCATCATATCGTAATCCACCAGCATCACAGACAGACCAAAAACACCCATACAATTTATCCCCCAAACCAAAAGCTTACTCAGAATTCTGATTATTTTTTGACAAGCAGCAATAATCATAAACCTGGAGAGGTTATGGCTTTTCTTTAGCTTCTGATTAAATTGCTGGATTTTTCTTTCCTGGCACATCCCTTTAGAATCTTTTAAGTTTTTTTCCTTTTTTTTTTGTATTACAGCCTCCCCATTTCCCCCAAACATCCATCCCCCCCCCACATCCCCAGCAGAGATTGTGTGGATTGCCTTTCTCTTTTGGCTGCTTCTCTTCTTGTGACTTTACTATATGGTGAAGTCAATCTGGAAGGTCACCTCTTTCATCAAGTATTCGATTTGCATCCAAAATTGTATGTACATGAAAAATGTGGTTGTGTGTCGCACCTAGCTGCAGACGCAGATGAAATTCTGTGGAAAGCCTGATGCACGCTAACCTTTGCAGATGGCTCAGCTATTGCTGAAAAATGGATTGCTTAATAAAGCATATCATCCGACATATTTGCTGCTTGGCTAGCCAAATAGAAGTTGTTTTTTGCACAAATTTCCTTGTCAAATTTGTCAATGTTCATGTCATTTTTGCTTTAGGTCACAGAGCAAGGTGCAAAATCTTGGCATCTTTACTAGTTGCAAGCCAATTTTGGCTATTTCTAACAATGGAGTGAATTTCTCCTGAGGTTCAGGCATCCTGCTTAAATAGGTAAAGGAAAAAATCAGGGCTGTAGAAAGCAGTGGACTTACACACACACACACACACACACACACACACACACAAACCCCTTGTGCATGGGTAGGGCTGTTTTGTTTTCTTTTTTTAAAAAAGGGACACATATTTGCACTTACATTCAAGAAATCTGTTGGAAAGATAGTGGTGAGAAAAAGGCCCTTTATCCCATTACATGATTTATTCTGTTCAGCTGTGTAGTTTCAGGAGGTTTTGCTGCATGTAGATTACTTGCTTGCCTGCACAGAAAATGTATTCCTTTGTACATGAAAATTTACAGGATGGGAAAGGACTAAGAGGAAATAGGTTGTTTCCATCAGATTTCCCATGTAGGGTGTTTTTCTCCCTTTTCTTCCATACACACTGCATTTCCCTTCCCACCTGATTAAGGTCTCTGAAGTGTTCCTGCTGACTCCATTCTTTGAAGAACTTGTGATTCATCCAGCTTTGCTGTTCTGATTGTTTTGGCTTTGCCTGATAGTTGTAAATTCTCTTCTCAGGCTAAAGGTATTTTTTTTTTAGAGCTATAGAAACCTCTTCCAGGCTACATAAGGAAATGAGTTCACAAGAGCATCATCTCCAGGGTAGAAGAGTTGCCTTGTATGGCTTTTTGGAGATGGTGGTATAATGGTTTCTCCACTGCTTTTATCTTGATGATGGGGTGCACAGCTCTGGCAGAAGCAGAAAAGGAAGGAGGAAGGCAAATCAGGTGAGTCTGGGAAAAGACTGCAGCATGGGGCAGTAGAGTTCAGACTGTGTAGGGTGAGGGGAGGAACTGGCAGAGGGAGGGGCAGCATGGCTAAAACCCAGGAAGGGCAAGGACATGACATAGCACTGCATACAATCCTTTTGTCTTGCAAATCCAGTATGGGATCAAATCTTGCTATCCAAAAAATCTGTTCAGAACTTCTGAATCCTTTATGATTGCAATCAATTGCATAAAAAGGTATGGTGGACACTACCGAAAAGGACTGGAAACCTGGAATGGGCAGAATTTTCAGTGACCATGTAAGGTTGTGATGTCCTGCGAAGTTCCATGTTTCTTTTCCTTGGCTGATCATCCAAGATCTTACTCCTAAATGTCCTTCCTAGTTTCCTTTCTTCATTTTCTTTATGAAGAAAAAAAATTTCTTTTTTATGAAGAAAAAAAATTACCACAGGACCTGAATACATTGTAGCATAATGGATTATTTTATAAATCCAGAGTTTGGGTGTCTTTGATGCCAGTTTTTTCTGGTGCAGATTGAATATCTGCTTGCATTGACCTAAGGGAGGATTTTAGACAATATACCCATGCGATGATGATCACAGTATCATTATTTTTAGTTTTAAGAACATTCCTGCTCCTTTTTTACTGATAGAGATGCTTGTACAGTTGAAGAACATTTCAGTTAACCCAACTATTATATGCCCATTGAAATCTCAGTGGAAAAAATGTGATCGTGCACAAAGTAGATGGGACATCAGACCCATATGTCAAAATTGGGTTTTGACATCTACTTGGTTGGATTTAGTCATTATAAAGAGAGCACAACCAGCTAGTTTAAATATATTTTAAATGACCATATCCTGTCTAACAGTACCATATCCATGCTAAACCCCTTTCACCCCATAGTGCACTGCAGAGGAAGTGAACTTCCAGGAACTCCTAGTATAGTCAGAACAAAGAGGAGGCAGCTGCTAATTCAAGCCATGAATGTAGCTGGGGGAAGATGGTTCATCTTTTATTTCCTTCTAGTGTCCTTCTCCCCTTGGCTCTACCCATACAAGCCTTGCATTGGGGTGTTCCCTCCCAGGTAACCCACTTTACCTAGGTCTGGCTGCACCACTTATCTCTTCACCTCTTTTCCTGTTGGCCCTGATCAAAGCTATTCTCCCAAGAACTGTGATGTTCTTGGTGGATCAGATTGGAATAATAATGGGTGACTCCGACTAGCCTCACACCACCTGGAGAAATGCATGTTGGGGGGCATGACAAAGACCTGGTTTCAGGTCTAGATACCCTAAGGCTGGAAAAATTTTGTGCATAGTTACATGTGAGTATCCTATTAAGTTCACTGGGAGTAAACATTGTGCTATACATGACTGTGCCTTGGAACAGCTGGTCACAGAGTTGGCTGGAGAAAAGGGTGGACTTAATCTCATGGCACAAGTGGTGTAAGCTATAAGCACTTACAAACCTACTGGGAATGGTGTCCAAGATGATTCTCAAAGGGCTCAATCTTATCCAACTTTTCAACACAAGTATAGCCACAGTGCTGCCCCGAGGTAAAGGATCCAGCGTTCCCTTACTTTGGCAAGCTGTCCATTGTTTGAAAGAAATCTTCTTGCCCTTTATAGCTTCCTTTACTCTGTTTGTTAATTATGCTGGCATTCTCTTGACTTTATTGGTACCTTTCTTAAAATGGTGGTATGTATTCTGCCTGAGCTTCTATTATCCTGGTTTAAATGCCAGCATTTTGTAGAGTTTTGGCTCTCTTGATTTTCCCTTTCATCCTCCTCTCTACTAGTTGTTTTTCCAAGTTTCCTCTTTTGAAATGTATGTAATTGATGGACTTCCTGGGCAACTTCCTTATACATTGGTCAAGTTGTGGACACCATTCCTTGGGTTGCTTCGCTTTGGATGAATAAGTTAAGCAGCCCCCAAAAGCCACTTGGGCTGCAAACTTATCCACACTTACCCGGGAGTAGGCCATGTTGATTATACTTTTGAGTAGGGATGAAAAGGCTTGGACTGTCTGTAAGCCTTTTAGGGCCCAATCCTGTATGGCTTAGTGAATTTAACACTTGCCAGTGTTATGTCAATTCCGGATGGGGTGGGAGGGCGGAACTGGGCGGAGTGAGGGGCGGAACGGGGATGAGACCAGTGGCATCTTTGCCGCTTTCCTTTATTCTGTTTGCCTCTGGATCCTATCTTCTGCGTCAGGCTGCATGACTCGACATAGAGGCCAGCACAGAGGCGAGGAGACCCATTGTCCTCCCTGCACCCTTACCATGGGGGAAGGGAACAAATATCCCCTTCTCCCTCCAGTTGATGTTTGGCTACCACTGCACCCATGGCAGCCAAGCAGCTCAGAATTGAGCAGCACGTCTTGAAGGGCAGGTTTGGAGGAGAATTTCAGAAACAACCCTAGTTGCAGATTCAAAGTTGTCATATCTCTCATCTGAGATACGTATTTGTCATCCTACTACAAGTATAGCAAGGAGCCCTTGATCTCTGAGTGTAGGGTAATAAACCCATTCCCAGGCATCAATATGCACATCTGAAATACCTGCTCACCTTGTGGTTGGCTTCATCCATTTGATGTCAACTTCTGAGCTTCTATACCTTCCTCAGCCACACATCTGAGCAAACAATCTTGCTCAGCAAACAGTCCTGGCCCTCATTATTACAGAATCTGCCTGTGCTTGAACAAAAATGGACTCACTCCTAAGTCTCAAATCCTTCTCACCACAATAAGGTAACTTGAGACAAAGAGCCACTGTGCAGCCAGCAAAGAAGGAGCAGGAGCAGCCAGGACCACAGCAGGGTATGCCTCCTGTGCTGTCAGTCCTGTCAATCAAACTGATGGCAACCTGTGTTTCTGAAATAGGAGCTGCTACGCCTGCAGAACATCCTTGACACCATACTAAGGTTGCAGATTATCACCTGTTTGGACTCTCCACTCCTGCCTGCACCCATTGAATGAACAGCCATTGACTAGAAACAGAACTCTATGCACCCCAGCAACCTGCCACCTCAGCAATCACCTGAAGCAGCTCTGGGGGGAGAAATCTGTCAGCCTCCTGAGACTACCCTTGCAATATTTTGCAGATCTTGCAGTCTGAAGTGTTATCTTCAAGAATCCACAATTTTTAAAAGAAATCAGAGGCTGCCAGAAACTTCTCTATGGAGCCTCTGAACAGGCCCCAGATTCTTAATACATTAAAAAAAATCTGTATTAAGTGTTCATGGGGCAACAATCAACCTGTAGATCAGCCCTCCTTGCTCCTAGACTTTGGAGCATGTTGGCTTTTGAATCACGTTGGCTTTTGAATCACTTAAGCAGAATTCTTAGATGCTCAATTATTACTTTACAAGGAAAGCACCTGGCAGAGAAAATTGTATAGGAAAACATACAAGCCTGCTCTTTCTCCTAAAAGCTTTCAAACTAGCCTCCATTGTCACTGGGTGGGATGACTTCAGCACCCAGCACAGATCTCAGTCCTGCGCATGAATCCCAACCCATCTATTTGACATATGCAACCCGAACGACCATATGTTTCTGCATGATCTCTCTGATTGTCAAACTTGTTCATCAGTTGCATATCACTAAAACCTCAGTGATAGATGCCTTTTTGTAAATACTGAAAGATGTGTGAGATTCCGCCATTGCTATTGGATGTGCAGGTGGCAGTTATGTGATATGTTTGGCTGGGGCACCAGCTGCATCCATTCTTGGAGAGAGATGGCCTGGCTACAGTCATCACTATGCCCTAGTAATATGCAGGCTAGAGTACACTGCACTGTGATATATTATACACTTGGCTTTTGAAAAGCATTCAGAAATCCAAACTGGTACAGCAGGTGACGGTCAGATTGTAAACTGAGGAGGCCTATAGAAAACGTATTACTGCAGCATTAAAGCAATTTCTTTAACTACAAGACTTCTTCTCAACCCACATCAAAGTAACCTTCAATGTAAAACAACCTGTGGTCTGGGTATCTACAGTAGAGGGCTGCCTTCACCCATGTCAACTTGTTATGGGTAGCTGCATCAGTGTTCTCACACAAGTGCAAAACATCCTTTGTGGTGCTTTCATGGAGGTGTGATAGCACACTGGGCTGGCCAGAACTAGCTACTTGGAGCTACATACATTTTGACTTCCATACAGACCTCCACAAACCAGTATGTACATAAGGCCTGAGTGTAAATGCAACATTGCCACGCATTGTTGGAACAAGTCATTCTCATTATGTTTTGTTTGTGTTTCTTGTAGTAAGGAAAAATATTTAAAAGGGGGGAGAATGCTAGCAAAAGCTATAAAGTATAAGTGAAGTTCCTAAAACCTACTCATATGGAGCTTCTCTAGCTCAGCTGCTCGGATTATGTGATGCTGTTGTAGTTCAGCTGACCATCTTGCTGAATCATGTGACACTCCTGTAGGTCTGGTCCCCTCATGAATGGTTTTACAACTAGTTTGTTCAATAGAAGTTCTGTATAACTTCTTGATAAGAGAAAATCTGAAAAGAAATGGGGGGAGAGGGAGGGAGAGAATTGGGCAACTGAATATAGTGTGCATGTACAAACATGACTGAAATGCCATCTTTTGATTTTTCTAGTCTCTGAATTTTGGAACTTGGTCCAGACCCACTAGATCCATCATCAGCCCAATCACCACCACTCCACACATGTAGCTATTTCCCAGTTCCAAATGAGTTTTGGAGTTAGTTTAATGTGAAAGGTATATTTTTAAGTTTCAGATATTTTATTGATATGATGTTTGCTTCTATAGTCTGTTTCCTCACTTTTTACAGTGATTTCTTTGTCTCCAGGATTGCTACCTCAAGTTCAGCCACAGATAAAGCATTACGTTGTCCAGGATGTATTTCTCTCCTCTAGCCAGGTTCCTTTACGCTACACCCCCAAACAAAACACTGGACAACGACTGGTTTGGTATGAGGAAGTCTTTATTGAACAGTAACATAAAACCTGCAGCAGGGAATAACTAACACCCAAACGTTAGTGCTGGCTCTGTGATTCGGGGGAAATGGCCCTAGCCGTCAACCTCCCCCAGACTTCCCCTCAGAGCGTCACACCCTGGCTCAAGGCGTCCCCCAATCAAGGATTGGGCTCACCTATCACAGCCAATCCAAAGGATCGAGGAGTTTGGCTGGCACAGACCCGCATCGGCAAAGCCTAGTGTTGGCCTTTGCTCAACCAGCCAAGGGGTTCGCCAGCCAGCATCCCAAATCGGAAATGAATTGTCAGACCGGTACTGGCTTGCCCCTTGACCTGTCTTACCTACCTACCCAGCCAGCATATGACCTGCCAACCCCAGCGAAAAATATATAACATAACAACACCACAACCACAGCACCAGTCTGGGGTAGGCGAAAAACTGCCCATCAATGCCAATCGGATATGGCAGCAAAAAATTCCTACCTGGCCCCGAAACCGGCGACCAGCTAATCCCAGACTTACACAGGGTGGGTGGGAGGGGCTCCAAATCCAGCATGATTGAGCTGGATGGCCGAGAGCGAGACCCCCATGTAACTGGGACAGCCAATTGGCGTCCCAACATTTCCCACCCTTGCCCAGCTCCTGGGGGGTGTGTGTGTGCAAAGGGCAGCGAGGCTCGAGAGCCCCACTGGCATTCTCGACAAAAACAAAAAAACCAAACCAAACCAAACCAAACAGTGGGGCAGGAGCAGGCCCTTTCATTCATCTGTGTTTCTAGACAGGAGCATTTGTTTGGGATAAATTCGACCCTATATGTTTTCTAGCTGTTATGTTTGTTAGCATGTGCACATTAGTTCCCTAGTAAGTTTTCAGTGTACCATTTTTAAAGGTCTTGTTTGGTACCCGACACTGCCTGCAATAAAGCCAACATGAGTGATTAATAGCAAAGTCTCTGCCATTTTATTATTAATAGCAGTGTGTTGACTCAATTAAATCCAGCCTGCTTTTTTTGGCAGGCCTTTGCAATTATACATATCATTATGGGCATCAGCCCAAATGCATCCTGGGAGGAGACCAGAACTCCACATTAACTTTTTCTGGCGCTCTCAGGACACATTGGTGACTGTGCCATGTGTCTCTAACCAAGCCAAGAAAGCTATCTCAAGGATGTAAGAGGAGAGCTGAACATGGGATGCTCTGAAATAATATCTCCAGATCTAGAGTTTCAATATGAATTTAGCGCCTTTGCTAAATTGGAGTGAAAACTGGGGCTGGATTCTATCAGTATCTGCATTCTGGAACTTTGATAAATCTTGCCTCCCTCTTTTCTATTCTTCCCACTAAGAACAAAGGTAGTGGAGCAAGCCGGATTCTGTTGAATGTATAAATACATCCCCATGGCTGCTTTCTTCATTTTAGGAACCAAAGTACATAGTTCGACTTTGCATGAAACCTTCAGTCCAGAAAGGTAAGCAAATGTTAGCTAATAGATGTTTGAGTTGAGGAGTAGGGACATGGTGGTAGTATGATCTACTATTCCTTTGTAGGCAGATCTGGAGTAAAGAAGTTGGTCTTGGACTTCCATGGACACAACAGGACTAGGACTTCATCAGGTGACATTCTCAGAAGGGTCCTGGTTGCTGCTTTTACAACATCTCTAGGAGGCAGTACCAAAAAGCACTGGATTTACATGATTGTACTAGAAGTAGCATCCAGGCGGTCATAAATGCCATTACAAATTAGTAGTTTTCTTTCCCAAAAAAATCAACCCAAAGGTAAGCATTGTCTAAATTTTCACGGGATTTGAAGTCTTGTAAATATTGGTGCTCTGAGGACAGAACAAACGCAAAACTCTACTTACATCATCAAGCCAGTTAAAATGGGCATGGCCAACTAGCACACTGTCACATACAGAGAATCCACCTGTCTAGCCATCTGAGATGGTGAACACTAATGGGACATACAGAGACCTCCATGACAGTATCTACGTTACACAGGATGCTCTGTCTTTTGACCTGTCTTGGGGAGACGGACAAGAATTCAAAGAGAAGGGCGGTATGGAATTCACTTGATACAGGTCAGTCATACGAACAGCAAACTTCCTGAGTGCAGTTTTTGGCCAAACACCAATAGCAAAAATGACCATCAGTGTCACTTGATGATCTGACTGGGGTGGGCCTTTATCACTGCCTTGGGGCAGATCACTAACACCTTTGTCATCCACACAACATCATCTGCCAACAAGTTCAACACAGATGCAGTGGTAGTCAATGCCATGGCACATACTGTCTTCAAACAAGACATGGAGGACAGCTGGCAGAGAGAAAGAGAGCGAGCGAGAGAGGGGGGGGATGCCCCTCCCATCAGCCTGATGACAACTATTTGTTTCACATTTCTTGTGTTAGCTGCCTTGGGGTTTTCTTTCAGACAAGAACAGTGGAGTACAAATATGAGACATCAATAATAATTCAGAGTGTGGATATTATTTTTCAGGAACTTAAAAAAACTGTTTTGTGTTGAGGATGTTTGACTCCCGGCAAGTGCTTTTATTTCCACTGACTTCTCACTTTTCTTTTCACTCCTTCCCCCCCCCAGAGCCTTGTTCTCAAGTTCTGCAAATGGAGCCCATTCGCCATCAGACCGGTGGTTGCAGACTCTTAGGTGTTGACTACAAATAAATCAACACCTATTTTAATTTTCCTTCATTTCTTTTTTCTGCCTGATGAAAACATACTTGATCTGTTGACTCAATACAGGGGATTGTTTCATTTGCTCTGTATTCTTCACTGGTTTGCCCCCTCTTCCTTGCCCATTTTTGGTCAGCGTGCAGCTATAGAGGTCGGATGGCTTTGTAATTAGGGTGCCTGCCTTAACATACATCTCTGGCTCCCAGCAGCACCATAGCTCAGGATCCAGAATGGGTTCAATAAACAACTGCAATTTAAAATGACAGATAACTTGCATCTATTTTTCAGGGAGAAACTGAGCCAATGTGAGCTCAATGTGAGAAACTGAGCCAGCCTGTTTTTTCTGCCTTCTTACCTGAAATACAGGGGCTCCCTGACTTTCAAACATCTGACTTACTTACAAATATCTGCACTAATGAACAACTTTCAAGAATCATTTCCTGGTATGCCAACTTGCACATATTCTGCAGACATCCATGGTGACTTGTGATAGTGTCACAATCAGCCACTGGTTCCGAGAAAGCTGTGGCCCCAATCTGGCTAGGAAGTGGAGTGTCAGGGCAACAGAGAAAGAGGTGGAGGCATGGGGGTGGAAGAAAGGAGAGAGGGGGTGGGAAACCAAGATAGAGAGAAGGAGAAAGACAACATGGAGAAAGAAGGAGAGTGTTGGTCAAACTTTACATTTTAAAATATAGATATTAAAATAAGAAACTTTCCATGTTCAGAATTTTACAGCTTTTGAACTATCATGCACTTTACTGGCACAGCTGGGACTTCTGCTGCCATTTCCGTTCACACACACACACACACACACACACACACACACACACACACACACAC
>JAJKFI010000034.1:9773112-9790418 GCA_029204185.1 Lerista edwardsae
CACACACACACACACACACACACACACACACACACACACACACACACGGTGTGCCGACCCACTGGGGAGTGATTCCTGGGGCAACTGCCAGGAGGAGGGGCCTTTTCGTCTGGGCTCTCGGGCGGCCAGCAGGAATCTCAGGAGCTGCACTTACCATAGCTGCTTGGAGGGATTTGCTGTGAGTGGCCACCCACTTTTTGGAAGAAAAGAAAAAAGCAGGCAGTCACACAGTGTCTCCATTTGCTCTTGCTCCTCAGCAGTGACGGAAAAGCAAACTGTCCATGCTCAGAGGCACGTTGAGCCTAGTCACTGAAAACAAACCCCCAGAAAATGGACTGTAGATACACAATGTTGCTATATTATTAAATCTAAATATGTTTCAGTCTGATCAGTCCCTGCACGGAAGACTGCCCTGGAGCCCCGTGTAAGCTTTCCGAAGGAAGAGCAAGGTATGTGTGCAATAAATAAAGAAATAATATTCATGGTTGAGCTCTCGCTCAAATTAAGATCTGATCTGTCGTGAAACAAGCCCCCATTAGTAAGAAAGGGAAGCTAACTGCTGCCGTTGGCATGCTCCACTTTCCAGGAGTCCATGATGGTGTTGTTTTAGAGTTGTGTTTATAGTGTTATATCATATTCAGTGCCCAAGCATCGTTTTAGATTGGTGCCCTTCAGCTTGTTTCAGCTCCCTTTGTTTAAGCGCCTTGCATTTCTGGCTGCCTGATTTGTATTTATAGCCAGACATGGCAATAGGGCATGTAAGTATATTAATTCTACATGAGTGACAAATGCCCTTTGGACACTGCTCCCTATCTCTGGGATTGGTTCTTCTACGCACACTGGTGACCAGAGGCCTCACTTTTTATTCACACATGTTCCAAGGCCTGTGATAATGCAATGCTCTCTGCAGCACTGTCCCTGGCAGTGAAACGTCCCTGATTATGAGGGTGCTTGTCCCTCCCTTCTGGGATCAGATGCCATCAACTTTAGAGTTGCCAGACTTTCAACCCGAGACCAGCCATTGCCTTGCAGTCTCTCCTTTAGAGGAAAGAAAAGGTGGGTGCAGCTGCTCCTGTCCAGTCCTAGCAGCCTTCCCGATCCTGAAACGACTTACAAGGGCTTGAATCCCTGCAGCAACATAACTCGCCTCCAACTTCCACATGCAGGGTGACCAGATACAATGGAGGATGGATTGCCTATACCTTTTATATAGAAGAGGAAATTTTTTGCAGGAGCAGCTTAACATGGGCAGGTTTTAAAAGCCGCACCTGCCAACTTCCCCCCCCCTTCTGTTCAATGATTAAAGGCAGTAGTTCCCAAACTTTGTTGACTGGTGGCTCCCTTGACTTTCTGGGCCATTGGTTGCAGTTCCCCATTAGGTCTACAATCCTATACACATTGTACAGGGTGGTGAATACCAAGGTTCTTCAGTTTCCATGGCTTCCCAGGAAGCCACGGCTCCCAATGTGGGTACCACCAGATAAAGGCACAGACACTCTGCCCTCCATTGTATCTTACCACCCTGTCCACAAGGCAATTGTGACATGCCCTGGCAGATGGACATTCAGCATTGTGCAAGCTGATCCAGACAGGGTCACAGGCACTACCCATAAGCTCAAGTGGAGGAAGGTAAGCTGCAGCCGCAATTTCAACCCTTGGAAATAGTAGTGGCAGGTTGGGAGAGTGATGGCTGCCAGAGCAAGGCCCAAGCAACAGCACCCGCCTTTTCTCTCTTTCCAAGGTGAGCCTTGAAGGCAATGACTGATCTCTGACCAAGAATCTGGCAAACCGAATCCACACCTTCTGCCTGTGAACATGAAATGCCAAGGAACTTTAGGACCAGCCCTTGAGAGAGTGTGTCAGCAGATCAAACAATGGATTCCACAGGGTCTTGGACAGTGTCCCCTGTTCCTTCCACTCGCAGGCCCTGATAATGTAGGATAGATGTGACTCGAACATGTTCATTAGCAGCCTGGATTGGTAATGCCGATCACATAAGCAGAATACTCTTTGTCACTGAAGAACTTGCAAAGATCCAACCCCTACCTGAGCAGCCTTTCTTGCTTTCACAAGTACATAGAACCAATCAAGCTAAAATTGAGGCAGAATCCTTCCTAATGTGGGTACCACCACATCCTTAATGCTAGGATCATGCTCATCATCCACCAGGCAGAAGGTAAAAGGATGTACCATTCATATTCTGAAGGGGGGGTATTTCCAGAACCCCAGCAAATGAAACGAGATAGGCCCCCTTGTCGTACAGAGACTCTTACTGAAAATAGCACCTCAATGTCTTGGCTGATGCTTGGTGTAACTGTGGTCCAGCTTGGTCTTCCATTGACAAGTTCCATCCCTTGACAATTTGATAGACAGCCAAATGACAGAAGAAAGTGCTTTCAGTCCTATACTCCAGCCTCCACAAATCTTCTAAATTCTGATTTAGTACCATGAAACCAAACAGGCTTCTTCTTCCTTCTGGTCTCCCTGGCATCTCTCAGCACCTTGTTGCGGTGCACAAGGGCCACTTTGCTGTGCCCTGGAGTGTTTTTGTTCCCAGTTTGCACTGGCTCCATCGTCAAACAATCCATTATGGTAGGAGGACATTCTGCACTATCCTTCACAACTTGGACCGGCTCCACTGATGTACTCCATCTGGTTTATTTTGCTGGCATTAGGCAGTTCACAGCTGTGGGACTCTTTATAATAAGGGCAGAGATGCTCACACATTTTGCCTGCGATTCCATTTTGTCTTTGTTTTCTTTCTAAAGGCGTGTGATGGGGATTGCATGGGAATTAGGTCTTTAAAAAAAAAGTATTGACTTTGTATTTTTCTAGCGGAAGTAGGAATGCTGTGTTTTGCTATCACGCCTAAGAGCTTTTTAAAATGCAAAATATAAAAATAAAATTATGACCTCTTAGCACCGAGCTCAGGCTTTGCATGTAGAAAATCCCAGGTTCAGTCTTGGCATCTCTCCTAAGAAGGATCCCAGGTAGAAGAGCTTGGAAAGACCTCTGTTGGAGACGTGCAACCAGAAAGAGCAATGGTTTGACTCATATAAGGCAGCTTTATGTGTTCAACTTCAGTGACATATTGGTGTAAATTTGCTTTGAAGTTAAGTTACAGTGTGCACACTCTCATATCTTCAACTTCCCTATAGAGAGCCAGATTTCCAAATTTCAATTGTCGTAATTACAATTTGTGACTTTAAAATTACTTGAATTAGGATGTTCGTTAGTGGAATTCAGGTTGTAGAACCTGTGTTTTTTTTAACAAGTTCTTGAACCTGAATTTCATTCTGGCTTTTCAAAACATGGCATTCAAGGGAAAGTTGGAAAGATGAATTTTGCCCCAGTCCCATCACGGTTTACATGATGCAGTGGTGCCAAAGAAGTGTGTGCTGCATTCTATGCGTGTGTGCATGACCAGACCGAGCTCATGACTAGACAGCCCAGGGGAGATAAGTAAAAATATTCACTGAAAACCATAAATGGTGTCTTTGTTGAAGCTTAGCATTTATTTTGGAAGGCTATGTTTGCCGCAGCATTTCCTGTGAACTTAGGTTCATCAGCTGACTCTTCATGCCACCCTACACCCCTACATGCCACGCTAAATGTTATCATTCAACAACATGTTCATTGAGACAGATCTGGACAAAGCACCCAAAGTACTGTTCCAACATGGGCTATCATAGATAACTGCCTTTGGCTATCTAGTTGTAAAGATGGTCACGAAAAAGAGCGTATGCTGACTATCATCCTCGCTGTCTAACAACATGACTAGCCAGGTTTTCAGTCCCAGTCAGCACGTGGATTCTTCCTCTGTTTTCACCTCCTGTTGCATAAATGCCCACCAGCTCAGACAGCTTTGTAGTGGTAGCTTATCAGACATAACAAAACCATGTAAAACATCAATGTATGTTTGCCATTAATCAGGTTTAAATTAATAGCACAAGTGTCCAAAAACACCTCTCAAGCCTAAGTCAGAGCGATGCATTGGTTAATGTAACTAATCAAAACTCTCTCTCATTGTCGCAATTAGCACTCCTTCCACTCCATGCACAAGTGGGTTTCTTCATCAAATTATTCAGGTGACAGCTCCACCAGTCACCTGCATTAACAGCATGTCTATTGCCTTTTCAACATGTTTCTAAGAGGGAAGCTGGGTTTTTTTAAAAAAAAATCATGCTGAATATGCCATTTATGGACTTGAATATGAGCTGGGGGAGATAGAGCTGATTGTCTTATAGCCCAATCCCATCTCTTAATCAGAAGTCAGTCTAATCATAGTCAATGGGGCTTATTCCCAGGAAAGTGTGGATAGGATTGCAGCCTTACTCATCAGCCAGGGTATTCTTTCTCCTCTCACTTGTAAGTTAGAACAGTTCTGGACATACATTGTTGAAGTAGCTCAAGGTCCATCTAGCCCAGTATTTTGTTTCTTGTCACCAACCAGGACATTTTCTAGATAGGTGGTTTTCTTTTTTACCCCAGCACCTTGGGAGACTGGCAGCTGATGGCTCATGGACTAGCACCAGTCCATAATTTGGACTTGCTGGTGTGGCCCATAACTGCACCAGCACAGTTTGAGAAGTATCAATCTTGATGGCCCATTGTGATTCCATTCCATCCCACAGTTCAGTTATGGCTTCACCTGTGCATTATCTACCACCTTCAACTGTGCTTTGACAGTCTACAAAAGACAAAATGGCCATGGGCATAGTGGGGGGAGGGGAGGAAAGGCCAGTGCCACACTACTACCCCCACCAACACCTTCTAATTCCATCATACATCAGAATGGACATATGTTGATTGATAATAGGTTTTCTGGGTAGAACATGCATTTGGTAAACAAGAGTCAAAAGAAGAAACTGTTTCAAGAATGTTTAAAAAAAAAAAACAGGTTCACAGGAACCTGTTCATGGGAACCTGCTATCAATATAGATGTACAGCAAAGAAACAAAAAACATTCCAATTGATAACTAATTGTAAATGACATATCAAATGCCATAGCCTAGGCATTTAAAAGATCAGTGTCCTTTCTCTCACAGAGGTTTTAAAGCTGCTAACCCCTTCTTATCCAATGCAATCTTATGTGTATTTACTCAGAAGCAAATCTTACTATATTCAAGGGACTTATTCCAATTACAGATTTGGGATCCAATCCTAGCCAACTTTCCACTGCTGATGCAGCCAGAATGCAATCCCATGGTAAAAATAAATAAATGTTTCCTTACCTTAAGGGAGGCCCCTGTAACTGCCCCCCCCACTGCAAGATACTGCACACTGCTCATTGGCACAGCTGTATCAGTGCTGGAAAGTTGAATAGGATTGGGCCCTTAGTGGGAGATGACCTTACAATTCCACATGGGGAAAAGATCTGTTTCTACCACTCACTGAGATTTAAGCTCATGTAAATAACCAGCTCACTTAGAGTGCAATCCTAAACTGGAGTTAGGCTGGCATAAGCTAAGCCAGCATAGTTTGGCCAGCACAAGGGCCACCATAAAGTGCATTTGGACCACTCTCGGAGTCAGGGAGGATGGCGCACGTCTGTGTGTTGGCCTCTCTGACTCTGAGAGTGGTCCAAACATACTTTACAGTGTCCCTTGTGCTGGCCAAACTTTGCTGGCTTAGCATATGCCGGCCTAACTCAGTTTAGGATTGCGCCCTTAATGTTCTTTAATTTAAGGCTCCATATAAAAGTTTTGCCACAAAACCTGGCACCTAGGGAAGAAGTGTTGCGTTTGTTTCTGCCACATGTCTGTGTATATTACTGCAAGACATCAGTACTGGGGTATGCTTGAATGTGCAGAGAGATGTGTATGGGCACTCATAGAAGTGTGTGTGTTTGCGTTTCTGTATAGAAGGCAAACTGGGTATTTACAAGCTGTGGTTATAATATACATCACAATTGTGAATTGCTTCATTAACCTGTCAGTCCAACTTCTCTCTCTCTCTCTCTCTCTCTCTCTCTCTCTCTCTCTCTCTCTCTCATTTGCATCCCTCCAAGGGGGCGAGGGGAGGGCAGGCAGGCAGATGCCTAGGTGGGTTTGGAGAAGGACTCCTCAACATCCCGTTCCCATCTCTAACTGCAGGGTCAGATCCGAAGCAGAGCTTGCCACTTCCAGAGCTAGTTTCAGCCCCTCCTGTAGGCTTTGTCAGGAGTGGAGCTGCTCCGCTAAGCAATTTATCATGATGATGCTGGTCAGTGGTACTTGGGGTCTGAGAGCTGGTTCCTTAGATTGCCAGGATGCTTTTCAGGAGATTTGCCTGCAGTGCATTTGCAGTTTGGAAGAGCTGCTGATGGGCCAGGCCCCAATAACCCCCCTTCCAAAAGTGCTGATTTTGCTGAAAGCTGCTGACAGTGATGGATCTGCTCTCGTCTTGCCTTTCCGTAGTACTGCAAAAATGGGAGAAGAGGAAAAGAGAAGGAAGGAAGGGAAACAAAGATGGAGATTAACTCTTTTGTCATGGGCTCTGTAGTTTTACAAGGCAAGATGAAGCTGCTGTCCAGGCTGGACTCAGATAGGCCAAGTTCAGCATAGTCTGTCAGATCCAGAGACTCCGCAATGATTTACTTAACATGCCAGTGAGACAAAAAAAAAAAAAAAAAAAACCCCTTTCCAAAAAATTCCCCCCCACCCAGGGGGGGGGGGGGGGGAGGGAAAAAAGGAATGTAATTCCCCATCTCCTCGAGTCATTAAACTGCATCATGTTCATGGACACAGGAGATACCCCTGGCATTGGAACAGAGACATAAGCAAGGAGGGATGTCTGTGTTAAGCCTCAGCCGCACAACTCCTCAGACATGCTGAACCATTCCAATTGTGCAGAAGGCAACAACTACAGGACATTGGAAGGAGGATCAACATCTGTGGCTGGAGACAGAAAATTGTTTTCAAGAGACACCAAAGTGGCATCACTTCCTATGGCGTACGCGCGCACGCGCGCGCGCACACACACACCTCTCTTCTCCTTCTTTTTTTTGGTCCTACTCTCATTTCTGGTCAAATAGGTTTTGCAGGTTTTGGAAACAATACAAAAGCTACCAGAGGCAAAACAGGAGTGTGCTCTGCACACAGCAACCAGCAAACCACCGACAAACAGCTTTCAGGTCTCTGAAGAAACTGTCATGATCTGCATGTGTGGATTCCTGAGTAAAATGAGTCTTACAAGCAGGGGCATAGCTAAAGACGTGCAGGGGGTGCAATTGCACTGGGCAACAAGGTTTAGAGGGCAACAAGCTGAGCTTGACACTAGTGGACAAAATTGTGAAAACCTTGGTATGTACAAATAATACCATCATGTTATATACCATTAGAAAGCTGGTTTAATGCTAATAGCAATGAGACAAACTGTGTGGGAATATCTGTATGGCCAAAAAAAATCCCACAAGAAAACGAAAATACAACTGTGATGTCGCTGCCTGTTGTGATGTCACTTCTGCCTCATTTTGCCCTCTGCACTGGACTACACTTTCATTAGCTACGCCAGTGCTTACAAGTGCTCATAAGTTGAACAAAAGCTAACCTCCAGACAATGTGCTGGGAAATTTGAGGCTAGGAGTCTTAGGGAAGGGACTATAGATGAAACAACAGGTATTAACAGGAGAGGCAGGATGGTAGTGGTTCGATGTAGGACTAAGACTTGGAAGATCCAGGTTCAAATTCCTGCTCAGCTACAAATCCTTGTAGGTGACCTTATGCCAGTCACTATCTCTCAGCCTAACCTACTTCACAGGATTGTTGTGAATTCAAAAGGAGGGGAGGAAATATGAATACCATCCTGACCTCCTTGAAGGAAAGACGATATAAAAATGTAAAAAAGAAATATGATCGTGCTAAATCAATTTATACTCGGAATTCTGTGCACAGTTGCCCCATCACTTGGCATTATTAGGCTTTTTTTTAACCCTCATTGTGGACATGACAGAGCTTTATAACATGATTCATTGTTTATACAGATCAATTATAGTTTGTGTTTTTTAAAAAAGATCAGTCCAAAAGCCAGGGTCATGCAATCAAATTGATTGGCAATGGGATATATAATACTTCTGTATGCAATGCATAATTATCTTGTGGAATTCATTGCCACAGTATGGTGCTCACTATCATATTTGGCTTTGGCTAACACAAAAGGTAAGATGTGTTCATGGAGGATGGGTCTTTCAATGGCTGTTACCCATAACAGCTAAGAGTGGGATAACAAGAGGCAATATATCTCTGATAATTAGATAATGGGGATGGACAACGAAGGATGGCTCTCTCCATCATCTCCTGCTTATGGTTTTCCCAGAGGCTCCTAAGTGATGTTTCATGGATGCAGATTAGATGGACCTTTTTGCCTCATCCAGCAAGGTAACGCTTCTATTTTCCAAAACCATCCAAAGTCCTTTAAATTTGAATACTAAACTGCATTTTCCAAATTTTTTGGTGATATTGTTCCACCAAACTCAAAAATCTCAATATGCTGAACAGTGGCATTCTGGATACATTAACCATTCATGTGAAAGCACATTTACATTAATGTTTCAAATGCAGAAACAATGAAGCCCTTCTCACTATTTTCTGCTTCCGCCTCATATTTCCTAACAATTTCAACCTAAATTTTTGTTCCAAACAACAACAGCCATGGACTACAATTTGAAACAACCTTTCAAAATTTGGAATTGGAAGATGAACTCTGTAGATGCTGATGAGTATGGGTTTGCTGCCTTAATGGAAGTTTGTACAACAACCTTAGAAGATGTGCCTAGCCATTAATATGAATGATACTTGCCCAGAGCTTCATGGGGGATCTAAGGCAAAAAGCAGAGAGTTCCTGTGTCAGGGACCTTGGTTTCCTGTTCACATCAATGGAGGGGGCCAGATAGCTATGGCAGGGGCAAAAACTCCTCACCTTTAGAGGCAGGCTGGCTCTTTAAGGTCCCATTGGCATAAAAGTAGTGCTCACTGAGATGTTCAGCCTGTTTCTGGGCTATGCCCCTTAGGACTACCAGTGGATTTGACTCAATCAAATGGTTGAATAGTAGAATGGTTCTACTATATGAAAAATATCTGCACATTGACAATTACTGTAACGTACTACATAGAGGTTTAGCTAAAGCCCTTCTCCCTTTTAGCCTTCAATGCCGGATTTTATTTTATTTTTCAAAGGAAGAATAGGCAATAATGGATCTCCCAATCCGCAATTGGAAGCAAGGTATCTCAGTCACAGCCAGGCCACCCAATCCCACCTAAATCCTTGTGCGGTGATGCACCAGTTGCCAGCATGGGCTGTGCTGCAGCCCGCAGGGGATTTTCAGCGGCTGGAGGTCTCTCTGGGGTAAGCCCCAGCAGTCACAATGGGTCAACTCAGACCTGCACCAGCAATGCAGGCAGATTAGACCCAGGAAGAGCCTTGGAATTTGGGGCACACTGGTGCCTCTGATTCCTCCCCTCTCCCAAGCCCAGTCCATCCATCCTTGCCCCATTTCCTACCTGTTCTGCCCTCCCTCTGCCCCACTGCACTGGATTCACCTCCCCCAGCCCTGCACTGGATTTACCTGCTGCCAGCATGCCTGGACCTTGCACCACCACAAAGCCCTTTCCAGGGCTTTTGTGGCCGTGAGCATCAGCAGAACGTGTGTTCCACCAGCTCAGGCCCTTGACAGGACTGGGCCATTACTACTCAGCTGCAGACTTCCAAAGGAAAATTCTTGTGAAAAACGGGGTCTGTTTCACTGACTTCCACTGACACATCTTCATTCAATGTAGAAGGGCACATAGAGACAGCCGGCAAAGCCCTCTTCAGTTGGAAACAGAGGTGCTTGAACAATTATTATATGAGGACAAAGAGTTTGGGACTCCTACCCTGCCTAGCAACTGCCCAGGCCTCTCTTGGGAGACCCTTTGAGGCCTGTGGTGTCAAACTGTTGTTCTACTAATAGGTTGTTCTTCCTCATGAGCATTTTAATCACTCCTTAATTGCCCTGAATGCATCACCCTCCTCCTCCCTTTCCTTCTCACAAGCCCCCTTGGCCATTAACTTCCCATTTCACAGAGGGAGAACACAAAGTGATGTCCTCAGGGCCATCCAGCAAGTTCGTAGCTGAGGTAGGATCTGTTCTGAGGCCTTCCAAAGTCAAGATCAGCATTGGCTGTTGACATTAATCATCTGTTCACCTGGCCTGTTTGCCGCAGCATCAGAAAGCTCTATTTGCATGAAGCTGTGGACTTGAATCTATTGACCCTTGCAAGAACTCTGTGCGTGCTCATATTTTGATTGGGGAGATGTATTTTTGTCATGTCCAAATGACCAGGCACAGAAGCTTTGTCTCCCAAGAGTTTCAGATGTGATGGAAGGAACTGAAATACCTGAGACAGTCCAGACAGCCACATCCTGTGGATCTGATCAGAATGGCCTGTATCCAGTCTCCCCCACCAAGCACCCATCCTTCCCTTCCCCCCCCACAACAACCCATCTCCCCTGATGACTTCCCTCCACTCCCGCTAGCAGTGCAAGGGCCCATTTATTCTGAGATATGAAACGCGTGTTGTTTCTTTATTGTGCTTTAATGAAACACTGTTTATTCTAGGCTTTTAATTCTTTCCATCTATTATGTTTAGACAACTCATTAACAATCATTTGTTATCATTAGACTTCAATTTTAAGCTCCTTTTCCCAGGGAGGCAACTCACTGCTTTTAAGCATACTGGCATCATAAACCATTCCAAAGTCCCTTGGCACCGCTTGGAATACTGCCCCCCTCCTCTCCCCTCCAAACAGTGAAAGCAACTCCCCCCAGTCCCCCTCTTACGTTGGCAGTGCAGTCTGGGGAGACTTAGAGTGAGCCTTCGCCCTGGGCCTCATGCTAAGTGTCGGAGAAACTCTTCCCTATTGGAAGTGCCCCTGCTGACCTGCCCTAGCCATGTTATCCCTTTGCATAGCTACCTATGTCTTTCCTGACAGAATGACTTGGGCAGAGCATCTTTACAAAGTCCTGCGTGGTGCAGTGCAATGTGGGAAATTAGGAAGCTTCGCAGAGAGAGAGAGAGAGAGCGAGAGAGAGAGCGAGAGAGAGAGAGCTGGCAGACAAAACAGAACCAAAGCTGCTACCCTCGGTTGTTCCATCAGAAATAGATTCAGAAGAAATAGCTCTGGGCATAAAACACCGCTAGGGTCACTGGATCAGCAGTGGTAATGGTGATATGGATTAACCTTGCCAAGGATGGCAGTTCAGGCTGATTCACACAGTGCTTAAGAAGTGAGCGTATGGGGCCACGCCACACAGTCACCTGGCTGTCAACCTCCTTTGCGTATTGCGGGAGAAGTTTCGTGCACCCCTCTGGCCAGTCCACAGAGCATAATATGTGACCTGAGAGGAGACACAATTCATGTCATTCCTGCTCCTCAGAGGAGATTCTTCATTGACAACCTATTTGCTGTCTGGAGTGGAAGCCCAGAGGCCATGTGCTCATGGCAGACTCCAAGTGGTTGCATGAGTGCTCTATTAATTTGGGGATTATGTTTTTTTATGACACACACATTGCATCCATAAGGGAACACATATACAACCTCTTTGCCAGGAGTAACTTGAACCCATCTCTCTCTCTCTCTCTCTCTCTCTCTCTGTGAAATATAACAAGCAGCAACTGTGCACTTGAGGGTCATGTGAATCAGACCTTGATCTCTTTCAGCTGATCAGACTATCAGGATGCTATCAGCAGTTTCTGCCTTTTCCTCGGTAGGGCTAGATCTTGGGGTCAACTATTTTACAGCCTGTGTAGAGGCTATGGAAAAGCATTTTGCCATGCCAGCACTCAATCTAGTGGGCATGCCAGTGGACATGATAATTGAAAGCCCTTTGCCAAAGACTCCGGCCCAAGGAGGTGTCTTCATGCCAGCATCAGAGATACGCAGTGAAGGAGACGTCAGTTTCATGGGGAAAGACCATGCAGTCAGGCCTTGGACATGCACTTGGGCCACTGAAACATTCGGCCAGCCACATAAGGTGTGATCCTGGGTACGCAGTCACTACATGCCTGGCATGCCTGGAAGGATATTACAAAAGACACAGCTAAGCACAATTGTAGTCAAGAGATGTACATCAAAGTAGTGGGCCACAGAGGCCATGACCCTGGGCAAATGAGCATCCAGTGCGTACCCCATCCAGTCCCATGTATTGGCCACCCTCTGTGTTTAGAGTAGTGGCAACTCCATTGTTTGTACTGACTTAAAGGATGCTCTATTAATAGTCTCCCTTTGCAGCTAAAAAGGTTACAGTTATAATGGCAGACTTTACAATGCTCGGTTATTTAGATTTTGTGTCAAGCCTCCTTTAACCTATCTCACTGTAAAACAAAACAAATCACCAAATACTGTTTTCATTGCAAAAAAAAAAAAAAAGGCAAGACTTTATGGCTTGATTTGGAGGCAGAGGAAAAGCAAATTATCAGAGAGGGAGAGGGAGAAAGTGAGAGAGAGAGAAATAAAAGGGAAAAAAACCAAGGGGAAGATGATTTTCTATCAACAAAACAGCAGGGACAAATTTGAGTTCATCTCATTGGAAATGTCTCCCTCATATGCGAACAGTGCCTGGAGCCAGTGCTAATTTCCAAGATTAAAGCCTTTTAATAACAATTAACCCTCTCCCTGCACTAACCCACTGGACACTCCACTGCATATCTAGGGGCAGGGCTGGAATAGAAGCAGCAAAGATAGTTTAACTTTAATGCCCTTGGGCTTGTGCAGGCATCGCTTCCAGCCGATCACAGTATAGCAGTTGCATCTCAGACTCTCTAAAGCTAAGCCATGGGTGTGTGGGACTATATCTGCACTAGCACGTTTTCTAAGGATGTATGCCTGATACATGACTATGAAGAGCTCATCCTGAGTGATTCTTTGCTCCCTGCCAGGTTTCCTTGCATGATAATCAGTCCTCCACCAAAGAGGCACAAACATCCCTTTATGTCCAATGTTCTTAATCATTGTCTTGCAACTTCTCCTGCACTTTAAGGGCTTAAATAATCATTTAAAAGCCTACTGTACATCAATTGCCTTTCCTTCTTTTACAGATTGTGTGTGCTGCTGTGGTTGTTAAAAAAACAACTTTTTATTATGTATAAGTAACAAACAAAAATATAACAAGGAGACATCTCTACTATGACCTCATCAAGTACAAAGAGAACACAGGTGTGCAATTCCAGACAAAGGCCCTAAAACTATCCCCCAACAACTCCCCATCATGCAGCTATGCTGATGGGGCATGCAATGCATGCAGTGGTGGAGGGGGGGGTGAACAGACAGGTAAGTGTGACAGGTAAGTTAAAATGTTTCTTAGTTATCTCCCTGCAGGACACCTGGTCACCAGTGGCTCTCCTTAGACCCATGCCAGCTATTTTGCTAATGTAAGTCTGAGGAGATGCAGAGGGCATCTCGGGCTGGAAAAACTGAGCTAGCACCCTGGCACTTGCTGGTATCCACCACTCCAGCCCCCAAACCACCCCCTCCCTACCACAAACCTCCTCCAGATTGCCCATGACCTGCCCGATGCTCTGATGTGGCAGGCATACAGCCAGCAATGGGATTCCCAAACGACCTGGGGGAACGCTGGGCGGGACGTACGCGGAACTCCCGCACGATTGACTGCCCGTCCATTCCACCCTGCTGCCTTCCCCGCTGCTGTGCGGGCCACCCAGGCCTCGGAGGGGGCGCTTGCTCGCCTGGGGGCCCCCGGGGGCCCAGGCACGCAGCGGTGGGGCGTGCCAACCGGGGGCAGCGGGCCCAGCCCACGCGGCTGGCGGGGACGGTGGTGGGGCGGAACAGACGGGCTGCCAATTGCGCGGGCTGCCAATCACGGGCTGCCAATTATGCATATGTCCCGCCCAGCGTTCCCCCAGGTCGTTTGTGAATCCCATTGCTGCATACAGCCCATTTCAGCTTGCAGCCCTGACACCACAATTGCACTGCCATTAGAAGCCTTATAGCAATAGATGGGGGATATGTTGCTGTGGGCCCTTAATAGGATTGGGCCAAAAGAGCTATCCTTAAGGAGCACAGACCATGCTTAGCAGAGCACATCTTCCTAGAATGTTTGGTGGTTACTTTGGGGGGCACAGGACTTTGGCATAAGCAATACAGCGTTGCCGCATTGCATAGACAGTATCCAGATTAACCACTCTTTGAGACGTGGTTCTGGTGCATGGGTTTCTCTGACAGTGCCACATGCCATCCTGTCATACCACTGTGTTGTCATAGCAGCATGCAGTAGATTTCAAATGAAGAGCACAGGCCTGGCCCATTGACAAACTTAGCGGAGTGGACACATTAGATGATAGGCTGGTGGGAGGTATGGATGGATGGGGTGTCCCATGCACACCCCACACCTGCCCACCAACTCTGCCGGCTACCTCTACCAACTGACCACCCACCTGCTTACCATTTGGCTGGCAAGCTGCCTGGCCTGGCTTGGCTCAAGCCAGCCAAGCCTGGCCTGACTGAACTCGAAGCCACTAGTCACTGCTCCATCTTCTCTTATTCTCCATGCCTGCTGGTTTTAAAAAGGGAGCAAGGAGGAAATGCGTGGAGGTGGGGAGGGTGCTGACCTAGGGAATATTATGGCAGTTGAGGTTCTACCTTTGACATCAGCAATGAAGAGGAGGGGAGCAGCAATGGAGGGGAGCCCAGAATCTAGTAGTAAAACATGTTTGCATGTAGCTGCAATCTTGTTCCATGGAGGCATTTTATTTCAAGCTTTGGTCCCTCACACTGTATTCATTTTGTGTCTATTGCATATACTGTCATGTTATTGTTATTTTAAACTTACAATATCCAAAGCAAGCCATAATCCCAAGTGGAGGAAGCAAGTGGTGCCCCAAGTCTATGTGTCACCCAGTGGCATCCCTACAGGGGGAGGGTGGAGCTCTACGTTTTGCAAGGAGCCTTACCCTCCCATGGAAATCGCTCCTCTCCTTTGCCGCTGTAGCCAGTAAGCAACGCCAAGACCTTGCTTTTCCCGGTGAGGATTGGCTAAAATGGCGCAGGAAAGGAGTGATTTCAACGGCAAGGTAAGGCTCCTTGCAAAATGTAGAGCTCTGCCCTCCTGTATGGAATCCACTGGTGTCACCTAGGGGCTCTGCCACCTTCCCCCATGCCATGCAACACCCCCATACTTACTGGAGCAATGGAGTATCACCCAGAAGTGATTCGGTGGTGACGTGATGGCATCATGGTGATCATGTGCACTGCTGAATTGCTTCCAGAATGGATATTTCCAGCCTTTGTGAGGCAGGAAGCACGGGCCTCTGCTCAGCAGAGGCTTGGGTGTCATGCCTATCACCCCCCAGGCTCCATCATCTGGAGCTAGCTGCCTCCACCCTTTGGGGTTGGCTGGGATAGACTCACACAACCCTGGGTTGGGTGGTGCCTGGAGCCATCATGCCATGCCCATTGGGGTATGGGGGAGGTAAATGGCCACACTGTTTCCCCCCACTGCCAACATGGGGTTTGTTCCCTAGTGACGTGTACCCTGCTGCAGGTTTATTGTGATTTTATTCTATAAATGATAATCATCCCAAGCTTCTGTCTTGCGTGCTTATTGGGGTGGTGGTGGTGCCAACGTAAGACAAGGGACAAAAAAGGAACTCAGTGAAACACTGAAAACAAGGCACTATACCAAACACTCCTAAAAAGCCTGGTCCATCTCAGAAACCCTTACATGTTTGGAATGTCTGAAATTCTGGATCTGAAAGCAGTGGTTTACACAATACCCTTCTTTATGTGTGCTGTGGAGGGTTTTTTTAAATAAAAAAAAGGAGTGCACGTAACTGATGGGTTTTTTCATGAGATGTTTGGACAAGAATTAAAGTAGGGCATGAGGAAACTATCCTGAATTTGCAGAAGACATAATTGTCACTGGGTTTATTACTGAAGCTCAAGGAGGTAGCAACAGTTTGGTATCTAATTTACTAATCACCAGCCTTGCAAAATCACCATTATCCTAATGTAGGAGATAGATAAGAGAGGAAGGCAACTTTGTGAACCTGCTAAGTGGAATTTCAGCCTTCGTCGGCCAAGAACAACACTCTATGATGAATTCCATTGACTCTCATGCTATGGTAGGAGACTATTTTAGCCTGCCTACCCAGTTGTGACTGGAAAGAAGTGGTTATTCCAGTATATCCTCAAAGCTGTCATCCCCATCCCTGCCCTGTTCCACCCAAAACTCTGCCTCCCACCATAAAGCATGTGCACCACCAGAACTTATGTTCTGGCCCAATGAGATTGGGCTCTAAGTGGGCTCATTCAAATAATTGTCAAGGGAAGCCAGCCAGATTTCTAGAAGACAGGTATAATTTCTCAGGGTACTTATGCACATCCCTACTGAGGACCAGGAAGAGAGCTGGTGGACTTCCTCACCCACAAAAACCTATCCTGCCCACCTTGAACATAACCACAATGGCCACCTTTCACATTCTGCTTTGCAAGCCACAAATAAGGGTTGGGGGACATTTCAGGACAACCTTCCTTTTCATTGACCAACATACAGTGGCACACCAGGAAGGAAGGATAGTATAGTAGAACATCCAGACAATCCACTTGGGGCAAGGCAGACATGAAGAATGCACAGACTTCCTAAGAAAGATCCAAGCATCATTGGGAAATTATTTACAAAGAAGAAGGTGTCCTTGGTAAGCAAAGAGAGACACTAGGACAAAGAACAAGGGAAGTCACAAGGTGGGCAATCTAGATGATGATGATATTGTGGGGTATGCTTTTGAATGTTTATTTTTCCTACAGTGTTTATTTTTCCACCCATGGGGGTGGGAGGTAGTTTTAATTTGGGGAAAATGTTGCATGAGAAAGTGTTAAACACTCCCCAACCTGCACCACAGTCCTGATCTGGATTGGGCCACATTGCAGGTTCTGTTTGAAAAAACAAATTAAAGAGGCAGAGAAGCATTCACACACTTCCATTGTTTTATCCATTCTGGGCTTAAGTGCACACAACATGAAGCCAGTTACTGCATACTATATGGAAAGATAGGATTGGGCTCTCAATAGGAGCAAGCTCCACAGAATACAGTAAGACATACTTCTGTCTTAAACATGCATTGTGTAAACATGCATAGGCTCTTGGCTCTCCAGCCAGCATAAGTGGATTGCACAGGACTGCAGTGAAAGCAATAGTGGATAGTGATGTTCCTCTCCCTTTTTGCTATGAACAATGAACCCATGGATGACCACGATGGAAAAGATAGGCTGTTCTTTTTCATTCTGACTCTAGGAATTTCTCTTTACCTTTATTGTTACTGTTGACCAGCAAC
>JAJKFI010000034.1:9791442-9805371 GCA_029204185.1 Lerista edwardsae
CACACACACACACACACACACACACACACACACACACACACACACACTACTTCCCTACACTTTCTTGTGCACTGAAGCCCACAAGATGTGTATGTACACATATCGCTACCATATGGACACACATGAGTGTGCAGGTATATTTCCTCTCTCAGCTTCACATAGAACCTTTGGCGGTTACTGAGAGTATTGTATAATATTGCACTAAGCCTACAGAAATTCATACACATTAATGTCCACATTTTATAGAGGTAGGGAGAGAGTGTTGTATAAAGGGCTAGTTTTAAAGTTTGATTTAAAAAATAATAATAATTACTGTTTTATCCCATTCCATGCCACCCCTCTGATGGGACCAGGAAGTGGAGCTAGGGTAGACCAGGGCAGAATTTGGAAAGAATGGGACTAGTGTAACCTTGCAGATTAGGAGCTGGTTCACACATGCCTGTACATCACTCAATTACATTTGATTTCTGTAAATCAAGGGTGACTCATAGTTGAACAGGTGAACTGCCTTTGAAACACATCACCTTCCGGGTGAGAAGAAAGCTCTGTTTGTGCTGTTCCATCCCTGAGATGTAATTTGCACCTGTAAATCACCATCCCTATTTTGACTTCTGATGTATTTGGAGATCGAGAATGTCTTTTTTGAAGCAAGCACACAAAACCTCAATATTGTGGGCTGTTGGAGTCACTGAGCTGTTGGTTTCAGTCCACTCATGGGTTTCTAGAAGCTAAGCAACAGGGAGAGGAAGATGCCTTGTTTCTAGTGCAACATGCATAGAAATGCATGAACATGAACCCTAAAGCACTATGCAATGCACAGCCTGCCATTTTACATGCTGCATTAAAGGACAATCACCCATTTCTTTTTCCCTTGCATGTTGTAACCAAATGTAGAAACACCACACTAAGTCAGTGCTGTACAAGAAGAAATAAATACAATGCAGACCAAAAATCATTTGGAAGAATCGATTATCCCAAATCTGGGTGAAGGGGTTCACAGGTCTGTGTGTGATCTTTAGTGTGAAAATAGGGTGTAGTATATATATCCTTATTTTCATCTTTGAAATATTGAAGAGCCTGAAATCATCTTGGGTGAGCTCGAAGATTTGCTGAGTACAGTACTGGACAGAGTGCAGTTTTACTGGTTGGAGCAGCAAAAGAATGAATGGTAGGGAGCCATGTGTGACATTCAAGACACAATCCTAACCTGGAGTTAGGCTGGCATAGTTAAGCCAGCAAAGTTTGGCCGGCACAAGGGCCACCGTAAAGCGCATTTGGACCAAGTCCAAATTGGGGGATGGTGCACATCTGTGTACATCTGTGAGTTCTCCTCTCCGAATCCAAGAGTAGTCCAAACACACTTTACGGTGTCCCTTGTGCCAGTCAAACTTTGCTGGCCTAGCTGTGCTGGCCTAATTCCAGGTTAGGATTGCTCTCTCTCTCTCTCTCTCTCTCTCTCACACACACACACACACACACACACACACACACAGAGAGAGAGAGAGAGAGAGAGAGAGAGAGAGAGAGAGAGAGAGAGTTTTCTATCATTGGATCTACCACCTCACTGCCACCACTTTTTCCTCTCTTCCCTCAAATATACTGGGATAACCATATTGTTGCTGTCCCGGAAGAGTTGGTAACAGACATGCTTGAGAAATCTGTTCACATTAACATAATCTGAGACTCCCACTGAATGCTCCCTCTGAAATCATCAGTAGGATGATTGAGTCCAAATGTGTCCCCATGAGCCTCTGAACCCTGCTTACCTCTACCCTTCCCATTTACCTGTAGTTAGCAGCATCCTGTAGTTGGAAGGTTTCAAGAGGCAACCTCCTGCTTTAGTCTCAGAGGGCACTAGTAGTAAGGAAAGCTCATGAAAGCTGGAAAAGTCATCATCTGGCCTGGGTGTTCATGGGCTAAAGGCCATCAACCAGCACACCAATCAGCACATCTGATTTCATAAGATGGTAAGTCCATATGCATGTGGACACAGATGGAAAAAAGTCATCATGCATCTGACAAAGGGCAGGGACAGAGATCTCCAATACACCACCATCAATTAACTGGTAGCCCAATCCTGTGCATGTTTACTCAGAAAAAAGTTCCATTGCATTCAATGGGGCTTACTCCCAGGAAAGTGTACATAGGATTGTAAGTTAAGGGCCTAATCCTATCCAATTTTTCAGTTTTGATGCAGCTGCAAGGCATTCCCAAAGTAAGGGAACAAACATTCCCTTCCCTTGAGGAGTCCTCCTTGACTCCCCTCCCACCACAGGATGCAGCACACACCCAGTTGCCATGACTGCATCAGCACTGAGATGTTGGGTAGGACTGGGCTCTTAGTTTTGAAAAGTACCACAGGACATGTTGCTGGTTTTCTCTCATAGCCCAAAAGTTTCTAGAATTCAAACCTTGAATTGAGGTGCATTGGTTAAACTTCGAATACAGAGAAAGCCATGAAAATTTAAAAAAAAACCCATTTCTGTCTCAAAATTCACAAAACCTCAAATCTGAGTGTATGCGCCTGCTTAATATTCATCATAACTTTTGACCTCATGAGCAAGCACTGTGAGCACAGCTAAAGTGTCACTTCTGAAATTTGAGCTTCAGGAGTCAGAGTCTTGAATTTACATGAATATTTGTTTCTGAACTAGTCAAATCCAGTTGTGAATCTACCTGCAATGGACCCATACCAGTTCCACCATTAGAGTCATGCCTGCACCTGATCTTTATCATAGGGCAGTGTGATTCTCCAATGAGCATTACTTTAATTGCCATGCTTTGTCTATCTGCATGATGTGATATGTGCCTTCTCAATATTATCTGCACTGACCACAGATGGGAATTGGTGTTGGCTAATGATGTCATTGGACTGGTTCAGATTATAGTTACCCTGTCCAACCAGCCCTATGCACTTAATTATTTGCACACTCATGATGGATGCACATCCCCTAATTTTTTCCTTTCTTCACATGGGAGGTGCCTCATCCAGTGACGTCATTCACTGGCGCCAGCAACTAGAATGCTGCTGGCACCAGGATCTGGAACACCGCGGGGACGGATGGGTGAGCTGTAGCTCCCCGCCCCCTTGCAGCGCCCGGCAATGCCTCCCTGCGCCCGGAAGAGCTCTCTTACAGAGCAATCCAGGCGAAGGGGCGGGCAGGTGAAAACAGCGCGCGGAGTCTGCCGCGCACTGCTGCTCCGTTCCCACTCTCCCCGGAACTACTGGAACAGGGTCCCGCCCCATTCCGGTAGGATGACACCTCTGGGCTCATCCCGTTAGGGGCATTTGAAAAGAAAGTTAGGGGAGGAGTCAGTACATGACAGGATTTTCAACCTTTTTTCATCTTGTGGCATACTGACAAGGTGCTAAAATTGTCAAGGCACACCATAAGTTTTTTGATAGTTGACAAAGCACACCATGCTCTTAGCAGGGAGGCCACATCCCCAATGAACCGGATAATAAATGACCATCCCCCAAACTCCTGTGGACCATTTGTGGCACATCAATGTATCACAGCACAGTGGTTTAAAATCGCTGAGTTAAGACAGCATTAAACACATGGGTCTGGTTTAATTAATTGTCATCAAAACCAGCCCACTGACATTTGAAATTCTTGGTTTGAGATTACTTGGTTTGGATGGCAAATTTGTCCAGCCCATAATGCTTGGCTTTATTTTGAATCAAACAGAATTTCCTCCAAAAGTTCTTCGCCAACTCAGAATGTGAAACAAAATTCTGTGCATGTCTTGTTATCCTTCAGCAGTTCAGGCACGCAACAGGGGTGTGCATTCATTTCATAGTGACTGCAAAATTGAAATGACTGGGATTCATTCATTTCATTTGTTACTACTAAAGAAATGCTTGTCAGAGATACAGATAAGTTCCAAATGCCGTATGTTTCATTCGTTACTCTTTCATTTTGATTTTCCCCATTAGCTGGAATAGGTCAGATGGAGGTTACAGGGAAAGGAGGGAGAAAACAAGGAAAAAGGAGGTTGACACTAAACTGCCCAATATTCCACTCAACTCATTTTGGCAAAAGTATCTGATATTATGATTTTTTTCTACACAGCACTTTCCAGTGGAGCAGCAAAAGGAGAAACTTGGAACTCTCTAAAAGAGAAAGGTGAAGGCTGATTTTTATTTTTTTGCCCACTGAAGTTTTTGGAGACTGAGCTTTTGAGTGGTTTGTTTGTGAGTGGTATGCTATTTGCAACAAACAAAAAAAGGGGGGGTTGTTATTTAACCCCTATAGTTCCATACAGGATATTCTTTGGAACACCCTCCCCTTAGAACTAAGAACTGCTCCCTCTTTGGCAACATTCTGCCAGGGGCTGAAGACTTTTTTATTCAAACAAGCTGTTAACTGTTGACAGGCAGGCTGGCATTTTTTACATTCTGTCTTTTAAATTGTAGGATCCATGGGGTTTGCTGGTTTTTAAATTTTAACTGTTTTAAATTATGTTCTTAATATTGTTCTAATTGCATATATTGTATTGCCTTTTTTAATGTTGTAAGCCGCCTTGGGTGCCCTCGGACAGAAAGGCGGGATAGAAATTGAATAAATAATAATAAATAAATAATATTCAACCCATTCCACATTCTGTTTCTGAACCTTTCATAAATTCTTGCTCCTTACGAACAGACTAGGTGTGACATTAAACATGTTGTTGTCAGTTTGTAGACTATGTTCTCTTCAAAATAGCATCCACATGGGGCACCTGATCCAAATGAGGTAAGGGGTATTTCACTCTTTGTGGGCGCAATCCTAATTTGGCATGAGCTATCCTCTCTGACTCCCAGAGTGGTCCAAATGTGATTGATGATGCATTTGCAACATTCCTGGTTTGGACACTCATGGTTCAGGTTAGGATTGTGCCCTATGTCATTTTCCAGGCACTTTCAGGGGGCCCTAATAGTTTGAAGGGATTTTCAACAGGGAAACAGCACAGAGTTAAAGAGTCACAGCCCAATCCTAAGCATATCTATTCAGAAGTAAGTCTTATTATAGTCAATAGGGCTTGTTATGGTAAGTGTTAAGGTAGGATTTACTTCCTATTGTTAATGTAAGGTAAGTGTTGATATGATTGCAGCCTTAAACATCCTCAACCACTACCTCATCGTCCCATTCTGGAGTATGAAGAAAAGATTTTGAAGACAACTCCCATACTAGAAATTAGGTATTTACTACATCTAATTTGGCCCTTAGTTAGTAGGAAGGTAAGTTGTTTGTTACTACTTGATCTGATCTCAAGATTCCTTACTGATTAAAGGTAATGGTCTGTGTGTTTCTGTTTGAACAAGTGAATGTTTATTTGCATCTCTCTCTCTCTCTCTCTCTCTCTCTCTCTCTCTCTCTCTCACACACACACACACACACACACACACACACACAGAGAGAGAGAGAGACAGAGAGAGACAGAGAGAGAGAGAGAGAGAGAGAGAGAGAGAGTTTCACTACAGTGGTGAGATTTTGTCAGACCGAAATGAAGTTTATGCCTGTGAATAGATTTGTAGTCAATATCCTCAAACAATGAATATCAGAGAGGCCATCCTTGGGCAAGTCATGAACATAGGAGAGGGAGTGGGGAAGGCTGAGCAGTAGCCTTTAGCACTCTTGCTGGCCTACACACCAAAATCAAAATCCTTTATTCACACAATGCCAGCAAGCTGAGGAATCAATGGGAAGAATGGGCATTGAGCAGCAGCCCCTTCTAGCACTAATGGTAGCACCAATACCATTAGTGTGGATGAAAAGGGATTGGTCAAGCACACGTACATTGAAGGTATCATCACCGGTGCAGGCACGTGGCAGAGTAAGGAGGCTATTACTGTCTGGTGTTGGTCCCCCTGGTCCTGCAGCTGTGGCAGAAGCAAAATCTGGTGCCAGAAGGCGGTTGGGTCTAGATTCTGCACATCCTGATCAGAACCAGCAATGCCAGGAAGAAAGTGTGGAGACCTGGTTGAGCAGATCCTGTGATTTACTGGGGCCCTTATTGCACCACACTGTGAAACACTAGCACCTGCGCTTCTGGAACAGCTGCTGTTCCTGAAAGTACAATTGCCCTTTGGTACGTCTAGTCTCAAAGCTGCCACCCCGCCCAAATGAAGACTGCCTTGCCTCCCTCACTGGGAGCAGTGGTCAGACAATGTCAGCTTCAGCATCCTTTCCTATTTCTCTTTCCCTAGGTTACTTTGGCAACTCTTAAACTCTGCAAGCATTTGCCACGGAAGCCTGCTATATTCCTGGGAGCGCAATCCTAATCTGGAGTTAGGCTGGCACAGTTAGGCCAGCAAAGTTTTGTCAGCACAAGGGACACCGTAAAGGATGTTTTGACCACTCTCAGTCAGGGAGGATGGTGCAAGTCTCTGACTCCCTCTCTGGCCAATCTGACTCTGAGAGTGGTCCAAACATAGTTTACGACGTCCCTTGTGCTGGCCAAACTTGGCTGGCCTAATTGTGGCGGCCTAACTCAAGGTTAGGATTGCACTCTGAGTATGTTTGTTTCAGGAGGGCAGAGAGAAAACTGCATTTAAAGTGGCTTTCTGCCCTGGCTAGTGCCAGCGACGACAACTTTCAGAGGACGCCATTATAAGCCAGGCAAGAGCTCTCAGAAAATGCATACGTTTTCTGAGTGTTCACTAAGACAGTCTGTTATTACTGAACCAAGGTTGAATTTGCCTATCATTTGTAAGCATGATATAACTCCAATAGAATAGCTAGATGATGGGGGGGGAACGGTAAGTACTGCGGGCACTGCAATGTGCCGTGTTACTGGCCCCTTCCATTTGGTGTCTGAGCCATTCTGCAGTGACAGCCATGGACAGGTGCTCGCCAAACCAAAAGGCATCTCCTTTGTGATGGTGTCACTGCTCAGAATGGCTCAGACGACAAGTGGGAGGAACAGCTTACATAGCATGTTGTGCTACCTGCAGTAATTACAATTTGCTCCCCTCTAGCTACGCTACTGTGTAACCCAGCACTGTGTAACTCCTGTGTTACTATGTAACTCCTCCAGGGAGAACCCGAGCGTGACTGCCTTGCACTGCTTATGGTTCTCCTGGAGGAGGGGGCTGCTCGCTGCAGTGGTTTTGCACCCTGTGGTCCTTTTCCCTCTGAAGGCCCACTTTGAAAGGGGTGCTACCTCAAAGGGGGAGCCACCACAGGAGAAGGAACAGGGATGGGAAGCCACCAGCACCCCCACATCCAGGGAGAACCGGAAATGACATCACAATGTCATGTGACATTGTGACCACTTCCCCAGGTGCCGGAGCTTCTAGTAACACCTCTGACTAAAATCATTTGTCCTAGAGTGATGTTTCTCAAACAGTGGGTCATGAGCCAATATCAGGTGGGTCATGTACTGTAGCACCTAGTGCAGCCATCATTGAAATTATGAAAAGACGGGACACTGGAAAGGGGGAGGGCTGTGCGGTTATTTTGCTTGTGTCAAGATTGTTAATAGGCTTTTATATGTTCTGATTCACTTGCCAATATCTCCATGAAACTATCGAGTGAGGTCACCTGGGAAGAAGAGGTGAACTTTCATTGGTATACTGATGACACCTAGTTTTTTTCTTTATATGGTGAGGATTCAGGTGAGGCAATGGAGGGTCCCGAATGGGTAATGGGCAAAACCAAGGCCAGTCAGCTGAAACTCAGACCTGATAAGGTGAAGGTACTGTCAGTGTGTGTTTTCTCTGTTCAGAGGGATGTTCCACTGGTTCTGTTTATGCTTGTACTCCCTCTAAAGGCTCTTGTATTTTGGGTGCTCCTAGAACTGTCTTGGTCATTGAAAGCTCAAGTGCCTTCAGTGGCTTGGAGTGCCTTTCACAGATGCAGCTGGTGTACCAGCCGCAGCCCATCTTGGTCCGAGAAGGCCTAGAAACCTCCAGGCTAGATAATTGTAATGTGTTGTGTTTGGGGCTACCTCTGAAGACTGTTCAGAAGATGCAATTAGGTCAAAATACATCCACTAGGCTGCTTACTGGGACTGGGATTTGGGAGCACATCTTGGCAGAACTTGGGCAGTTCCACTGGTTCTTGGTTCACTTCTGAGCAAAGTGCTGGTGCTCGCCTTTAAAGTTCCACCTGGCTTGAGATCTGGGCTGGTCCCTGAAAGATAATCCACTTTAAGGAATCTGATGTAAGATTCATGTAGAACTGTCTTTGTCAGAGGCAGTGGCATTGCTATGGGGGGGATGCTAAGTTTTGCAGGAGTCTGAGCTCCTGTGTAACATGGCTCCACCCGCTTGCCTCTGGAGCCATTCATGGCTTGGAGAGCTGGCTCCAAGGCTTTGCTGTCTGAGCTGCCAATGGCTCTGAAGATGAAGGGAAGGGAACGCATTACACAGGAGCTCAGACTCCTGCAACACTTAGCATTTTGCCCCTTGGCGCTGCGGGTTAAACCGCTGCTGCTGGGCTTTCTGACCGGAAGGTTGGGAGTTCGAGACCACGCAACTGAGTGAGCTCCTGTTGCTTGTTCCAGCTCCTGCCAACCTAGTAGTTTGAAAGCATGTAAAAATGCAAGGAGATAAATAGGGACCACTTCGGTGGGAAGGTAATAGCGTTCCATGCGCTATGGCGTATAGTCATGCTGGCCACATGACCACGGAAGCCGGCTCTGCAGGCTTAGAAATGGAGATGAGCACCGCCCCCTACAGTCAGTCTACTAGACCATTCGTCCATGGGGAAACCTTTGCATTTACCATTTTAGGAATGCCAGTGGTCAGAGGGGCTTCTCTACCTTCTGAAATATGGTGGGTGGTGACTGAAGAGAGGGCCTTCTGAGCTGTGGCACCACAATTGTGCTGTCCTCTCTCCAGAAAGGCTCACCTGGCACCTGCTTTGATGTCGTTCCAGCAGCAAGCAAAGAACTTTTTATTCTCTCAGGGCTTTTAAACCACAGTTGATTGAACTTTCTCTGCTGCATTTTTATCTACCTCATCTATTTTTACTGCTTTTTAATATTATTGTTATTTTCACTTTGAGAGCTATCTTGAAAGCACCGATATGTTCAAAAAATACAAATTCATCATAAATTAAATTGCCATTTAAAACAAAATGTGGGGGCATAGAGGGAAGGGTTCAAATCCTAAAGTAACTTGAGTCACTCTTCTTGTTTCCAACCGAATGCAGCCATTTGATCCACTCTGAAATGAATCTTATGTAGCCAAATTGGGAGAGGGATGCATTCAAAATGGTATCTTCCAGGGTTCTCCCTTTGCTCCTGTACCCATTATGCAGACAGAAAGTAGCAGGTGCTTTTAAGAGCACAATCCTAACCTGGAGTTTGGCCAGCACTGTTAGGCCAGCGGAGTTTGGCTGGCACAAGGGACACTGTAAAGTACGTTTGGAACCACTCTCTGAGTCAGAGAGGCCAGCACACCGACATGCACCATCCTCCCTGACTACAAGAGTGGTCCAAACATACTTTACAGTGTCCCTTGTGCCAGCCAAACTCTGCTGGCCTAACAGTGCTGGCCAAACTCCAGGTTAGGATTGTGCTCCAAATGAAGTACTTAACCTTGACTTGGTTATAATAAACCAGAATTTGAACCTTCTTTTCCAAAAGCTAAGAGTATCCGCCATGCCACAAACCAGCCTATACAGTAGATCCATTGGCTGTTGGTTTTCATTTTCTGTTTCTTGGACTCTGTACACAACCTGCTTTCGAAGGGTGGCACCCTCATACCATCCTCAGCCTGTCTTTCAGCACCTCACCCCTGCCCTCCCCACCGCATACTTCCATCGTGCATTCACACACAAGTGCTGCTGAAGCCCTGTTCAGAGGCCTTCTTGGTAACTGGCTGATCACTGAAGTGTTGCCTTCCTTTGCTGGCATTCTAAAGTGCTTTGTGCAGGAACATCCTGTCTCTCTTTTGTTTGAGTTTGTAAGTGTCTCTTTCTTTCCAATCCTCTCTAATGACTTTTCCCCGATGCAATTTGCACAGGGCTGTGCCAAGGCGGCTTCCCCTGCTGAGACAGAAACAAGGCTCAGGAAAAAGGCGCCGAGGGAACTGTTCAGAGGGAAAAAGGGCACTGGGGGAGCCATCAAGACCCTCAGTTTATCTCTGTCAGCCCCTGCTCCCATGCGGGGCAGGCTAGCCTCTCAGTCCCCGGCTGGGACAAGGGAGAGATTGCTGCAGAAGCAGAATGGAATGACAAACACAGCAGATCTGGTGGGTTGCCAGATGTGCCAAATAAACTCAGGCAGCCCAGATGAGAGCAAGAAGCAAACATGGGTAATACTCTGAGCACTTTTTCCAGAAAAAGGCAGGGAGAGATGGCCATGGCAATTCTTTCTTGGGGTTTTCCAAGAACTCCAAAAAACTATATAAACTATCTACCTACATACTGTAAATTGTGCCTAGAGTGTGCTAGGAGCCTGAAGGGGGAAGGCAGAGCAGGAGATGGCCTGTACCAGTGACACAGGCCCCAGACCCTTCAGGAACATCTGGAGCAGTCAAAATGAATTCCTGCCAGCTCCAAACTGAACGCCAGTCTTGAGAAGTTCTCTTACCAGCAGGAAATGCCCCTGAGAGCAGTGGGCAATGTATTGGGTAGGCCAAGTGCAGCTTAGTCCAGAGAAGGAGCTACAAGTCCCTCTCCCCAACCCTTGCCCCAAGAGTGAAGGAGGTTCTGAGCCCCTCCAAGTGGCCAGGGAGGGGAGGGTTTAGAAAGAACTGGACTTAATGCAACTTGATGTATTTGGGTGCATTTGGGATCCGAACTCAAATCCTTCCCCTCAGTGGTCCTGCGGAGATGAAAGGAGGTCTTGAGCACTCATTGGTGGAAAGGATTTTAGTGTTGCAAAATTCACCGTTACTTAGGACCCCCACAACTATAAGAAGGAAAGAAGCAATGGAATAAGAAGAGTGTGTCCCTTGCTTCTTTCCTTCTTCTTATAGTTGCGGGGGTGCTAACTGAATTTTGGATGAGATGTCCCAAACGGTCAAGCTCTCATCTCACAGTCCAACATTCAAACTTTGAAATTTTTTTAGACTTTGAAAGTTAGAGGGAGAAAAAAAATTTGCTTTTTTCTTTTCACTTGATTCTCCTTCCCCTGCTTTTCTTATATTGGATCCCCAACTTCATTCAACTCTTTCTGCCTTCTTGCTACCTGACAAGCATCCGCATTGACCTCCTGGACCCTCAAAGGTTCAATTCCTCAAGCAAACAACCACTCACTTGGCATGACAATGACCACATTGCTTGTCTTTCTCAGGCGCACAGGTGGATCTGGGGTGGGTACATGCTGCAGGATGAGGTGATAGAACTCTAAGATGGTGGAGTGGACCATTCCACATCAGGATGCCATATTTGAGATAGGATTCCATATTTGAATGATCCCCTATCTCAGTGGTAATCAAACTGTGGGTTGGGACCCACTTGATGGGTCACGACCTGATGTCAGATGGGTCGCAGAAAGATGGGAGCAGCCATCTTGAAACTGCAGGCTGTACTCTTGTTATATTCCTGTTGTGAGTTTGAATTTTCAAGTGGGGGGGGGGTTTTCACAATTTTGTTTTCAGTTCAGTGTTTTTACATAATATTTTGTTCTCATCTTGTTTTCTGTCAGGGATGTTTCATGGTTGTGCAATTGCTGCAACCCAAGAATGCCAATTTGCATTTCAGGAGTGTCATTTTATTATGTGAAAATGATGGCACTTCCTGCTTGATGATGTCACTTCCTGCCATAACATCACTTCCAGGTTAATGACATCACTTCTGGTGAGCCCCAAAACAAGTGCCATTTTAAAAAGTGCTTCCCAGCCTAAAAAGTTTGAATACCATTGCTCTATATGAAAAAATGCACAGCCAGTAGAATGCTTAGCACAACTGAGAATTTCTCCTTGACATGCTAGTTCCATGTTTGAATGGAAGGAAGTCTTTTACATGGAGAGAGCATTCCAAAATGGTTCCCCCCACCTACAATGGAAGGCCTAAATGTCACATCTTGATTACTGTATATTCTGGCCCTTTACATTTCTTGGCTTTGATTCAAAAGCCAATGGAAGCTTTTTTTTACTACTGTAGATAGTGGGTGCGCATGGAGGGGTGCATAATGTGGATCACAATCACTGTGGGGAAACAGATTAAAGCCCCCACCACACCCTTGTGGTTTTGCTCTTTTTAATGAAAAGCAAAAAATAATGTAAAGTGCCAACACAGGCATCCATTGTGATACAATAGTGGCTCTCAGTTAATTCTATCTACTGCGTCAGAACTCATATCACGTCATTCTGCTGCATGTGTAGACAAGGTCTCCCTCTATTCACGCCAAAGTTGCCCTGCTCCCCTTCCTCAGTTCAAGAAGGGCACATCAAGCCCTGTCAGGTGTTCATTTTCATAGGTACCAACCTCAGGTAGAACACGCAGCAGATAGTTCTAGACGTGTGTGGATAATCTAAACATCCACCCACGCCCACCCCTATTGAGTATGTCATGGCTTTCTTGCACCAATTTCTGGCCACTGTGAAGAGCGTGGCAGGATGAGGCAGCTCTTGTCACAGGCAGTATGAAATCCCCTCAGACACATCTCTTGAAGATGACTTCAGTCGCATTCCTGCCTGCCTGGCAACCTGCTCCGTTCTCCTCACGCACACACACAAAAAGGAAATGAAAACCTCCGCAACAAAGAGGCCTGCAAGGAAGCCACAGAGAGGCAGAGGAACTGGAAACAAGTTTAAACACGGGCTTGACAAGCCTGCCCTGCTGCGTCTTCCCCCTTGAAAGGCTTCTCCCAGCTTTGATGGGAAGTAGCGGAGAGATCCTTTCACTTGAAAGTGAGGGGGGCAGAGAGGCGGAGAGCAAGAGATCTTTGTAGAAGGGAAGAGACAGCCGAAGTTGTTGTGTAGAGGCCCTTTCTCTCTCGCTCCTGAGGGAATGGCAGCAGAGAGATTAAGCAGATGTGGTATCAAATATCTCAAGGAGTGATTGGACCTCCCAACATTTTATTTTCACCTCAAGCAGCTACACGTGGGGCTCCAGTTTTGCTCAAAGTAGATACACGGAGGCAGGGTGAAATATTCCTTCCATGATTTTTTTCAGACCTAAATAACCCATCCACCCCAAGCTGAGATGAGTCCCCAGCAGGTACCTGAATCACACCTGCATTTTTCCTGCTGCAGGAGTCTCATAGCATCTTTGGGGAGGAATTATCTGGGCAACGGCACCGAAGAAAGCATGTCAGAGCCACTGCTCTGTTCAAAATTGCAACTCACCCTGTGCTTTAAGTGGAAATAAAAGAAACATTCAGGAGTAGCAGTCTCTGTGCTCATGGAAAGTGGCCGGAGATTCCTCCGAGGCACCTTGCATGGCTATTTCCCCATCAGATTAATAATATTAATATAGTTGTTATTCCAAATGCAGAATGCTGAACATGTTAACTACTGACACAGATGTTGCAGCCCACCCTAGTTTTCACAACATGCTCTGCATTTGTGTGGTTGACCTTTGCATCTTTAGCTAAGGCCTAAGTGTCCCTAAGCTTTTCAGAAAAAAAACCAAAAACCATGGAGGGCAAATGCATCAATGGTTATCTGCTGTCATTGTTAAATGGAACTCCCATGCAGAGGGGCAGTATATCTGACAACCGGATGCTGGTAACAAACAAAATGGGGGATTGCTTGTGAACTGCCAGAGGCATCGGCTGGCTACCGTAAGATGCCAAATGGTAGACCAGACTAACCTTGGTGTCACATCCCACAAGGGTTTTACATACTGATTTTGATAGTATCTTAAAGGGGAACTGAAATCATCTTCTCTGCTGCCTATGCTTTGTTCCCCTGGCAGCCTCAGTTTTTCCCCTCAAAGATGGCTCAGGGGAATGCAATATATGAATTATACACTTACAAAATACTGCCATTATAACGCTCTCTCTCTCTCTCTCTCTCTCTCTCTCTCTCTCTCTCTCTCTCTC
>JAJKFI010000034.1:9805914-9835810 GCA_029204185.1 Lerista edwardsae
CCCCCCCCACACACACACACACTGCACATTGCTGCTAGATCGTGTATGGCCAGTAGTATGTTAAAGCCCAGGAGTCATGATTAGAAATCACTTATATTATAAGTCTTATATGAAATGAAAAATAGGTGAGTGGAATGGTTTGGATGACAAACCAGCCTGGCTGAAATGAAACAGATCTGGGTCTGGCAAATCTCTGTAGGCTGCCATGATATGAGGAAAAAAGGTGGGCTCCCCAAGCCTCAGAATGGCTAAAAGTAGCGACCAGAACCCACTTCTGGTTTTGAGATCAAAAATGGGCATTCACTCAAAGTCCAAAAACACTTTCTCTCCTTTTTGTCCTTTTTCTGGACACTTCCAGCCATTCATGCCCTGCTTGAGGGTTCTTAGGAGGCGTGTGTTTAGCCACTGTAAATGCTGGACTAGACAGCCCTTTGACTTGACCCAGCAGGGCTCTTTTTATGATCTTATGATAGAATGGCTCAGAGAACCATGGCCAAGTATTCAACTTCCTGCTCAAGCCAAAGCCTGACTAAAATTCCACATGAGCAGAGCAAGAAAAAAAAAAAACAAGTTCTCTTTTCTGGAAAACTGACCATCCTTAAGGTACTTAGTGCTTTGAATAAGTTTGTGTCACCCAAATATTCTTCTTGCCTCCAGTGCGGAATAATTATTCTCCCACCTCCAAACTTTGTCTTTAGAGCACTATCACAGTCGTGGTGGCAGCAGTAACAGCAACAGCTCAGTGAGAGTCACATCAATCCCATTCCCAAGGGTACAAACCAATTTCTCTTGTTTTTCCGCCCGTCTTTCTGGCTGAACCTCCAGCAGCCTTCAATCCCATTAATCCAAGCACTGCCGGCAATGACGAAGACTGATTTCACCGGCAAACGATCAATTTGTATCTCCTCTCTCTCACTCTCACTCTCTCTCCCCCCTTCTCCCTCTTTTTTGTACGGATGTACAAAATATCATGAAAAAGGCGTTAGTGGTGATAGCTGCACAACGGTGAAATAATAGAGTAATAAGGCAATCCACTTTTGACCTTGCAGGACAGCTAATTCATCTACCCATCTATCTTAATTATTCTCTGGGTTACAAAAGAGAAACTGCACAATTCATTCATTCCATGATGACAATTCCATTTTCCACCCCCAGGAAAACGCCATCCTTCCTCAGAAGTGATCCTGCCACAGGACTCATCCCTTGTGCAGTTCACTCATTCCAGCCAGCATCCATTCACCCTCTTGGGCTTGATCCAGAGCCGGAGAACATCCCCAGACCTGACTGGAACTTTTGAATATCCTCTTTGTACTCAGATAGCCAGAACCCAAACCTTCATGGTTGCAGGAAAAGAACCAGCGTGCAGACTGTGTGTGCCTCGGCACAGGCAAAAAGATGACAGCTAAACTCCAAGGCTCAAACTTGATTTTGAGTTAGACTGCATTATGAAAGACTGAGTTCAGAAAGAACATTCAGGGGAAATCTACCGCGAGGATACTGTATATGGGTGAAAGGAATCACCCGCATACAGTTCACAGATCTGGCACAGTACATGCTTAGAGTATGGAGTTCCATCAAAGTCCAACAAAAAGCATCATCCTAGCAACCATTGATGTGGAAGCATAATCAATATTGCACACAAAGATGAACCGCAAACCATCAAATGTATTATCCCTGATGTTGCTCAATCCCATTTTGTGGCAAAGTTCTATCACTTTCTCATCACACGTAATTATTATAAACTGGGAAACGTTTTCATTAGTGTCCTTGCAATGGGCACTCACACCGTCCCACAGCATGCAAATAATTTACAGGAGACTTGGAATAATGCTTAGGCTGAGATTGGAAATGGTCGTTTAGCCCAAACATATTGGTCGTTTGGCCCAAAAGGTTTCCCTAGGAATGGTGTTCACTTTACCATTAATAAATCCCATTCCCTCCCATCGGCGGATTTGCATGCCAATTTATGATTTAGAAATTTTCAAAAAGTTGCTCCACCAAATGACCTGAAACTTGCACTGTAAACAGTGTGAGGATAGACCTTTTTAGAGGTACAGTTGTTTTGACTGTCCATCCATGTCATCATTTAAGAAACAGGGGGAGAATTTGCGGGTTTTTTTGTTTTATAGGGGGCTGTTTCTGAATCTGATTGGGGCCCCCAAATCTGAAATAAAAGTTGCCATTTTGGCTTCCTGTATTATGGCAGGGGCTAACCTTTCTCACTGAGTCAATTTTAAGGCTTTCAGGTACAATTAGCACCTGTAATAATTTTTTAAATAATTGGCGGGCAAACGCGCCGATGGGACTTCGCATGATTCAGACTGTGTTTCTTTGTAGGCTAACTATCTTTTTACTTTGGGGGACAAGTTAGGTGAAAACAGAGGAAACACATTTGTCCTGTGTTATTTCTAATGTTCTGATATGTCTTGCCTTTATTTTTTGCAGGTTGCAGGTAAGTTCAGAGACTGTGAATAAATTATTGTGTGTGGCAACAGAGACAATGTTTTTTATACTCTCCTCCACAAAACATTAGACATCTGACACAAAACATTAGAAGGCAACTCCAAGATCAAATCATAAGGTTGTATGAACTTCAGATCAATAATGACCTGCCTCACCAACCTCACAGGGTTGCTGAAGGAAGGATTGTCTACACAACCCTGAAGTCCTTGGAGAAATGAAAAACAAAATGTTAAATGTCAAATAAAGAAATAGAGTATTCCTTCTCCTTTTTCCCCAAGTGCATTTGTTTAGGTAGATATTCACATTTCATTATCACACTTGCAGCTGTAAGTGAGAATCTCTTACTAAGTTCTAGAGTGGGTGGGGGCAGATATCACTGCAGTGTTTACCTGAGTGGCCCTGATGGTTGATTTTGAAGACAGGCATTCAGCTAGGTGATGAGATGTTAGGAAATTACCATGGGCAGAATTGACAACAAATCTGCATAATGCTCTCCTATTGTTTACCCTTCCCAAAGCTATTTAGGACAATTACCATGGATAGCATCTTTAGGGACAAAAAAAAAATCTAGATAAAGCTCTCCTATTCATTCCTCTAATCACTGAGAATTCGCCATTTAGAAAATCAGATGACCACTCTTACTTCAGTGTTACAATCTAGTCACCAAAACAAACCTCACTACCCTTTGCCCAGTTGAGAGCCTGTGCTTCCGTGCTACTACTTGCATCTCTTCCTGAGATACTACAGAGCTTTCCCTTGGCTGATCATCAGTGGAGGATTCCAGGTATATTCCTACATGGGGCAGGCATAGGGTGGATGGGATATGTGCTGGATGTGCATAGGGTGGCTGGGAGATGGGAGAAGGCTAAGAACCCCCTACTCTGTGCAGGTTTTGGAGTCTGGCTTGGCTTGTGTAACCCTCTAGCATGTAGGGGCCTAGCATTGTGTAACCTTCCTAGCATTTGCAGAACCTGGGAAGAGGGGAGACATGTGCAAAAAATAGCAGAAGGCTTGCAAGTATTTTCCAAAACAGACACTGAATAAAAGACACTCTCTGTTCACATATCGGTACAAACAGCCTGGGGGGGGGAGCACTGTGGCAAGGGGTGCTGTGCCAAGTGTGGGAGTTGTGGCTGCCTCAGCACTGAAAAATTGAATAGGATTGGGCACTTAGTTGGTTCATTGCAGCATGGAGGCCTCATAGAGTTCCTCAGGCTACAGTCCCTCAAAGGAAAGCTAAAATGACCCACTCAGTGACACAAGAACAGGAACATACTAGTAATAAATTATATTAGTTGTACAAGCGCAAAGAGTGTGGTACAATCAGTCTTGTCAATGGTGCAAGAACACAGAATTAGATTCAAATAATATTGCTCCAAATCAGCACCCTGGACACAGTCCAATAGCTACTGAAGAGTCATGTTTCCATCTCATAGTTGGGTGAGAGATGGGACTGATGGTTTTGCTTTGTTTCACATATGAATCATCCTTCCAGCAACTAAAGGGTTTATGAAAGGTTATTTCTTGCCTCTGTACTGTGGGAGCAGAACAGCTTGGTGCTAGAGAAGGCAAATCAATGAGAAAGATACTTTTTTTCTTCAAACTGTTCGCAGCTTGTTCTAGGGCTGGGGTGGGAGGGAACCTCAAAAGGTGAACTCAGGTTTGGCCTGTATCTTAGTATATTGGAAACTGCAAGCTGCAGAAGCCAGCTCTATGAAAAAATAGGGTTTTTCAAGATGTTTATATAGCAGAGAAGGGTCAAGGAAAGTCCAGAAGAACTCTGTCTCCAGCTCATTACAGGGGGTGCAAAACAAGTAGCAGCGTCTTAGAAGCCTGCAAAACACCTAATTTAGCCTAGCAGCAGTCAAAGCTATGCCAAAAATTCAGTTTTGCAAGAATGAACTTCTTACTTCAGGGCCCCCTCTAGGGCTTCTGCACTCTAGGGCCCCCTTCTGCAAATTCCTGAAGTAAGCAAGCTGTGTGCTCAGTGAACAATGTGTTTTTTAAATATTTTCAGGGGTAATGGTAGCTTTTTTCAACATTTCCATAGAAATTGATACACAGCACCATGGATAGTGCACCATAGTGCAAAGAAAAAATTACGCTTTCAGTCCCATCGGCAGGCAAACACGTCAATTTCAGTTCAGGTATATGGGAACACTTTGACATGGTTCCAAACACATATTTACCTGAGGAGGGGGGCCTGTATATGTTTCAAAATGCAAAAGAAAAAGTGGTGCGCTGACACACCAATGGGAGTTTTGACCAATCCACAAAATGGACTAACTTCCTGATCACTGCAGTGCCCCTGTGCAATGGCCAGAACAAACCATTCTGAATACCCACAGAGAGCTACACTTGTCTCTATCTCCCCAGCTATCATATATAGAACATACTGCATGATCATTGTGTATAATTCACCCTTTCTGATACAGCCCCTGTGATTCAACCATACTTGCTCCAAACAATCAGACAGACATATATAACGGAGGCTACAATTCTATGCACACTTACTTGGGTCCTAAACCAAGCAGTCCTAAACTGAGTTAAGACAGCATGAACTAAGCCAGCAAGGTTTGGCACAAGGGATACCATAAAGTATGTTTGGACCACTCTCGGAGTCAGAGAGGCCAACATAGATGTGCGCCATCCTCCCTGACCTTGAGAGTATTCAAAAACACATTTTATGGTGGCCCTTGTGCTGGCCAAATTTTGCTGGTTTAGCTTATACCGGCCTAACTCCAGTTTAGGATTGCGTTCTGAGTCTAACTGAACTTATTGGGTAAGTTCTGTGAAAGCACACACCTATGCATATCTGCTCAGAAGGAAGCACCACTAAATTCAATGGGACTTCCCAGATAGGTGTTATAGAATTGTAATCTGACGGATTTATAGCAGGCATTGCTTGAACAAGCAGTATCCACTCAGTGAAGTGAAAAGACAACCCTAATGTGGTCAGACTGCTGCCCAAATAGTGTTTATTCCAGTACAGCTCAGTGCAGCTCCTAGAGGAGAAGCAAAATGATAAGTTTTGCAAGAGCCTGAGCTCAGGCTCCTGCAAAGCTTAACATTTTGCCCCCTTCTAGGAATGCCTACGTAGGAATGGTACAGCTTTGCAGAAAAATGAAGAAAATATCTTGTGGTTTTCCTACCACTCCCAGCCTGGAAATGGATTTTTTCAAGCAGTCCTATATTGGCTTATAGATGACGATAATGGTGGTGGCAATTTCATCTCTGCCTTCAAACGGAAGCACCCAAGATGGCTTCCAATAAAAAAATGTAAGCAATCCAACAGAAGCAAATGATATTAAAAACAAAAAAGGATCGCTAATCAGAACGAACAAACATAGTGTAATAACATCAATCGTCAGTCAGACAGCTGGAACTGATGACAAACCACAATCAGTGGGGGAGTTTGACAGATTTCCCAGGGCAGGACATTCCACAATCTAGGCACAAACCCTCATCAGATAAGCACCCATTTCAAAAGGGCATTTGCCAGCTGACCTGAGTGGATGGGCAGGCTCATATGGGACAAGGTAGTCCATTAAATCTCCTTATCCATTTAGGGCTTTTTAAGAGGTAATAACCAGCACTTTGAACTGAGCCCAGAAACAGACTGGAAGCCAATGAAGCTGTTACGAGAGATCAGTTACATGCTTCACAACACTGGCTCCAGTCCACGCACAATCGCCACTGTGTTTTGTGTCCGCTGAGAAGTTTCCAAACACACTTTGAAAAGGTAACTCCACACACTGCATGTTGCAGTAATCCAGTCTTGCTTTGGCGAAGGCATGAGTAGCCATACCCAGATCTGGCTCATTCAGAAATAGGAGCAGGTGGCCTGACTGAGCGCATTCCTGGCTGTGGCTGTGTCACCAGAGATTCCATGAGACAAGCAGCATCCAGAAGAAACACTCCCAAACTGCAAACTCTGCAGCCCCATCCAAAGCAAACTATATCCCTCTTGGTTGATGTATGGAGCTTGACGTATGGAGAAGTCTTCCATCTCTTCCTGATCATTCTCAGCCGCTAATGATATCCAGTTCCTGAACCTTAAATTGTGACTTGCCAGCCACAATGGGCAGTGTAAGTTCCAGGGTTTTTTTTTGGGGGGGGGGAACCCTTGTCCAAAAGTCCAGTGAGGTCTCCCCAATGGTCTGCTCCCCCATGCTTTAGCAATCACATGCACTTACCAGTTACCTATATGGTGCCCAGGAACTTTACCCTGAACTAGCATCACCAGCAGTGGCATCCTATGTGGGGAAATGCTACATTTTGCAGGAGCCTGAGCTCCTGCATAACATGGCCCCTCCCCCTCACCTTCAGAGCCATTTGCAGCTCAGAGAGCAAAGCCTTTGTACTGGCTCTCCAAGCCACAAATGGCTCTGAAGGCAAGGGGAGGAGTCACTTTACACAGGAGTTCAGGCTCCTGCAAAGCATTTTGCTCCGCCTATAGGAACGCCACTGGCCACCGGCTCCCTGCCACCTCTTGGTAAGCCATCCCATGAGGCCCAGAGCTCCTGCCAGGCTTACTAGACAATGATGGGGAGCAGCAGAGGCAGCAAGATTTGTGAAATGGCACTGGCTTGATGGTGGAGAAGGAGGTACATAGCGGCCCACAATCACCTGGTAAGCATTAACCCCTGCTAACTGGACAAGAGGCACTTTTTCCAGTGGTGTTCCTCTTATATTTAGCAGGGGGAGAGTAACTGTCCCTCTTCACCCCTGCGCAGTCTTTCTAGTGGCTGTTGCTGGCGATCTGCCTTTTTTAAGATTGTGAGCCCTTTTGGGACAGGGAGCCATTTAACTTTATTATTACTATTTGCCTGGAAACCGCTTTGTGAACTTCGTGTTGAAAAGCGGTATATAAGTACCTGTTGATTGATTGATTGATTGATTGATTGATTGATTGATTGATTGATTCCTGTGGGCCCCCGTCTTGTCAGGCAGTGGTGGGGAGCAGTGGCAGAAATGGATCTTCACTGCTTCAGGGGTTGGCCCTGGCATGGGCATGACCTCACCTATTGAGCTACCCCTGACAGTGGCCCACACCGTAAGAATACAGAATATTACAAAGGATCTGTGATCATCTAACTCCTCCATTTAAATTGTCATTTTATACTGATTTCCTGAATTGCAGTTGCTGTCCTGCTTCCATTCTTTTCTTGGCTGAAGGATTTTGCTTTCTACATTCTGGATGCTGTCCAGTTGTTGCTGTTTTGTTCTTGTTGTTCCGATCAATCTGACACTGACACAGAAACTACTGCGGTGTAGCCTGAGTCCGTCCTCTCTGCCAGAAGATCAGTGGAGAATCTCGTGTTCCACATTCAACTTTAGAGTGACCTCTGATGCTGCCTGGCATGAGATTTTAGTGACACAGTTATAGAATCTTGCAGAAGTCTGAAGGGTGGCACTCCAGTCCAGCTTTTGGTAGTCGTGGAGAGATGGCTGGATTTTTACTTCGGAGATGTAAGGGTAAATCCTCACCCTCACTCAGGGTAAATCCTGAACTCAATCCTCAGAGTTCAGGGCTAATCACCACCAATCAATCTAGTCTACCTCACAGAAGTATTGTGACTATTCTTGGCATGAAAGGAAGGAAGGAAGGTCTTGTGTGGGCAAGGAGGAAGGAAGTCCCCTGCAGGTGGTCCTCCATTCTTTCTACCTTCCTGTTTGCCATGTCTGTGAAGCCACTCAACATTCTCATTGAAAGACAGGGAGTTTGGTGCCAGCAAAGAGTCTGATGACACCCAACACTGTTGCGGCTTGGGAGTGGATGTTGTTGAGTCAACCGAGCCATAGCCTTACAGGATGGAAAGAGTGAGGGTGAAAACTGGGCAAGCCTTGTGATGCAAGGGATGTAGAAAGACTTTCTCCGTCAACAGGATTCAGCCTTCACTGCACTTGCAGGTTTGCAGCCTTCGGATGCTCTTCACTCTACCATGGCAGAGTTGCCACCACACTTTAAAGGAAGGGACATTTGGGAGCAATTTGGAAATTCCTGCTTGGATGGAACAGTTGAAGAGTGTGGAGGAAAGCCAACAATTCAGTAAAGTGGGCAAGGAGACGATTCCACATGTGTCTAAAGCAATACAGTATTTTGAGGCAAACTGGGAAATTCCTGCTGAGAAGAAACTTCTGGAGGAATTTTGAGGGAAGCCAGAAGTCTAAATTCATGGTATAAGGCTGGAAAAATGGCTTCGGGTAAGGAAGTGTGTTCAGCAAGTCGCCAACCCCATGTCAAAACAGGTAAGTTGGCGGCAGGGGCAGTTTGGAAGAGGATTATGGGTAGTTTGGGGCAGTGACCAGAACAGGCCAGGGATGAGAGAGAGTAGGAGAGAAGTATCTTGGCAACAGCAGTACATGCTGAAATTCAAGGCCCAACACAGTCTCAGACTCTCCCCGGACTGACCCAGCTAAATAGCTGGCATGGGTGTGAAGAGACCCATTGAATGCCAAGAGTCCTATGGAGACGTAAGTAAAAAAGATTTTTACATAACCTCTCCCAGGCTGTCTGATTCCAACCCATCCACCCAGCATGTAGTACATGCTTGGTCAGCTGTGCTGTAAACTATGGGCTGGAAAATGATAGGATCGGGCTGTGAAGCTGAAATCCTATGCAAACTGACCAATGCAAATCTATACAAAATGCTTCAGGCAAGTTGTAGTTACTTTTCCAGTAGGTTTTTCTAGTGAATCCCTTCTAGTTCCTTCTTAAAAGTAGGCTTACAGCAACACAGCTGTTATTGCTTGGTACAGCAACTAGGAGTGAACTTATGTCCCATTCATTCATACACAGAACACCCCTCAGAGGGATCCTCTGTTTTAAATTAGTGCCTTCTTGTGTGACCTTACAACTAATAACCCGATTCCCTTCCCTTAACAAAGAGCAAAACTGTCTGTTCATATTAAATATTAAATACACTGGCAACACTGATATTAAATACACTGGCAACATTTAAAACGATGGAAGCTGAACTAATTTCTATAGGCCAAATTTGTTGTGGTCAAAAGCAAACTCAAGAAAATGTGTGACTGCTCCATTTTGGGGTGGAAAATGCATGTTTTAAGAAATTCTGGTTTGGACAAGTATCATGAGAGGTGTGAGGCCTCAAATTCAAGTTTTGCACATGCATCAATCATTCATCACAGTGCAGATTTTAGATTTTGAATGCAGAGCATCCATTAGAGCTAATTCTTGCATGCTTTATGGTCCAGTCCAATCTGTTCATTGTGCTGGCAGAGCACACACTGCCAGTGTACACTATTGCAAAAGCACCCAGGAATGGGGTGAGTTTGGCTGCAGCAGCGCCCACCAAATCCACCCCCCCATTTCTGTGACACAACAACCAATGCTTTATCCTGCATTGCATTTTGGCCTCACTTGCTTAAAAAAACAAACCCAATTATTTTATCTTTAGGGGCACAGTGATATGAAATTAGGTAATGAGTCTGGAGTTATGATTAGGAATATTAGCTGACCAACTGCTTTTGAATACAGAATACAGTCTGGCAACTCAGGAAAGAAGTGTTCCTTCATGGCTCAGGAAAATTCTGAGACAGGGACCCCCCTCAGAGATTTGCAAGACCATCATGATTTTTGTAGGAGCATTTACCTGAGAGGAGGAGCGGAGGTTTAGGTGATTCCCTTTGTGTGGTAAGTTGAAGGTTAGTAGAACGACAAAAGAAGTACCATAGTTTGGTCACAAGTCCCAGAAGAAAGAAGAATTTCTGGTTTCCTATGAACATGAAACTCTCACTCCCCCACAGGCTCATCCCCACTCCCCAACTCAGACTTAGCAGCCCCGGGTGGCAGCAAGGAAGTTTAGCAGGGGTGGGCAGGTGGTTCCTGCCATTCTTCCTGCCACGGCATGCCCCAAGCGATGGTGGAGGCCATATTGTGGAGGCCATGCTGGTGATACTGAACCCTGGGAAGGAGTTGGTCACATCCATGTAGGACCAAGGTTGTAGCCTAGCATTTTCCTGGCATGCTCATTTTCTCTGTGCAGGAATTTATTTTTATTTGTGGAGAGTGAGGTGTAGAGGAACATTCAAGAGCATGAGCTCCCTTCTGCAGTCTGAAGCACTTTGGCCCAGGTGCGTATTTGCTACCTTGTCTACTGTGTGTGAAAGTGGGTCGTTATTATGAAAAGCCGAGGAAACCTGCTCAAAGAGATGTGTACTAAGAAAGAAGAATAGAAGTATGGGTAGTAAATTCCATACCGATGATTGCAGCTTTCCCATCCACAGACATTCAATGTGGACCATTATTTTACATCCTTCATCATTGGCTCTATAAAAAGAAAATCATTACTTTTATATTGCTCATTCAGTCATTTACAGCCCAATCCTAGCCTCGAGAAATGCCAGCGTATCTCCACGTACAGCAGCACAATAACAGCTCCACTGGTGTAGAAGGCAAGTCTGCCTACTGGCGGATGCACCACAGACTGGAGTATGATGCTGGAATCAGTGGCATTCCTGGCAGGGTCCACTGCCTCACCCCAGAGACATTGTGAAGGCCAGGGAGACTGAGCATGGCCTCCAAAGGGCCTTTAAATATGGTTTTCAGCAAAAACCAGAGGTGATGTTTAAAGGCCCTCTAGATGCCTTAGAAGGGGGGTGGACCCTCCAGGCATACCCCTAGGCAGCACAGTGGTCAGGATCACCACTGGCCGGAATGCTGCTTCAGCATAGCTTGGACATCACTTGGATGCTAATGCAACTTCATCAGTGGAGAGGCCAAATTTGGGAGGAGATTGGGGTGTGATGCAGGAAGAATGTGGGAGGGACAATAAGGATGGTAAATACACAACAGGAGCATCTATCTCACCACCCCTACAGGAGAAGGACAATGCATCCTTCACAGGTAAGCAAAGGAGGGAAGGAACCCCATGCCTGCAATGTATTGCTGCTGCGTCCTGCTCTCATGTCTCTAGTTCCACCCCCTGTTCTGACTCTCCAGTCTTATCAGATGTGCCTCTGTCAACTCCATCCCTTCCTTTTGCATCAGCTAAGAACTTTTTCTTTCTTTTATACACACCTGATGGTTTCATGGTTCTGTTCTTCCTTGGTTCAGCCTTATCTTTTTGTCAATTGCTTGAAAATCATTTTGAAAATGAAGGTGTTTGCCCCTCCCCTCAAGGCACACATATGTGGAAGAGTCGGCAATACTCTGGATAGCGCAGGGGATGCAGTCCCCAAAAGTCAAGCGCAGCATGAAGCAATACTAGTAGAGGCAGGACATGGACACTGATTGGTCCAGAGTGCATTGCTTCCATTGATTAGATTGCATGTCAGTCATGCCAGGACAAAGAAGGCTGTAATGAATCAGTGCTAAAGAAAGCAGCATTATCCAAGGTATGCCTGTAATTCCCCTTAAGGAAAGAAGCCATCAGCACCAAAGGCTTTCCAGCCCAATCCAACACAACTCCCCATGCTGCAATGTATTCTGCAGGTTACCTATTCTTCCTGAAATGCTAAGCTGAAAATAATCCTATATAAACCATCATGAAGTTCTAACAAATATGCTTTCTGCCACCATGGAATGCAGCCACACCAGCTTAGCTGCATGCAATGGGGGGCATACGGGGGCTGGGAGAGGAAAGGTAAATAATTTTTCCTTACCACTCCATAAGTTCCATTGATCACAAGTGGGTCTCCTCAGATTTGTGCCAGTAGCTGCCTGATGCAAGACTGAGGAGACAAAATGGCCATGTCAGGTCACTCCAGAGGGGATAGCATCTAGCAAAAGTTGTCCACGCTGGGTACCACTCTGCCCCGCCCTGACTCCAGCCTCTCTGATTCCAAGAGTGGTGCAAAAGTGCTTAAGGTGTGTTTGCAACACTCCTGGGTCAGCACAAGGGACTCCATGTAAGCTGCCTGGCCTCCAGTGGGTCTCCTTGGATTTACGCCAGCTGTTTCACTGGCATAAGTCCAAGGAAACTCAGGGGCAGTTTAGGGTAGGGAAAGGAGGATAGGAACTTGGCATACACTGCTGCCACCAAAATCCTCCCACTCAGCTGTGTTATGCTGCCAGAACGCTGGGCGGGACATCCGGGTGATCGACAGCCCGCCTGTCGCGTTCCGAAGCATTACGCCGTTTGCGTAACGTACGCAAGCGGCGTAATTGGTTACACAAACGGCGTAACGCTTCGGAACGCGACGGGTGGGCTGTCGATCACCCGGATGTCCCGCCCAGCATTCCGGCAGCATAACACCGCTGCTCCCACTCCTGTATTGGAAAAGGCAGGAGATACCCCTAGGAGATAGGGAGTGGTATCAGCAATGGCCCCTTGTCCCAGATTAGCCAGGGATTATAGGGTTAACCCCCAAGGTCTTTGCAAGCCTTGGAGCATAGCTGCAGGCTGATGGGGCTCCTGGCTAGGAAGAGGTTAGCACAGGTGCAGATGGGCGTGGCTGATGCTAGAGCCTGCATAGCAACAGATACCGATTGGCTGGCCTCAGTATAAAGTAGGAGGCAGGAGCTGGAGTAAGGCACCTGGTTGGTGCTGGAGGAGAGGACCTGGGTAGGTGCTGGATGGGAGGACATTGGTAGGTGCTGGAGGATGGCATCAGGTAGGTGCTGGATGGATTAAGAAAGGAAGGATGATTAGCACCTGGTTGGTGCTGGAAGAGAGGAGGCCCAGTGGGTGACTCAGGCCACTCTGGAGGGGAAACTAGTTAGCCTAGTGCGGGCATTGGAGCCCTTGGGGAGGCCCAGAAGGGAATTTGGCAGAACAACTCCTGAACCACCTCCTGCCCAGTTCACTCCTTGGCCTAAACTGCCCACAATCTACCCCCACTGCCAACCTACCTGCTCTGGTTGTTAACAGAGAAGGGCCTCTCTGTTACAAGAGGGAGCCAATGGCTGTTTGTGCCAGTGGGCCAGAATGCAAATAGCGACACCAAACTCATGGGGAACAAGCTGACCATTTTTTTAAGATAAGAAAGAATGGCAGAGTTGTAGCAGTTTACAAATTTTGAATTTCACACAGTTCACATTTGTGATTATGCTTGCCAAAAAATAAAGCTTTATTTAAATTATTCTCTGAGTCAATCTAAGGCTTGGAAAATGAGGTGTCCCATCTGCCCTTCCCACCAGCTGCTCCTTCACCATAATACCCTCACCACCACCAATCCCTGCTGGAAATGCTTTCCTTGCACTTTACTTAGTTATTGGCCTAAGAGGAGAAGAGGCTGTGTAAGAGCTATTTCTCCCCTGCTCTATCTTGTCCTGGTATGCTGGGAACCACCTGCCAATAGGAAAAGTACTTTTATTTGCCCCAAAGGAACCTGTATTCCTTCCCACAGTCTTTGACATTGCAAGTCTGCTGTTCTGATCATGCCTGATCAGAGGCGGTCGGGGCTGGGAGTGCGCCCCATGGCAGGCGCTGAAACCACGCCCCCACCCCGCCCCCGCGCGTCACGCAGACACGCCTCCCTTACCCTGGAAACGCTCTATTTTCAGAGCGTAAGGGAGGCGTGGGCGGGCAGGAGGGCGAGAAAACGTGCGGTCTCTCCCAGACCACGCGCAATGGCACCCCACCGCTGCTCCACACCCCATGGCTTGTGCCATGGGGTGCTACAGGTAAGATCTGCGTCTGGGCCTGATTCACAATCAGATGAATCAAATTATTTCCATTTTGGTTGAGTATCCACAAGGTTATACTCTGACGTTTAAAATAAGTTATGCAACTGGCAAATTGTCCCCTTGGAAAACATCTGATTGGTTAAAATATGTGCATGTGTATGCATGCATGCACGCACGCACGCATGCGCGCGCACACACACGCGCACACACACACACACACAGAGAGAGAGAGAGAGAGAGAGAGATGTGTGTGTGTGTGAGAGAGGATGATCCTAGGGTGAATGCATAGTGGTGAACTCATATGTTACTCCTCTATCAGGGGTTGTCCAAGGGATAATGCAAAGCCTCTTGATAGGCAGGAAACTTGGCACTGCGATTTGCAAACTTCTCAGTTCGCCAGCAGTCACATACTGGCTTTGCACGTCCTAGGAAAATCTTTCATCATATGAATGCCTGAAGCCTTTGAAGCTGCAACAGTTCTCCTATTGAAGGCAATGGGAAAAGGGAAGAGCAAAATGTAAATAACGAAAAACAGGTGAAATAATCATAAAACAAATGCAAGTTTTCCAAAGTAATAATTAAATGACTGAAGATGAGATTGACTGGAATAACAAAAGGATTATCATTTTTTCCTTGCAAACCATCAAACATTATTGCCAGGAGTAACTTTCTGTGATCAAGTCTCACAATCTGCCCATTTTCCCCCCATGGGACCTGCTTCCAGACATGGCAAGTCTCTGTGTATTTCCATAGTGTCAGCATGGAAATGAGGATCCATTTCGATACTCACCCAGGCCTTTCTGACAGCCTTCATAGTAAAATGATGCATGTCTATGCTGGCACAATGACACAGACTTCAAGCTGCCCAGAGAAAAATGAAAGCAGCTAAAGAATGCATCAAAGTTTATTGACTTCAAAGTTTGTTTTTCCTTGCAACTAAGTGCCTATTCACAGAGTCGTCAGTATTGCATGCTTTTACAGCCCAACCCATCTATACTCAGAACCATCTATACTACAGACCATCTATACTCAGAACTAAGTCCCATTTCGTCCATTGGGGTTTTCTCTTAGGAACGTGTGCATAGGATTGTGGCCTTAGCTTTTATCATTTTCTCACATGAGAAAAAGGAAGGGGCAGAGTGGAGTGTTAAACTTACACAGAATGATCCAAAACTTACTCATCAGGTGCAAAACTTACCCATCTGAGAACAAAAGTCTCATGCAGGTTGATCTCTCATTGTAACCCAGTCCACGTGGTTGCCATAAAGATAAAGCCTCCTTGGAAAGGAGGATTCAATCACATTCTTCAGAATTTCAAAATTCAGTTTGCCCTAACAAAGAAATTAGGTGGGTGATTTTCAAAATGCTATATTGGAGGCTGGGTTAGAAAGGAAGGAAATAAAGAAGAAAAATTGAAGAGACATGGGGGGGGAAGGGATAAGGAGAATGCAAAGGGCAGAAAGGCAACAACAATAAGGTCATTTGTTATCGGAACATCTCCTAAGCCATGTGTATGTAACACAATTTTGGCTAATTGCGTGGCACTCACTTTGGGGACTGCATTGTCTGTCTCAGAAGCTTTTTCTAATTTCTCCCCGTAATGTACAATTTTCAGAATCTTTTATTCTAATGATTTTAATGCAATCAGCAAAACTATGCATGTAATTGTCTTTGGCACAACATGCAGGCAGAGTGGCACTTGGGGAGAACTCCCTGAACCCCAGGCTCCAGCAGGAGAATGCAAAGCAGGCCTGTTTTCAATCACCGCAGCAGAAGGCAGCCGGCAATGTCTGCAAAAGGCTGCCACAAAAAACATTTGTCGGAAGACAATGACAAAAAGGGGGGTCTCAGCTCGGTGCTATTCAGAGACAATTTGTAAGCGCGGCTGCTGAAGTCGATCCAAACCCTCCTGAACAGCTGGAGCTCTGCAGTGATTGATAAGTGCGCCCAGGAGAACTTCATTTCTGCTTGAATGAAGACAAAGGCCCCATGATGCTGGGCGGATGGGTAATGTCACTATCATTAAGTAGCGAGAGTGGATATGCCAGACCTTCAGATGGGGACACACAGGTCTAGGAGGAGAGGTCAGGGCACACGCCCCTCCCTCAGCCTCGCACACAACACACCCTTTTCTAATTGCAGCCACAAAGCTGGCTCCTAGGAGCAGTTCCTTGGGCTTCGCCAACTCAGCTCCTCTTCGCACCCAGAGGCAATGTCCAAGTTAAGGAACTGGGATCGTTACTCCCATTTAAAGAGGAGGAGGCTTGGGTGCAGCCACCTGAACTGTTGGCTCATCAGAATGTATCAAAAGGAAAAACAGCCATGAAAAACGGCATGAGGCCGAGCTGACTGACAGCCCGATCCTGAGGGCTCTGTTGCCGGCAGTACACTCGTATTGCTGGCTCTAAGTGTCGTAAAGCACACTTGCAGCACCACGGGAGAAAGGGCTGCCAGTGCTGTGCCAGCTCTTCAGTTGGTGCAAGTCTGAGGAGAAGAAAAAGGCACAGTGGATGTTAAAAGAAGGGACAGGACCAGTGGTGAAATTCAGCCGGTTCTCACCAGTTCTGCAGAACCGGTTGTTAATTTTAGGTTGGGAGAGGGAAGAAAGGCAGCGGCCGCCCTGAAGGACATAGAACCGGTTATGAATGTATTTGAATCCCACCACTGGACAGGACCCAGCTTGCCCCACTGCTGCTGAATCCAATACCTTCCACCATCTCCCTGCCCCCATTCTTCCCTTTGCCTGGTTTCTCCCCTTCCCTGCCACCTCCCCTCCCTCCCACCTCCACCACTGCTTTACCTGGTCCAGCAAGTGTGGCAGGAACTGACAGTGGCATTGCTGTGCTGCTGTAGCTTGCAGTAGTGCATGCAAAATGGCTTGTGAAGCTATATGGCCCATGGAAAGGAACACACGGATTATACCATTTGATTCCAGTGACTCTGAGGTGAAAATATTCAAATCAGTGCATGTATTCCAGTGGGGGCAGATTGTGAAATCCACCAATGTAAGGCCAAGATAAGATTGGGCCCCAAAATATTTCTGAATACTCTGTGGGCGCAATCCTAACCAAATTTCCAGAACCGGGGAATGGGCAATGCAGCTCTGAGTTAAGGGAACAAATATTCCCTTACCTTGAGGAGGCCTCTGTGACTACTACTCCACTGCAGAATGCAGCACATGCCCCATTAGCACAGCTATGTCAGTGCTGGAAAGTTGATTAGGATTGTGCCCTGTATCAGAGTTTCTGGGCTACCAGAGTTATAGACTTATTTCAAAGGTTGCTCTTATTTGGTCACGGGTACATCCGCAAAATAATGCAGGACAAAAACAATATAGATTTAATCAAACTGAGGCCAAACCAAGGAGAAGAAATGCTGCAAAAGACCCAGACAGAGCCAGCGTCAGGGTCAATCAATTCACCCGTGCCCAAGGCTATCAAAGGGCTCAGAGCCAACCATTGAGGTTCTGGTGGAAAAAAAATGGCTGCTGCCATGGTATCCATCAAGGAGCACTTGATACTGGTACTGGTGCTTCCAAGCTAAGCTTCCCCTAAACTCTTATGGGTTCCTGCCTTAGTTGCCAAGTGACAGGTGACCAGAGGAAGGGGACGTGTATGTTACTCTGATTCTTCCATCAGAGTAACACGATGACAGGGGTGTTGCAAGATTAGGGAAATAAGATGGCATTTGCACCACCATTAAGGGGTCCACAAAGGCATTGGACAAGGGCCTCCCATGATTCTGGCTCTAGCACTGTCCCCATTCCTCAGGGTTTTTTCTCCCAATCAAGTAAGTAATAGTAACCACAATTTCAGGGACCTTAGAGGAGTCTCCACAGAGTTGTTTCCAACCCCACAGAGTTGCTTCAGCCCCCTGAAAGCCAAACGAATGTTGATCATAGCAAAATTGTTGTAACCATTTCTTCTGAAAACTCTTTGCAGTCTCAGATCAGACACGTTGGTTCCAACTCCTCTGAAGAAGCCATTATTTATGGAAGATTGTGCCTGGTCCTTTTTTCCAGGGGCCTCCATGGGCTCTGTATGTTTCATTCCCTCCTATCTGTCCTCTATTGCAGGTTGATAACACCTTTTGAGCCTCCAACCCTGTGCAGCTCCTGAAGTTAAAACCCAGTGAACCTAACTAGATCAGTGATAATGTCAGAGTACCATTGAATTGGTCATCCCCCACCCCCTCCTTTCTCTGCCTGACCCCTCTCTTGCATGGTTCAAGGAATCAGCAAAACTCCCTGACACAGAAACTAGAAGACACTTGATCTGTCTGTTACAATTTCCACCAGCTTTGATAGAAAAACTCACATGTGCACAGTCTGGTCTCGGGTGCTCTTTTTTTCCTGGCCTCCTCAAATTGTCCTGGCTTTTCTTTTGCGTTGTAGGGAATTTATCTTGTGTTTTAAAGCAGCGAGCAAAGCCTGTTCCATAAGGAACATTGTTAGCATCATCCCAGGGGTGAGCACTAAAGATTTGTCTGAAGCAGCTACTTCCTCCACATTTATAGCTGTATAATGCCTCTGACTAGGCAGAACCTCTGTGCGTGCTTTCATAGATACACAGTGCTTCGTATCTCACCTGAGAAGTGTGAAGGTTCACATCAGTCTGGAAATGACATCCTGAAAGCACTTAACATATCCCAGATTTCTGTGGGCAGGCTGTGCTGACTTAGTATATACTCTGCACATTTTGAGAGGCGTCTCTCCTTGTCGTTTCCTAACATTTCAAGACTGACAAAAGTGGCATCACTGGAGGTGGTGTCATCAGAGACATAACATGGGTGGAGCGTGAGGGGCACTTGCCCCAGGGTGCTACTCCAAGGGGGGGCAATTTTCCTGCAGGCCCACTTTAAAAATGTTAAAAAGGAAAGGAAAAAAAGCACTAAATAACCCCCTACTATTGTGTAGCAAAACTGCTGAATTTGGAGTGCTCTTCAGGCAGTTTTCTGAGGTCCCTACTGGCTCTTCCAGGTTGTGTGGAGGCCCCTCCCTTTGCCCAGGGGCACCACATATACTTCCTTGCCCCAGGCACTTTTATGTCTAGTTACACCTCTGGGTGTCACCCAGTGAGGAGCTTGGCAACCCAGAAGTTTGGTGGTACCATGATAAAGTCATCACACCATTGGTCATTTCTGGGCTGCCAAACGTTCTGCCAGAGAGAGAAATCTGGCCATGGCAAGCACTGCTGGCTCTCCTGCCTGCTGCTCTTTCAGGACACCTGAACCTCCTGCTGGCTGGGTTGCAGCATGTATGGTGTGGCCAGGATGGGAGCAACGCTGGTACCCCCTTAGCACCTTTTTATGGCTGGTATTCAGGGCAGACTGCACGACCCACCCTCCCATTGCTAAGCCACTGACTGGCATTGAAAGTAATTTCTGAAACAGAGTTGTATGATTTTCAGAGGCATGTCTAAGCACTCTGGAGACATAGGCTCAACTGGTTAAAATGGGACAACTTCCTATGTTTCATCATGCCAAGCTAATCTAGTCTCTCCAACACTCTCTCTCCAACAGTGACTGCCCATAAGCCTCTGGAGAGCTCACATAAAGAGGAACATGGACATACTTGACCACATCTGGTTTTCAAAGGTCCCAGGCTTTTATACAGGCAGGAATTCCAACACAGAGTTAGATCGACTATCTCATGACTCACAATGGGCACAAAGAAGACGACAGAAAAAAATCTCATGGTGCAATCCTATACACACTTTCCTGGGATCCATTGAACACAATGGGACTTACTTTGAGTAGACATGCATTGACTGTCAATTGCTTTTATTCTGGCTCCAGATAAAGAGGTGCAAAATAATTAAAATTTAAGGCTTTGATTGGGCCTAAAGAGAGGAAGAACTAAAACTCCACTCAGCTATTGACATTCTAGTTTAAAAGCAATTTCTAGCACAAAAGCCCTTCATATGCCGGTCATTGGGGACAGGCAGGGTGGGTGGGGGCAAGTGAACACAAGGTCCCAGGTGCCCAGTGGTAGCTGTGTGGGAAAACCAGTATTTAATGCTGATGACAACCTGTCACTAGCAGCTTAACATTTTCCAACATGAGCAGTCCCTCTCAGATTATCTTGGTCAGTTCTTGTCCTAAAAAGAAATCAGAACACTTTTTGAAACTAAGATGTGCTTCATACTAAACACTCATTGCCTTGTTGAATAAAAAGCCCGTTGATCAAAGAGATATCCTGGAAGTTGGAAATCACTGTAAGATCTGCCGTCCTCTGATCACCCTTGTCATTATTGTGAATAACGATATTGAGAGCACAGTCCTAACCTGGAGTTAGGCCAGCACAGTCAGGCCAGCATTGTTTGGCTGGCACAAGGGTCACCGTAAAGTATGTTTGGACCACTCTAGGAATCAGAGAGGCCAGCACACAGATGTGTACCATCCTCCCTGAGAGTGGTCCAAACGTGCTTTACAGTGGCCCTTGTGCTGGCCAAACTTTGCTGGCCAAACTGTGCCGGCCTAACTCCAGGTTAGGATTGCACCCTGAATGTGTGTACAAACTTTGCTCTCTCTGTGATGTCTCTGTGCATATTTTGCTGTCTCCGGTGAAACTTAATGCGGATGAGTCTGCTGATTTGTGGCAGTGGGAACCAAAGATGAGACTGTATGGGCAGATGATGCCAGAAGTAGTATCCACAGCTGACATGGAAGGGACTTTAGACCATGGAAGCATGTATGCCAATATTCTAGGCAAACTGAGTAAACAACAAGAGCAAAATATGATCATCCTGGAAGCAGCTGGGAATGCAATTGAGGCATTGCTCCAAAAATTGATTCCTCTTAGGTTGACAGCCCAATCCTACCCACTGCCACTCCATAACATGTAGCCATGCCAATGGAGTATGTGCTGCATGCTATGAGGGGGGGGGGATTGGAAAGCTAATAAGAGGTAAGTAAAAAAAAAAGCTGTTTGCTTACCTCTCAGTAGGTTGTCTGATCAGCAATAGGTCTCTTTGGACCACATCAACTACTTAGATGGCATAAGTCTGAGGAAAGGGACATGTCTGGCAGCAAAAGAGGGGATAGCATCCCAGTGCAAGTTGATGCCCCCCAGATCCACCTCCTCCTTCCTGGACCATCTCCCTGGTTCCTCCTCACCCTGAACCTTACCTTAACTGCCCATGTTGTCAACCTACCTGTTCTGGGCAAGAAGTTCAGGCAATTCTGGTGTGCACAGTGTGCACACTAGACTTTCCACCAGCAGCTCTATCATGTGTATGTGTACACACACACACACACACACACACACACACACTTGGACATATGTGTGTGTATACACACTGTATATACACTATATACTATATTGGTAGTCCAAGGACAATACTGAACTAGTATCCATTTTTAAATTGCACTCTATCCTGAGAGTGCTGTTCTTGAAGGGAGGTTTGTAAGTTTGCGAGATAAACGATAGGCGGCATCTCTTCCTTGTTGAGCAGATCTTTGCTATGTATGGCTCATGATCAAGTGCACACTGATCCAGTGCTCGGGAGCAAGTTCTGTATTCACTGTAAACCTGAGACGGTCTCACCTTGTGCAGCTGCACAATGAAGAAGAGCACGTTCGCAGCTCTCAAATCATTGCTGTAATAATGATATGTCAAGGTAAGTGGTCACTGCAAGCAAGGAGAGGGATGGGAATAAATTATTCCATGAATGTTTTCATCAGTGCCCCCTTCAATGCCTTCCCTTTTTAAATTGAAAAAAAAAATTCAAGCCCAAGATTTCCCTACTAGGGAACCTGAACCCATGCAGCTCACCGAAGCAGAGAAAAGCTGCTAATGGGCACACATATTCTGTGTCTGCTGCGCCCAATATCAAGCTCGACTGGGGAGTGGGGAACTCTAGTAAGTGTCCGCCAGTGTACCCACATCTTCAGACAATTTGAATTAGGGTTGTGCAAGTAAAATAATTTTGTCCTTCCATTTGTGCTCGTCATTAGAAGCCTCATTCACAACAAACGCTTGTTTGAGTCATGATATTTGCATAGTTTTGTTTGCTTATTCATACATTCATTCCTCATTGGTTCCAAAGGAGGAAACAGCTTCGGAGCACAATCCTAACCTGGAGTTAGGCCAGCAAAGTTTGGCCGGCACAAGGGCCACTGTAAAGTATGTTTGGACCACTCTCAGTCAGAAAGGCCAACACACAGATGTGCGCCATCCTCCCTGACTCCGAGAGTAGTCCAAATGCACTTGTGCTGGCCAATCCAGATTAGGATTGCACTCTTATCTCAGTTTGTCTTGACTTTTCCAGCAATCCACTTGGAATTTGAGGATCCTTGTAATTGAGACATGCATGCCTAATGTCAGACAATTGGCACTAACAAGACCCGCTTTAGAAGGCATTAAAAGGGGGCACATACTATAAATTTCCCATTGATTTCACTGGGGGAATTAGCTCTGTCGTGTCTGTTTGGAATTTATCAGTTGTCCAGCAAATTGGGATAGAATTTGATGGCCTCCAAAGACCCTTCTAAATGGTTACATATATGGCATTTCACACATACAAGACTGAAACAACCCATTTCTGCCCTGTCTAAGGAAAATAGAAACTGTGCAAGTTATGTCAGTTATAAGTCACCCAGAGGGGTGTTTCGATGTGAGGGACTGTCGATAAGTATTTGTTTGCACAGTTCCAGAGACTACTCATGATGCAGTTCTGTTGCCAAAGTCAGGCAAGTCTCAGCCTGCCCAGTGCCCGGACAGGAACCCCCCTGGAAACCTCCTAGATGTACTTTCTGAATGTCTTGGCAATGCATGAATACATCAAACGTAGTCCCCAATGCCAGCACTGCAAATACACACAAATGTCACAGGGTGGTGGAGTCTTCGCCTTCACCAAAAGACAACATAAAGGCTGACAAAGAGTACATCAATACACGGTCATTCATTTTTTGGGCAAAACAATTAGGCAATGGGTTACAGAAATGGAAAACATTGGTAACTGAAAAAAGGCAGGCACACTGCACATTTGCATTCCTGAGCTCTTATCCGTGTTGCCCCAACAACTTTAACTGAGTTCTGTTCTAAAAAGCAAGAAGAAAAGTCTGTTGCATAATCAATGCACAGGGAAATGACCTCTTGCTGCGTTCATTTCCTGGCAAGAAAGCTTGCCTGTGATCTCCTGGGTTTCTGAAAGGTTGCCCATGGCACATGGGAAGTCAGCCACCTATCCCACAGACTGATAAAGATACTGGGACAGGGAGGAACTAGGTAGCCAACTCTGGTGTAAATGCGTTTCAGTGCATCAAGTATGCTGTGTTCAACTTGCCTGGAAAAAAGTGGGCTGTTGATTAAGCTTATATTATTATTGTGAACCCCAGTGGCATAGCTAAGATATCTGCTACCTAGGGTCAAAGAAGATTCTGATTTGACAAAATCAAATTTAATTAAGTAAACAAAAAGTGTTCTGGTTAATTGGCCATAACATTTGATAGAATACAGCTATTCAAAGTGGCTGGTTTCATTGCACTCAGCATTAAATTACCTTCCCGATGATATATAACATGATGGTATTATTCGTTCTTACCAAGGTTTTCACAATTTTGGCCACTAGTGACAAGCTCAGTGACAAGCCCCCCCCCCCACTACAGCTTGTTACCCAGTGCAATTTCCCTCTACACCCCCCTTGGCAATGCCACTGGTGAATCTATCCATATGCAAGAGGGGATGCTGCAGTCCTGAAGTACACTCTTTGTAGACAGCAGTTTCCTCTTTATTAGCCGCAGTTCACACCAATCATGCTTTGCTTGGGAGCTTGGAAAAAGGTCCTCCTTGCTCATCCTTTTGTTGTTCTTCCACCATCAGTGGAAAAGTGAGAATCCACTGGCAGTAGAGTGCGGACAAGATTCCATTTCCTCCTGCAACGTGTCCACATCAGATCACTGTGACACACAGCAAAGATGACATAAGCATTCCACACTTTCATCTTAAATGGTGCATCTCTATTATATCCAGGAAACCAGCTTTCAAACTGATTCCCTGGGCAATGGCTTTTCTTGATGATGGTGCAAACAGCTGGTTGTGTGGTAACTGCACAATAGGTGCCTCAAGTGGTGAGGTCTAGACATGGACAATATCCCCTGTGCTTATCCCTGAAGTGTTTTACAAACTGATACCAGTTGGCTTCCAAGGGGTCATCCAATATGGTGCCATTTGGAAAAGCAGTGCTGGACAGGTCTACCTTCATGAATTGAAAGCCCACTTGGCCACCATTCCTGCCAGGGAGCAGGCCCTGAAATGGACTCTAGCCTGTGTTTCACTGGACTTGTTACAAGTTTTTCTCCACCATCACTCCAGTCAACCATTTCAACCATTTTGGTGCCCCCAACCCCTCGGAAAACTAGACTCCAATTTTTTTCTCAGCTGTGGGGAAAAATGGTCTAGAAGTAATTGCATCAACTTCCTGAATGGCCTTCTGATTCCATTGATTGAGTAGAGAGCTAACAAGGCCAGAAACTATATTAGCCAGAAACCCCTAAAACCACGGGGGAAAACCACATTAGGAAGACTGCCCTGGTAGATATTAGATGTCCTGCCCTGCTGAGCATTGAGGTTATGACCTGTCTATGGTGCTGGTCTCACCTACCCACAGGTTACTGTGTTGGGGTACTGAAGAAAGTCCCTGGAAATTTACAGGCCTGAATGGGGAAAGGCCTAACACTGGGGCAGCGCAGGGAGTAAAGTTCTGAGTCTTCTAGTACAACCCCCCCCCCCCTCCAAATTAAGCATTTGACTTGCCAAATACATACAACCAGTTGTTATTATGCCTCATGGAGGTCATGGCATGGAGGTCACAGCCTCATGGAGGTCATAGCAAGGGAGGTTCCGTCTCCCAAGAGACTCCCAAGATAACAATAGGGGAATTCAGCCCTATGGCCAAGGTCAGCTCCAACAGAGAAGCTGTTGGGCAGTGGGGTGGGTACCCAAATAGAATCCCTATCCTGTTTTGAGAGCCCAATACCAGGTACATAACTTAAAATTAGAAAATAACTGGGGGAAAAGAATGCAATTACTGCAGCAACCCCAACACTGCAGGTAGCTAAGGGAGGTCACAGGGGGTCACATGACCCCTGGTGGCACTCCATGGTCCTGCTGTCCCTTCTTGCTTGCAGAGGCGCACAGCTGCACTGGCCCAATCCCCAGTCTGTCATGACTAGGCGGCTGTTAAACTAAGAAAGCCAGAGGCTTCAACTGGAAGAGGCTAAGCCCACCTCTGTCACCCACCCAGTGAGCCAGTATGTTCAGATGGCATACCTTACTACATGAAGCTGCCTCCATGTGAGGATCTCATCAGTCAACAGTGGTCGTAGTGTTCTTGGGTACTTGTGAAGCAGACAACTTTGACAGGAATCCATTCAGACCATCGTAGTATTACAAGTCCCTTTCTCTATGAACAGAATGCTTCTGCAGTTATCTACTCTCTCTGTGGCATGGCCTTTTGGCCTGTTCCCTGCAGTACTGCCAAGGGCAGTCCAAATTCCTGGCAGGCACCTTTTCCAACAGGAGAATGGGAATTAGTTCATGGTTCTCTAAGAGAGAGAAACTCTGGCTTGCAGGCAAAGCCTTGAACTCTTCCTCTGTCAAGAGCTGTGATTTTCAACCTTTTCCCTCTCATTGCAGACTGACAATTCACTAAACTTTTCAGGGCTCACCATCAGTTTTTGACCATTGACAAAGCACAGCATGCTGCTCACAACCCCCAATGACCCTACTAATAAATGACCCTCCCCCAAACTCCAGTGGCATTTCAGACCACTCATGGCCCACCAGTGTGCCACCTCACAATAGCTGAAAATCACTCATCTCCAAACATTTCAGTATGGGTGCCACATAATAGATTTTACACATTTTTACATGCTGGAAAAAAAAATCAGTTTTATAAATGAATGGATGTAAATGAATGAATACATTTTGCCTGGACCATTTTTTGTCAGCAGTGTAATATGATCCAGAACAAAAGAGACATGTGACAATTACAAAGGAACAATGCCATGCTTAAACTGAGAAATGATATATAAAAATGTCAAACATTAGCAAATACGCTGAGGGGAAAAAACAAGTTGATGCGGACAAACTCTTGTGGTGGGCTGGATGTGGCCCCCTGGCCATAGTTTGGAGAGGAGACCCCTGATCTAGAGTGTATCACTGTATGCCGTCCCAGATATATGTTGAGATGGTGCCTGCAAGGGAAGATGTCGAAGAACTGAGAAGACGTTATGGACAACTCACTTGTAGGACATTGTCCTTTCCTTCTAAAATATAGGTATACTGGGAAACATACATTTTTCTGCATAGGAGTATTTCTATAAAGAAAAAGGGTAAAAGCGTGTGGTTGCAAAACAGAGACATTTAACACGGTGTCTGGATCAAACCAATCAGCCTGTCCAGTTCTCTTTGCAAACTGACTCCTTGTTCCATGGTTCATTCCCACAGACCTCATGTTCTGGGGGAGAAAAAAGAAAAAGCTGGGCTGAAACACAAAGGGAAATTGTCTGACCCGGCCTCTCATTCGTTAAGCAGACCCCCGTACTTGGCAGGCCAGACAGCAGCTCTTCAGACCAAATTGAAAAAAATCCGCTTTGGGAGTTTTGTTTATTTCTGAGGGTTTTTTTCCCCTTTCCTCTGCAAAAGTCTTAAGTAAAATATATCACAGGTTCCAGTGTCCATAAAAATGGAACTGTTTTTTATTTTAATTTTGAAAACAATTTCAGGGCCTCTGATGAGGAGCCCAGAAGGAGGTGCGGCCGGGTCATCCATCCTGGCTGGCAGACAGAATTCCATCTGCCAAGATCTGAAATGAGAGACTAAATGTTGATGAAGTCAGAAGAGGAAGAGTTCGCCACGGAGCCTCCACTGCCAGGCCTTCCGCAGCTCTCAGGAGACACGCGGCAAAGTAGCAAGGTTGGCATCCCTGGGGAACGCGCCCCTCCCTCCCTCCATATTCAGAATACTGAATATGAAATGCCAGAGGAACGATCAATCTTACTTTGACGGCACAAGGAGCTTCATTTGTTAGTGCAGGAGGGGAAGGGGGCCGTTCAGATGCATTCGCTGATTCTTCAAAACACGCTTTAACGCTGCGGCTTTGCCACTGCTCATTTCACCGCAATCTCAACTCGGTGCGCAGGAAGAGAGACACATGTCCACAATAATCTTCTCTGTAGTGGTGTAGTGGGGGGGGCGCGTGGCGGGGCGGGGTGGAATGGCGGGAGAAAGGAAATGTAACGTGTACTTTCGCGGCTGTATTGCCCCTTGCACACCCAAACGCAAACACGGATCATCAACCTGAACATTTGGGGCCACCCTGCACCCACTAGGGAAGAGCAATCTTGCTCTGTGGAGCTGTTGTCTATCTGCAGCTTTTGGAGATCAATTGTGATGCTTCCAGGCTGACTATTGCTCCTCAACCCCCTCACCCCACACACGTCTTCCAGCTTCAGTTGAGAACCTTGCTCTTCCTTAGGAGTCTGGCTCCAGAAGTGACATTCCTGCCTTCTGAATTTGTTTCTGTTTGCGCCTCAGGCCTGTGCCTGCCAAAAGAATGGCAAGAGTTCAGTTTGTACCTCCGTGAAAATGGAGAGCAGTGCCGGTTCCTCTCTCAATTAATTCCCCTGTGGGAAACAGGGGAGTGAGCGGAGAAACAGACTGTTGCTGACACTTCTCATCCCTACCAGCCAGAAACTTTAATTTAAATGTAAGTGCAGTGGCAAGTGGCAGACATCCATGTTCCCCAGCCAGGTGTCCATATTGCACACCACTCACAGAGGACGCGTCCAGGCTTACAGGAGCAGGACTGTGCGCCTTATACAGTATTTGATACTCTGGTGGTGCCTGATTTTGTGCATGCCTGCAGAAAGCTATTAAAGTAATAAATGACCATGATTGTTGCACAATATCAGTTTGGCTTGTATTTATGATTTATGTTGTCTGGTTAATTCTGGATTGAGATGGGGGGTGAAAAGGGCAAAGTAGAATGAAAACATGCCAATTAGAAATTTGATAGCGATCCTGGATCTGAAGCTTGACTTAAAAAACACTTGACTTAAAAAAAAAACACGTTTGAGTTTGAAATATGTACTCTTGGGCCTGAAACTCTGAACTGACGGATGGGCAGCGTAATCCTGCCCTTGACGTAGCATTGATGCAACTTTGTTGCATTGACACTACATCATTAGCGCTGACTCAGGGGTGCCGAGCGACATCCCCATGTCAGCGCTACTGACAAGGAGCCTCCCTTGCACCAGCCGAACTCAGCTGGCGCAAGGGAGGCTCTAGGAGGAGGGAGGGTGGGGAATGGACAGTTCTGGGTGGGCGGGCCAACAGGCAGGGAGGAGGCGGTGCCAGGATGCAGCCATTAGGCTGCATCCTAGGCCTTGTCTGGAGGCCGTGAAGCTCCAATTCGGGCCGCGTGGCTTCCTCGGTTCTGCACCTGCTAAACAGCAGGCACAGATCCAAGGAAGCCCATTGGATGGCAAGGGGATGGATGTGCCCTTGCTCCGGGGAGGCTTCCCATCGCACCAAAGGTGCATTGGATTTGGCGCAAGTCTGCCGGCCTTGCCAATCCAGCTCACTTTAGGATTGCGCTCTGAATTGCAGAGATTACATGGAGATATTCCCTGTTGAGGAAGAGTGTGGGGTACTGAATAAAGTCTCAGAGTGGGACCAGAGAAACCTTAGTTCAGATCTTTCCTCACACATGATGTTCACTGCATGATCATGCGCCAGTCAGGATCTCATCACCTATCCCATCCCTCATAATAGAATTGTTGTGAGAATAAAAAGGAAGGGAAAAACCATGCCTTTGAGCTCAGTGCAATAAAAATAAGTAAATCTAAACACTTTTCACCAAAAAAAACAACACCAAAATTAAATTACACAACATGTGAAAGCCAAATTTCCTATTCTCTTAAAAATCTGAAAGCATGTGCCTCTCTTGACCCCGATTGAGATGGGCCAAGCCTAGAACATAAATTTGGAGTCTTTTGAAACCTACATTTTTGAGACTCCCATGTGTGAGAGCACAACAAAGGCTTTACTTTTTATTACTAGGGATGTTTGTTACCAATAAAATAGGATTACAGCTCAAGCCTTACTGGACACAATGGACTTACTTCTGAGTAAAATAACTAACACTATTTTCAAACACCTGTATTTATTACTGTATTTATATTTTGCCCTTCCTCTGAGGACTCAGGGCATCACAAATCATTCTCCCCCATCCCACTTTGTCCTCACAACAACCCTGTGAGGTAGGTTAGAGATGGTGAGTGGTCCAAGAACACACAGTGGGTTTCAAAGCTAAGTGGGAATTTGAAACTGGGTCTGAATCTAACACTCTGTCCACCATGATTACACCATGCTGGTTCTTCCCTATCACCACTTGCCTCTGAAACATGATATAATCAAGGTGCAAATGATCTGAATTTCCACTGCTTTTAATATCCTCAGTGCCTTTGTGCACTTGCAGAAGATAAACCATGGATGATGCAAGGCAAAAGTGATGAAGCTACCTGCATTCTCAGAAGTTGACACAGCCAGCATGTTGCATCCAATGGTTCTTACCTAAGTGAAGCAAAATTATGCTCTCAGGCTGTAATGCTATGCACATTTATTTGGGAGTGAGTCCAACTGAACTAAGTGAGGGTTACTTCAACGCAGACTATGCACAGGAACAGACTGCAGAAATTGCAAATGGGTTTGTCAGGCCTCTGTAGTGCTCTTCATCTCAGTGTATGTACAGAGGGCAGAGGGTTTGTTTGTTTGTTTGTTTGTTTGTTTGTTTGTTTGTTTGTTTGTTTGTTTGTTTGTTTGTTTGTTTG
>JAJKFI010000034.1:9838195-9853777 GCA_029204185.1 Lerista edwardsae
ATCTATCTATCTATCTATCTATCTATCTATCTATCTATCTATCTATCTATCTCTGTTTATACTGCCCTTCCACCCAGGAGCTCAAGACAGTGTATATGGGTTCTTCCTTCATTGTGTCCTCTCAACAACCCTGTGAGGTAGGTTAGGCTGAGAGATAGTGACTGGTCCAATTGCACGTGTGATCCATGCAAGGGAACCATGCAGTTGTGCAGTCCCTTGAACGGACAGAGTCATCACACAGTCATTATGTGCACGGAAGCTTTTTCATACTTTCCCCCTAGTTCGCATTGGATGTGAAGACAGGGCCAGCAAATTCTACTGACCCCTGTACATGTGTTCATTTGAAAGGGGCATATTTTAGGGTTGGAAAGAAAGTTGCCTGCAATGAAGAGCTGCTTCAGATGCAGCAACTCTCAACACAGAGCGGTATCTGCAGGAAATTCCGTGTTGCTTGTGAGTGTTCTTTTCACAAGGACATTGATCTGGCAGCTGATACAAGCAGGGGGTGCTCATGTACTTGTGATGGAAGAACACTCATAATACACAGTGCACTATTTATTCCACAGGAGCAGCTTTCCAAATAGAAAATTGCAGTACTTGAAGTATCCCCCACATAGAACTCATATGGACACGCTGAGGAGTTACTGAACCATGGAACATTTGAGAACTTGTTATTAACACAGCCATCTATTGCTATAGCACCTTGGTTCACTACAAAGGTTTTTGTGTGTTCGGGTTCATACCTGACAGCCCAATCCTAAGTAAGCCCGACACAGCAGGGGTGCATCCTAAAGCCCATTAGGAGGCGGCAGCAGCAACGTGCAGGCCAAAGGGAGGTTTTCTCTTTGCACCCGCGTAAGCCCCAGGCACCCCTATGGGCCTGCAGGAACAGCCTGAATTGGGGCAACCATGGCCGGGGACAGGTTTTAGGATATGGTGTTAGGATATAACACCCATCGTGCATCACTGGCCCTGTCACCACCCAGTTACGCCCCCAGCATGCCTCTGGAATGCCTTCAGCGCGGCCCTGAGCTGGTTACATGCACGGCCAGTGCTGCTGATGGTTGCAGCAGCACCTGAGCATTGGCACTGCTGCTTGCGCAGGTCCAACGCCATAGCGCCAACACACATGCACTTGACGCCACATTTCCGACAGCACTGGACCGGTGCAAGAGTGTAGCACCAGTACAACACAGGTACAGGATTGCGCTCTGGATCTAGAATACTCATGTGTCCCATCCACCTCCATTAATTCTATGGAAGAAGCTAATCTACACTCTCTATGTGCATGAATTAGATCTGTCTATTGAAATGAATGGAGGTGTTTTTCTGGACAAGGAAGTTCTGAAGATGCATGAAAGCACCGGAGCCCAGAACAAATTAACCCAGAAAGCCCAGAAAGCACCAGAGCCCAGAACAAATCTCACAATTGTGAGAAAATACTAGTGTCCATATTTTAGCATCAGAATCAAAGTGCCTTGTTACACTCGTCTTCAGAAGAAAGCTGGGTCATCATCAGTCCTAATGTTCCCATTTTACAGATTGACAGAACTGAGGCTGATTGATAATAACTTGTCCAAAAACTTTTTCCTGAATCTGTATCTCAGGAGGCATTTGCCCTCGTCTATGCCTGATTCTCCATCCCATCCTCTCAACCTGATTTTTCTTAACCAAGTAAAAATAGCCAGGACATGAACTAGAGACAATCTGTAGAAGTAAATTAACAGGTGTTTGGCCATGACTCAGGATTTTGCCCATGAAACTTATTTTTAAGCACTAGATTTGGAAAACATTGTTCTAATATCTAGGTTTCCTGTTGGACAAGTGCTCTGAAATGTGGTCCTTCAAGATGAACAGAAGAATTAACCTGAATTTGAAATGGGAGTGTGACCATTCTACCTGAGGTCACCAGAAGTCATCAGCAGTTCCATCAGACATTAACCATACAAATGTGTACGAAAAGAAACAATTTTCCCCCAAATACAAGAATTTCCTTGTCTGCTTGGTTCTTACTGGGTAAGAAATATCCAGCCAAGAGAAGCGAAGGTCACGGAAGGTTACGAATTGCATTTATCAGATGATACCCAAGAACATTTTCATAAACATGTTTATTGGATGGCAATTACAGAATTATAGTAGCTTTTTTTTTGCATCCAGATTAGCATTCAGAACGAAAAAAAGAGCCCAGACTAGGATGGTTGGGCAGAAAAACGGTTACAATATTGCTGAATGCAGCTTGTTCAATAAGAAAACATGTAGTTTCCAATAATACATAATGCTAATTGATGTAAGTCAGTCCAATCCTACCTAGCTTCCTGCACAGCAATGCAGCTGTGCCAAAGTGGCATCCCTTGTATCCCACAGAGGAGTTTTGGCATCTGGAGGCCTCCTCTGGGGAAGGGAATATTGATTCCATTCTCCAGGGTAAGCTCCCACTGCAACTGTGGGTCAACTGGCACAAGTACAAGTTAACCGGTAAAGCTAGATTGGGCCTGGAGAGGGGGTTAGGATTCAGTGGGCACAGCCAAACCTTCCCTTTCCCATGCCTGATCCACCCCTCTCTTCTCCATTAATTTGCAGTAGGGTGCAAATATAATAGACTGCATTGGATTACTGAGCAGTCAAGGTGCTTTTTCAAAACCTCATTGACTCTGTGATCTATGCAACTAATTTTGTGAACCTTCATATGTTCAAGCAATTAATTGCAATCATTGAGTTCAGGCCAGTGGTCCATTTAGCCCAGTATTGTCTGTTCTATCTGATAACAGGCCTCTGGGCCTCAGCCAGAGGTCCTTCCTAGCACCTGCTACCTGATTCTTAGACTAGAAATTAAACCTAAGACACAGTGCATGCAAAGCATGCATTCTACTACTGAGCTATGTTCCCTCCTGTAATACACATACTATTGTGTGATATCCTGAAAACTTCTGGATCCTGCTGCAACTGAAAGGGCCATAGTTCAGTGCTTTGTATGTAGACCATCTTCAATTCCATCCTTGGCACCTTCAGGTGGAATGAAGAAAGACCTCTGTTTGAAACCCTAGAAAACTGTTCCCAGAGTGCAATCCTAAACTGGAGTTAGGCCGGCATAAACTAAGCCAGCAAAGTTTGGCCAGCACAAGGGCCACCATAAAGCGTGTTTGGACTACACTCAGGGAGGATGGCACATGTCTGTGTGCTGGCCTCTTTGATTCTAAGAATGCTCCAAACATACTTTATGGTGTCCCTTGCGCCAGCCCAACTTTGCTGGCCTATCTATGCCGGCCTAATTCCAGGTTAGGATTGCGCCCCCAGTCAGTGCAGACAATGAACCTTCATATGTTCACTGTAGACTCAGAGCATAATCCTATACCCCTGTTGCGCTGGCACTACGCTTTTGCGCCGGCCGAACACTGTCGTAGACATGCCGTCAAGCACATTCGTGTCAGTGCTATGGCACTGGACTGGCGCAAGCAGCAGTACCAATGCTTGGGCACCGCCATGACTGTCAGCAGTGCCGGCCTTGCGCCGGTCAAGCGTCGGTGGCACTCAGTCGGCGCAGGGCCTCCACGAGGGCGTTCCAGAGGCATTCCAGGGGCGTAACTGGGTGGCACAGTGGGAGGAGATGGCAGTTGTGATGCAGGACGGCCATAGTGCCATATCCTAAAGCCCATCCCTGGCCAGGGTGGCCCCAATTTGGGCCGCTCCTGTCCATGTTCCTCTGCACCTGCAAAACAGCAGAAACAGATCCAAGCAGGCCCATAGGGGCAACCGGGGCTTACGTCTGGCAGCTTCTTATATTCCTGTTTACAAACCCAGCTGAAAACTAATGTAATTTATACACCCATCCATTCATCACTTTTCTACATCCATCCAGGTAGTTGAATGATTGCCAAAATGGCAAGAGTGATCCTGAGCCTGGAACAATGCAATGTGTGTCATGTGTAATTGACCTCTGGATGAATCATGGCACAGGATGCATAATTAGCCCTGAAAAATCAAAATGAACAGGCCTGGAACAACAAATATTGGTTGAATTCATTTTTACAAACTTAGGTAAAATATAGATAAAAGAAGCTTTATGTGGCAAGTTGGGCCATATTGTAAAATCAGGAAAACTGCGTAAGTTTCAGAGAATGATACCATTTCAAAGAATTGAACAGTCATGGGATGATTGTAGTCCTCTCCATTGATGATCCACAGTATTCCATTGGAAAAGCACACATTCTTCCTCTTCATGAATTCCTTTCAGCTCTGTTTTAAGAAATGGAAAAGGTTAGAGTGCAATCCTAAACTGGAGTTAGGCCAGCAAAGTTTGGCTGGCACAAGGGACACCATAAAGAACGTTTGGACCACTCTCAGAGTCAGAGAGGCCAGCACACAGATGTGCGCCATACTCCCTGACTCCAAAAGTGCACTTTACAGTGGCCAGTGTGCCAACCAAACCTTTGCTGGCCTAACTGTGACAGCCTAACTCAAGGTTAGGATTGTGCTGTTAGTGTAATATGGAGAAGTGGGCATAGTGTTCCTTTTCCTTAAAATATAAACGTCTACACATCAGAATGCGTATCCATATGAATGCGCATCCAGGCAATGCTGGCAACTAACTTAACAGCTCAATCCTAAGATCTGGGGCCGCTGAGAGGAACAGCGCTGCCAAAATGGCCGCCACTATATCCTGTGGGGGCAGACCAGCTGCCAGAGCCTCCTTGGGGGAAGGGAATATTTATTCCCTTGCCCCAGGAGAAGCTCTGCAGTCAGCAATGGGTCCCCTTGGATCTGTGGCCACTATTTAGTGGGCTCAGAACCAACGAAGCTCATGTCAGGCTTTCAGGCAAGGGAGGGGGCATAGGATTTCGCAGCAGACTCTGCCGCTGTACTTGCCCCCCTCCTGGGCCTGACCCTCCTCTCATGCCATCCTCCTCCCACCCAATTTCTCCCTCTCCCTGCCTTTCCCCGCCCCACCCCTGTCCCAGGAAGCCTCACCACCAGCCGGCAGGAACACTACTGGCCAGCAACGAGTCTTTCTAGCAGTGCTGACTTACCAGCACTAGCGGGCATCCTCCAGCCACTGGTGCACTGACTCAGCTGCTGGTGACTTGCAGCAGCAGTGATGGCCAAGCCACACTGAATGGTGTGTCATGTTTTGCGACAGTCGTAAAGAGCCTTAAGTGCCTGGAATTCTCAATCCGGTGGTGGAAGATTGGACCATGAGTAAACTCTCTGGGAGTGCTTGGTATCTTAAGCACTGAGAAACCGCAGGCAGTTTGCTGCGGCACAATATGCTGGACACGAGATCATTGACACTCCTACCAGCTTGATCTTTTCTCCCTGGAGAACCACAGCAAGGCTTCCCCTGATTCTTTAGAGAAGGAATGCCATTTCCACAGAGAGTGGAACACCCCAAAGTTCACCACCTCTCCATGCTTCCTCATCCTTTAGCCCTGGCATGCATGCATGCAATATTCCTCCTCCCTGCCCCACACCTAGTGGTAGTACACAGTGACAGGTAGACAAAGAATGAAATATTCCGTATGGGTCAGGTGCTAACTCTGAAAAATGACTGTGTGCATGCCAGAGCCCTGCACAGATCCTCCCTAGTTTCATTCTCCAGCTCCCAAAATAACCAGATCACAGGTCTTATGCAAAGGCCTGAATACAAGACACCTTTGAAGCCAAGTGCCCAGGGACACTCCTCAGACACCCATCATGGTTAGAATTCAGGCCAAGAATAGAGGCCGTTTCATTCTGTCATACGTTTAAACTGAAGTATATGAATGGTTGCTGATATTATTTAATTTATTACCTGTTTTTTTTTTACTAGTGTATTGTTTTCAGCTGGTTGAGCTCTTCAAACCTCTGCATGTCACTTTCTGCCTCGTAGCAGAAAGGTGATTAATAAATTGAGCTATGCGAGGAAAAAAAATGTTCAGTTATTCTGTGTGTTTTTTGTTATTAAGAACCACATTCATTTAGCTACTCATTCATTAACATCACATTTGTTTAGCTATTATTGCATTTGTAATTTTTTTTTTCTGATTCCCATTCATTTTCATGTCAGGTTGCTTTCAATGGAAGGCCAGCTGCCCTCTCCCACCAGTTGCACAGAGGCCGTGAATGGCAGCAGTCGGTGGCCTCCTATGTTCGAAAATACAACCACCATCACACAGCGCTCCGGAGCACAGCCTCTTCCAGTCTTCGGTGCACAGATGGACATGCAATAAGAGCTCAACAAAGATGCAACAGCATCTGCCAGTGGCACCGAGGGGCTTGGCCATGCTGGGCCACATCAGTGGTAGTTGTAGTTACCACCATTGGATTATTTAAATGTGGGTAAATTACCCAATTATGTTGGGTAATTCTGAGGTCTCAGGGCATAATAATAATTTCTAAACATGCTGATGCAAACAAACAAACAAACAAACACACAAATAACAAATACCCCTGCTAACTGGGCAAGAGGCACTTTTTCAAGTGATGTTCCTCTTATGTTTAGCAGGGGAGAGTAATTGTCCCTCTTCACCCCTGCGCAGTCTTTCTAGCGGCTGTTGCTGGTGATCTGCCTTTTTTTTAGATTGTGAGCCTCTTGGGACAGGGAGCCATTTAACTTTATTATTATTACTACTATTTGCCTGTAAACCACTTTGTGAACTTTGTGTTGAAAAGCAGTATATAAGTACCTGTTGATTGATTGATTGATTGATTGATTGATTGATTCATTCATTCATTCATTCATTCATTCATTCATTCATTCATTCATTGATAAAATATTGCAAATGTACCAATGAAAAGGAAATGTGTCTTCCATGCTGCCTTAAATCTCCTGGTTATGCAAGTGGGATTGAAAGCTTCAATAACTGTGGGGCTCCAGTATCTGCACCTGGTTGACCTTGACTCTGGGGCGGGGGGTGTCCGGGCATGCATTTGTGTGTGCAATACATCTCTGATCATCTTCTAGCCCCACTCCATGTTTTGGTTTCTACTACAGTTCTGATTCTGCTGTCTTGGTATCAAGAACTTGACCAGTCCAAGGGAAACAATTTGTGTTGCCAAGTTATTCCCGGAAAGATCTCTATGGTTTTTAACTGGCTCTGTGAGAAGCAGAAAGGCAGTAAGCGAAACTTGTCCCAGTACTGAGTTGACCACTGACGTATTGCTGACACAACTATAAGTTGGTATCTTGTTGTTTTGTGTGTTCCAGAGGCATCTAGTGGAAACTGGACTACTGTAGATGGCCTGATCCAGCTGATCCAGCAATGGGCTCTACCACTGCAAGTGGTACTGTTCAGAGGTGGGTCCTCGACAGGTGTGGGTCCTCAGCCAACACTCTACCTGGCCAACTTCTACCACCAGCCTCACCAAGAGCAAGAAATTATATTGTGATATGCTGGGAGATAGATGAAGTCAAGCAAAACCGCAGGGGTGGGGGGAAATGTAGACTGGGAGGAGGCACATCCACCCCCACCTCCTGCTACAAAGAAGATGCAGTGATTGCCCCCAAAAAGGGATGCCTCTTTTTTCACTTCCTGCAGATCCAGCTATATCTGTGCATAGTTCCTATCTGTGGGAAAACATTGAGACAGAACTTGGCCAACTTTCAAGGCCCCGCAAAGAGGCTGCTCGAAATCCAAAGAGACACCAGCTTACCTGCCACTGTGCTACCTCCACAAGTGCTGGCACAGCACAGGGACCAGGAGAAAAATGCTGTAAATTAATTAACATCAGACCTCTTGTAGCTGTTCATTTCTGTAAACAAACATTTTAATATACAGTAATTAATTAAATCTGCCACACCGTCCCCTTCTTCCCATTGATCTTTCTCCTGTTCTGTCTCATCCTTTTTTGCTTGGTGAAACATGTAGGGAAATAGACTTGTTCTCCCTGCTCTGGAAAAAAAAATGCAGTTGATGGGGGACACCTCACTTGTCTTAATCTGCCAATGTCTTGCTGTGCCCTGCCCCTCTGCAAGCCTTTCTCCATTTATTTCTCTGCCTCCTGCTCTCTCTGCCTAATTCACCTCCTAGTTCCTGTGAAAGCATCATGGAATTTGAATCAATGGATTATATGAAAAGACTGAATCTCTGCATGATTAGAGCCTCTGTTTTGGTGTTTTCTGAAATCCCAGGGTTGTTACTGCTGAAATGTATCAATCACACTCAGGTGGTTACCTCCACCTTGGATGAGACAGATCATCCAAGGCAGTGCTCTTTATTTTCAAGATAAGAGCATAAGAACATAAGAAGAACCCTGCTGGATCAGGCCAAAGGCCCATCTTGGCCAGCTTCCTGTATCTCACAGTGGCCCACCAGGTGCCTCAGGGGGCATGAGACAACAAGGTGCTTGCATCCTGTTGCCATTCCCTTGCACCTGGCATTATGAAGTAGCTTACTACTAACGTAAGAAGATTGCACAACACATCATGACCTATTGCCCACGATAGACGTTTCCTCCAGAAATCTGTCCAATCCCCTTTTAAAGGCACCTAGGCCGGATACCATCACCACCCCCTGTGGCAAGGAGTGCCACAGATTAAGTACCTGCTGGGTAAAAAAGTATTTCCTGTTATCTGTTCTAACAGTCCCAACACTCAATTTTAGTGGATGTCCCCTGGATGTCCCCTGGTTCTGTTCCAGCCTCGCCAATCCAGCACACTTTAGGATTGCACTCTCAGTCTGTCATCATAAAGAAGGGAGAACTGGAGTATAACAGGGAAGCAGGGAATGTCCCAACTTAGGTAGCACTATGGAATAGAAGAGGTTCCTGCACCTTCAATAATTGCCATAGAGGGCAGCATTTATAGCAGTAGTGTTTACAATCACTGAGCTGGTGAGACGTACGTGCTCCTGAGGTCACTTGGATGTGGCCTGAACCACAACCACACTGACCCCATGCCCTGTCTGACCTTTGTCTCAAATGCCTACAAATCATCCTGCCAGTTCTGACCTAAACTGATTTTGCATCCTGGACTCCTCAGGCTCTCCTGTGCCACACTGGCCTTGCTTGATTTCACAGCCCTGGAGTTCCGGGAATGTGCCTTTGAGGAGAACTGGGTCTGTCTCGCTCAGTGACTATCACTGCAATGTCATGACCCTGGCTGGCAGCTTCCTTTGTAGGGAAGATGCTGTTCTTGTTTGCCTGGCGAGTACCCAGCCAGAAAGAGACAGGAAGTGCCTGTGACATGCAAGGAGAGAGCTAAGTACTTTTTGTTTCCTGGACAAGAAACAGCCAGATTTTTGGGGTGCAGTGGCTGGCTGAGCGACTTGAGGAAGCTGCCTGACCTGTGGGGGAGATGGGCAGCTGAGCCAAGCAGCTGGTCACGTGGCCCTCTTCACTCCCCAGTGCCAGTCCAGGACCACACGCTGGCATTTTGCATAAATGAGCAATCTGTGCGACAGCATGGTCAGCCCTGTGGCCACTCGACTCCCGAGACGGGCAGGATTTCTCTTCTGCGGCTTGATCCTGAACACATCAGGCACACAGAGAGGCACAGTCAGCAGGAACTGCAGTCGCTCAGCCCTGTTCAGGATCAGGCTGTCCATCTGCAGTTTTATTATCCATTTTTCTTTTAATGTTCTACACACTTGAGAAACTCTCATTGAGAGCAACAGAACGAGAGAGGAGAGAGAGAGAGGAAGAGAGAGCTCATTGTGGGCATTAAAGGGATGGAGTCTGATTAGCTGAAGTTATAAAAATGATTGATGCCTGCAAACATTATTTCTACTTGTATTGTTTGCCTGTGAGGTTTACGTCACCACTGGATCTGTTTAGCTAAGAGAAAAGATGAGTGTGTGTGTGGGGGGGGGGAAGCATCCACTTAGTTTTCAAACATTTAAAGGACTATTAGGAAAAAGCAAAACCATTGTTTTACCAAGCCTATTAAAGTTAGGACAAAAAGCAGAAATGAGATTTAAGAGGAAAGAATTATAGCTCAAAAAAAAAAAAAGGTTGAATTATCATAGGGGAAGGTGTGCTGGACTCTGGTCCCTTTTGTGTCAGCCCCTTAGTAACTACATATTTCTAGATGGCTGTTAGAACCATGGGGTATCTAATAAGGGGGAAAGGGGGCTTGGTTTGGTTTGGTTTGGTTTGGTTTGGTTTGGTTTGGTTTGGTTTGGTTTGGTTAAGACTCCCCTTCTGTTTCCCTCATAATTGGAGCACTATGTTAAAAGTTATAGAAAATCGTAACATACTGCCTAGGAACATCACAGGTCTTTCCACTCTAGTGTTTGTTTTTTGTCACGGAAAGGCTCATTTCATGTTTGCCTGAGACGTGTTCAGTTCAGTTATTAGCAACACATGTCTGTGGAAGATAGGAAAGGTGAAGCTCACAGGCTCTTAGGCTTCTGAGAAATTTGGCTGTCATTTTTCGAGGGACGAATCGTGAACTTCCCAGTGGACCTGATGCTCCCTTCCTCTGCCTCATTCGGCCCATTCCACACACAACCCACTCCAGTAGTGCCAACTCCGTGGGTGCCGGTATGCTGTGGGCACCCACAATAATTTTCTGGGGGTGCTCAGCACCCCCAATATCGGGCACTGGGCCAGGCACTTGCTTTGCGAGGCAGCCCCTTCTGAGGCCGGACCGGGCAATTGCCATGGCCTGGCTTCAGAAGGGGGTGCTACAGCCTCTTCCAAGGTCAGGTGGCGATGACAGGGGGTGTGGTCATGTCAGGGGGCATGGCTACATCAGGGGCATTGCAACGTCAACATCAGGGGCGTGGCTATGGGCATCCCCAATGTTGAGAGCAAGTCAGCGCCCCTGCCCCACCCTAAGAATCATCCCCCCCACCAGCCAGTGGGGGGAGTGCAGGCCAGTCCTCCTCACAGCACTGAGGGCAAGTACAATCACTCCCTTCACACTTTACAACACATTTGCTATACCTAGCCCCAGCAACATACAAGTGCCACGGTGCTGAAGCACTAGGATTGGCCTCTTGGAGAGTGTCTCTAATTGCTAAGATGGCCTCTTAGAGAGTACCTCTAATTGCTATGATAGGATGGATAATGTGAAGGGCAAACCATAAGAGGCCTAGAAACAAAGGAGCCATTCAAAAGTTCCTCAAAGCCTTTGTGCTTTCTAATTCTCTGGATTTCTATGGATTTTTCAAGGATTGACTCCAGATTGTCTATTCTTAATTAATACTTGCAAATGCTTTCAGAAGAACAAAGTTCACATGTGAGCACTGCGGATGAGGCACAACCTGGCCTGCCTCAGCACTAGGCGAGTTTCACAGACAGTAGAACCCCACAGACAATGCTGATCAATTGTGCATGTCTAAGACGATGACTGCATCTGGCGGTCATCCTGGGGGAGTGCTGAGGCACCTTCAGTACTTCTGGTCATCATGTCTCCATGACAGTTTGAAGGTCAGTCATATTACTAGGGGGATGTGGGGGTGCGGACCACACTGGATGGCACCAGCAAGGGAATGGCACCAAATGTCCCAGAGCCCATGTCTACCCTCCTGGTAGACCTGGCTGCTTCCTCAGAATTTTCCTCCGCACTCCCAGATCTACCCGGTCTACCAGGTAGAGTCTAGGTCTATCCGCCCAATAGACCAGGCCTCATTTTGCTCTCTGCAAGATTAGGTCTATCCATCAGGAGGGTGGGAGATGACCCACCAGGCTGATGCCATCTGTTGGGGGCATCTTGAGTTACCACACTGGGTGACACCAAACCTAGTGACACCACTGTGAAGGCATCAAGTCTTCAGAAAGTCCTTGCTGCTTTGGCCTTATGCCTAGGGCAACATGCTAGGCCTGCACTTTTGCAACAGCAGTTCTTTACCATGTCCCATTACCTCTGTGCTGTGCATGTTTCTTTCTGCTGCTCGGGAGCCACAAGGGTGGGCAACAGTGGACAAAGGACTTGACAATGCAGAAGGTTTTGCTGATAAACAAGAAGTGTTGGCAGCATCAGGAGGAGGGGGATTGGCAAAATGGCAGGTGCAAGGCAGACCCTGCCTGGGGCAGGGTGCAGTCAATGTGCCCCCCAGCATGGCTGCCCTTCCCCTGTGCATCACCCAGCCACACCTCCCTGTGCCCAGAATGGCTCCATTTAGGAGCAATCCAAGGGCAAGGGAAAAGCATTCCAAGGGCAAGTGGGGGGCTGAAAAGCATGCGGGTTTTTGTGCACTGCTGTGCCCTGCCTTAGCCAGCACCCACTGCACTTGCCTCCCCTCCTTGGCACCCTCCCAATGCCTCTGATGCAAGGTAGCCATTTGAAAAAGAAAAGAGCCAGATTCCTGGGCCTCTGAGCAGTTGTGAAAGAGGGATTTTTTGTCAGGCAGAGGACAGGAAATCTGTGCCTGCAGGAATTCTCTCTTCTGCATAATTTTGAAGCCCAGTCACCTTTTTCACCCAGTAAACCAAGATATATGGTCCTTCCTCCACTCTAAAGAGAACATTCCTCTGTTGGTCAAGGGGTTCCCCAAAGTCTTTCCAGGCCAGCTCACAGGTTACCCAGAGCTCTCCACCTGCTTTCCCTGCGCTGATCCCACCCCGCTGCCAGGCAAAGAACTCACCAAGCCTTGCCAGCCCTGTGCCTCTTTCCCTGCTGCCTGCCAGCCCCACACTCACTCTGGCTTTATTTCCTCGTCATCCACAAGCCTTGCAAAGAGAGCAGAATGAAATGCAGATGCAAAATGTGCTCGTAAGAATCTCCTCTCTTGCACCCATCTGCCAGAGAATAGATTTTAATCTTTAATCCATGAGCAATCAGTGAACACCAGTGAATTGCAAATTACAGATGTTTTACTGTCTTTGGCATTTTAAGCTTCCCCACTGCCACTTGCAAGCCTCCCCTCTTCTGCATGCAGCGGATGCTACGCACCATCACCAAAACCATATGACACTGTCATCATTTAGTAATTAAACCTTTATTCACTTTAAATACATAAAGCTGGCTGGGGAGGCAGCAATGTCGAAGCACTTAACTCTTTCTTGTTGCACAATATATGTATGCACAGAATCAGGAATGGGGGGGGGGGCATGAGAAGAAAGCAGAGAGGCAGATGCCACACCCAGATTTTCCTTTCCAGGCAGCTTGCTTCGTCTGCTCACAGAGTATTATCTTGCAAGTTTGCCAGCATCACAAGGGGAAAAACAAAGATGCCACATTTCTGTCCAGGATTTCTGTCCACTTGGTCATTCTAGTGGTTGCATGACTAAAAAGCCCCCAGAAAAGCAGCACAATGTCTTGGGGTCATCAAGGATCCATACGCAAATGTTAAAGAGCTGGCACAGTCCCAAGGAGACCCATTCATGAGTGGGACACTAAGAAATGGGTAAGGTGAAATAATTCCCTAATCCTCCCCTAAATCTCTGGGGGTGCAATCCTAAACTGAGTTGGGCCAAAATAAGCTAAACCAGACAAGTTTGGCCAGCCCAAAGGCCACCATAAAGTATATTTGGACCACTCTCAGAGTCAGAAAGGCCAGCACACAAATGTGAGCCATTATCCCTTACTCCTAGAAGAGTCCAAAAATGCTTTATGGTGGCCTTTGTGCTAGCCAAACTTTGCTGTCTTAGTTTATGCTGGCCTAACTCCAGTTTAGGATTGTGCTGTCAGTCTCCTCCCCCACTAGATATGGAGCATAATCCTAACAGGGAGTTAGGCCAGCACGGTTAGACCAACAAAGCTTGGCCAGCACAAGTCACACCATAAAGTATGTTTGGACCACTCTTGGAGTCAGAGAGGTCAGCAAACAGGCGTGTGCCATCCTCCCTGACTCCAAGAGTGGTCCAAATGTGCTTTACAGCGGCCCTTGTGCCAGCCAAATTTTGCAGGCCTAACTTTGCAGGATTGTGTGGGTGCAATCCTAACTCCAGGTTAGGACTGCTCCCACAGTATGCACCTTTTTGGTACTGTTGCATCGGTCAGGGGGGAGCAGGAAAAGAATAAGATTGGGCTCTAAATCTGATTCTGGCTCCTCACTGTTGCTTTTCAACTGCAGGAGATGGGGGGCATCTATAAGTAGGTGTTTTGTTTTTTTTGTTATTTTGTTAAAATGCATAAAACACAGAACACCATCTTTTTGAGGTTAAAATATCCTAATAAAAACACAAAACACCACATTTTGGTGTATTTTCCAGAAAATTAAAATAATTACTTTTCCAATTAGAAATACTACTGTGGCTGCATCTGCTGACTCTTTATCACCTACCTAGTACAATTTTAAAGCATTTAGAATGGTCCAAACAAACTTTAGAGAGTCCCTTGTGCCGGCCAAAATTTGCTGGCCTAACTGTGCCGGCCTAACTCCAGGTTAGGATTGTGTTCTTAGGGCACAATCCTAACCAACTTTCCAGCACTGATATAGCTGTGCCAATGAGGCATGTGCTACAGTTGGGGGGCATCACGGAGCCCTACTCAAGGCAAGGGAATGTTTGTTCCCTTTCCTCAGAGCTGCATTGCCTTTACCCTGGTGCTAGAAATTTGGTTAGGATTGTGCCCTTAATTGTATTAATTTTATTTATTTAATCAATTGATTGATTATCAGGCTGTCTTGTGCCCCCACCACCACCATTCCATGCATTGCATGCTGTGTTGATACTACTGTCTTGTGGGGGGGGGGCTGAGTAGAAAGGGGCTGTTCATCTCCTCCCCAAGCTCATCCCTTGGGGAGAGCAGCTGGGGCAGACACCCCAAGCCCCACACTTGGAGGGGGCCCGCCCGCACTTCTTGCCTCCCCATGTCACCACCACAAGCAAGCACTGTGACAAGAAACGGCTTTCGAAATAGCAACAGAAGCACAGGGGAAGGCTGGGACTGAGCTGCACCCACTTCTGTAGCAAAGAGTTTGTTTCAAAGGGACTCACTCCCAGGCAAGTATTGAGCCTAGTATTGAAGTAACGATTGAGCCTTTAGGAAGGCAGCAAAGTTTTGCCCTATGTTAAAAATAATCTCATCATCTGCCACCTCTTTTGCCTTTACATATCAGTGTGCATCAAGGACTCGCACAAACCAAAGTCCTTTTGCATGCATCCTCCTCTCATCTCGCATTTTCAAAATAAGAAAGAACTCTCTCCTAAGAGACTAAGCACATAGATGTGCATTGGGTTGGGGAGGGGAGGTGCAAGCTATTTCAATTTCCTGGCTGTTGCAGAGATGTATGAACATCAGAGGCGCATTTACCCTGTAGCCCGGGGTGGCGCGTATTTACCCTGTGGCCTGCCCGCCCTCCCTTGCCTCCGTTTCGCTCCAAAGTAGAGCTATTCCGGGCACAGGGAGGCATGGCGGGGCGACGCATGGGGGCAGGGCGACGTCCTGGGGGCGCGGTTTCATCGCCTGCCATGGGCCCGCTCGGGCCTCCGTTTGTCCCTGATGAACATTGCTGCTTTAAAATAGTATTTTGTATACATCATGAGATATTTGTGCCTCAGAAAATTTCCCATATTACAAGCCGTCTCCACCCCACCCCCATTTTTCTACTTTGCTTTCTATTTAGAGTTTTGTTCCCACTTTTTTCTTCTTTATTTCTTTCTTTCCTTGAGGTGCTTGCTATCTGTCTCTTCATATAGGCAATACACAATACATTAAAAGCACACACAGAGCGAGAGAGAGAGAGAGAGAGAGAGAGAGAGAGAGAGAGAGAGAGAGAG
>JAJKFI010000034.1:9854864-9888079 GCA_029204185.1 Lerista edwardsae
TAATAATAATAATAATAATAATAATAATAATAATAATAATAATAATACTTAGTATTTATATACCACTTTCTAGGTCATTAGATTGCTCTTTTGACTTTATTCAAGGCGGTTTACATAGGCAGGCATTTCTTAAACCCAAAGGGTTTTTACAATCACAAATAAGTTCTAATCTTACAAGAACTGCTACATTCAGATGACACTTTCAAGTCCAGCCTTTCTTTCTTAGCCGCACGATTGCCTTCCTGCCGGCTGATAAATGGCTTCTTGCTCTCACCAAGAAACAGCTGGTCCGACACAACTCCTCCCTCACAGGCAGCCGGACACAGCTCAAATCTTATCAGCTGCATTCTCTAGGTCTGCCGCTCACGGAAACGTCCGGTGATCTGGAACTGGTGATCTTCGGATCTTATCTTATCTTCGGGCATGACTGTGGCTTTTACCCTCTCAGCTAGACATCCTGCCCAACACATTTGCATGCCTATGCCCCCTCCTTGACAACCATTCCAAAATGCAAAATTTTACTCAGCTTGCATATGAATTTCAGCACGAAATGTGGATGTTGCAATCTAGAATTATGTATGTAAACCTGAAATCTAAATATGTCAACTAGTTTTTTTCCCTCATGGATGGAATTCAACATCCATGTGTGCATGACATGTTGCTATCATTTGTACTAAATGCTCTTCTTAGAGTCCCAGGAATCATTAAATATTTTACTTTCTACTTCCTGAAGACTCTTTCCTCACTCTACTGGGGGAAATATTGGAATGCCTTGTCTGCCCAGTCCTTGTCTAGCAACAAGAGTGCTTGGCTTTGGAGACACTGTAAGCAGAGTCATCCCATTCATACAGCCCCTGCAAAGTGGGGCTGCATCAGTGGCAAAGAGAGGGGGTCCACAAGGGGTGGTAGATTCGAAGCAGCTTTCACCCCACATTTTCCATCACTGCCACCTCCCTCCAACTGCTTCCAACACCCTCCCTCAGTCTGATCACTCTCAGTCCAGCTTGAAGCAGATCATGCCCCTACCATGTGCTGCACTGAAACCTGGAAGTGTTTCTGAGACTTCTGAGTTTCAAGGCAGTGCATAAGGATTTGGGTTATTTGTTTGCTTAAGTGTGATTATGTCATCACAATTACTTCCAGGGCAAGGGGAAGCTGACTGGGGGTTTGCCCCTGGGTTGGTAAGCCCCCAGGACCACCTCTGCATGGGACAGAAATAGGGGAGTTTAAACAGAAAGAAACAGACTGAGTTTTAGGACAGTGGTTCTCAAACCTTTTAGACTGGGACCCACTTTTTAGAATGGTACTCATGTTGGGACCCACCAGAAGTGATGTCATTAACCTGGAGTGATGTCATAGCTGGAAGTACCATCATCAAGCAAAAAGTGCTATCATTTTGACAAAAAAATAATGACTTTCCTTGAATGCAGACTGGCATTCTCAGACTGCAGCAATTGCACAATCATGAAACACCCCTGACAGAAAGAAAAATTAGGACAAAATATTATTTAAAAGCACTGAACTAAAATCAATGTTTTAAAAAAAAAACAAAAAAAAACCTCACTTGAAAATTCAAACTGTTAACACAAAAAGAATCTAGCAAGAGTAAGGTCTGCAGCTTCCAAAATGCCTGCTCCCAGCCTTCTGCAACCCATCTGATATCAGGTCATGACCCACCAAGTGGGTCCGGACCCACAGCTTGAATAACACTGTTTTAGGACATACAGAACAATCTGAAACAACCTGATGACACTTCAATCTCCAAAGCTCAATAGATGGCCAGTAGCTAGCGCTAAGTTGAACTCCCAGGAATCCACTTGGTGGTTCTGAGCTCCTCCAAGGAAGGGTGGTATGGACATGTAATTTATCAAAGATAACTATTGAAGTATGAAGGGTTGCAACTCAAAGCATCATTAATTGAACCATTTCAAACTCAGTTGAACAAAGCAGTCAAGCACAGACTGTAAAGAACGGGATTCCAGTGCAGAAGAACAAGATAACCTGATGGGCCTTTTCAATTGTTTGGAGCTAGTCCAGGTTCAGAATCAGATTATGAGCTAACATGGGACAGATCAGAACAAGAGCCATTGGCATAATCTAGCAGGAAGTGCTCGGCAAACCCTATTGAAATGAATGATAGCTGCTCAAGAGCAGGGCAGAATTTATTGCTGCATCTTGCCCTGGTCCTGCCAGCATAGAACTGGGTATACATGCTTCCTTATGATTTGAGTACTGAAGACCTGATGACTCCCATAAGGTTGTGTAAACTTTCTTCCAAGAAAATTATTGTGTTTGTGTTGACAGTGAAAATCTACCTATGTAGTTGTGGTGGTTATGGAAGTCTGTTTGATTTTCAGCCAACAGATAATGAATGTACATACGTGAGCCAGCTCATAGATTTCTCCTCCTGATCGAAATGGCCCTGACAGCCCCGCTTTCTGTGGGTTTTTTTTACTTGAAATCCCCATCCCATCACACAGGGGCCCAACGGCATAGACAAACTATTTTATTTTTAATTGCATTCAAATTGCAATCCTAAATCCAGATTAAAACAAAATATTTTTTTTAATTATTTAATTTAATTAACAGATTCAGACACATGAACATCAATTTCAGAAGACTGTCACATAAATATATAGCAATGTAATAATACAATGTTGAAACAACTATACAAATAGTTGAAACAAATACTGTGAAGGCAAACTGTCAAGTATAATGCCGCACATTCACAGCCCAATCCTAAACAGCACCGGCAAAGCAAGGCTGGCAGGGCTGTATCCTAAGCCCAGTAGGAGGCAGCAGCGGTGCAGCGCAGCACAGGGCAAGGGGAGGTTTTCCCCTTGCACCCAAGTAAGCCCCAGCCAGCCCTATGAGACTGCCCAGATCTGTGCCTGCTGATTTGCTTAAGCAACTGTTTACACTGCCAAACTTCACACACAGGCATAAAGGTAAAAAGGTAAAGGTTTCCCCGTGACCGAATGGTCTAATTGTAACTGACTGTAGGGGGCAGTGCTCATCTCCATTTCAAAGCCTGTAGAGCCGGGGGGGTTGTCCAAGCTTCCGTAGTCATGTGGCCGGCATGACTCTACGCCATAGCACACAGAACGCCGTTACCTTCCCACCAAAGTGGTCCCTATTTATCTACTTGCATTTAGGTGCTTTTGGACTGCTAGGTTGGCAGGAGCTGGGGCAAGCAATGGGAGCTCACTCCATCACGCAGTGTTGAACTCCCAACCTTCCGGTCAGAAAGCCCAGCAGCAGCGGTTTAACCCGCAGCGCCACCATGTCCCTGTCACACACACGCATGCACGCAATCAAATCTCTAAACAGTCACTTGAAAATACTGTATGGAAAACGATGATCATGTTTAAACTCACCCAACAAGTATAACTGATACAGCCTTTCCTGGCTGAAGGAAAGATGCTTACTGTTCACTAACTATCTTGTCCCAGGGCTGTCCCAAAACCTCCTGATGCCAAAAGCTGACTCAGACACACACACATACACACACCCGAGGCAGCACTCCCTTATTTGATGACAGGGGCATAGCTAGGGCAACTGCTACTACAAAAAGAAGATTTTGTAGCCCCGCCCCTCCATGACGAAATCAAATTTAATTAAATAAATAAAATGTCTTCTGCTCAATTGGTTATAATGTTTGATAGAATATAGATATATAACATAGTGGTATTATTTGTACTTAACAAGGTTTTCACAATTTTAGCCGTGAGTGTCAGCTCAGCTTCTTGCCCCCTAAAGCTTGTTCTCCATGCAATTGCCCCCTGCCCGCTCTTAACTATGCCATTGCCTGATGATGCAGCCATTCTGTTCCTCCCACTCTCCAGTTAAGTGCTCTAGCTCGACACTCCCCTTCCTTCTGCATTTCCTTTTCCTCTCTCTCCCCTCTTCCCTTTCCAATCCAGGGAGAAGGAGCAGAGGAGGCAAGTAGGTGGACTGAGATGCCCCCAATCTCCTGCCTGACGCAACCAGTTGGCCTCATGGATGGCAACCAGGATAAAAAAAGTTAATGAGCCGAGGTCATTCACAAAATATGAAGGAAATCTCACACACTTCTTGTTTCAGGTCTCAGATCCATACTCCTGGGAGAAAATTATGTAACATAGCACTTAACACAGTCAATGGAGAGCCTGGGGGGCATGTGCTTGATGCAACCCAAAGTTTCCTCAGAAAGCTTAACCATCCCTTAGTATGAAAGTCACTCCCACTTCCCATTGATAACCACTGATGGTGGCAGGAGACAAGTTCTGACCTCTCTATAATGCTTTATCTGATGGACAAAACTCATTGCCTTGCCATCTCCTCTGCTCCATATTTTGCAAACATAGCCTACCCTACCACAAGAATGTTCTGCCTCTGGTTGGGGCTAGCTGTAGCCGGAAGCCAGAAAGAGAAACACTCTTGTACACGCTGACTTTCATAGTTTCCCCAATCTCACCAACAACCATCTGCTCTCAGGAAGGACCCATTAGCAAGGACTTAGATATACACATTAGTTGACACGTTTATGCTGAAACTATTCGTCCAAATTTGAAACTCTGTTGGTTTTCAATGCATATTTTCCTGTTACCAGCTCTGTGGGTCCAACAACACTGAGATTTGCTCTGGCAAGTTACACTTGCAGTGATGTGCCAAAGGCTGATCTAGGCTGAATTCAGCTCCTGGTGGTGACAAGCACATGACAGTCTTGCCATGAGCTGAAAACAGCTGAAAGTTGCGAGGATCTAAGCTTTGCTCTTGGCCTCTGTGCATCAAGCTGGTCTTGAGATTCAAGCTAATGTGAACATTCGGGCAGCCCAATCCTAACTTGGGCTGGAGCAAGCAGACTGGCCGGCCTACGCTGCATCCAAACCCAGGTTGGAGGCAGCAGCAGCTTAGCGCAGGCAAGGGGACGAATGTATCAGGATGCGCGGGCCAGGGCCGGGGGGGGGGGTTGGATGTGACCTAATAGCCACATCCAGACTCACCCTCTGACCAGGCCACCCAGGCCTGCCTCCCTCCCCCACCCTGTTCCACTCCCTCCTGCCTTCTCCCGCCCAGAAAAGCCCCTGCACTACCCAAACTCAGCCAGCGCAGGAGCAGCTTACCAGCTGCATCCGTGGGCACGCCTGGGTCAACACAAGTGCTTGTATCAGCCCAGTGCCTCTTCGGCTGGCACAGACATGTCTTATGGCACATTTGCAACAGCCTTGGGCTGACGTAACACACGTGCATTCACAAATGATATTTTGCTTCAAACATTATGACTTCATACCACCCATGTGTGAGACAAGTGTAGCTCTAAAGTTCAGCCACCATTGCCTTCGGGCACAAAAGGCGGGGTAAAAATCTATTAATAAATAAATAAATAAATAAATAAAATTGATTCTCTGAGCCAATTCGGTTGCGTCCTTGTGATGTGATACTGTGTTTTTAATGTACTGTTACTTTGTACACTGTTGGATGAGTGTACCCCATTTCAATTGAGAAAGTGGATATTTGTGTAGGAATAATCATGATAATAATCTAATAAATGCATAAGGAAAATAGCAGCAACAGATCTTGGGCCTGATCATTTGGCAGCCAGAACCCATAAATTTTTGGCACCACCCATGACAAAATTATTTTCAGTAATAATCATGCCATGAAATGCATACAAATAATGACCAGAGAAGTACAGAAACGGAACATTTTTAAAAAAAATGTGTTTACACTCACACACACACATGCACTAACTTTGTAAGTTGTGTATTTATACTTGCATATTTATATAAAACCTTGTAACTTCATATATAAAAAATTCCAAAAAACATGCTTCTCTTACATGCAACACTAGCCAAATCGTGGCTAGAGCCAGAGTCACCATTGCTACCACTGCCTCCTTGAGGTGGCCTCTTGGGCAGCTCCTGCAGCCTGACACCTGGGGCTGGGGGGGGGGCTGCCCACCGCCTTCTACAGCACTGCCTGATTTCACAGCACTGTTTGAAAGCAAAAATGATTTTATGTGACACTCAGTACAAAGATGTTCAGTATAATTATTTAAAACTAGCTTGTCCTAACCCGGTGTTGCCCGGGTATTTATGTATCCCAAGCTTCTATTAGACAGGAAAAGGAATGAATTATATCTATAGTGTAAAATGGAAGTAATTTTATGTACAGGAAATTAAAAGTATAAGTACAGTATAAAAATTATAAAGTAAAATCTTTTACAAATTCACTATAATATTAATTTAACTCAGAACCTGACTGTAAACATTTTTAGTTTCACCTCCAGGAGCAAGAATAAATAAATTCTTGGGTGAACCCACCCTTGAGCAAACAACATAAAGTTGTCCATGGGAGAAACATGGTGATCTCAAATCCACTCGGCAGTACTTAATAGACTGCCCCTGTGACTTGTTGCTCGTGATCGAGAATGCAAGTCTCACTGGAAATTGCAATCTCTTAAAATTAAAAGTAAAGAGAGATATGTCGGAATGAGTGTTATCCGTGGGAAAAAAAACTGTTTTACCCTCTCCCTTTCCTGTTCAGATAGTTGCTTCAATTACATTACCCAGCATCTTCTTGACACACAGCCTTGTGCCGTTGCAAAGTTTTGGCAGGTCCAGGTTCCATAGTAAAATAATTGGAGATCCCACTGTAAGTCAAAGACAATGTGGTGGCAATGCAGCCGGATCAAGTGAGTTTAGGAAGTCTGATGGGAAACTGACAGCCTCATAGGCATCTACGATGGTATCGGTATCCTTGTATTAAGTGACTACGCCTGGTAACATGGCAAGTATTTGACTGGAGTCCAAGACAGGGGCATAATGATTTCTAAAAATTTCCAGAAGGTTCTACAGAGTTCTATTCGACTACACTTGGGCTTAAATGTCATCAGGACTGTCACCAATCAGCTTAGCGACCCCGAAAACTATGGATGTGACACTAATATCAGTCGTTTTTTATTATTTTTACATGTTGCCGCCTTCCCACCCCCACCCCTAGGGGTGCATTCTATTCGACTAAAGTTGGGCTTAAATGTCATCGGTACTGTCAGCTTAGCAACCCCGAAAACTATGGACTTGACAGTAATGTCAGTCATTTTGGACATTTTATTTTTTACCGCTTCTCACCCCCCATGCTGATGGGGGCTGAACGTGGACTTAAACAGCATTGGGAGCATTACCGTTCATCTTGGCGACCCCAAATACTATGGGTTCAACACTAATATCGGCCGTTTTTGATTATTTTTACAGGTCACTCCCTTCCCACCCCCACCCCTAGGGGCGCTAGGGGCGTCTTACCCCCGCAGTATTTCTTTCCAGATCATAAGGCATATGTGTACCAAGTTTGGTGTAAATCGCTCCAGGCGTTCCAGAGCTATGCTGGAACATACGCAAACATACAAACACATTCTTTTATATATAGATATATAGATATTTGTATTCTGCCTTTTTCCTCTGCGTCAGGAAGTGCCAGAGGCAGTTATTATTATTAATATCATCATCATCAACATCATCCCCACATAGTATAAGTCCTCTCCCTAACGAGTTCATAATCTGAAACAAAAATAGATTGAGCCTTGAGAGATTAAAAGGATTCAAATAAACTCAAACATGACATTTAATAAAACAATTCCTCCCTTATTCACAGTACCATTAATGTTTATGTGGCTACTGTGAGGGAAAGGCGCACAGTCCACAAGATGACAGCAACACCTATGGACCACAGATTGTTCCATGCTTCACCTCCAAGTTGCATGGATCTAAAGTGTTAGGGCCCAATCCTATCCAACTTTCCAGTGCTGATGCAGCTGCGATGCAACCCCAAGATAAGGGAATACACATTCCCTTTTCTTGAGGTGACTTCCCTTTCTTCCCCTCCACTGCAGGATAAAGCGCATGTCCTGTTGGCATGGCTGCATCAGTGCTGGAAAATTGGATAGGATATGGCCCATAATCGCTTCCAGAACTACTAGGAAAATATCTCTCTCTCTCTCTCTCTCTCTCTCTCTCTCTCTCTGTGTGTGTGTGTGTGTGTGTTAAGGAAGACTGTTATTTTCTTTATATATCACCAGTGTTTCAATAGCATTCCCAATTAGAGTGAAAAGAGGGGGAGGGAGAGATGGAGAACTGTAGAGAGAGAGGTGACATTTCTCATGTTATCATGAATTGCAGATATAATGTGAAGCTTTAAATTGATTTGAATCAGAGTTTCCCGTGAATGGGGGTCCAGTCTTGCTGATCTTGCAAACAATTTGTGTGTATCTCTTAATTTAGGTGTTATTTCTGTGTTTCCTATTAAACAACCTGATTATGCTAATTAAATTGCTTTGCATTTATTTATATCATATAAGTAAAGCCATATTTATTTATTTAGCAAATAATAAATCATCTCAGAGGAAGCCTAAGCCTTGTTAACTTCATTGGTTGATAAGCCTAAGATGAATGAATCTTTCTGTTTATCTATCTTTACGCAGAGTGTGAGCTGATCCTTTTATTAAATTAACCTTTGAGCTCTGAGACTCAAACAAATTATTCATGACCGTCAGCTAACATGGTCCTAACTGAGGAACCAGATCTTTATCAACTGAACGGAGGAAATGGCCTGTTTGTGTTTGCAAGAGTGAAGGAAGCTCTTTTTGACTTCGCAATCCACTTGGGGATTCAGGCAGCTATAGCTAGGAGCCTGACCAAAGGCATTTCTCCTGTCCCAGGGCCATAATAAAAGGGTCTTTTAAACAGCGTATGAGATGCAAACCCTTAAAAGCAACTGATCAACCTCACAAAGAGAAATGTCCACTTAGGAAAAACTGGACCTGCTAGTAGTCTTCAGCCAGTGTTTAAATAGGCATTTGGGCCATCCCTTAGACATAATGCTCTTTGCTGCTAGAATAAATGACTTAATCACAAATGTGATTGAACCTGCAAGTGTAAAGACCCTGTAAAGTGCAAAAGCAGTATTTTGTGCGGGGGGGGGGGAGTGGGGGGAGTCTCATAATGGATATTTCATTTGGGCAGCGGTAAGTTTGTGCTCTGTTTAGATCTAAAAGTCACATTAAGGGAAAATACAATTCATGCTTTTTAACTTTATTTGCCTGTAAACCGCTTTGTGAACTTTTTGTTGAAAAGCGGTATATATATATATATATAGTGTTTGGTTGATAAATGCTTTCAACTTTTATTCAGCACACATTTACAATATATGTTGTTGGTCGAACTCACGCAGTGCTGTGCCCCCATCCTCCTGGACCGTTTTAGAATAACAGGATAGGCTTTTGAGACTAGGTTACTCTGCACAGCTGGGAAGGAGAGTTTCAAGGATGGTCTCTTCTGCCTGGCTTTGTACTCAGGGGACCCTACCAGAGGCAGGAATTCCACCAACTGAACTCCACAACTGCGAATGCTTCTCCGCAGTCGCCATCTGCCTCAGCTTCAAAAGCAGGGGCACCCAGAAGAGGACCTGTGATGAATCCCATGTTCATCCTGCGCAGTTTTAGCAGTCTGAAAAGCAGCCGGGGTATGCTCTGCAGGCAACGTTTGAAATGCCGTTATCTGGCCCCACATGTGTTTATGGATTGGAGAAGTCCCTCCATGTCTGGAGTACTGAGACTGGCATTTGTTTAACAATTGGGCAGCCAAATATTCCATCTTGGTCAAGGGGTAGGATGGAAAAGCCAGGTGGGTTCCATTCCTCCAATCAGGTAACTTGATAACATAATTCCAGCAAGGTAATACACGTATTTATCTTTTTCCCAATACTTTTTATTTTATTTAACTAATAAAAATGAAAAGAAAGAAATCTAAATCATACATACTTTGTAAAACACAGCAAGGTGGAAGCAGTATTTCCTACTTACATATAGTTTTCTACTAACGGATCAAAATGTCAAAATCAACAAAAACTATCCATGAAAGCCCTTCTTATGTATTATATTATCCAGTTAATTCTCCTTTTTACAGTTATTTAATCTTTCCATTGATTCTATTCATCAAATCCGCATGTCATTAAGTCATTCTTCTCTCTCATATGAAAGTCGATGAATGGTTTCCAATTATTCATGAAAAAAATTTACTAACTTCTCTTTAAGTAAAATTGTAAGCTTTTTCCACAAAGTTATATTTCTGCAAAGTCCAAAACATTTATCCACCATTCTTTAACCAAGGGTATTTCTGTATTTTTCCAAAGTATTCTTACTGCACTAGTCATATATAAAAATAAAGTTTCGAATTTTGGGGCCAAATGTTCATTTTTCATACCCAACCAAAAGGTTTCAAGCTTTGCAAATTTGTTTTTAAGATCAACTGCATCTATGTATATATCTGAATCTATGTATCTATCTTTTTTGCTTTCTGGTAATATACATATTTACCAACACACGGGAAACTTCTTCTCTGCCAGTCGCCAGAGTGACCCATTCATTGGGAACTCAGACAAAACACCTACTTGCTCACCTGCAAGTGTAAGAACTGGGGCTTCCTTGAGCAATTTAAGTAGCTTAAGCTAGGGACTGTCTAGTTAGACTGCATTAAGGAATTACTTTGTTTTCCTAGTTGCCAACGGACTCCAGCCAGCAAACAAACTTGCCTGTTGTTGTGTTGTTGTTGTTGTTGTTGTTGTTGTTTGGGGGGGGGCTGTTGGTGGGATTCTTTGAGTAGCATCCAAGCTCCACCTGCAGGGTGCTAATGGTTACTGCATCCATCTGATCTAAACTTTCCTTCCTGCATTTCAGCCAAGCTCAGGCATATCAGCCTCCTTGTATTTCTACTATCCCACTTTATTTCTCTGTATTGTTCAATTCTCTTTTTTAGACATTTAGGGTGTAATCCTAACCAAACTTCCAGCACTAACATAGCTGTGCCAATGTGGCAAGTGCTGCATCTTGCATTTGGGGGGGGCAGTCCCGGAGGCCTCCTCAAGGTAAGGGAATGTTTGTCCCCTTACCTCAGAACTGCATGGCCCTTACCTTAGTGCTGGAAAGTAGCTTAGGATCATTGCACCCTTAATAAATAGAAAATAAACATTTTGACTTTTTCATCTGCCCGGTCCATGTTCATAGCAAATTCAGTTGATTGATGTACCTCTTCACCATGCATGTACTATTGTGGGTTTGACCCTATAGTTCAGTGCTCTCCCGAGAGCAGCGAGGGGACACTTAGAGCCTGCCCCCTTCCCTCCCTTTACTTGCCAGAAGCACCAGATGCATGCTAGTTCCAGCATGCCTCACTTCTGTTCATTGGAAGCAGAAGTGGTGCAGAGGAGAGGTTGCATGCCTCACCCTTGGTAAGTGAAAAAGAGTGGTGGTTAGACTCCAAATCACTTCTTCTTGACCACCTGGTGCTTTGTAAGCAGCAAGTGGGTGAGGAGAAATGATTTGGAGCTGTGGCAGCTTTCTTTTCTTCCCATTTCCCCCTCCACGAAGAGGAGGCAAGCTGCCACCAATCGCAACTCGTGCCCTCCCATCCACCCACTCACTCACCTGCTCACCCCCACCTGCTTCTTTGCACACTCTTTCCCCTCATCCAGAGGGGGCCAAGCACAAGGTTGGCATGGGGGGTCAGTAAAGGGGATGGAAGGGGGCAAGCATAGGCCACTATCGAAGAAGCCTGCCAGGTGCGGGAAGAAGGCTGAGGCTCAATCTTGATCTCAGCTACTAGGTCTTCAGCGAAGGAGATCATTTAGCATTGGGTTCACTACCTGGTTCCTCTGTGGATGGAGTTCCATGATCATTGCCCCCCCCCACACACACACACACACAAGCTCTCTGACGTCATGTCTTGAAGGTGCGGTCCAGATCACAGATGGAAGTCAGGTCATGACAGGTGCAGACTGCAATCCAAGAAGGGAAAGCCTGGGGAGGGAGAGAGAGAGAGAGAGAGAGAGAGAGAGAGAGAGAGAGAGAGAGAGAGAGAACAAGAGGTCTGGGGGTAGAAAACGTAGTGCCGCGCTGAATTTTTGTGATGTTCCGTTTTCAATATGAAAACTGCTCTTTTGAATAGTGTGAAAAGATCCATGAAATCCTACCTTTTACTTCTTCACAAATGTCTTCATGCCTGTTTACAGCTATTGTTGTTGCTGCCTCTTCACCATTTTTTCTTTACTTGAAAGCACATTGCCCACACTTTTTCAACCCCATTGCTGTGAACTCATGCGCATAAATGCCTGGCTTTAAAAAAATTGTGGAATTAAAAGACTTTTTAAACATATTCTTTATTTATTCTTCTGAAGCGTGTTACTGTGTGCTAATGCACAGTAAAGGACTTTTTAAGGCCTGTTTTTGTGCACTGATGTGCATAAATGCCTGGATTTTTCTTTTAAATCCAAATATCCAGCCTTGAACATATTCATGCCTTTTGAGTGCCCCAGTCACTACAAATGGGGAGTTCCTTTCTGAAGGCTGTAAAATGTTCACAAAAGTCAGCCCCCTGCTTAAGCTTGGTGTTAGTATTGAATCTGAGACAACAAATGTTACCTCCAAGTAGAAATATCAGGCAGACCATTGGAGATGTGAAATGAATGGGATGAAAGAGAGTAGAAGAGTTATCACCTGAAAATAGGTAGTAGTGAAAGTCATGGGATCTAATAGTGTAGCTTAGGGACAGTGCCTACCAAGAATAAATGGAATGGAATGCTGAGGGAGAAGGCTAGAACTTCCATAGTGCAAGTCATTTCACCCTTCTTTCAGTGTACCAAAAATGCAGGCTTTTGGCAATGTGAAACAACACTGAAATATAATTTATTAATCCATTGATGGGCTAAAAGACAAATGATTAATCAATATTCATTAACTGATTGAAATGCCTTAAAATAGAACAAGATTAATGATTCCAATATTAAAAAAACTAGTTTATAATTGCAAAAAAAAAAAAGTATACTAATTTAAAATAGCCCAATTGAAAAATCTATGATACTGCACCATGATAACGTTGAAAGAGTAGCCTTTTTTCAAAGCCGTGCTATTGCAATAAAGTTGAGTGTCTGGCAATACCAAAATATGCAGAACTGACAATCTAATCCTATAAAAATCCACCTTCCCCTCTCCCCGGTCAATGCAACTACACCACCAGAGTATGCACTGTATCCTGCATGCTCCAAGTAAGGAAATGTTTATTCCTTTGCCTGGGGATAAGCCACCACTTCCCAAATAGCTCTACTCAGCTGTGCATCAGCTATTTATCTGGCCCAAGTCTAAGTGAGTAGTAGTAGATATTTGCATCCTGGATGATTGAATCCTGGTCAAGTGCATCCCAGTCACTAGGCATTTGGGCGTCTGGGATTTTGTTTGTTTTTTGACACCCCGGTCGTTTGCATCCCATGATAACTGGGCCACAAACCCTATGTTATATATGCTAAGCCTCTTATCCCAGCCCTAATGCTAACCCTACCTTTGCGTTTTAAAAATAAAACAGTATAGGCATGCCCTGGTATCCGCTGGGGTTCTGTTCTGGACCCCACCGTGGATACCTGAAAACATGGATACTTGGGGTGCCTTTTTAAAGATAAGGGAACATCAGTGGTTTTGCTGCAACAAGGTAAAAAAAAAGAGATTTGTTTAATTTTCCCCTATCTTTTTAATAGGAGTCCCAGTATTCACACACACACACACACACACACACACACACACACACACACATTGGGACACAAAAAGAATGGATGAAAATGTTCAATACAAGGATGAACTTGACCAGGGATACAGTTCTCCAGGTTGAATGGTCCTGCCACAGTGTCTGAATGGACTTGAGAAGGCAGGACCAGAGAAGCCAGGAAAGAGGATAGACTATCAGCAACACAACTGCCATTGATAACACCCCTTTCCCAGCCCTAACCCACTGTTCTACCTACCCACCCACCCCATTCCCACCCCCCACCCCCCCACCCTCCATGCTGACTTACCAACACCATTAGAAATCACAAGTTCCAGCAGCCCCCCATGTCCACATGTCACCAGCAGGAAGAATAAACTTGAAACTGGACATCCTTTCCCAAGGAGTATCCAGTCTATGTAGCATGAGACATTGAAAGACCTTTCCTCTGCCAATGTAAAGGCTCTTGATGATAATGTTCAGCAGATTATCAGAGACAATTTCCCACCAAACAGCAATGAGCAGGCATGGCCCCTGAAAGAGAAAAGCAGTAACTGGCATAACGAGCAGTGTGCTGGGAAGTCACTTGGCAAGTGATCAGAGAAAGGCAGAAATCAATAAATGCAAGACTCTCGGGTCCCTAACTCAAGTGAAGTTATAAGACTTCAATTATACTTCCATAAAATGTAGTCAGTTGCAATATACCCATGAGCATGTATTGAAAGAAAGGAAAGTCTCCCTTCTGCCATTGCCCAGGTATGGACAGATTGGTGGGAGAGCACATATCTGGAGACTACAATCCTAAACTGAAGTTAGGCCCACATAAACTAAGCCAGCAAGGTTTGGCCAGCACCAGAGCGTTTGGACCACTCTCAGAGTCAGGGAGGATGGCTCATGTCTGTGTGCTGGCCTCTCTGACTCCGAGAGTGGTCCAAATGTGCTTTATGGTGGCCCTTGTGCTGGCCAAACTGCTGGCTTAGTTTATGCAGGCCTAACTCAGTTTAGGATTGCGCCTTCAGTTATTTATTTTTATGGCATACAAGCAAGCAATCAACAGTATTTATATGCCACTTTTCAACACAAAGCAGTTTACAGGCAAATAATAAAATGGCTCCCTATCTGAAAGGGGTTCACAATCTTTAAAAAATGCAGAACACCACCAGCACCAGCTACTAGAAAAAACACTATGCAGGGGTGAAGGGACAACTACTCTCCTTCTGCTAAATATAAGAGGAATAGCACTTGAAAAAGTGCCTCTTGCCTAGTTAGCAGGGGTTGTTCCTGATACAGAAGCAAGTATTTACCAAATAGAGTGTGAATTCTGTTCTCATTCTCTCTTGGATAAAAAGGCTTTCTCATCATTTTTAATTGAATGTAACTGTACATTGAATGTATCTGTACATAGTATCTGTACATTTTTAGAATTACCTTCCTTGATCTTCCCGGGAAAAAGGATTTGGAAGGGTGCATGTCACTTAGTGCAGATTTGTGACCCACTTAACAATCTTTTGCCATCCTGTTATATTTGCAATTAGTGATACATATAGGAGGAAAGCAGTGGATTTTCCCTGTTTGGAGAGTAGAAGATTTAGATCTACATAAAGTGATTTCAAGGACCTTTCCATCATGGGTGCCTCCATCACATTGTCTCATGTAAGTCTCTTTCCCCCACCACCTGTATTCATTGTTCTGTACCCCAAACCATTTACATTATCAGATGGGTACATAGGATGGACAGCCTTCCACTTCCCCCATCTCCCTCATCATACAGGTTAAATGTGTGGTATGCTCCAGCATAGCAAAGAACATAGTTCTTGGACTCCAAACAAAAATGATAATAAAAATAAGCTGTAATAGACATGCTGTCAAATGCAAAGTAACTCTCTCAGTAGGCTTGGTGTGGCTTGATCATCCACAAATACTACTGATGGCTCATTAAGCTGCACATCAGTTCCTTTAAATGTGTGCAGTGCTAGTCACACCTACTTGCCACGGGGAAGTCTGAGACCAGTATTCTGCCTGGAGATGCACAGACCAAGACAGGAGATGAGAGGCAGTTTTCAGTTTGAGTGACCAAAAATAGCTTTTCATACCTGGCTGTTGGGAAACAGTCATAGCAGGGCTGTAAACACATCCTTTTGCTTTCGAGGACTCATGCTGCTATATGAGAAGCACTGCATGTGGCTTCTTGCATGCATCCTACCTGCTCTAGTTCTATACATTTGTAATTAAAAAGCTATTACAGAAGAGACCATAATTCTCCAACTCTCTGCTCACAAATAAATTGACCCCAATACTTCCAACTACCTGGAGAAGTGGGGAGTACCTCTCTCTCTCTCTCTCTCTCTCTCTCTCATCCTGAATCTGCTGCCCCTCACACCCACCAACTGCTGTCAACATAAGCTGCATCAGATTGTGTGAAGGTTGGGCTGGTTGTGAAGCTTGTGATCCTCAGGATCCCTGTAGTTTCTTGTCTTTTTTCCCTCACTGGTCCACTTGCAATGTCTCTTTTGGATTGCTATGTCAGGAGCCAAAGTGTGGTAGAACAACCTCTCCCATGTTAACGAACCTTGTAACAAGGACCCCATAACCAGGATGGGCAACAGCAGAGATTGAGGCTTGCTAATTCATCATTCACTCAGCAACAAAGTAGGGCAGTGTTTCTCAAACTGTGGCTCAGGATCCACTTGGTGGGTCGCAACCTGGTGTCAGGTGGGTTGCGGAAAGCTGAGAGCAGCCGTCTTGGAAGCTGCAGACCTTACTCTTGCTTTATTCTTTTTGTGAGTGTTAACAGTTTGAATTTTCAAGCAATTTTTAAAAAAATTGTTTTCAGTTCAGTGCTTTTACATCTATTTTGTCCTAATCTTGTTTTCGGTAAAGGATGTTTCATGGTTGTATAATTGCTGCAGTTCACGAAAGCCAGTTTGCATTCCAGGGATGTAATTTTATTATGTCACAAGGATAACACTTCAACCATGACATCATTTCCAGATTAATGACATCATTTTCAGTGGATCTTGATACAGGTGCCATTGTAAAAATTGGGTTTAACCCGGTCTAAAAAGTTTGAGGACCACTGAAGTAGGGGGTTCAGACTACCTACAGTAGAATCTCTCTTTTCTCATCTGACAAGCTGAAGAGTAGTCCTAAAAAGGCTACAAAAGGAACACAGCACAGATCTACATGTGGACAATCACCCACCCCTTTTGGTTTCCTCCTCCTTTTTGAAGTCCTTTGGGGAAAAGGGGGGGATTGTGGTGAGTCTTCCACAGCCCCCCCCCTCCCAGTTTGCAAAGGAAGCTGAAATAAAGAGGCAGAGGGAGCCTTGTGTTTATTATTATTATTATTATTATTATTATTATTATTATTATTATTTCTGATTAAAGAGGAATTCATTTGATCTCTCTGCCTCCTGCCAGGGGCTGAGGTGCCGCTATTGAGGTTAACGGTGCGGAAGAATACAAAAAAATTTCATTGAGGAGGATTATAAAAGTTACTAGCTGGAACATTAACAGAAGAGTAACTTGTAAAAAATGCAATATTACAATATTCACAAGGACGGTAGAGCGTGGTAAAGCTATAAAATTCAACATTAAAATCTTCTACAGCCTAGATAACCTAGTTAACAAACATTGCGTTGGAACTACTTTTTTCGCAGGGCCGAGGATGACGTTGCCCCGTCTGAAGCGCCTGAAGTCCTGGAGCCAGCGGGCGAGCGGTGCGGGGTGGAGGAGGCGGCGGCTCGTGGATGGGGAGGGTGTCCTGTGGTAGTTTCCCAACTGCACGAGAGCATCTGGGCAGCGAATGCGGGTCTCTGCCTGCAGAATCCAGAAGGGCCCCTTCGGCCCCTAAGAGCACAGGCGGGGCTCTCCAAGTACAAACAGGGGCGGGGCAAGGCAGCCATGACTTAGGCAGGCCTCTGAGGCCGGAGTGTGCAGGAAAGCCGAAAAATCGCCCCTGCTCAGTCCCAGTTTCCCCCAGACTCCCGCTTTTAACTTGGGCTAAAGCCGCGTTCGCCTGGCCCCGCCCCTTCTGGCGCACGAGGTTGTGGCCGCGCGATATAGGAGGGGAGGCTCCTAAAAAAATACAAAGGAACGCCGTGGAGGGCAGGCGAGTGCAACCTTTGAGTATTTTTTTCAAAGGGAGCAAGTGCACAGATTGGCAGAGGGCATCCACCCTCCAATGCCGTTTCAAAAGGTATATTGCTCCTCCCGCGGAAGGGACTTTATTCGTTTATGAAAAGTCATTTTTAAAAAATTAAAACGAAAACACACAGCCCCTCTCCACCTAGAGAGTCACTAGCCTCAAGTCACACGCATATCAAGACAGGCGCAGGCCGTGGAATCGCAGTTTCCCACCGCTGAAGTATTGAGGTTTAGTCACTCGGAGAGAACGGCGGTTCCCCACGAGAGACGCGCGATAGTTGCGTGTCCGCCCCCCCCCTATGGATTCACTGCTTGCAAGAGACTCTGAGGCCGCTACTGAGCTCTGGAGCAGCTGACCCGGAAAAGCCTGGGCGGGTGAGGAGTGGACAAGTGCAAGAGAGTCCGGGCTGGATCTTGGAGACCCACGACTCAGGGGCCATCTCAGGGAGTGGCCTTGCCCTTCCAGCTGCTCGAGTGTAGATGCGAAAAAGAAGACTTGGGGGTGGTGGTCGTGAGAATAACAACACGCTGCTACACGGGAAAGAATCTGCGTGTTTCTCCATTCACGTTCCCCACCAGACGCTGGCACCAACGCACACCCGGTCTTCTGTTCATTTCTAGTTTAAAGCAAAACAAAAAAACTTCCGATCGCCTAAGGCAGGTGTTTACAGTAACCTGCCATCGCAGGGAGGGAGCTGCAACAGTTCCCGGGGCGAAAAGGGAAATCTCCGGTTCCAGCCGGGTGGCGGATGACTAATACGGCCGGAAGTCGTATCTTTCGCTTGCTCCACTTCTGTTGTAACTTCTGCTTGTAACAAGATGCCAGCTTTTAAGTTACGCAGAACCCTTTCGCAGAAGCTGAGACTCAGACCTCAGGCAAGGGCTTAGTGCCGAAGGCTAGAGAGGATTCCGTGGCTTTATGCCTCACGAAAGAAAGACAAGGCACGGGGAGGGGAGGACCCCGGCAAGCCAGAAGCCTTGGAAGTGCGATTCTAGAATGGCGGGCGCGTATCCAAAACCGGGGGGGGGACTGATGCTGGTCTAATGGCCCAAAGAGAATAAACCTCCGCAACTGTGCTTTGTTCCTAGGAAAAGACGGCGGAGTAGGAGAGCTTTTAAAAGTGGTCTCTGCCCTGAGATATTCATAAAGCTGAATATGGAAGACAGTACGTATCTGCGGGTGGGTGGGTGGATTAATGGATCCAGCCCTAACCTATATCAATACCCAGTTGCAGCGATGCATGGTGCGTGGAACTCACGCCACGTGATCTCGTGGTCTCCTCTGCAAAAGCGTGGCTCTTCCCCCCAAAATGGGGGCCTTCTTCTGCGCATTTCTAATCACGACTCGATTCCTGCAGTGTAGCAAACTGAGGTCCCGGGACGTCGCTGGGGTTTACCTAGGAATAGCTTCTGGCTGGTCTGAATAAATGAATCCATGTGTTCGTCTTCGCGCGCGTGTGTGAGACAGGTGTTCGGAATGATTGGTCCAAAGTTAAAAGCTATGGGGTGCAAAGGGATACCAGTCCTCCCTTGCCCGGAGAAAGCGACTCTCTTTTTCATCTGTTTATCGTTCCACAGCACCCTCTCTCCAAAACCTCAGCCGTAGAATCTCTCCCTCTAGTAAGAATTAGGTAGGATCTGTCGCGGTTTAGAGCGGATCGTCTCTGTGCCCCTCTGGACGTGGGGTGTATGCATTTTGTTTGCACCAGAAAACTTGTTGTGGCGGTCTTTGTTTCCACTTTTTGACCCTCCACAGAATATTCTAATGTAAAACCAATGTCATTTCCTTCCGATTTCCATTATTTCTTTTCCTTTTGATATCGCCCCAATCTAAAGACGGAGGAGGAAGCAGAAGGGGGTAGAACTTGCATTCAAATCTGTGTAAATCCGAATGATTCTGAGAGCTGCGGTTGGCATTGACTTGCGGGGGGGGGGAAGCAATACTGCCATACTAACCGAGTCGTATCAAATGGAGAATCTTGGAAAGTTGCTTCGAAACTCTTGAGTTAATTCCAGAGATGTAAAGTGCTTCGGACTGACGGATCCAGCGCATCCCTATTTAGTACGTCAGAGAAAACGTTCTTAGCAGGGAAAATGTGTTTGCGAGAAAGGAAGAGAATGAATTCTGTCTTGTGAACTATTTCCTTCCTTCCGTTTTCTCTCCCTTTCTCAAGGTTTTCCATAGCAGGAATCGGGGAAGGGTGAGGGGGGAGAGAGGGGGGAGAGAAAGAGAGAGAGAGAATCGCTTTTAGCTGCTCCGAAGTGTGATTCAGTTCCCCGGGGAGTTGGCAGACAGTTTGTGGAGACGTTACTCCAGATTTTCAGACTATGATAAATACGATAATTTGTATAAAATTTGAATGGGTTCTTGTTTTCAGGGAGAATGCCTCCGATGATGAATGTTCCTGATTTTCAGATAGATGGCTGATAAAAAGTGTATTGAATTGTTGAAAGCGATTTTAATTTTAATTCTCTACCTGCAGATGTCTAATAATAATAATGTCTCCTAATAAAATAGGAAGGTGTCAGTTTAAGCAGCGGTATCGCGCTTGGCTTCCTCCTTCCTGTCCCCACACTGTGACAACATTAACCTCTTCTTATAAAAAAGCACATAAAATTATTATAATTACAGAGTTATTAATTTTAAAAAGAAGGTTAGCAGGATTTTTATGATTATTAATAGAGCTCACACATCTTACCCCTGGAAGTAAATCCCGGGTGCTAATTCTGTTATTAGATCGGAATTGTCTCTCAAGCTTTTAATTAGAACTGAAACCAAAAAGGGGCGCTAATTAAGCCTTCCGTCCCCCTCCCTTTGATGTTATTTAAAGCCACGAATTCCGGAGGATTGCGCAGGGGGGTGAGGAAGCCTGCGGAGCCCTGCGTTGGAAAGACGCTGCTTTGGCCCCGGGGATCTCGTCGCTTTGAATTTCAGTGGGTCCCGTCCCACGCGTGCCGCGGACCTGCCCAGAGGATAGTTCCTGGGGTATCCCCCTGGGGAGGCGTCAGCTGCCCAGGTCTAGTGCTTTAGGGCAGTGCTTGGCTGGGAATTGAGCTCATGGGGTCAACGCCAAGCGATGTAACAGGTTTGCATCCACGCCCCACATAATGAAAGCTGAAGTTGACGGCCAACACAAACTTCCCCGGAATCGCCCCCAAGGGGTTTTTTCACCCCAAACCTCCTCACTTTCCTGATGGTGTCATTGCTCCTTCCTCAGCACGCTTACTTGGGAGTAAGTCCCTTTGAGTTCAGCGGAGCTTACTTCGATTTTAAAGGCGGAAAGAATTAATTTCCCAACAAGTGTCCTTCGGGCTGGTACCTGCGGTGCGCAGCTGTGTTCCGTCGCAAACCACACAGATAAGATGGGGAGACACCAAAGGGGCACAGGAATGAGCTTTTCCCCACATGCCACTTTCCGAAATAGCGGCGCGGCTCACTTTGCCCAACATGCCCATCCTAAACGCACATTCTCTGAAGGGAGCCCTGCTGATTAGGATTGTACCTAACTTTCACGGAAGCATGCGTCGGATTGCAGCCTGAATGTAATTTTCAGACTCCGATTCAGTACTGTGTCCAACAATGGAGAGGGGTGGGATGAGGTCAGCCACTTGTCGGGGTGTGCTTGTCTCCCCCCCCCCATGGCGCCGCCTATCCCTGACAGCCAGTAACTTAAACAAGTCCCAAAGCAAAAAGGAAACAGACCAAGGATTTCGGCTGGGGGAAAAAAGTGGGGGGGGGGGACGTCTCGTGCGGAGTTTGAGAAAACTTTATGCCGGACAGAGGCGCTAAGTTGATGTTTCCAGATCGGAGAAAAGACTGGAGGCATTGGACGGAAGTTCGTGTCAAAAAATGCCCTGACAGAAGTGGAAAGTTGTTGATGCTGTTACACTCCAAACCACTAGGCGCTGTAGAAAATATTAAAAGACAAATCGCCGCAGACAGGAAAGAGAAAGAAGGTAAAAGAGAAATGAGGTCAATCGAACAAGAAAAGAGGGTTTAAAAGTCTTGAGGAGAGTTCCAGGAGGCCAGATTGAGGCTATTCTTCCCCCCCGCCCCCCCCCCAAAATAGAGTGTTGTAGCAACTTCAAGAGTTGACACACTTATTGTGGCACAATCTTGCGTGCCCTGGAGGCCACTTCGCAGTACAGGCGCAGAGGGGTGGGGGAAATGAGCCCAACCCAGAATACAGAGTCTGTAACACAGACAGAGACATAGTGGGAACACGACATGTGTGCACACATCCGTTTCCACCCACAAGTATACCCTCGAGGACACATTATACCCACACTTGCTTACCGATACACAGCGAGGGAGGGTGCTCTGTGAATACATATGGTGGGTGGTTTGCCTGTTTGTTTTTAAATGTCTATGTTCCCCCCCCATCACAATTATCCCAAAGACGACTGATCCGGAGGACGTTTTGAAAGCCTCCAGAGTGTTTGCCTAGAGACTAAAGGATTTCTCAGCCTTTAGCAGCCCTCTGAAAATTCACCGTGGACACACACCCCAATTCCTGAAGGAAACATTGTTCAAGTCCCTTGACGTGTCCTCTGCTTTTCAGCCTAGCTTGGAGTTTGGGGAAAGTGTGTAAGAGGAAAAGACGCGCAAGGGAAGCTGCCGGTAGCCTGCCCGCTGCCCTCGCTCGGCCTTCCGCCTCCGCCTGTCTCTCCTCGCCACCCCCGTTGCTCCCCGTGGCTGGAAAAAGCAACTGCTGGAGCCGGGCGAACTTTGGCCACTTAACTTGCACGCCAGGCCGCCGCCCGCCATCGCCCACTCACCCCTCTTGCTCCCAGCCTTACTGGGTTGAAGAGGGCTTGGCTGGTGGGAGCCCCGGGCCTGGCCACTCGCCCCTTGCGGCCGCCTCCATGTGCCCCCATCTGCTACAGGGCTTGACGATGCCCTCTCCGCGTGGAGGCAGGCGGCCTCCTCCTTGGGGAGGAAGTTCTGCTGAATTCCGTGGGGCTTCCTTACTTCCACGAGATCAGGCTCGGTTTGCAGAAAATATGGGCGTGCGTGGGTGCGAGATGTGCCTCTAGCAACCCTGCGGGCGCGCGTCAGTTCAGCCCCCGGCGCAACTGGCTTGCGAGGCAGAGGCGCTCTGGGTTTGTCAAGATCACCTCTCGCTGTCTGCTTGAACACTGGGGGCGGCGGTGATAGCTGGCTATTTATGGGATTAATTTCTGTACTCATCATTACATACAACTTTCGGGGGGACACCTGGTCTTCCCAATCACAGTGTCCTGGCGTTGTAAATCCACGCTAAACAGCAACAGATCGATCTTTTCCTCCCCAAGAACCTGGAAAGCCTTCTCAAAATGAATTCCGGCAGCAGCTGGCGCCCCGTCCCCAGCCGAGATCGTTCGACCTGAGGTTCCTTTCAGCGCGATCAACAACCCAGCGAAGCCGGAAGAGAAGAAGACGGTTCCCGACAGCCTAGTAGAAGCCAGGGAGACCCACTCAAGTAGTCAGTCCGCCCAGGGTTAGGAGTTGGGGAGAGATTGCGGCCAGGAAAAGAACCTGTTTTCAGTAGCAGGTCAACAGCTCTGAAATAGATGACCGTAGAAATTTAAAAAAAGAAGAACGTGCCGTGGAATACGTGCAGCAGCGACGTGCGGCAGGTGAGGCAGAATGATCCTACCCTAGTTCATTGAAAAGTGCCTCCACTACTGCTTCAGTAGCTGTGATCCTGCAAACACTTACAACCCAGGGGCTTCAACCGCTCAAAGCCGCTGAATTGTAAGTATTTGCGTGATCACCGCAGTGGGGCACTTGTCAGAGAACTCCGATAGGGCGGTTCTGTCTCACCTGCCGCACTCTCACCGCCCGCTGACGTGCAGGGTATTGTTTCCACGCCCAAATGAGAAATGTCAATCTAATGTCACCGCCCGCTCACCCCGGTCATACACTTGGGATAAGAGGAAGAATTTGTTGAGTAATTCGGCTGGATCGTGGCCTAGCCTAGCGCACACTTAGATAACGAAAAGAAGCGCAGATTAATGGAGAGGCCGGATTATCAATGCCCCTTAAAGAACTCCGTTCCCCGGACAGGAAGAACAGACAAGAGTTTTATGCAAGGTCTTGAATCTAAAGGACAACCAGAGTCCCGGGGAGGGGGAGCGGAGGGGAGAGAGGAAAAAGGCCAGTCAAGCCGGCTGCGTGGCTGTCCGCTTTGCAGTTGGGACTCACTTGGCCAAAGTTCACCCAGCTCAGGCAATTTCCAGCTGTAGGCTGCAGTGTTGATTTCTGACAGCCTTGTTTGCCGGCAGTACTTGGGTTGAAAGTTCTTTAGAGCATGTTCTGAAGTCTTAATGTGGTCTTGTTATACCTTCACACACTTCAACGTCTTTAGCGGACGGATCTGTTCCCCATGATTTCGGCGAATGAGTCTGGATGTGAGTCTGACAGCCCAACCCTATGCGTGTCTACTCAGAAGGAAGTCCCCTTGTTTCGAATGCGGCTTACTCCCAAGAAAGTTTGTATAGGATTGCAGCCTTGCAGCCCAATCCTATTCATGTCTACCCATTATAGCCAATGGGACTTACTCCCAGGTAAGTGTGGATAGAATTCCAACCTTAATCTGCAGAGTGTGAATTATGCAGTTACTAAAGGTATTTACTACTGGTACTGCTACAGGGGTTACAGCACTTATTGCAGAAGAACCGGTCGTCGATTGTTTTTCCTGCTGCTTTTGAGTGTAACTGTTTTGTGTGTTCCGAGCCTGTGGTTGAAGGAATCCTGGAATCCAAAAGACTAAAACGTGCACGATTTACCTAGGAATAAGTCCCACCTGGGAATAAGTCCAAATTTGCTTTGAGATTACACAGGATCTCGCTTTAAGGATGCATTCCTAGGCATACTTACCTGGGAGCAGTTTTCTTTGCCTACAGTGGGATTTACTTCTAAAGAAACATGCTACAATGCCCGGTTAGGCCACAATTCTCAATTCGCTTGCTTGGAAGTAAATCCGATTCAGTACAACTGATATTTTTCCATATCCAGTTGTTCGGGGTGACAGTTGTGTGAACGCCGTCTGAATTAAGATTAACTCGTGTAACCGCCCTTCGCTGTTATTCAACTTTGGGGCAAAATGAATGTTACACCATTACGTCCGTTTTAAAGAGATGAAAAACTTTTCTCTCCAATAAATACTTTAGGCATATTAAATGCAGCTTCAATTGCGCTACTCAGTTGCGCAGTTTGAAAAGTTTATGATTAGGGTCTGTGGGTTTTTGAATGGTATTGCTTTAAATAAACCGACTGGTCCTGTGCTGGTTAAAGCACGTGTGCTGAGCAATAAGTCCGATTGAACTGGGTGGCATTTCTTTTTGATGAGCCGTGTTAGCTTTCTGTCACATGCATTCTGTCTTATCTCAGGTGGGTTGTCTTCGAAGGCCTCAAGATACACAAATGCTTTCCCCACCTCCACCACACCCAAGATCGCCTGTATTGCGCAGGCAGGCTCACCGATTACTGTCAGCAAAGGGGACGCCGCCGATTTGTAACCCACCAAGACCCATTGACTCCAGAAGAGCCCCACCCATCTCAACAGCACTCCGTTGGGGTCAGTGAAATCACCGTGAGGACCCTCCTTTTACATCTACAGTTACCAGTGACCTGCCGCATACGGTTCTTGTAAGGACGAAAAAGAACTCTGCCTTCACGCAACCCCTCCTGTAGAACGAGAAAATTGTGATGTTCTTTTCATGATTAAGACGCTAAAACAAGGCCTACCAACCCCCACTCTGCACCTTTCTGTTCCTGTTTTGGTCATCCACGCTCTCCCTGATTTTTCCATTTTATATTCCAGACTTTTTAAATTGTATGGTTAATATTAACGTTTTTCCCCCTCTCCTTCTTAGTGTGTGCCGACTCGCTCTCTTTCGTGTTCTGTTCAATTGGGTATTCTGCCAAACTCGATCGAGGACTCTGAATCCACGGCCCCAGCCACAGGATCGACGTCCAGGAGGCCACAGAGAAAAAGAAACTTGGAATTCTCTCTCTCTCTCTCTCTCTCTCTCTCTCTCTCTCTCTCTCCCCCGCCCCCGCAGGCAATACCTGGCCTATTTAAGAAAAGGAATGTTAAAAAATGGTAAATGAAAACCAGGGCTCATTTTTGTTCTCTCCCATCGTGGGGAAGCGCCCTTGTGCCTTGCGCCTATTAGAGCTTCCGTGTGTCGTTTGCGCACTTTGATAGGGAGCCAGTCCAGCAAGCACAACGCCTAGGAACGGGCTACACGTGTTTGCCGCTTTGGAAGAGCACATCCGTGGCCGCGTCCCCCAAGGCGATCGGGCTGAGACTGAGCGCTCTCCGTACAGCCAGGGGCGGGCGTCGTCCGCTTCTAGAGACGGGTGATACCTTGCCTGTCGAATAACTTGAAGAGAGGGCCAAAACAGTGTTCGCCTCCAAGCCTCCAGCACAGCCATCCTTCCCCTGCATGCGGAAAGCCCGCGGGGTGCGGGGAGGGAGAGCGAGAGAGAGAGCGCTTGCTCTTTCCCCAGCAGTTGCGTCTCTCCGTTGGCGTCGTACCGTTGGAAGCGCGCCCCGGTGGCGGGCAGGTGCGACTTTTGCAAGACGTGTTGCGAATCCCTGTGTCGGGACTCTCAGAGCAGTCCTCCCTCGGGTCGAAGCCGTTTTCACACGTGCCAAGTAGACCCCGTCCTCGAACATGCGGCGAAAAGGCAAGACGCGCGGACTTTCTGAAAGTCCTGCTGAGGCCTTTGGATCTGCCAAAGTTGCCAGGAAGGAGCCACTTCTCAGAGCTCCTGCACCCCGCCCCGACCGAGACCAGCTTCCGGAAGTGGCACGAGGCGCTTCGTGGGCACCGTGGCTCTGGCTCGTCACCGTAGGCATATATGTGTGCATGTCAGTGTGCCATTTGTTCCGCTCGTCTGCCCGCGCCAGGAGGGTGACTTGTGTGGCGTGGTCACAACAACCTCTCCAACCAGCCCTGCTAGCCCTACCCACTGCTTTCTCCCTGCCCTTTCTCCCCAACCAGTTCGGCTCTTTGCTGCCGCCGTTCACGCCACCAATTGCGAGCTGTTTCGACCCGTTTGCAGCTCCAGAACCTCCGGGGCAAGTGCGATGGGGCAACCGCCCTCCCTCCCTTTTCCTTTCAGCGAACTGATGCACCCTTTAAAGCACCCCTGGGAAATCTTATTGATTACATTTATATCCCGCTATTCCTTTCTTCCAAGGGGGCTAGAGGGCGACGTGGACGGGATCGCTCGCCCTCTCCCTAGAACATCCCGCTGAGGTCGCTGATGATGAGAGATCCATCACCATAGTTCCTATGACTATGAATAGTTTAGAATAGTTCTACACCGCGTGCAACATACGATTCAAAGGATCGCCCAGGAGAAGGTGGTTCCCTGTCCGCAAGGAGATCGCAGTCTAAAAAGACGCCCAAGGGTGACACTGCCAGCGGCCGCCACAGGGAGGCAGACTTCGCGGCTGCGGTGATTGGGGACATAAGCTGCCCCACGGGCACTCAGTGGCGCCCTGGCGAAGTGCGGATTTGAACCGCCTAGCTCGACCCTGTTGCCACCACACTACGCAGGTTTTCTTGGTTTGTAAAGCTGGCTACCCAGGCCTGGTTGGCACGTACAGCACCTCCTTTCTCACTCCAACAAAGCGATTTCCTCCCATTCTGGAGGAATGGAGTTTCAGCAACTCAGCCTAATGGTCCCACCTCACAGGGTTGTTGTGAAACTAAAATGAGGGCGGGAAGAATCACCCTAGCTCCTTGGATAATAATCACAGTAACTGACTTGCGATTGTGGCTGGGAGAGTCTGGAACTTCAGAGGGCAGTTCTTCCCCTAGATCTCCTCCGCCCCCCTTGCTGTAAAGCTGTATCTCATTCTCTCCCTTCCCCAAACTCTGTTTTGCGACTTGGTGACAAGGGTCCGTTGGCTATCGGACTCCGTTGCGGGGCAGCCTGGATTCCTCCCAGAAGCGGGCGAGTTATCCCACTTCGAAAGGCCAGGCGGTGCCCGCTCACCTTTTCATCCCTCCTCCGGAGCTCCTCATTTCCCTGGGAACTTTTCTCGTCTAGAGTTAACTATTAACCGATGCAGAACAGGCAATTTTCTTGGGAATGTGAACTATTTCCTTTATACTGCAGATAGATGGGGCGAGTGATTAATATGTAGATATATATTTCAAAGAGATCGCCAATGTTTTATGTTTAGCGCTCTCTCTCTCTCTCTCTCTCTCTCTCTCTCTCTGTGTGTGTGTGTGTGTGTGTGTGTGTGTGTGTGTGTGTGAGTGAGTGAGTGAGTGAGTGAGTGAGTGAGTGAGAGGGAGGGAGATCCCTAGAGAGACAAGTCCATGCAAAGACCCATAGAACACCAACCCAAATGACCTGCGCAACCATTAATTCGGGTTGTCATGTTCTTTCGGCGTAACTTAAAAGCGCTTTATTTTAAAGGAACGGTTTTGATTTAGTCTTTGCCTTGCAGCATATCTGTACATCGAAGGCTGTTAGCTCCGAGGAAAGTACAGACAGTCGGGATGGGTCCTTCCTCCATGGATTCACCATGGAGGTGGCCCGTGTCCCCGACTCCGAACATTCTTGGTCGCTCGGGGAAGCAAAGAGGGACTCCCACGCCTGTTTGCCTTGCCTTCTAGACCGAGTCTAGGGCGAGGCGAGGCGAGGACTCCTCACCTGGCCTTTTGCGCGGGGGCGAATGATACGCGCGTTGCCCAGGACTTGCGGGCGCAGGAGCAGGTCGGGCCTGCAACGGGGAATAGGGGGCGCCGTAAGTCCCACTTTCGCAGGTGCTTTGCTCCCTCACTACGTTTAGTATTAATTAAAAGCGGCATCTTTTAATTACGGTGGAGTTCTGTTTGTACACAAATCGCCGTTTAGTGAGTTTTGCAAACCAGCGAATCCTGCCTCTCTCCCGCTCCTCTTTCTTCTCCGGGATGCTCCAAGCCTACGACCCAGAGCGGCCGATCCACAACCTCGGGAGGTTGAAATTAATTACATGTCAACGGGGAGTGGATCAGGTTGCGACAGATGAAACCCAATCGCGACGGTGTCTGGTCCGAAGGGGAGCCCCTTCCTCCCACTTCCCAGGCACTGAAATAGCTCTTCGGGATGAAGTGGGGCTGGCTGGCTACAGAGTAGAGGGGCATCGCAAGCAAACAGGGGGAGGGATTCTACAGAATCGTGGGGGCTCCTCATGAACTGCTGCCAAGGAACCCCTTCTTGGCTTGCCCCCCACTTCCCCATTTTCCCATTTTCTGCCTTCCATTTTGTCTTTCTAGCTTTCCTGATTCCCCTGCATGGGCTCTTGCTTGCTTTCTCTTCCCTGCTTTCTTCTCCTTTCTTCTGCCATCCTCCTTAATCCAACCCATTTTCTTTCACAAGGATAGAGGTACAGTATAGGAAGTTCTAACTGGCTGATGTCAGGCAGCTCTCTCTCTCTCTCTCTCTCTCTCTCTCTCTCTCTCTCTCTCTCTCATGCAGCCTAGCGTGACGGATTAAACATCAACTAGTTAAATAAAAATTAATATCAACTGCCTCCTAACTTCTAATGTCATGTTGTTTATAACTAATGAACTGATTAGGGGATAAACACATCAGGAAGACGTTTCTGCTCTTCTGCTCTTCGCCAGAGACAGCGGATTCAAACAGCCGCGCTCCCAGCGGTTCCTGCCAGGGCCCCCCCCCCACTTTCCAGCCAGGCAGAGGGGGCAGGTGGGGAGGGATACGCTAGAGTCGGGGAAGGACGACCAAGGGGCCCTGACTGAGTTTCGAGGAATCCTGCGGGCTGTATTGAACATTGCCCAGCCTTCCCCCTAACCGTAACGCCCTGACACGCTTGGAGAGAGGGCAGGAGATCCTCACCCCTCCTCAGGATGCCTGTTCGCACCTGCGCTTGTTTTCAAGCTGGATCCTCTTGAGCAGGTCCTCTGCACACGTGGCTGTATCACTATTAGTATTTTTTTTAAGCTGGCCACTCTTCTTCCCCTCCAACGTGCTCCTCGGATTAGCCCAGCATGGGCTAGCCCAGCATGGAGCGGGTTCGGTGTCACTTGGCCGTAAATTGGTTCGAAACTTCAGCCTCCGTTCCTGCGCTGCCTTGGCTGCCTTGTGAGTCGGGGGAGCAAAGTCTGCCCCCTTTGCCCTTTCGGTCGGCCCCCACCCCCCAAGATGACAACGGTAGTCGTTCTCCCTCTCTTTCCAAAGACAGAGTAATAGCAAGGAGGAACCCCCGGCGTTGCAAGCACAGTTTGTCCCGCACCTCGTCGGGTTGACAAGACAATAATAACAGGGGAAGCATTTTAAAGCCAATTTAGCAAATACAGAAATGTAATTTTAATGAAGAATCGATGGGCGAATGGTTCATTTTTCCAAGTGTACCTTGTTGGAGCTGAGAGACTTTCAATCAATGGGGAGATGGAGGGGAGAGAACGAGGAAGGATGGGCTCGGAGGAACTGCTGCCTTGAGGACCGCCAGGTCGTGGCTGCTCACAAGCCAGAGGATTTTAGGCAAGAGGGACGGGAGTCTTTGGGCTTCGAGAATGCGGCCCTGCCGGGATCGCCCAGAAAACAGGAGAGAAGGCCCGGCCAAGAAGTTGCCCGGCACCTCCCTGCTTCCAGACGCCACCTGCCTTTTCGGAAAGGAAAAGATAGAGAGACTGCCCAGAAAGAGACTCCCCAGACAGAAGACTGTCCAGAAAGACTTCCTCCCCAAAACGCCTGTCTGAGGGCACACTCCTAACCAACTTTCCAGCACTGACATAACTGGGCCAATGAGGCATCCTGCAGGTGGGGGCAGTCACAGGGGTAAGGGGATGTTTGTTCCCTTACCTCGCATCTGCACCCTTACCCGGTGCTGGAACGTTGGTTAGGATTGCACCCTGAAGTTGGGGGAGGGGTTGATAACTTTCTTGACAGTGGGCTTCTTTTGCCCCTTCCTCTTCAGGAAGTGGGGAGAGGAGAGGGCTGGGCCCCGGCTGAATCAACCCCAGCAGCAGCCTTCTGCTCCTTCCAACAGCCAAGCCACAAAGTCCTTCAAGTGACTGTCAAGTTTGCTTAGGCGCTGCCGAGGAAGTGAGTTTGCATTTCACTTTCCGCAGCGGGACTGGACCTCGCCCCCCCTCCCTTCTAGGCATGCCGAGCTGCTGCTGCCTGACCTCTTCTCCCAAAATCCTTCCCAGGGTCTCTTCATTTTGTGCCTCTCCCATTCCCAAACTTTTTGTTCTACCCTCTGCAAAGAAGCGCGCGTCAGTTCTTGCAGGGAGCGGCCGGCACGGGGGGGGGGGGCGCAGAATCTGGGACAGGCAGTTCGAAGGGAGTGACTTGAGGGGCATTTGGCAAGGCACGGAAGTCGCCTTCTTCTCTTCCCCCCGCTCCAGCCAGCAGGCTTCAGGAAAGGCCTACCGTTCGATCCTGCATGTTTTGTACCCCAAGTCCCCACCCCTCGCACACAGCCCCTCACGCTGCCGAAACTGCCACGGCGCCCCCAAGTCCCGGCCCAGGTGAGCGCCTCTCCTTTCAGGCAGAAGACGCTGCAAAGTATTTTCCCTTCCTCTTGAGCTACTCCAGGTTCAGTGGAGCGGCAGGCTCCTTCTTCCGCTCTTTTTTTTTCCTGGTGGAGGGGGGAGAAAAGGGAAGAGAAGGAACCCCCCCCCCTCGTTATCTAAACCGTTTAGTTTTGGGTGATTGCGCCGAGATCTCCAAAGTCAGCGGGGGAAGCTCGCAAGACGGCCAAGCGAGGCGGTCGGCAGAGGAGCGGCGAGCGAAAGGCCGCGGCCGATCTGCCGGGCTGAGCTAGGCGGTCCAAGCAGGGAGACGCACCATTAGGCAAGGCGGGAATGGCTCACCGCTCCGGCGGGAGTGCAGGTAAAGGGGTAGGGGTGGGGGGGGGAGAGGGGCGGCAGGCAGGTGGCTGGCCTGGACGCCGGGGCTTCGCTGCATATTCACAAGGAAGGCCGACTCCAGCAGGCCCCCAGGGGCCAGCGGGGAGTGAGGGAGCGCGCCCGCCCAGCTTGAAAGGGCCCTTCGCTCTTCCCCCGCGAGATTTTCAGTGCGCACTAGGCAGCCTACAGGTCTGCGGCGAGTCAGGTCTCAACTCTGGTCCTCCCAGATTCAGAACCTTCCTATCGGTGGCCCCCGAGCAAAATGAATTAATGAGTTCTTCGGAAACGTTCGATTTCCTTGGTGGACCCCCTTCCTCCCCACCCCCTTTCATTCTCTACCAATACCCGTCTTTTGCCCGAAGGGTTTATTTGCCTGGAGACCCTGAAAGCCAACGGTGCTCTCCCGTGGTGGTGCTGGTGATGCCTCTCTAGCCCGATTCACAGCACACCTGCTACAGTGGGTGGGCTGAGCTCGGAGGTGCTCCTAAATATATGTGAGCAGAAGGAAGCCCTGAGGATTAAAACGAGGGGGCATTTAGCTATGCCTATGTTAAATCACAGTGGGTGGGACTCACAATTTGGTCACGCCACCGAAATCCTTATCTTCAGGCCCATTTTATTCTAGAGTGTTGCTGTATCCTGTCGTCCAAACTAACATGCCACTTAAACCTAAACTCTGGTCTGGATCTGAGACTGAAAAATCTATAATCTCCCCCAAGCAGGAGTTTTGGCTACCTACAGTGTGGATCAGGCTTGCCAGCCAGCTGAGCTCTTGATGTGTCGTCATGGGGCAAGAGGAGGGGTGGAGAATGCACTCAGGACAGCCGGAGGTTGCAAAGGGACCCTTTGAGAAAGTGTGTGTGTGGGGGGGAGGGGGTTCCTTGGCTTCCGCTTGCAGGATAACGGGCACGTGGACGCCCGGAGTAAACACTTGGACGCCTTTGTGGAACTGGGGAATCAATTGAAGGATGTGCTGAGTGTGAGCAAACAGAGCTCCCAAGGATGCTCAATCTGAGCCCTTCCCGGGGGCACAATGTGGCTTGTTGGTCCCTCGAAGGCTTTCGCTGGCGCAAAGTCCAGTTAAGTAGGCACTTTCAGTGTGTGGTGGACATAGAGGAGGAGGGCAGGGCAAATCCAAGCTCCTGGCCCGAACGCCTCGCAATAGGACCAAACAGCCTGAACTATAAGTTTAGGCAGGTAGCTTAAGTGCTGTTAAGAGTCAAGGGCGTGTTAAGATAGAGCCATGTTTAAAATGAGTGTGGGGGCGTGGGGGAGGCTTTTAGTATGTATTCACCACTTATTGGAGTGAGGTTCCTCAAAATATAGAAAATACATGTTTATATTTCCGGACATATTGACATATGATAATGTGATCATGTACTCAAACGCAGCATGAGGGAACTACATGAGGGAATCTAGAACTGATTGCACTGAATTGCAACAGAGATATTTTGGATGGAGACACCCCAGATAACTTTTCTGATTCAATGTAGGGTCAGGATAGGCACTGATAAAATACAGCCAGAGACCCTTAAAACACTGGCACATATGTGTATTTCTCTCTCTCTCTCTCTCTCTCTCTCTCTCTCTGTGTGTGTGTGTGTGTGTGTGTGTGTGTGTGTGTGTGTGTGTGTGT
>JAJKFI010000034.1:9896822-9929640 GCA_029204185.1 Lerista edwardsae
TCTCTCTCTCTCTCTCTCTCTCTCTCTCTCTCTCTCTCTCTCTCTCTCTCTCTCTCTCTCTCTCTTGGGGACCAAGCGCTTCCTGGAGAAAGTGTGGCTGCGTAAGTCGGCTGGTCTCCAGATCTGTGTTTCCTCGTCGCCAAATTTCACCCGAAAATGTATGCCGGGGGATCCTGGGAAGGGGCCGGGGGCGGATCCACACCGCGGCCGTTTGTCCTTCACAAGTCCGGTCAGCAGTGGACTTCCCTCCCTCCCTCCCTTCTCCACCCCCTCATTCCCACAATCAGAACCATTGTCTGCTAAATATAGGATCAGCTGTTATAAACCTGGTCCAAGAGAGAATGAGCTCTCCGATGGCGGCGCGGGGTGGGGGTGGGGCACGGAACAGTAGCCTCCTAGGCGTAGAGGCCCGGGGGGCTCTCTGATGATGCAGCGGTTGGAGTCCCTTGCTGGGGTTTAAAATTGTCCAGGGGGATTTGGAAGTAGTGGATGGGTCGGGTCGGGTCGGGTCGGGTCGTTGCTCCCCTAGCCCCGCTCTCCCATAGGCCACAAGCCCTCAGGTCTGTGGAAGAATTACAGTTAAATTCCAAGGGATGTGGAAGTTAAGTGTGTGTGTGGGGGGGGGGGGAATGAGGATAAATTCAGTTTTTGATGCGATCTCTATGCCTTTTCTGGGGGGGCCCGCAAACACAGGTGTGTGCTCACGCTATTCAGAGACTATTCAGCAGTAGGTAAAATTGCTGCAGCTTCTGGGTGGGAGGTGAAGTTAAAATCCGGTTAGTTTGAAACTTTTTCCTTGATCTGCTTCTGGAAGTTGCACAAAAAGCAAACCGCAGAGCGCCATCTACAGGCGCCGCGTGAGAAGGGCCCCGTCCTCTTTCTCTGCGCGGTGGGGATTTAATTTGGTTCAGAACGAATCGTGTTTTCCACCTGTATCCAGAGCAGGGTCCCAAGCTCAGCCCTCCTGCGCCACCACCCTGACTCCAACTCCGCCCTGATCTGGAGCGGGGAGGGAGGAATTCCTTCTTTGATCTACAGTTTCAGCTGCTGTCCTCAAAGGAGTTAGTGAAAAAGTCTGAAGTGGGTGGAGGAAATTCAGTCTGGGATGGGAAAGGAAAGAAAAAAAAACCCAGATACAATATCAAACGGCAGTCAGGTGTGCGCCAAAAAGACCTGTGTGGGAGGAAAAGAACAGTGTGTATCAATATAAAATTCAGTGAGAAAATGTTTACCGACAAATGGTAGAAATTATGTTCTATATGTCAATAAGCAGCGACTTGCAGCTCAGGCAGTCACGAATTCGAATATTTCAGCCCGTTTAGCCCCGTCAACCACAAGGATCTAAATTTATCCTACCCCACCCCAATTTGTAGAACAGGCCCTTCTCTCATCCAGTTCAAGCGGAGTGCTGGGATTTAATACGGGTCCTTTCTCTGCTGTGGCTCGGACTGTGACGCTGGCACTGGGGGTGTCTGACCAGCTGGGAAACGATAGAAATCCGTACAGAATTTTTTATTATTATTATTAATTTCACCGTAGAAGACAGTGGCCAAAAAACATTGTTTCCAAAGCTTTTGTAAACACAGGGAGGAAGAGAGACGAGAAAGAGATAAAACATCAGCTTAAGTGCCAATTTGATTTATGAGACGAGGGAAAATATTTCATCAAGGAGATTCTTGACTTAACTGGTTATTAAACAAAGAGGTTAGTTTGTGACAGATAAGCGCAGAGGTGGGAAGGATGGATCAAAGAAGGCAGAGGAAAGACTGAGCGGCGTTTCGCCTAATGATAAAACGTCGGGAATGGAACCAAAATGGAGCGGAGTGAACCGCAAATGGGCAGATATTCACATCTGTCTATTTATTAACCTCAGGTCGATGACTCTTTTCTGCTTCCTGTACGTGTTTCTGAGGTCAAAGCCATCGCCTTTAATTTCAGATCAGTTTGTGAAATACATGCTAAATCACTTCCCTGTACAAAATAAAATTTAATAAATAAATTTCCCAGGAGAGGGGGAAAAAAAGACAAGAAAAAATGAAGACAGAAAAAATAGATACACATAGGTTTATTTAAAAAAAAATTACAAAAAATTAGCAACAAAATAAAAATGCGGACTCCGGGATGTTTTAATACATTCGTGGCACAATCATGTGGGGCACTGGGCGTTTTGCACGTGAAAAAGCTGAGGTCCTCAATATGCTTGTTTGGAAGCAAGTGCCACTGAACACAGTGGGATTTACTTCCGAGTAAGCGTGAATGATTGGATGGTCAACTGCAAATGGTACAAAAAGGAGATTCCTTCACCCCACCCCACCTCACCCCTTTGGCACCTCGTATGCTGCTCGATCCCCTATCCGTTTAAGCAGAAGTAGTTGGGTTTGAGGCAGTTGAACCCGCTTGCCCGAAAGCCGCTCAGCAGCGATCCACAACAACCCCCGCTGTCTGAGATCAGTCCCCTGAACTTCGAGGGCCTCGTCCCAAGTGATGTCGTTTGAGAGACGGGGCAGACGTCTTTCTGCTCCCCTTTGGCGATCGCCAGCCGGCCTGCGACCGAGTTAAGGAGGAGGACTTGGGAGTTTCAGTCGGTTCAGTCTGAATTACTGGCCAGGCAGGCTGCGAAGCCGAGTATTTCGGCTTAAGTGGCTTGTGGAGCCGCGGGAGGCGGGGCGGCTGAGATTCTGACCATTTTATTGGGCTGCCAGGACCAAAATTGTTAAGGCAAAGAAGGCCTCTCACTTTAAAACAAATAATGGCGGCGGGGAAACTGTGTTGGTTTCCCCCCCCCCAACACACACACACACACACACACACACACACACACACACAGAGCCGGTGAGTATTAAATATGAAAGTCTCCACCTCACTCCACAGAAAACAAAGCAGCGAAGATTGTGCCTGGCTAGGCAAGGTGTTCCTTGCCTTATTCCATTCCTTTACCAAGAGTTGATCCTATCTGCTAGTTTTCATGGGCCTCCCGCCCAGCCCCTCTCCTCCTCCTCCCCGTTCCCTGATCTGTTCCTTCCACCACCACCACCACGCGAACACACACGCACAATTCCCCCCCCCCCTCTTTTTGCGGGGCTTGGCATGACAGACCGACGGACCTCCTCGCAGGGTCTTCGGCGCTGCGCGTTGGCGAATCAGAGAGTGTTGGAATCTATTGCCTTTGTCTGACAAGTCATCCATCTCTCTGCCCGGCGAAAAGGGGGAGGGCGAGCGCGGGAGGGGAGGGGGTGGAGGTGTGTGTGCCTGCGAGTGTGTGTGTGTGTGAGAGTGTGTGAGTGGGGGGGTGCGATCTGGAGGGGGGTTTGCCGCTTTTAGAGAGAGACACACTGGCAGTGGAAGCTCCATTCTCCAGGCACCGCTCGTGGCAAGCACATCCCCACCTTGTGCAAAAAAATACCCAAAAATAAAAAAATAAAGAGGAGGGGAGGGGGAGGAAAAAGTCTGGCAGGAGCAGGAGGAGCCGAGCCGGGCTTGCTTCCTTCGCCCTCTGCCTGGGGAACCTGGAGCAGCAGAGGCAGCGGCTGCCAGGGGAGGGAGTTCCTGGCCGATCGCTCCCGGATTTGCCACTCCGCCTCGAACTTAGCTGAACTGAAGAGCGGCGCCGGCTTGGACGAGGAGGACGGAAGGAAGGAAGGAGCGAGCGAGCGAGCGAGCGCCGGTCCGCTCCTCGCCGAGCGACGAGGGCCCCCGCCATGCCTTGCACCTGCCCCGGCTCCGCCGCCAGCCGCTGCGCCCGGGGACTGTGAGCGCCGGAGGAAAGTTCCTGCCCAGGACGGGGCTGCGGGGAGGGAAGGGGGGCGTCCGGCCCCACCTCGGCGCGCTCTGCCCTCCGCCGCCGCCGCCTGCTTCGGAGCCTCCGCCTGATTCTCCCCCAAGTCCTGAAGTTGAGTCTGCGAGGCGACACGGCGGCTTCAGCCGACTTCTTCCCCTTCCTCTGCCTCCCCATGGATATGCACTGCAAAGCAGACCCCTTCTCCGCCATGCACCGTGAGTACCGACCGCAGCCCTCCTTGTCACCTCGCCTCGTCCCCGACCGGCCTGCCCTCCCGCCCTCCCTGCTCCCCTCTTGCCCAGGCTCCGTCGCAACCCCCTCCCCCGTGGAAGGTTAGTCGGGAGGAAGGCCAGCCAGGCAGCATTTTCCCCCTTTTTCTCGGGGTGGGACGCCTCGGTAGAAGGGAGCCCGCCGCACCCCAAATTCCTGGAGTCGCCGGTCTTCAAGGAGGGGACAGGGATGCCCTTTGCTCTCCCCGTAACTCTTTTTCCGATCTAAAGATTCCAATCTGCTATTTAAAACAGTCACAAGGACGGCTTCCTTTTAAAATTCAACATATAAATAGACATAATATAACGTCTCTGTATAAATACATATCTCTAAACAATCTAAATTTTCTGTTATCTAATTGCTCCTTAGTGGAAAGAGCGAAAATGTCATTCTGACAAGAGCCACGATGCATTCTTTAAAAGGATTTTGAGCTGTAAAATTGCCTTGCCTTTTCTTAAGTTTTTTTTTTTTTTTTTTTTTTTTTGGAGGGGCTCCTCTTTGACTGTTGCATGCATATTTTCCCCTTTTCTGGCCTATGTTTGAAACACATTTTTGACACATAGGCAGAAGATTTCTGAATCTTTTCAGCCTATCACAAATCAAAGAGAGAAACAAACAAAACAAAAAAACCCAACATCAAACCAGAATCTTGATCTTTATTACTGCGATGAAGTTCCGCTCCGTAGTAGTCAAAAATGCAAGGAGGTAAACAATTCTGGCTTTTGAACCTTCTAATGGAACTCGAGCTGGAGAAGGAGATGGCAGAGTCGGTCAATGAATAATTAGGAGCAATTCGTAACTTTTGACACCCATAACTTTTAACTATATGCTCTACATTAAACAACAACAACAACAACAACACAACCCCTTTTTAAAAAGAAACAAATAGCAACAATAATGTGTTGTGACTTAAAACGTATTTTAGAATAGGGAAATCAGGGAAGGGATCCAAATGCCAATAAAATACTCTCAATCCTTGATAAAGCGATCATTTCTGATTTTCCACGGAGTTCTAAATATCTATTATTTATGAGTTTATTTCCCTAAAAATCCCCCACAGACGTAGTTCTTTCTGGCCCGTCACCAACGCAATCTTTTCCAAAACCAACCAGAAATTGTAGTTGTAGTTTTCATTGAGGTGAAAATGCGTGTCAGGGCCAAATCGCAGGCGAGAGGTATCTGGGCACTGTCAACTAAAATAACTCCCCAGAAGGCGTCATTCGCTTCTGCAAGTATTTTGCTTTGGAAACGGAGGAATTTCGCCTGGACAGCCTTTTCGCTCTGGGCAGAGACTGCCACCGAAGGCGCAGCCAGTACAAAGGGAGGACAGGAGCAGAAACGCAGGACTTGAGCCCCGGCGAGGTGAATTCAAGGCAGGAGTGGCTGGCTGGGAAGACGCAGGTGCAATAATCTGAATTATTAATTCCTTAATCTTTTTTGCATCTGTTGCCTTTTAATACTCTGTAATGCGAGTTATCAAAGGTGCGTTGAATTATTCAGGAATGAGGTGCTGGAGAAATTGCCTGCTTGTAACTTTAGAGGCAACATCTGCAAAAGGTGACCCAGAGCAATGAAGAAAACAAACAGATACATAGTGAGAAAGGGAAGACATTCAATGTGCGTGTCGCCCCCACCCCTGCGCCCGCAGAGGAGGGAGGGGGGTCGGCCAGGAACCCGATCTGAAATTCCCTTCTTCCTCGACCAATTCCAGGACATTTAAAACAAAGCCGTGGCCGTCGGAGGCGAGGTATATTTCTGTGCGGCGTGCAAGTTAGTCGTGGAACCGGGCTGAAGAGCAGCTCCTAGTTGAGCATCCTGGGGGGTGCTGGGGGAGGAGGTGAAAAAACTCTATTTGCGCAGAAGGACTGGGATCGATCGCAGGGCAATGAGAGTTTCCACTAAGTTCAGAGCCAATAAGTCAGTGTCACAAGCACTGAGGGGGGGGGGGAGAGGAACGGAGAAGAGAAGAACTCGGCAAAAATACAAACAGATCATTTTTCAGCAAGCCGCAAAAGCCAACGTAAGATCTCTCTTTCTGTCTCTCTCCCTTTCTCCCTTTTTCCCTCATCGGGTGAGCAGCAAAGGTTAGATCTCTGTGTGAGCTAAACGCAGTGAGTGTAGTGCGGTGGGAACGTGCCGTCTCTATCCACCTTGTGGGTATGATCACTCCAGGGACCTTTTGACACTTAGATCGCTCTGGTTGGTACCCAATCCAGTTAAACGGGGGTTTCAGACAGACAGCTTCGTTATGCCGCCGTTTGCATTGGGACGAGATCGTTCGAAATGTACGCATTTCAGCTTTCACTGGGTTGCTGCCATCAAATGCTGATAAACACATAAAGCAAAAGGCTTATGTTGATAGCTCAGCGCATCGGCGGGCCGGCAGTAGCAAAGCCACGCAGATACCATGCAAGACACTGAACTAAAAAAAAAAATAATGTCCTTGAAATTCCTACCTATTTCCGGAAGACAGGAGTGTCCCTCAGATTATATTTTGAAGGCAACTCAGGTCTTGAAGGTTATCTAAACATGTAGGTTTTTTAAAATAATATATGAAAAAGTCTCCTTAAAAGAAAACAAAAGCATATTCATGTCATAGATTATTTTTCCCCTGAATTATTCTGTATAATCAAAGAAAGAAAGAAAGAAAGAAAGAAAGAAAGAAAGAAAGAAAGAAAGAATCTAGGAACAAGAGAGAGCATTTCTTTATTTTATTTCTCTAGCGATGGAACACACAGTAATTCGAAAAGGCAGGAAGAATATTAAATTCGAGGGGGAAACTCCGCACAGTTGAGCAGACCCATTGAAATAAATAGGGCTACTCCAGAGTGGTGGGTCGGCGAATCTACATCGGTTTGTTAAAGAACCAGGGTGCAGCAAAATGATCACCCAAAAAAAGGAAGGAAAAGGAAAGTGCCACTTGGAGAGAGCCGCTGGGTTTTGTGGGAGCCTGTCCCCTCCAACTCGCCAAACTGGGGAAAGACCCATTTTCCTAGTTGTCTGAACAATAGCCCCGGAAGCCTACAGATTTGTCCCACGTAAGGCTGAGGCGGAAGAGCCCCCCCCCCCCACGGGTGTTCAGTTCTGTCTGATTTTCGTTCAGCCTTTTTTTTTTCCCTCTCCCCCCCACCTGCCCCCATGACCCTCCATTCCCCTCCCCACCAGTGATCACTGGCGATTTGCCCAGCCGAATTGCCCCGACTAATGTTCTTTTTTTCCCCTGGTGTGCGTGGGTTTTTGTGTTTTTATTCTCTCTCCCCAGCAGGGCACGGGGGTGTCAACCAGCTCGGGGGGGGTGTTTGTGAACGGCAGGCCCCTACCTGATGTGGTGAGGCAAAGGATAGTGGAGCTGGCTCACCAGGGGGTGCGACCCTGCGACATATCGCGGCAGCTCAGGGTCAGCCACGGCTGTGTCAGCAAGATCCTTGGCAGGTAAGCCTGGGAGGCAGAGTGCGGGGAGGGCAGGTCTGTTCCTCTCCTCCCCCTCCCCCGAGAAGCCTCCGCTGCGCCTTCTTCTTCGCGTGTCCGTGGAAGTCAGCCCCAGCCGTGACCCCGGGGCAGAGCGAGCCCAGCCTCCTCCGCGCTGCGCACGCACCCACCCTCCTCCTTGTGCTTTGTTTTGTCTGGAACTATCTTAAAACAGGAACCTGCTGTGGGTTCGGAAAGAGGGGGAAAAGCCAAACAAGCAAAGAAACAAACCGATTGCAACCCCATTTGCTGTGAGACCAACCTGCAAGTCTCCCCTCCCCGCCTCCCAGCTAAGCCAGGCCGGGCCCTACTTTCTCTCCACCCCCAGGTCAGCAGGAACCAGCAGGCCGGCAGGCTGCCTTGTGCCAAGTAGATGTCACCGCCGGCCTTTAGCAGAGCTCAGCTCGGATGGGGAGTGGGGAGAAGAAGAGGCAGCAGGCAGCCGACCTCAGTGCATGCGATGGAGGGGGCTGGGGGCACGGAGGGGGCGAGGAAGGGAAGCCCAGCCCGGAGACCACAGGAAAAAGAGACGTGTATACCCCCCCCTTGCAAAGCCCTCCCCCAGGGATATCAACTGCCTGTCGGCGGACAAACCGGAAAAAAAGATGCGTCTGTCTTGGGGGAGGGGGGGTGTCGGGGGAGGGAGACCTGAAATCAAACGCTGGGCTGGAAATCGGAGAAGGCGAACCCCCTTTTGCAATCCGGGGAGGCGGGCGCTTTCCCCTTCCAGTCTTTTCCCATCACTGAGTGCCTCCAGTTAAACTTATATCCGCTGTAGGTTGCATGGGGGGCGGGAAAGGGGGGGTTTCAGAGTGACCCAAACCTGTCTGGACAGCTCTTCCGGTCGCTGCTGGCTGAACAAGGAGTTAAGCTTAACATAATACATGGGGGGGGGAGTTAGAGGTGCCCTGCAGGAAACTCCCTGTGGAGAATCGGGGCACCTTCGCGGGTTGACATTCGATGACAAGGACCTCGCTGCCCCAAGATGTGAAGGGGGGAGGGGGCTCGCTTGCAGATCCGAGCAGACTTTTGATAGACTTGACACAGTCGCAGCGGGGGGGGGGAGGAAGGAAGGGAGCCCACACCAACTCCAAAGGGGGTGTTTTTTTTTCCGCGTGTGGCTGTTGGGGCGCACGGAGCGGGAGCCTCAGGCACGTTCCGGGGTGCCGCTGAACCTCCTTTTGCACTGGCAGGTACTACGAGACGGGGAGCATCAAACCCGGGGTGATCGGAGGCTCCAAGCCCAAAGTGGCCACCCCCAAAGTAGTGGATAAAATCGCGGAATACAAGAGGCAAAACCCGACCATGTTCGCGTGGGAGATTCGGGACCGGCTCCTGGCCGAGGGCATCTGTGACAACGACACAGTCCCCAGCGTGTCCTCCATAAACCGGTAAGTCACGCACACACCGCCCGCCTTGCTCAGCCGTCCTGCTGCTTGAGCTCTGCTTAGTACCCACGGCTGGCTTTCCTCGGAGGGCCCCAGCAGCCAGCAGCCGCCCCACGAGCCTCAGGGGAGGACCAGGCTAGCGGCGCCGGACCACCACCACCACCACCCGCCAAAAAAAGAAAAAAGAAAAAAAGGCAGCTTCTTGCTGCCCCTCTCAGCGCCACTCTTTGCTTTCTTTGAATAGAGGGGTGGGCAGAAAGGCGGTGTCTCCAGTCCTAAGTTCAGTGGCTTGACGCTCCCCGTCTCCCTCCCTTCTTTTGCTTGCCTCTTGGAGATTGCTGAATGTGTGATTCCAGGAGTTGTAGGGTGCGCCGGTTGGCCCCAATAGCTTCTAGTGATCTGCAGTGCTAGACTTGCAAAGGAATGATTTTTTGGCTGGTAGAAGCACTTGGAATCTATTATTATTATTATTATTATTATTATTATTATTATTATTATTATTATTATTATTATTATTACTACTACTACTACTACTACTACTATCATCATCATCATCATCATCATCATCTCCATATATAAAATACTAACCTCACCTGTGTTGCAAAGATCAGAAAGCGAACAAAGAGAGTGACTGTTTCCTTCTATCCCTCTCTTTTTTTCTTTATTTTCTTAACTGTCCTGGAAGTGAAGGCAGCTTCTTGGTAATTAAACCTCTAAGGATGAAAATCTCTTACATCTCAAGATGTTCACAGTTGAGCCATTAAAATGGTTATTTGGCTTAAACAGACCTAAAATGTGCTTGCCCCCCCCCCCCAGAAGAGACCTTGCTTTCTTCCTCTGGGCAAGGAAGTTTCCTCCCAGAGAAAGACCTGAGCCCTTCTGAGAAAGTTCAGGAAGTGTGTGTGTGTTTTTTAATTCAGTCTGGGATTGCCACAAGAAACATTACTCTGTGTACGTGTGTGTGATGCTATGGTTCGTGCATAGATTTTAGTATAGCAACTTTGTAAATTTTCTATTTCGTGTTCCCCAGTGCTGTGTACATATGGTCCTCCTTCCTTCCTTATCTTCCCAAGTTTCTGAGTATATGGGGTCTAAGTGTGCATGTGTGGGACAGAATTGTGGGCTTAGCCCAGCCAATCCTCTTCAGTTTGTGTCTTCCAAATGTCCAGATAGTTGGTTTATTGGTCTAGCTAACCATATAATATGCATTTCAAGGGGTACAGTATGTATACTGAGACAAAATGGTATCAGAATGACCTGTAAAGCCATGCATCCATTCACTTTCAATCACAATGCTGGATGATAATTTGCACACCTCCAAAATACAGCCTGCACACTGAGAAACATAAATACCATCTTGCCACAGAGAGATGCCACTAGACAGAATTTTATTGTGCTGACACAGACAGACAAAGATCCTGCACGGAGACAGAGGCTGTGCTTTGGGCAGATATTCAATTAGTTGTGTTTGAAAATGGGAAATAGCATCTAGCATGGATGTGTAACACAGGCACATTATAGTTCAGTTACAAATAAATTAATGGAGGCCACATATATGTGCAATCTCTACATCAACTGTACTCGCTGACATCTAACATACACTTATGCTTAGTGCTGTATGTTCTTCCAGGAAGACAAACAAAAAGCCAGTGTTATACATACATGGAATTATTTTGGAATGTATGGACTGAGATGCAAATGCGTCTTCTGCTATGATTATGGGGATTGGGCAGCTGCGGCAAATGTAGAAATTATGAATCTCCATGTAGAAAAAAGTAATGTAGGAGGTGTCCCTACAGAGACATTTATATCCAGATGGACATAAAAGTCTACAGCATTCATCTCTACAGCTGCTTGGCTAAATAGTTAATCACACAGCGCACAGAAAATGTAGCCCTTTTTTAAAAAAAAAAGAATTGTTTTTAAAGATATCAAAACAATGCTTTGTTAATTTATGTGATCTCAGTGGAAGATTGGTCCCAATTCTAACAGCTAGCAGGCATTTTCCAAACTGGCATTCTCTATCAAGAGCTTTTAATATTTTTGAAAATGATATGGAATTATCCCAAATCATCTGAAAACAGCAGGTAAAATTAACTGGGAGAATGTACCTTGGCTAAAAAAGATTCCCCCCGACACAGTGTCTCTCTGTAATATACTGCTAAGCTATCCCAGGAAATTATCCCTGTGTGTGCCATCTGTATTAAAATGGTTATTAAGTTATGAACAGAGCAACATAATACTGATTGGCTAATTATACACCCTCCTAAAAAAATCCAGATCTTACTGTCTCAGGTACTGAAATAATAGCAGCTTGACATTTGGGCACCTTTGGAGGCAGCTGTGGAAGGGCAGCCAGGAAGGGAATAGCTAGGTGCCTCAAAAGTGCAAGGAAGGGGCTTTGTTTAGGGTTTGTGGAGGAACTGCATGTTCCTCCTAAGCGCAGCACAAATCATTCAGCTAGTGCAGAAAAGCTACTGATGCCAGCCCCCAGGCACATCACCATCATCAGGCAACCACCTTAACTGGGGCTTTCACCATCTTTAGGGACTTAGCAGGCAGCCCACATTGCTGGGAGCACTTGTACACACATTTGCATTTTGCATGCGGATGTGTGTATACCAGGTGTGCTAAAAATTAGGGTGGGTGAGTAAAGGCTGCAAACAGCACAACATACAGAATCTCATTTCTTAGCTATAATAATAATCCCCCTCCAAGTGCCACACTTGTGTATTTCTTATCCATAGGTGCAGCAGGAACTTAGTCTTCTGCTGTAACCAGTTTTCTGAATGACATCTGTTACAGTATATTTTAGCTCTTTGTTGCTCTGCCAAGGTCCAGCTCTTTGGGTTTACCTCTAGATTGCTGTATGCTTACCTCTGATCATAGACTAGATGGCACTTTGCAAACATAGCAAAAGTCTGCTGGGGTCACTGCAGTAGCTTTTACCGGGCATTTGGGAAAATGCTGAGTACATTTCACAAGTAGTTATATACGGGCATCACTATGAGAATCAAGCACTCGCAATTTGACTGGGAGACCCTAATTTGACTTCTCATTGCTGAGCTTGCCCCCTGGAATGACGGTAAATAGGTGAACATCAGTAGCATTCTTGTTTTAAATGTGATCAAGCCCTTGACTAACATTCCTAAGGAACACTATAAATATTATTGCACTTAGTACGCCCTGAATAGATATTTGAACCCTTGGGAACTCAACTTTAAGCAAGATGGCATTTTTACGCTTCTAATAATTAGTGCTTTCTTGGTGCAGGTTCAGACACCAAGGCTCTCATGTCTTTGCTTTTCCTCCTTCCTTTAATTTGCTTCGGTTTAGTTCCTGGGATCTCAGGCATGTAAGAAATGGCTCAATTTAAAGCCGTAAGCAATGACAGAAAGAAATAAGGAACCCCTGAACCCCACTATTGAGACATATAGGAGGAAGAAATTAGACAACCCCAGCAAGGTTTGAGACTTCTTCCTCCGAATACAACTGTCTTCTAATCAGCTTCTGCAGAAAAATTGCTGGTCCTCAGAAAAGTAGAGAAAGAAATGTTTAAAATCCAAATGTAAATTCTTCTGTTGCCAAATACTGTGGGTGCGGCACGCACACAGATGATTTGCACTCCACCTGCGTTTGAAAAAACCTGTCATTATTCACCTCATTTTCCTCATGTTGCTTGCAAATCCATATTTACACCATTATTACAAACCAATTTGCTAACAAACTGCCCCTTTGATCCTTCTCAAGTAAAGGGGATTCCTTCACTTGCATACATTAAACTACTGTAAAGTTTGTAAATGTCAATATCATGCCGATATTGGGAGGTGATGTATCAGTGACAGTTTTCAGAACAGTTTTCAGACTTGAAATTCTTCCATCGTTTTGTTTGCTTTGTAAAGTGTCGGTTGTTTGGGCTGCTTGGGGAAAGCAGAGGATTTTCATTTCGGCAAAGTATGAAAGAGCTGCCTTTTTAATATAGAAAGCCAAGAAACACTGGTCCTCTGCAGCTTCATTCTTCATATAGATTTTTTTAAAAGGAGTCTTAAGAAATGATTCAATTGACATTTTTGCTTGCCCTATGAAATCCCACTTTTATATGCAGAAATCCGTGCATTTCTACGTTCAGAATACCCACTCGATAATTTTAAGATTCCTTTTAATGATATATTTACATCTTTAAAAACATAGGGATAGCTGTGATACAGTACAATATAAGGTAGCTGCATTGTCTTTTCCAACTTTTCCCTGTGCAGTTATAAAATGGTTGTCCTTTCACCCACTGATATATATTTACCGTACTTTGCTGCTGTAGGTGCTCTGCTTATTCTTTCTGCTGAAAACATTTGTGGACTTATTCTGTGTTCCTCTATGTGTGTCAGTGCAATAGCAGGTTTGTTTATTTGCAAGTGTCCCACGGTATTTAATGAAGCGTCTTCCTAAGTAAGTTTGCACAGAATTGTGCTGGTGACTTTTTCTGTTTTTCCTACTCACCTTTGAGATGGCAATGCTATAAATCTACAAGGGGAGAGAGAGAGAGAGAAAAGCATCTATGGAAGGTTTGTTAGTTCAAGTCTAGTTGTGCTGTTGAGGACAAAGGAGCCTGGCATTGTATTATCAATCATCAGAATGTATGGAGTTTGGAAAACGTGAACATCTGAGTTTTGAAAGTAGTTGCTGGTATTAAGGCAGCAATCCTATAATCATTTGCCCAGGAGTAAGGCTCATTGAATTCAGTGGGACTTACTTCTGAAGAGATAGTAAAAAGACACTAGAAATAAACTTGTAGGAGCACTCTGATGACATAAACATATAGTATAGGATACCAATTATCTTTCAGTGTAATTGGGTAGGGGAATCAATTGTTTAACATTGCAATACTATATATGCTTACTTGGCAGCAGGTCCCATTGAACTTAGTGGGACTTATGTCTGAGTAGATGTTCATTGGATTAGGCTGTAAAATAATTCTATGAATGGGCTGCAAAGACTTGTCCGTGTTAATCAATGAATGAATGGAGTTATGACTGATAAACTCAAGAAAGGGTAGACTGTAGTAATATACAGTTTGTTATAAAAGGACTTCAGGCAGACTGGAAGCAGCAAAATAGTGCAAAAATCTGGTCACATCAATATTTTAAATGGGTTAAAAGTATCTGATTTTGAGAATGTCTGCTTCTCTCACTAGCACAACCTGGCATTTTTTTCTCCTTTTGTTTTAGTTAATTTTTTGCAACTGGGTTTACCTCAATTGATATTGTTTAATTGCCTTCCTTGATATGAACAGGCTCACATTTCTTTTTGCCTTTGGTATGAAATTGTAGGGCAATTTCCAAAGGCTGGATAAAACATATAAATGGGATTGCCAACTTCTGAGCAAGACTTTGTAGCTATGCCTTTAATAATGATGCGGTCTGTCATAATGTGCTTGTGATAATGTTTGGCTCCAGGCCTTGAGAAGCTGCAGTGCCAGATTTTTGTAGTTCAAAAGGCATAGGAGCAGGGCAAGTCATTTTTTTTGGGGGGGGGGTGTTAGTTTTCTGGTCCCTAACCTGCTCTTGTTCCCTGTAAAATCTGGACCACCTTTGCCAAGAACTTTTGTTGGAAATAGATTGGGCCCCTGTGAGCATTGGTACCACAGCCAAGAGTTCAGGTAATTGTCTTTTAAGCATGACTGCTGTCCCCAATTCCTTTCCGTTCCATATTCTATATAGAATGTGCCTGCCATGGAATGCAGCTGCAGTTGTATATCACCCATAGGGAGGTGACTTGGCCTGCTGCCAGCAGGAAAGAGCAACTTTCTTTACCTGTGCAGCACTCCAGACGAACTCAAGGGCTTGTTGATTACGCTTTGGATTGCGGCACCGAAGTAACTCGAGACGCCTGAGCACATGGCATGCCGCGCTGTTTACTGGACATGATAGATTGCAGACATGTCGCTTTCTAATCTCATATAAGTGCCGTGCTGGAAATTATGTTATTGGCTTGAGAGAATGTTTTTCTTTCTGTTGTCTTACCAATTGGCTAAAGACTCTCAGTTATTCATAAGGATTACAGAGTCTGCCTTCATTATGTAGTTTTTATTTAACAACGAACAACAACACCAAAATCCAAATGGCATCACTTCTTGGTGACTAAAAGTCACCACGTGGTGTGCTAGCTTTCAAGTTTCACAGAACAGTTCTTCAAGCTTGGTGCTATACAAAACCAGAGGTGGGTGAGAAGAAGAAAACAGGATGCTCCCTCCATACCTCTTCCCCTTTTTTGTGTCTTTGTTGTTTCAAATTCAGCTTGAGGAACACTCCCCTCAAGTTCGAAAGCTTGCCTACTACCTTGGTTTTCAGTTAGTCCCATTAAAAGGATTCTGCTGCTGCCGCTGTTTGCATGCGTTCTAATCACCACCATGGCTACCTGCCCCGCTTTTGTTTCTTTTGGTCTAGCTGTATAATTTAGAGCAGAATTCTAACCTGGAATTAGGCTGGCACAGTTAGGCCAGCAAAGTTTGGCGGGCACAAGAGCCACCGTAAAGTGCATTTGGAGTCAGGATGGCACACGTCTATGTACTGACCTCTCTGACTCTGAGAGTGGTCCAAAGTTACTTTACGGTGTCCCTTGTGCCAGCCAAACTTTGCTGGCCTAACTGTGCCAGGCTAACTGTGCTAATCCTAACTCCAGGTTAGGATGGCGCTCTTAAATATACCAGGAAAATGAAAGCTATGTACTGTATGTGAAAGGACACTTGCAGTGTCCCCAAGTGTAATGTTGGGAGAACATAGAGAGGAACCCATTTGAATGGTCCTAATACTGCTGGTAACTCTTCAATGACTCCCTCCAGTTGGGAGGGTAGCTTGTTGTTGACAGGGAGTCTGCATTGGGGAAGCCACAGGGGCTGGCTGAGTGGAGCTGCTGGGACTTCCATAACATGCCAGGTAGGTTGCTACGGCATTCTGTATGCTGTGACTGTTTGAGGTGGTACAGTTGGTTGAGGGAAGGACAGCGTAAAGCATTCAGTGGATCTTGTCCGTGTCAACATGTGACATGGTGTTTCATTCATAAGCTGTTTCCCCCTGAGTTCCATGTAAATGCTTCCAGTTCCAGAACATATGGCTTAGGAAGGACATTGGTATCTAAAGGACCATCTAAAGATGGTCAGTGAAGGTCTTTTTCTGGATACTACTGAAGGTTAGATGGGGAGAAGGTTAGATGGGGATGCCACCTTACACAGCATCAAGCCACTGGTCCATCCTGCTCAGTATGGTACAGTCAATGACTCTCCACAGTTTCAGACAAGAATTATTCTCTGTCTCAATTGAGGACATCTGAGAACTAAACTGGAGACCTTCCAGAGCAGTGTTTTCAAATTGTGAGTTGGGACCCACATGGTGGCTCATGACTTGATGCCAGGTGTGTCATGGAAACCTGGGAGTAGCTATCTTGGAAGCTACAGACTTTTGCTATGTTCCTTTTGTGAGTGTTCACAGTTTGAATTTTCAAGTGAGGGTGTTTTTTTTTTTAATTTTGTTTTTAGTTCAGTGCTTTTACATAATATATTATCCTTAGCTTTCTTTCTGTCAGGGATGCTTCACGGTTGTACAATTGCTGCAGTCCAAGAATGCCAGTTTGCATTCTGAGAGTGTCGTCTTATTATGTCACAATGATGGTGCCCCCTTCTTATGATGTCACTTCCAGGTTAATTACATTAGTTCCAGTGGGTCCTGACATGAGTGTCATTCTAAAAAGTAGGTCCTGGTCTAAAAGGTTTGAGAACCTATAAGCAAAGCAGCTGTTCTTCCACCAAATTATACCCCTTTGCCACCCTTTCCCAAGGAAAAATGTCAGAGGGCCTTCTTTGCTGTGGTACTCACCCTGAAAATTTTCCATAGGATCTCCTCCATAAGTTTAACTTGATAAGCTTTAAGCACTGGGCTAAGACCTTGCTATTTTCCCAGGCTTTCAATCCCTTTCAATATCCAGCCTAATGCTGCTATCTCTGGTTTTTCAGTAGCTATGACTTTTAACTGTTGCTTTTAATGCCATCAATTGTCTTATTATCTTTTTAAAGAGTTTTTTAAAGTCTCTTTTAATCTTGTTTTAGCTATAGATGATAAGCCACCTTGAAAATAATTGCATCTGTAAGGCATGGTATAAATATTTTGGGGCTGCAATCCTATATGCACTTTCCTAGGAGTAAGTCTCATTGAACACAATGGGACTTGCTTCTGAGTAGACATGCCTATGCTTGCACTGTAAATTAATGAACTAATCCATCAATTCAATTGTTTTATTTAAAGCCATTGGCAGATAGTGATAGGGGACTGAAGCTGCTATATTACAGCTTTTTTCTGGTTGTCCTATCTAGTTAGTACAGGATGCAGTAATTTGTAAATGGAGATCGTGCATGAGATATTTCTTTCTGTTCCGGAGAAGTATTTCCTGAGAAGTATATGTTGGTAGCACAACAGATACTCCGAGGAATCACTGTTGCATATGAGAAGCATAAAACACACACAACTTGTTTGGAGAAGAGCTCGTATATCTTGAGGACCTGGGTTTGAGAGCGAGAGCTCTTCTCATTGTGTCCTAACTGCAGTTCCTTTCCTATTGGTGTGATCAAAATAAGGTTACAGTTGCATTTGTGCTGTTATAAGAAGGGTGGCAGGGATGTGGTGGTGTAGCAGGTTAATCCGCTGCTGCTGGGCTTTCCGACCGGAAGGTTGGAAGTTCAAGACAGCGCAATGGAGTGAGCTCTCGTTGCTTGTCCCAGCTCCTGACAACCTAGCAGTTCGAAAGCACCTAAACGCAAGTAGATAAATAGGGACCACTTCGATGGGAAGGTAACGATGTTCCGTGCGCTATGGTGTAGAGTCATGCTGGCCACATGACCACGGAAGCTTGTCCTCAGACAAAACGCCAGCTCTACAGGCTTAGAAACGGAGATGAGCACCGCGCCCTAGAGTTGGTCACAATTAGACCATTAGGTCGTGGGGAAACCTTTACCTTTACCTTTAAGAAGGGTGGTAAAAAGTGGAGAATAAAAGGAATGGAATATGAACAGCTCTAGAACTTCTGCCATAAAATAGAAGTTTAACAGCACAATCCAATGCCTGTTTGCTTGGAAGTAAGTACCGTGGGGGGACGGGACATTAAGTGTTGCAGGAGCCTGAGCTCCTGTGTAATATGGTCGCCCCTTCATCTCCAGAGGCATTAGCAGCTCATAGAGCCAAGCCTCAGAGCCAGCTCTTGGAGCCTCGAATGGCTTCTGAAGGGGAGGGGGAAGGGCTGTGTTACACAGGAGCTCAGGCTCCTGCGAAACTTAGCATTTTTGCCCCTTGTTCCTGTAAGAATGTCACTGAGTCCCACTGTATTTAGTGATTTACTCCTAGGCAATGAAAATGGGATTCAGCCTAAGGTTGAAATCTTATGCACATTCACTTTGGAATAAGTTCCACTGAACTCAATAGGACTTTTCATTTGAGTGATCATGCATAAGATGACTGTAAAAAGGGTAGGACTCTTGATTGGGGCGGGGTTTATTAGATAATATGAGGACAATGATTACATGGAGATATTCTAGGCTTGGAACTCATGACATATTATGATGGCGAAAGGAGCTCAGAGGTCAAGAAACAGACGTAAAAACAAAAGCTGCCCAAATACACAGCATAACATTTTCCAGCTGCTCTGGCTTGAAAGCCTCAATATTCTTTTTCGCCACCAAGCGTTGATTCAGATTCTTATCACTTGTGTTGCACTGTGAATTGCTCTATATTCTGGCAGCGTTTTCTAGCTGTAGGAAGTATTGTTTTAAACTGCAATTGAATTAAGAACTTATCAATTAATCCGATATAAGAGAATGTCAGGGTCAGCTGCTTTACTGTGCTTTACCCAGCAGGGGGCTTGTCCTCAATGCTCGGTTAGGCTGAGCGCTGCATCTTCCTTTCATGGGGTTTAAGAATTCAGGATCAGGAAGGAAGATCAGGAAGTGATTTAGACTGAACAAAAGACACTTGGAGACACTGAATAACTGCATCCTAGAGGAATTCCTTAATTTAAACTTGAATTCCTTAAAACTTAATTTCTACAACAATCAGATCCTTTAACAGCAGCACGTATTGGACATGAAGCCCCCTCAATACCATACTTATTTTAAAATACTCTATTCATTAAGCCACTCTCCAGCGGTACTGCTGTATGGAGCTGAATCAAGATGGAAGGACAATTAACTGGAAAATTTCCTCCTTGCCCAACTTGTCAATATTTTAAAGGGAAAATGTTCCCATCAATATAACAATAGACACAATTATTAGGAACTATATTAAACCCTAAAAGTGAAGCAAGACATGACTGTAAGTTTACAATCTAAGGTTAAACAGAAGACACCCTTAGAGCGCAATCCTAACCCTGGGCTGGACATGCCTGCCCCATATCGGCCATGGGCTAGGACGGGTGGCTGAGCAACCTGGGGAAACAGGAAAACATTCCCCTTCCAACCTGCAGTGGCCCGGATGGGGCTACTTGGAGCTGTGCAGCCACAATTTGGGGTACAACTCCAAGCAGCCAGATCAGGTCCAACCACCAGGTCAGGGACAGGGGTTAGGTTCCAGCCCCAGTGTCAGATCCGGGGCATCCCCTCCCTGGGCCAGCCTGCCCATGGGCCTGCCCATCCTCCACCTTCCCATGCCCTGTTTTGCCTTTCCCCCCACCCTGTTCCATCTCCCACTGCCCTCTGTGCCAGCCGAGCAAGACTGGTCTTACTTTCCATCATGATAGTTGAGTCAATTGAGAAAGCTTGTGTGAATAAGATAAGCTTTGAGAAGATGCTTAAATATAGTAGAGTAAGTGTGGAAGGGCAATCCTGGGGTAGGAAGAGGCAAGGGAAACATAAAATTTATGTTTAATTAAAAGATCAGTATCTGTAGAATGAAGATTCCAAAGAGGAAAATGTAGAGAAAAAAAGGAGCAGATCAATATAGGGGAGAAAGGCCATGAAGACATTTAAAATGAAAGCATGAGTAGGGAGGAACTTGGTGAAGAAAAGGGTACAAAGGAGAAACACATTTTGAATATTTAGCCAAAGAGTATCAAATCAGCAGCAGTGTTTCAGATCAGAGATGTGGGCAAATGTCACTATAGCTCAGCCCAAGTATGAATTTCAGGGGCTTACAATCAGTGGCGGAGGGAGGGTATGGAACCATAGGGCATGAGCCCTGGGGCGCCATAAGGCGGGGGCCGCCGTTGGCGCGCCCCCCGTGCCCTCCCACCAAGCCGGTGCATGCCCTTTCTGCATGGGCCGCTCTGGGCGCCGCGCGAGCTCTCCGTGCTCTGGGGAAGTCGCCCAGAGCACGGAGAACTGGCGCGGGCCCAGAGCGGCCCGTGCAGAAAGGGCGCGCGCCGGCTTTTCGTGGGGCGGCGCACGGCGTGGGGCGCAATGGCGTGCCTTGGATATGTGGCAAGTATCAGGAGTCTCAAATGCTTCTCCAGCTTGGAAAACCAGAATTTTGGTTTACCCTCTTCCAAAAAAATCCCTCTCTCCCATCACTCTTTCTACCAAAAGGCCCCTGTGGCCCTTGGGGATTCCTGTTCTAGGAAAAAATTTTTTGGAGTCAATCCGAGTGGCCGGGGTGGTGGTGGTAGAGCAGGAAATGTCACCCACCCCTATTTAGGAAAGACTGAAGGGTCATGACCAGCATTCATTGCTAGGTGGAGCAGCCACATTTCTACCTGGAGCTTCAAGTACAGGGATGGGAAATCAGTCATTTCCTGATAAACAGCATAATAGAAAAAAGTTATGTTAAAAGACTGTAGGATGTACAGTGCTTAAGACCCTCATCTCAAACAAACCTAGATGTCCCTACGATAACTGGAGTATGCACAGTGTTTATAGTCTTCCTCTGGTGTACAGTTTCCCCCCTCCTGACCACTTCTTACCCCCCTTCAAGCACCCTGCGTTAGCCATTCAGCCCATGAAAAAATCCATGCTGGTCGAAAGAAACTCTCAAATGAGTAGAGCTGTGCCGGTCAGGAGGGTGGAGTTGGGAACACTGCAGCATTTTTGGGAGGGAGCACTCCTCATTCATTTCCAAAATGCTCTCAGACACTAGTGTAGAATTTCCATTGCCTCTCCAGGAACAATGGCAGTAATTCTCAAACATTTTAGCCAGTGGTGTTGTCCAAATGATTTAGGAACAGGTACTCACTTTTGATTGGCACTTGTCGGGGTCCACCCACCGGAAGTGACATCATAAGCCGGAAGTGATGTCATGATTGTTGCCATGGATGTGATCATGTTTGTAATAACTTCAGCTTGTGGTTAGTGTTGATTTAACTTCTATTGCTTTGCTTTCTAGAGATGTGTATATACGGTACATATTTTGCTTCAACTGTTCCCTGGTTAAATAGCAGGGGCCAGCTTCGAGTGGGCGGGGCCAGCTCAACTTCTAGGAACCGGTACTCGCGTAGTGGTGCGTAGTGGGTGCATGACATCACTGATTTTAGCACTGGGACCCACTTTTTAGAATGACAATTTGTCAGGACCCACCAGAAGTGATGTCATTAACCTGGAAGTGATGTAATGACCCATGGAAGTGAGATCATCAAGCAAGAAAATTTTTTAACATCCCCCATATTACAAAATCAAATTAAGTAAATTAAAAGTTTGCAATAAGTATAAGTTTTAAAAATATTATTTAAAATAAAGAAAAACCTGCCAAACCCTCCCAAGCAGTTGCTGATTTGTTTAAAAAAAAAATTCTCCAAACAACCCAAAGGCTGCAGTCCTATTCATACTGACCCAGGAGTAAGCCCCATTGACGATCATGGTTAAAAGTATATACAAAGTAGCCTGTTAAAAGTACAAATCTGTAACATTTCTCCAGATGTAGTCACATACCATGGTAGCATCAAGTCTAGTGTATTAAAAATAAAATATATTTTGAAATGAATGGGGACCCACCTGAAATTGGCTTGCAACCCATCTAGTGGATCCTGACCCACAGTTTGAGAAATACTAGAGTATGGGAACAACATATACAGCTCAATATCAGCAGTTTCCAGCCCAAATCTCTATACGTTCTCATCCAGTGTTTTCATGTAGGTCAGCGTTTCTCAACGTTTGTCACCTGCCATACCATTTTGCATGATCCATCAGAAGTACCATCCAAAGTAACTGGCAATTATGTCTGGATTGGGAGGCCAGATGTGATGCAACAACCATGGGTAAGGGGCTCAGGGTGGATAGAAAGGCTTTTTCATGCAAAAAGCCCACATTGGGAGCCTTGCCCACTGAGCCTAGCCTCCTCTTGCTGCTTATCACACTGCATTGTATCTCATTGCCAGGCGACAGGGGTCTGGGGGTCCTACATGTACCACCAGACACCAACTCAAGTACAGGTTGAGAAGCACTGATGTAGAAGCTGAAAAGCATGGGGGGCAAGATGGAACTTTGTGGCATCCTGCTTGCCAAATCCCAAGGATGGAGCAGGATACCCCCCCCCCAGCACTATCTTCTCGTACTCACTATCCAGGAACAACCCGAGCCATGGCAAATGGTGATCCTTGTCCATTTCTGTCAAGCATCTCAGCAGGATAACTTAGTCAATGGCATCCAAAACCACTAACACATCCAGGAGAATCGAAAGCGTTGCACTCTCCCAGGTCAACCCCCAGCGCAAGTCATCCATCAGGTCACTGAGACACTTTCCATCCCATAACTGGGCCAGACTGGAATGGATCAAAGCAACTAGTTTCACCCAAGAAAACCTGGAGCTGAGTGGCCATTATATGCTCAACAACTTTGTCCAAAAGGGGTAAATTTGAGACAGGATAATTGAGGTGTCAAATGAGCAACCAGTTAGGATTCGGACAAAAGCAAGATTATGTCAGGTAGTTTAGGCCCTGGAGGATGATGGATGTGTGGCAATATAAAGGTCTCAAGAACAATAGCAGTAACCATATGGCAAACAGGAAGAATCAGGACTTAGAAGGTCAGTTCTTGGAAGGTTCTCAGAAACAAGATGCTACTGAAGATCAGATAGCAGAATTTACACTGAGAGTAGCCAATCCCCAGCAAGACCTTTGGGAGCCAATCCAAATGAATGAAAGCAATAAGACATTGTTGTTGTTGTTGTTCAGTCGCTAAGTCGTGTCCGATTCTTTGCGACCCCCTGGACCACAGCACGCCAGGCCTCCCTGTCCTCCACTAGCTTCTGGAGTTCACCCAACTTCATGTTCGTCGCTTCGGTGACACTATCTAACCATCTCATCCTCTGCCGCCCCCTTCTCCTTTTGCCTTCAATCTTTCCCAGCATGAGGGTCTTTTCTAAAGAGTCCTCTCTTCTCATGAGGTGGCCAAAGTATTGGAGCTTCAGCTTCAGGATTTGTCCTTCCAGGGAGCAGTCAGGCTTGACTTCCTGTAGGATGGACCGATTGGACCTCCTTGCAGTCCAGGGGACTCTCAAGAGTCTTCTCCAGCACCATAATTCGAAAGCATCTATTCTTCGGCGCTCTGCCTTTCTTATGGTCCAGCTCTCGCAGCCATACATTGCTACTGGGAAAACCATAGCTTTGACTATGTGAACCTTTGTTGGCAGGGTGATGTCTTGGCTTTTTATTAAGTTGTCTAAGTTCGCCATAGCTTTCCTCCCAAGAAGTAAACGTCCTTTAATTTCATGGCTGCAGTAATAAGACATAGTTAGTTGCATTAGTCAGTTATAATGACTATACGTTATACTCTTTGACACATGAAGAAATGTACAAAAACCACAAATACCATGGTTTTAACATAACAGCATAGAAATGGGGTGGCCAACCTGCAGTATGCCATGTGCCACTTTTAAGGCGGAAAACCTTTGAGCGTGCCGCTCTACCTGTCTCCATTGTCCCAAATGCATGCAGCTTGGCTGGACTGCCTTGCACTGTTGAGAAAGGGTATGAACTGCTGCTGCCGTGTGCATGCCAAAGGCCCTGTCAGTGATCCGGGCTAAGCCTCCGTGTCCGACTGCATGGACCAGCTTGTATGAAGGCTGCTGCTGAGCTGGGGCTAGTGCAGGCTAATTTGCCACCAGGTATCCACACCAAATGTTGAAGGGACCTTTGGTGGCAGCTAGTATTTGGCACAGCAGGATGAAGTAGGGCAGGAAGAGCAGAGCAGGTTGGCCATCACTGGAGACAAACAGCATTGGTTCCTACCCCTTCTCAACAGCACAGGGCATCCGGACCAAGCCGTGTACACCTGGGACCCCACTGGAGGCTTTGCCCAGGTTGCGGATGAGGGGGATTAGTTCTGCTGCATGTGCCTCTTGGAAAGTGTCCACATGCCACTGGTGGCACATGTACCAGGGGTTGGCTACCCCTGGCACAGAGTATTGCTGCTTCATTCTAGCCCTAGGACACCTCTTTTGGGACAACTCACAGACTATTGTGCCAGAGGACCTTATTTCAGGACCTGTTTCCCTCCTCTCCATTCCCCAGGGGGCCAGAATTTGCAAAAGTCAATTGTGTTTTTTTAAAGCTCTCTTTCACTTTGGTACACAAGCGTTGAACTGAGCATGTGGGAATCTCTTCTCTAGATGTGCCTTTAGCTCTTTGATTCAACTTACAGAGTTAAAATGATGCATTTTCATCCCCTTTGTGGGAATATTTGTTTTAATCACCATTATTTTTGGTCAGTGTGGAAAAATGTCCAGTTACGCATTTGGGTGGCAATCCGCATCTCTGCCTTTGAGAAATAAAAGTTTGAGAAGGCTGAAAACAATATGTCAACAAGTTGTGCTTTGGCATCTGCTTGCATCTCATTGTCTTGTCACATATCTGGGTTGTTTGTTTTTTTAGTTGCATTGCCATCACTGGCAAACAGCCTTTTTTTGTGAAGTTTTTTGGTACCTGTTTTTTTTAGGTACCGGCTAAAATCTGACTTCCCTGAAACCCAACCAACTTGCTCTGATGTGCATATTTTTGGGCAGCTGACTTTGGCAGCTTTCTGAGAATTCACCAGTTCTGCCACCCTCCCAGTCCTTGACTTTCCCTGCCAGCTTTAAATATCTAGCAATCTCAGGTTAAGAAGGGATTGAATATAACATAAAAATGACACAATACAGAAAAGTTTGGTGTGCCTGTGCATGCTTTTTGGATTCCCCAACTCAAATGGCAAAGGCACAGAAAAGGGTAACCAAAATTATTAAGGGAATGGAGCATTTTCCTTATTAGAGAAGCATCTGCGGGGCAGAGCAGTTAGTTTTGAAAATAAAAACTGGATTGGGGGGGACATAAAAGAAGTTTACAAATTTTGGACAGTGTGGAGAAAGTGGATAGAAAGATAATTTTTGCCATAATCTCACAACACTAGAACCAACAGCAGTACAATCCAATTCTTGTCTGCTCCGAAATAAGTCCCATTATGTTTAATGGGATACACTCCCAGCAAAGTGCATATAGAATTGCAGCCCTAGTGTTATCCTGTGAAATGAATCCGAGTTAGCAGGAAGGGCAAGAGAAAGCAGTACACCTTATGCACAGAGGCGTAGTTGCACTGTTGCCCAGTGCAGAGGGCAAAATGTTGCCCAGGAAGTGACATCACAACAGGAAATGATATCACAGTTGTATTTTTGTTTTCTCTGGCTTTGGGCAATAACTTGATAGAGTAAAGATATTACACTCTGATTTGTTTCATTGCTTATTTGCATTAAATCACCTTTCTAATGCTATATAACATGACGGCATTATTCATACAGGCCAAGGTTTTCATATCTTTGGCCACTAATGTCAAACTCAGCTTGTTGCCACCCCTAAAGCTTGTTGCCTGGTGCAATTGTGCCCCTCTGCACTTTGTTAGCTATGCATCTGCAATCGGTTTCCCCAAGATCTGGTGATGGCTCCTAGCTCAGAAGGGATTCCTTTAAATAAGGAATTAGAGAAATTCCTGGAGAATAGCTCACTGCTTTAAGCATTTTTTGTCACAAAGCAATGAACTATAAATGCAAATAATGATAGTGATAAGGACAATAATACATCTGTCAACCAACCATTATTTGGTAAATGTACGCAATATACACAGGACGTATTTCTCTGCCTACCTGATACTGGGGATTGAGCCATAGCCATGACTTTTGTCTATCTGCATCTGTCCGGCCACAATTAGAAACATTGACATATTTCTGCAAGGCAAATCTTACAATTTTACCTATCTTACCTCTAGGACAGTGCTCCTAACAGCGCAATCCTAGGCATGTCTACTCAGAAGTAAGTTCCATATTGTTCAATGAGGCTTACTCAGAGGAAAGTATTACTGTATAGGATTGCAGCTCTAATCACTATTTGTGTGCCTGGGGCGGAGGATGGAGAAAGAGAGAAATAATTGTTATTTAGATATTCTGAAATGCTTCATTGCTATTTAAAAGATGTTACATTTTACAATAGGCACTAGGAATGCAGGAAATGGTCTTCTGGCACTGAGGGATGGAGAGAATTCTCCAAAAGGTAACAGCTGCCATGTAATAGGTATTATGTGTTCAAAAAAGATTTAAAATAGTATTAAAAGCGTATAAAACAGTTAATGTATTATATCCCCCTAAGAGCTGAGGCCTTGGGGTGTGTTTTCAGCCAGCGTATCCCACAGTTTGTTCCTGCTGCTATCAGGATTGAATTGGTTTTTGGCTTTTTGCTAAAGTAGCTGTTGTTGCAGTGATCATTGGTTTCTGAAGTGGGTCTGAAACTCCGTTGTGGTTTCTCCAATAAACTGTTCGTGGCACACCCAGGATATTTGCATTCCACCTTTTTTCATACCTTTGCACCAGTTTCAGAAGGGGGAGAGTGCGGGGGGGTTGTTATCTCCCCACATAAGTGTCAGTGTCTTGAAAATGACCCCCAAATCAAACCTGGACTAGCCCTTTCTCTGCACCAATGCCCTGTCATTTCAATAACATGGCCTTTGATTTGTGTTTTGATTTTCCTTTGAAGAATGTGCGTGGCTCTGCCCAGTACTAAACACACCTCTTTTATATTTGTGCTTTGAATGTCAGATGTGAATAGGGTTTGTAGCAGGGTGTCTCCATCATCCCTCCCATGCATGCACATGTGCACGCATATGTACACTTAGAAACACACACACACTTGCACATGCATGCATGGCTTATGTGCCGATTACACAAAATTCCAGCTAGAGCCAGTGTCACACTAGGTGCAGAGATGGGGGGGGGGAGAGAACAGTCAGTGTGTGAGCTGCCCTCTTTGAAGGGCTTGTTTCCAAAGGACTTCTTACAGCCTCGCCCTGAGTCCCATTTGGGAAAATAACAGGAGATGCGATGCCAGAGGCTATAAAATCCCAGCGCTAAATAAATAAATAAGTAGCATCCTAACCATTCAGAGAACTCAATAAAACAATCACTTCAAATATGAGGAGATATAAATCTTATGCCCGCACAGGTAACCCACTCAATTGCTTTTATTATCACTCAGCCTGGCTCTATTTATTATAGTCTGTGGTCTGGGTGAAGGATGTAGCGCAGAGGGTGGTCTCCCTGTGCAATCCTATCCCCCCCCCCCAAGAGGCCATAATCAGCCCATACAGAGGTGGATTCTGTGGGGAGGGGGAGGGGAACCGCGACAAGCCCATCTGTCTGTATGAAAACCAATCAATAACTTTGTAACAAGAGCTCTCATGGCTGGGAAATGGATAACACAATAGTTTGATACCAGTGGACCTAAGAGGGGGTTCACTGCTGCGAGGCAGGGCAGAGGAAGGAACACAGGCTTGTGTGTACAAGAAGTGGCAAACATGACCTGGGTTTGTCCTTCTGTGTGGAAGCAAGAGGAATATGGCTGCATTGGATGAATGCAAATACTTGGATTTTATATTTCAAGCAGGAACATGGATGCAGTATTGATACCCCTCCCCCAACTACTTGCATTTTAATTTTTAAGCATCAGTTGGAGTGGCGGACAGGGGAGTTAACAGATGTTGGAAAAGAAAATGCCAGCATTTTTGGAATGCTGTTTTGAACAACACAGTTTTGACACAACATTGCGCAGCGCCACTGTGCCCATTGAAAAACGCCCCCATCTCTGACTGTCACGTCGCTGTACTGACATTTGAGAGCATACAGGCTCCACGGGCCTTGGACACCCAGTTATTGCCTGCATGTGCTCAGGTACATATTGGTGCGTAGTTGGATTTGCCTTTCAACTTTGTATCCCTACCCCTTGGGAGGATTGTGGTGGAAGATAACTGAGTAGCTGAGTCTCAGGACCCCCCCCTTTTTTTCCCCAGATTCTGTTTTTCCCCAATGCTATCATTGTGCAGTTGTTACTCACAGCACAATCCTATACATGTCTAATCAGCAGTAAATCCCATTGAGTTCAATAGTACAAACTCCCCGGTAAGGGTGCATTGGATTGCAGCCTCAGTTGTTGCACAAGATGTAGGCAGTTTCCCGTGAAACCAGCACTTCTTTTATGCACGACTCACAGTTTTCCAGGCATTTTTTGTCAGTGGGAAATGCAGATTCCCACAGCTAGCACCTCAGTTCTGATAGTGTGTTCAATGGTTGCAGAAGAGTCATAGGAGCATCCTGGCTAGGACCTCTGCTCTCTTTGCCGGTGCACCACACCACTTCTGCTAAGTACCTTCTTTTATAAGTTAGATTCTAACTTATAACTAAGGTTATATAACTTAGGTAATTCTATAAGATGAAGGGCACAACACTGCCTTATCTCTCCCTTCCTAATCAAAAAGGAAAGAAGGGAGAGAGATTTGAAGGAAGGCATGAAGTGGGAGTGTAGTTGTACTAGGAAAAAAAGAGAGAGGGGAGTGGGCATCATTTGGTCTTCTCTGACAGGAAGCAAAACATCATAGTCCAGCACAGCCCCCTCTTCAGTACTGCACTGCACATTTCCCATGACTCTCTTAAAAAGCGGGGGGGGGGGGAGATGGGGAAGACCAGCATGGCTGTGTCTTCAATACAAGGGATGGCGATCCTTTCATGTTATGAGTGGTGCTGGACTGCAGGGCCGGCCTAAGGCCAATTTGGCCAAATTGGGGCCCACACTTAGAAGGCCCCCACATCAGGGCAGTAAGTGGAACACCCACAGCCAGCACTTTACTTTGCTCTGGCATGGAGTCTTCCATTCTGAAACATTGTGAGGAGCAAGAGGAGAGGGCGGTGAGGAGAGCATTGCAGCTTTATGGCTCTTCCTTTCCCTCCCTGGATCCGATTGGCTTGAAATTGGCCCCTTTGGAAGCAGTTGGCGATGACACAGCTGCCGGGTGACTCGCCACTGCTGCTCATACTGGTGAGTAGGGGCTCCACGCAAAAGAAGTTTTGAATTAGGCCCTGCTGGACCAGCACAAATGCAGCACCAGGGAGAAATATGTGCTTTGAATCCTAGGAAAGGCCCTGTGAAAACAGATGTTCATGCAGCCTAGAGTATTCCAGAGGAAGGTGATACTATACCAGTCTAAGGATTCCAGAGTCTGTCCTCAAATTTCAGCTGGAAAATGAGCACCTCTTCTGTTTCTCAGGCAGAGGGCTCAAGATATTAGCAGATCTACCCGATCTTTTTGACCACTGTCCCTTTCAGAGGCAGCGCCTAAGAGAAGGGTCAGGCCTGCCAATGGGTCTCCTCAAGTCTGCACCAGCTATTTTGCCAGTGCAGACTTGAGGACCTCTGTGTTGAGCTGTGTGGCCTGACACAGAGGTTAGGATCCAGTGGTGGAGGCCACTGCCAGTCCCACCCCTGCTCTGCCCCTCCCTCTGCCTAGTTCCACCCACCCCCCTGTCCCGTAGGAGCTCACCATCAGTGGCGGTGGTAAAAACTTACTACCCTCCTGCTTTGTGTCCGCTCCTCTGGGAGCTGGGGGCCGGCACTGGGCCGGCACTAGTGGTAAGACTGCCAGAGGGGGAAGTGCCTTACACCACTTTTGTGACACCAGCGCAACAGGAAGGCCTTACCCCCAGCACCAGGCTAGATAGGGTTGGGCCCTAAATTTCTTGTCTATTTTTCCATTGACGCAAATGGTCTGCAAACTGGGTCTGTAAAATGGCCTACCAAGCTAAACACTTGAGGTTAGAAACAATAGACATAAGCACAAATATAATGACAAAGATGAGCCAATTTCCCTCATGTTTTTCTGTATTTTCCACTCGCGATAGCTTCTGCAGGCTTCAGAATGCCTCTGGGCCTGACTGGAACTGAGCTCTAGTTGGGTTCGGAGGAGGCCCTCTCCTGGAAAACCATGGATTTGAATATCCACGCTTTTCCATATCCACAGATGTTTGTGGAATGGAATCCCCAAGGATAATAAGGTTTCACAGTATTTCTTTACCTAGTATGTAATTAACCCGTGATGCTCATTGCCACTGGATGTATGGTGGCACCTAGCCGAGATGCCTTTAAAAGGGGATTGGACAGATTATGGAGGAAAGTATTTTGAATAAATGAGCCTCCATGTGTAGTGGCAGTCTGCCTTCTTATGTTACTTAACATGCTTACCCTTACTGTGACAAGAAATCAGTGGTGTACTGTGCACCCTGCTCACCCCAGGATCAGTTTCATTACAAAAAGAAGAAAAAGCTGCTGCTCCATTTGTAAGACGGATGCAAATCAGAAATCAGTCTTTTCTTCCACTCTCTGGCCCTTCAGTACTACAGCCTGCCCCCAATTTCCTCTCTATTCTTTTAAAATGCAACAAGAAATGATATCCCCAATGTCATGCAAATTGTTTGCCTCTCTTCCTTGTCTGTTCAACCCTTTATTGACACCTTTTCTTTTTCTTTATGGTCTGGTTGTATTTGAAAAGCTTTGTTCCAGTCACACCCACAGCAGCCAATGAGATTATCCCACCATGTGTCTGCTGTGAAATACATGCTGTGTTGAGGGGTGTGTGTGTGTGTGTGTGTGTGTGTGTGAGAGAGAGAGAGAGAGAGAGAGAGAGAGAGAGAGAGAGAGAGAGAGAAGGAAATATAAATTCAAAGCTGAGCAATTCTTTCTTTTCAGAAAGCTATCTGTAATATTTATTTTAAAAAACTGTTAATTACATATTTGTAAATAATTGCCCAGTACTTCTACACTCAATTATCCTAGTGGTTTTAAACTAATTGTCCCAAACCGTGGGAAGTTGGGAATCCTTGCAGTTCAGATTTTACTTAGGAAGAAATTAGCCATGTGTACACAGCATTAATGGCTATGTTTCTATTATACATCTACAGGCCAAGCCAGCCAGCAAAAAGGCAAAGAGATTATGTGGAATATCTGCCCATTGTTCCTATTGCTTGTGTGGAATGCATAAAGGTTGTCTGCTGTGTGGTGTTGAAGCCACATGCTGAGAGGTGGCTCAGCATAGAGGTTCAAACATATGGACCAGGGGGCAGGCGGGGGGGGGGAGTTGTGAGGTGTGGAAGTCCATCAGACTTTTTTCCTGCCCTATCAAGTATGAGAATTTTGGAGTTGCGTTTGGGGGCATGTATCTAGGACATTATGTCAGCATCTGGGTGGAAAGCGCAATATTCTGGAGTTTCCCAAGACTGTGCAGAACGGCATTTTGACAGCTGCTGTAGAAAGGGTTCTGAGGATCAACAGACACTGCACAGAGAGAGGCATTCTGATACAGCGCTTTGTTCACTCACTCACACACACACACACACACACACACACACACACACACACAAACACATGTCCCACAAAAAGCTTGCCAAGATAACTTGCTACTGTACAGGAAAGTTTTACTGAGCTTCAAAGTAGATAGTGCCACTCTCTCCACTATATGCCATGATGTAGTAGCATAGCTACCTATGAGCCGGGGTGCCTCAAGTGCAACAGTAAGGGAGGTGTCAACCGGAAGACCCCAAATTTTGAAAATTGTGTTTTAAGAAATAGTAAGGTAAAGGTTTCCCCACGACCGAATGGTCTAGTCGTGACCAACTGTAGGGGGTGGTGCTCATCTCCGTTTCAAAGCCTGTAGAGCTGGCGTTTGTCCGAGGACAAGCTTCCGTGGTCATGTGGCCGGCATGACTCTACGCTGTAGCGCACGGAACGCCGTTCCCTTCCCACCAAAGTGGTCCCTATTTATCTACTTGCATTTAGGTGCTTTCGAACTGCTAGGTTGGCAGGAGCTGGGACAAGCAACGGGAGCTCACTCCGTCGCGCAGTCTTGAACTCCCAACCTTTCGGTTGGAAAGCCCAGCAGCAGCGGTTTAACCCGCGCCGCCACCATAGTACCATCAAATTATATACCATTCAGTGTGGAATTTCATGAGGAATTCAATTTGAAAAAAACCAACCTGAGTGTAATATCTTTAGTCTATCAAAAGTTATGGCCAAAAAACCAAAAACAAAAAATGTACCTTCTTATGTAAAAATTGTGATTTATTAAAATCAGTACCATTATTGAGGAATAATACCATGTTATACACCATTCGATATGGAACTTAATGAGGAATTCAATGAAAAAAACCTGAAGTGTAATACCTTCATTCTATGGCCAAGACAAACAAACCCAAAATACCTGTCTTATGTATTATGACATTATGTATGATGATAATTGAACCTCCAGATGCAGGAGCAGTATGTCAGAGTAGCAACAGCAGGGGAGGGCACAGGTGTTCATCCGTTGCTTCTGGGGAAATATTCACTGCATTTATTTTCTGGTCATTATTAGTATTCATTTCATGTCATGACTATTACTACCTGTCAGTCTTACCTTACTTTTGTTATGAGGACAAAAGAATGGGAGGAAAAATGCATACCACCCTGAGCTCTTCGGAGGAAGGGTGCATAAAATGTGAATAGATAAATAATTTTTTTGTATGGGAGGGGTGTCAAACATTTATGGGCCACAGGTGTCAACTGATCTAGCTATGCCACTGCCATTATACATGCACACACACACACACACACACACACACACACACACACACACACACAC
>JAJKFI010000034.1:9931819-9973377 GCA_029204185.1 Lerista edwardsae
TGTGTGTGTGTGTGTGTGTGTGTGTGTGTGTGTGTGTGTGTGTGTGTTGGAAAGGGAGATGACATTTCTGCCTGTAATGGCATTTCTCTGGGCTCCTTTTGTTTTTTCCTCTTCAGTTTTGCAAATAGGGGCAGGGAAGGAACAGGCCTTGTTTCTCATGGAAGGGAGTTACAAGGGCGTAGTACTAGTTCCAGAAGCAACCATGGTGTGCTGTTTTATTGCTATTGCAATACAGCTGACCCTCTATGATTGCAGGTGCTCTGCGAGAAAATAATTGCACCATCCTTTCTATTTGCTAGCCCAGCTCAGGGATCCTCTTGTTAATGCAACACAGCCTCACTTTCCATGAAGAACTTTAAGCTGCAAATTTCAGGGGAAGGAGATATTTCAGTCCCCAGCTTCAATCCCCTTTACAGAGCGGAGCTGACATTTTGCTGCAGGTGCAAAAATGCCAGTCAAGTTTCACAGAAAGAAAGGAAGTCCTTATTTTCCTTTGTAAGATGTTGGAGGGTGTGAAGTTGGCACCTGAAGAGAAAGTCGGAAAGCTGGAGATGAGAACCCTGCTGGGTTCTCTAGAAGAAGAGCCCTGTTGGGCCTCAGGCCTAAGTCCATTACCCTGTTTTCCACACCAACGGAAGTATCACCAGAGCGGTGTGGCACAGTAAGTACGGCAGGTGCCACAATGTGCCATGTAAGCAGGCCCTCTCCCTTGCTATCAGAGTCATTCGGGGCCGTGACAGCGATATGGACAGCTTACACAGTGCATTTTGGCACCTGCCGCATTTACTGTGCCACCCGCCTCTGGCTACGCTTCTGTGCACCAACCATTTGGGGCTGCAAAGTCCAGAAACAGGACATACAGGCAAACAGGCCTTTCTCACTGTTGCCTCACAGCAACATGTCTTCTGATGGATGTTTTTTTTCTTTTCTTTTCTGAATGTGGAGATAGTGAGTAGCCATTATGGCTAATAGCCGTAGAAAGGCCTGTCCTCCATGAATGTGTCAAAACCCCCCCCCTTTTAAGGCCAGCTAAGACCACATCCTGAGGCAGGGAATTCCATGCATTGATCATGTGCTTGGTGAAGCACTTCTTTCCCCCTGTCCTGAGACAAGACACAAATGTCTCTTTATCCATCCTTTTTACACCATGAGTAGTTTTATGAACCTCTGTCATGTCCCCAAGCACTTGCCTTATTTTCGAAAAGGAAAAACCACGGATGTGTTAGCCTTTCCCTGTAGGAAGAGATTCGGACCAGACATTCTGTGCTGGCTCTTGCTTTCTTCGCTTGCGCGTAGCCTGATGATAGTGTTTGTTCTATAAATGGCTTGGTGTAAGGGTTTTTCCTCCTTCCCAGCAAGAGGGGAATGCCTTAATACTGTGGCAATAATCAGAAATGGCATCTGGCAAGCACAGAGTACGGCTCATGCCTAGCAGGGCAATGTTGCAGAGAAGTGAAAATGTTTCTGTGTACTGTATGCGCTAACCTTTTGCTATAGAATATTATTCTTAGCATGTTATTTGCATGTATACTGAGTAGTTAGGGCCTTTTCTCTGTATTTGCCCACCTTGAATTTTGCCGACTTTTCCAGTTCATTTACTAGCTTTTCCTCTAAATCCTCCCAAACTGTTCTTTCCTTGAATTCTTGAATATTCCCCAGCTCTAAAGCTGGCTTCTGAATCAACTGTTGGCTGGTGGCTGGTGAATTCTGGAGAATGTCTTTAACTGCTCAGATTTTAGATGGTTTGTGTCTTGCTTTCATCAATGTGACGACTGTATTCCCCCAACACGTTGTGGGGAAGCAAAAAGTAATGAAGCTGAGAATAGGGCCGCTCTCCATTGTACCTAATGGTATAATACAAATGCCTGCATACTCCTGCAGGAAATGTAAATTGGTCCAGCAAGAGATCAGAAGAGTCAAAAGGATATGAAAGGCAAAAGAAAGCACTTGATCTATTATATTTCTGTGCAGAACCCAAATGGAAACAAGAAGATAAGAATGTTTCTGCCAGAATACATGTTGTCACTTTAGGAGGCCATAGGTGATTTGGTTGGTAGATTGAGCTCAAAGCTCTAGGAACCTGGCTGGTGATTATATGAGTAGAGATGTTTGAAAATTGTGTTGTTTTTTTTCACAAATTTCATTGAAAGGCAGAAAGTCCCAATTTTATTAATTTTAAATGCGTTTATAAGTGTACTATGTAGGTGATATAGTCTCAACAGATGCAGCCACAGTATTATTTCTGATAGGAAAAGTAAGCTATTTTAGGGCGCAATCCTAACCTGGAGTTAGGCCAGCACATTTAGGCCTGCAAAGTTTGGCCAGCGCAAGGGCCACAGTAAAACGCATTTGGACCACTCTTGGAGTTGGGGGGGGACGGACTGTAAAGTATGTTTGGACTTCTCTCAGAGTCAGAGGCCAGCACACAGATGTGTGCCATCCTCCCTGACTCCAAGAGTGGTCCAAACATGCTTTACGGTGGCCCTTGTGCCTGCCACATTTTGCTGGCCTAGCTATGCTAGCCTAACTCCAGGTTAGGACTGCGCTATTACTTTCAGGGAAATGTCTTAAACATCAAAATGCAGTGTTTTGTGTTTCTATTCAAGTATTTTAACACCAAAAAGGCAGGTTTGTGTTTTTATGGTGGTTGTTTTTTAAAAACCATACCCCTAGAGATAAGGGAAATAGCTGAGCAAGAATTATGCTTGTGATGATCTTAGAACATCTTGACTTAGATGCTTGAGAACATCTGGAGGAACAACCTTTGTCTCTGCAAAGCTCAAAGCTTCTGCATGGATGACCCAATATTTGTTCATTCATTTTGACTGTGGATCTTTCATATTTGAATCTACCTCTCTATTTGTGAACTTCCCATTAAGCATCTTTGTGTCACCATTCATTTGTGTCTTTCATAGCGGAGATCTTGTAGTTCAATATTCAAACATTTCCAATGTCATCTTTGCAGCCCTCTCTCTCTGAAACTGGCATTAGGTAACCTTGTATGACTTGCAGCTAGTCGATAGCAAAAATTCACAGGCCATGGCTAGTGAAGCAAAGCACAAGTCAAAGGTTTTAGTGCAAATAAACAAAATAATAGTAAGCCAAGAACTTAGCTCTTTGAAGTATGTGCTCAAATAATAAATGCTTGAATTCAATTTATGGTTTTTAAAAATGTGTAGATTTAAGACATTGTTTTATGTCCTAAGCTTCTCTAGGGAGCTCAGAGCAGCTTACGTATGCTTCTCGGGGAATTTCCTATCCAGTATCTTATAAGGTCCATCTGCTTCAGTAGAACTGTATTCAGAGCATACACTAGGCCAGTGGTTCCCAAAGTGATGGGTCATGACCCACCAGGGAAACCAGAAATGGTTGATACCCTTTTAAGGAGAATTGCAACATCAAGTCTCCAAGATCATGCTGCTGCCAAGCAGGGAAGGGATTTTAAGCTTACCTGAGGGTTGCTGTAGCTCTCTGTAGAGTCCAGAGAGCCTGCAACCCCCTCTGCAGCTCCAAACTGCTGGAAAAAAAGAAAAAAAAACACTTCCTGCTTTTGTTGTGAAACTGGAAGTAGTTTCTCTTTTTTTCAGTAGTTTGGAGCTGCCAGGAAGGCTGCAGAGGGGGTTGCAGGCTCCCTCCTTAAAAATCCCTTTCCTGGTTGGCAGCAGCAAAATAATGGAGATCGAGCTCCTGCCCCCCCCCACACCCATGCATTCAATGAATTCAATGCATTTTGATGTATTTCCCCCTTAAAATATTCAGATTTCCAAAAATTCTACTTCTCACCCAGGGGATGGAACCCCACCATACAACATGGGTAGAGGTGGTTGTTTACAGTAAGATAGGATTACAATCTAAGTCTTACTGAAAACAGTTTTACTTCTGGGTAAAATAACAGTTTTCAAACACCTCTACACATGGGTCATGTGAATGAGTAAAAACTTACATTTGATTCCTTAGTTATCGCACAGTCAATAAGAATTTACTAACTGCTGATTTCATGCAGATCTTTCCATCCATTATGGGCTCTGCTTACATGTCATTTAAACATTTCCCTGCCAAGTCAGAGGGAATTTATCCTGGAAAACAAGCTGCAATCCTATGCACACTTTCCTGGGAATAAATTCGACTGAACTCAAGGGGACTTTTCTGTAGACATACATCAGATTGCACTGTTTGTGTGATAAACCTAATTTGGGTATTATTTCCCTTCAGTTTGGTATGTGATCTCACTTTATGAAGGTGCAAAAGATGACATCCCTGTTGTAGCCCACTGTAGTCTTTCATTGGGTATCTATTGTGGTTGTGAATAGGTGGGGTTACCAGATACAAACTGGGACAGAGTGCCTATACTATACATTTAACCATTGTATAAAGAAGAGAATTTGGGGAAGTGCAGCTTTTGAAACCCTTCCACATTGAGCTGCACTTGCCCAAATTCCCTCTTCTATACAGTGGTTAAAGTCTTCTGTACTCTGTCCCAGCTTGTATCTGGTAACCCTATGAACAGGAGATGATCAATTAGGCAGCCTCATATTATCCCAGCCTCAATTCATGGCTTGCCGCTCCCCTTCCACATAGCTGATGTTCTGGCAACCATCTGGTCCAACAGTACCCCTCTGCATTCCCACTGTGTCCTACACTTTTACAGAGTCAACTAGTCAGTGTGGGAGGCTGACCTTGTTGCATCAGACACCGCACCTGCAAAGGCTGCCCCTGCTTACCCTGCAAAGGAAGAGAATAAATACCTGGATTCAGCCTCCTGCTCCTTTTCAACTTATGACTCATCCTCATATAAAATGATAATGGGGTCTGGCAGGCAGTGTTCATGGTAGCTTTTCAAAGGTGAAAGTGATGGAAGATTGATGTCAGGAATGTCTGTGGCTTTGGTCAGGGGCAGAGGACATGTGAGGGACTTTTAGAGGATGTGTGGCTGGAAAGGCAGGAGCGGAGGCTCCAAGGAGACAGTGGCCTGATGAAGTACAGTATATTGGGAAGGGACAGCTGAGGACAGCATTTCTTTTTTTCAACAAAAATTGAGGTTTGTAAGGTGCTGATTGTGAATGGTCAGCTTTGTCCCAACTCTACAAGGTACCTTTCCCCAAGCTCAAAATTATTTTGAAGGCCCATAAGTTACATGGGCCTTCTTGGCGAGTTGCACAATTGATTGATTGATTTGTGATTCCATTCAAGAACATGTCTGCAAACTACACAGACAATAAATATAGCTCTTTAATTCCTAGCAGATATTCTTCAGCTTTGTTGGAATGATTTGGACAGACACCTCTTTTCCTCAGTTGTAAAATGGGAGTAATAGTTGTACAACACAGTCTTCTGCAAGTCTACTCAGTTGTAAGTCCTACTGTGTTCAGTGCGACTTACTCCATCAAGTAAGTGTGAATAGGGTTGCATCCATAGATTAGTATGTTTTTTCTCACCCTAATTGTTAAAATGTTTAAGATTCCCAAATTTAGTTTGTATGAACAAAATTTTTGAGATCCAGCTTTTGAGTCAAACAAGCTGCATTTTGCGAGGCAGATGGGGTCCCTGTGCTGGCCTAACTCCAGGTTAGGATTGTGCTCTGAAAAATTTTCAGTTTCTAAGTGATGGATAAGTAAAGTACTCATTCAGCCCTGGGGAGGAAGATTTTTTTTCTGGTAGGCTGCTGGTGTTTGGATTTCATGAGGGCTGGAAATTTGAAGTCACACTGATACAATCCTATACAAACTTACGATGTCATTGCCTCAATTCAAATTATTTCCATCATGGCTTCCCTTAGCAAAAGGAAATGACATCAGGAGATCAATTCATGGATCTTTTGTATCACACATAGTTTGGCTCTAAGTTCAGGCATGCTTTGCAGTGCACACCCAGGATCTCAGTTTGGGCAGTTTGTGATGTTGAGGCTCAATAGTTTCCCGCATGAACTAATTGTGCAGCCTAGAATATGCTTCAGCATCCACTGCAGAGTGCAGGGATACTGTAAAAAATATACATGTAGTCCCTGAATTATGTACAGGTTCCATTCTGGATGTTTGTCTGGAAGTCGGAACCAGTAGCATAGCTAGCCGGGGGTGAGCTGTCCCGGGTGCCACCCAGCACCATGCGAGGAGGTGACAACGTGAGGCTAATCAAGATGGCAGGCACCAGAAAAGCAGCTTTCTGGCCACCTTTTGGTTTCTGCTGAGCCACTGCAAACGTCCAAGCACAACAATGTGCTCGGAGGTTTGCAACCGCTCTGCAGAAGCCAAAAGGCAGCCAGGAAGCAGAGCAGCAGCTTTGCTTCATATTGTCAGAGCCACTGCCCTACTCCCCTGAATCAGAAGTGTTGTCCTGAGGTTGTGTGGCATCACCATGCTAGTCAGCAAGGGCTTGGCTGCATGGCTGGTTGGAACTGATGTAATTCAGAACAGTGCTATTATATCGCAAAGGCATGAAAGCACAAGGCTGGACAAACCCAACTGCAAGAAAGCGCTGAGGCAGCTGTCTACAACATGGGACATCATCCGTAAGTTAGATGTCCATAAGTCAGGGACTACCTGCATAGGGCTTCCACGGCAGATTAGTGTTCTCTGAAAATAGAAAGTTTGGAATTCACTGTTGTTGTACATCAGCTTACCTGTCCTGACAAACACTAAGGGCGCAATCTTAAACTGAGTTAGGCCAGTATAAGCTAAACCAGCAAAGTTTGGCCAGCACAAGGGACACCGTAAAGTATGTTTGGACCACTCTCGGAGTCAGAGAGGTCAGCACACAGACGTGCGCCATCCTCCCTGACTCCGAGAGTGGTCCAAATGCACTTTATGGTGGCCCTTGTGCTGGCCAAACTTTGCTGGCTTAGTTTATGCCAACCTAACTTCAGTTTAGGATTGCACTCTAAATGCCATTACATGTCAACTATCAAGTACTGCCAGATATAAACTATTGAGAATACATATCCTTTGATGTCAAATGCAGACATCAAAAATTCAACAAAACATCCAGCAATATTTGAGTATCCAGAGGATAGCCTACAACAAAATCTGCAAAGAGGAGGAATTTTTGAAGCAAATTCATTCAGACTTTCGTTGGGGCGGCTATCTCTTATTTGGGCATGTCTGTTTAGGTTAACACCCAGAAACACCCAGTGATCATCTGGTAGGAATATGAGCACATCACAGGAGCACATAGTCTTCATGTGCACTGCCTTGCGTGGGGGGCCATTGCTTATTAATATGTATGTGCTCATTAGTTTAAGCATTTAAGAATGTGAATTGCCTGATTATAAATGGAGGCTGGGAGGAGAGAGAAAGATCAAGCTGGTTTAAAAGCACACCTCTCCAAGACCCTTTTATTCAGGAAGACCTCTTGCTAGGTTGTGGTGATGGACCAACCTGAGCCATCTACTCCCATCCCTGTAGATACCATGAGCTCCCATTTTGTGACCTTAGTGCCTCAGGCCCTCCTGTAGTTTGACAAGCTGACAGGAGGATGTCTCTTGGGCTGCCCCCCCCCCCAAGGTGGACAGACTCACTCAAAACATTGAAAAGAAACTCATTTCATGGCCTGTGGCTGCTTAGAAAAGGCGAATCCAGCATATGTATGTGATAAATGTTAACTGTGCATTAATCGCATTAAAGAGGACCCTATAAACTTTTCATTTCTAATTAAATTCCGTCCGCCAATTCTGCTGAAGAAGGTGCACTCTGAGCCTTTGTTTATGTGGAAAATTAAAATGCAAATACAACAGAATTTATTTCCATTACCAGAGTGATATGCTGGGCTCCTCCATTTAACAGCCTCCAATTATTTTAAAGCCAGCCTCCTTTTCCCCCACCCCCCGAGTTTTCCCTCAGAAGTTACCACCCCTAAGTGGAAGGTGAGGGGGAGGCACAGAGAGGATGACTGATGGGGGAGTGGAGGTTTCTTGGTAGCATTTTGCATGTTCAAGGTCAAACATGGGAGAGATTTAGGAGGGAAATGAAGCAGGCAGAAAAAGAAGAATGGATGAGAATAGAGTCAGCAAAAATGGCCAGGAGGTGACATTTTGCCAAGAGATTTCCTGTTTGTGTTTTGGATTTGTGTTTGTTTTATTTTATGTACTGTAAGCTGACCTGGGTAGCAGATAAATTGACAAGGATAGGCAGCATATATAAAATAAATATGCCCCAAATATTATGCAAATAGGCAGAGTCCTCCTCATAGCCCCACTGGATACCAGGAATCTCTCGTCCTTTTGAGCTTATATATAGGCTGAGGCTGTATAGATGGAAAAACTCTCTTGAGAAATGTCTAGAGTAGCTTTCGTAATATGCAACAACTGTTGGGCCAACCCCAGAAGTCACTACTGACATGGAAGAATTTAACTCTAAGAATGCCAGCCCCAAACAAGACAGTGGCAGTTATTTTTGTTATTCATGTCTGCTCCATCCTGTAAACCAGAGGTTAAAGATGAGTGTGTTTTTAATATTGCATTGAGTTTGAGTGTGTGGAGGCTTTATGGTGGCCATTGTGCCAGCCAAATTTTGCTGGCCTAAAAGTGCCAGCCTAACTCCAGGTTAGGATTGTGCCCTCAGTGTCAGGCATATCATATATGAACATGGACTTATGCTTACATAGAGGCATGTCCCTTCCATGCATGCACAAAGCATAACCGTCACATATAACACTGTATGCACACGCACGCGCACACACACACACACTCACGCACACACAAGAGAAGTGAAAATGCACACATTTTGTTGTTGGCAGTTCAGCATTCACTGAAACATGGCTAGGTTATTATTTTAAAATTCACAAATATAGATTTCTGGCAAAAGATGCCAACTGTCTCCTGATGTACACCCATCTCTTCAGTCTGTTCTCATACCCAAAGAGGGTAGTGTGGGGTGGCAAGGGTGAAGCAACTGCATTACAGTTTCTTGAACACAAGGAACATCACAACACATAAACTAAATAGGAAAAACACAGCCCCTCTCTGCATTGACAAGAGGCTATTACAAAACCCTGACATCATTATTCAATACACTGGAGCCCTGGGACCACCTACTAAGTCAATGTAGAAAACAGAGAATTACAAAATTATATTGATAGGATCAATGCAGCTGGCACACAAAAGTGCAACCATGGGTATTAATATACAATAATGGTTGCCTAGCACAACAAGATGAAAACATCTTTTTGAGCACACAGTGGTAGTACAGCTTTGTGGAGGGATCCCAGGACAATAGTCACAAACCCAAATACATTAGGATTAGGGGGAGTGTGCCTTTATTCATTGACTGCCTGGAAAGTGAAAGGAGCCAGGGTGGGAAATCAGGAGTGGCACCATGTGAGGAGCTGAGCATCAGGATGCTGCATTGGTTAGTATCTAATTACATTTCTATAGAATCTCTGTGCATATAAAATGCGCTTCAGTCCTTATTCCTCCTCAGAATAGCCTTGGGAAGTAGAGTAAGTGATAGTTTCCATTTTCCTGAAGAGGTGACTGAGATGATGTCTCAAGGCAGCCAGACGCTCCCTCTGTCTTGGTGCATGTTAAGGCATGGCCTTTTAACATTGGGGCTCAATTCACCATGAACATGTTCTGTGAAAGTTCTATTGAAATGAAGGGGATCTGAGCCCTCTGGTCATTTTAGTAGGGCTTGAGCACTGTCTGTTTCTGGTGGCCCTTCAGGTTTCTTACTTTGTTTTGTTTAAGGAGCATGTCGGTATGATTCCTCCTAAATAGAGTAATAATAAAAGAAAACCGTGATGCTGAACTGATTGTGTATAAGTGTAACACTCCAGGTTGCACTCTTATCTTAAATATTCACTTTACCCTATCTGCATGTCTGATGTATGCCTCGGAATGAAAGGTTTGAACTTGCCCACTGAGCAAGACTGTTTCAGAGAGCCCCTCCCCCAGTCAATATGGTGGTCCTTGTCATGCTCTTACTTCCATGAGGTTGCCATTTTATTTCTGTAATGGATGTGACAATCTCTCATGTATCCCATCGGTTTTGTTTGTTTTTTGCCATGTGGCGGATTACCAAAGTATAATCTGTGGAACAGTGGTAATTTACCAAGTGGTCCAAGAGAGCTGTACCAATAATGTCTCTTTTGTTGATGTTGTAAGAGAGATTATTGGTTTGTTGTTGCCAGAGAACATTCATGCATGCATTAGCTATGTTTCCACATAATAATAAGCCACCTTGGATTTGGCAAGAGAATAGCGGGATCTACTGTAAAACAAATTTAAAATAAGTACATAAATCGTTGGGCACATAAAATGTACTTACTCAGGTGACATGTTTAAAGATTTCTATTTGTAGTTGAAAATATTCTAAGGCTGCAATCCTACATGCTCTTTCATGGGTGTAAAGTCCACTGAACACCAGTAGGCTCACTTCTGAATAGACTTGCATAGGCTTGCTCTGTAAGAAACCATAGACTCTAAGCTGCACTTGAAAAAATGCACCATCATGCATTTTTTGAACTTTATATGCTTGTGTAGTGATTAAAAAAAATCAGGCTGAATCTACTTGGCTGTATAGCATCCATTCATTTGAATATGAGCGAGTGCTATACCAACTCAGCTGAAATGAATACCTGTCTGGTAGATCCCATCCACCTAGAATTCCCAGACAAATGGAGAGTCTGGGCTTTGATTGCGGAAGAACCACTTTTTGTAGCTGTGCCCAGTGCCCAAGGTTTCTGGGCCACCTGCCACCACTGCATCCCTCTCCTTCCACATCTCCTCCTCCCTTCTAGATGTGCCCAGGACGTCCCTGAGGACCTTTTGACATTTATTTTATTTATTTATTTGAAGAATTTATACCCCGCCTTTCCCATGCGGAAGCAAATGCCCAAGGCAGCTTACAGATAACAAAGTACAATGTAACCACAATAAGTAAAACAAGGATTAAAGAAAACAACAACAACAACAACAACAACAACAACATTAAACATTAACGGGAACAATGAGAGTAACAAGAATAAAATTAGACCCAATTCTCCATATCAGGTTGTTTGTGGGGAGGGAAAAAACATTTGACCGGGGAGTGAGCAAAACTATAGCAGAGGGACAGAGGGCAGTCAGCCACGCAATCATCCAGATGAAATAGGTATAGTATGATTTGAGCCCTCTCCAAAAGGTCATGAGGGAGTATGTAGTTCTTAATTCTTCTGGAAGGGAATTCCATATTTGTGGAGCCTACAGAGAAGGCTCGTCCCTGAGCTGTCATACCTTTAACTTGGGACAGAGGGGGCACTTGAAGGAGAGCCTCTTTAGATGACCTAAGAGGGCAAACCAGTATGTATGGGAGAAGGGGGTCCTTTAGGTAGGCTGGGCCTAAGTCATGAAGGGCCTTAAAGGTCAGAACCATCAACTTAAGTTGAGATTGGAATTGAATGGGCACCCACTGTAGCTGCTGAAGGAGTGGTTCTACTGAATCAAACCGTCTAGCCCCTGTAACCACCCGGGCTGCTGCATTTTGTACTAACTGGAGCCTTTGAACTGTTCTCAAGGGAAGCCCTACATACAGCGAGTTGCAGTAGTCCAGCCTTGAAATCACTAACGCATGGATCACCTTGGCCAGTGTGAGTTGGGCTCAGCACTCACATTGAGGGTGAAATCCTAGCCTGGAGTTAGGCCGGCACAGTTAAGCCAGCAAAGACACCATAAAGTATGTTTGGCCCACTGTCAGAGTCAGAGAGTCCAGCACACAGTTGTGCACCATCCTCCCTGACTCCAAGAGTGGTCCAAACACACTTAACAGTAGCCCTTGTGCCAGCCAAACTTTGCTGGCCTAACTATGCTGGCCTAACTTCAGGGTAGGATTGCGCTGTGAGTCATACATGCAGGGGCAGAACCCATGGACAAGGATGGCCCACTGTATTTTGATGCTACATTGAAGCAGTAGGTTGTGTAGTGGTAACTGTTGAAGTGCAAGAGTTTGTCATGACATCTCCCATAGCTACGACTCACTAAGACTGTACAATAACAAAAATCAACATTGCATTTCTTCATTAGCGTACGTTCTTCTCCTGCTACTTAGTCCTACTTTTAAACCTATTACACTTCATTTAAAGACTAGTTCAGTGGTTCCCAAACTCCTACAGGGGAGTTGGGAACCAGGTAAATCTTTGCAAGGGCAAGAAGGGGGGGCAGCGACAGCATCCCAGCAATTGTGGTGCTGCCACAACCAAGGGACTTTTTCACTTACCCAGGGGACAGCACTGGCCTTCGGCAGAGTGTGTGAGGCTGGCATCTCCTTCTGCGGGCCTCTAAACAGCACTTATCTCCATTTGGAACCCACTTCCTGTTTTCAAGTTAAAAAGCCCCTTGGCCGCAGCAGCAGCGCAATCACCGCAGTGCTGTCGCTGCCATCCCTGCAGCGGGACTAGAAAATACCCCAAATACAAAAGATGTATAGAGTCCCTGTGCTGGCGTTTTCACTTAAAAGGAAGTCCTGTGTCCAATAGACATTACTCCTACTGCAGTGGTTCTCTAGCATGTTTAACTGGTGACTCCTTTGACCTGCTGGGCCACTGGTCATGGCTCCCCTTTAGGGCTACAATCCTATGCACTGTATAGGGCAGCAGGTTTTTTTGTGAAGATTCTGCGTTTCCACATCTCCCCAGAGAGCCCTGGTTCACAGTTTGGGAACTGCTGTCCTACTGATATAGGCCTTCACGTATGCTGACTTTCAGGAAGCCACTGTGAAAGAAAGCAGCCTGTGCTCTCCTTATATCCCAGAGAGTTTTCTGTTTGCCTCCTGCCTAGCCTGATGCTTCTTAGCTAAAGTCATTTGGAAAAAGTTTCAGTCAACACCAAAGAGCTCCTGCTTACAAAGTCATCACTCCTGCTATAGACGTCCCTGAGAGCGCAATCCTATACTGCGCTGTAATGGCGAGGCCGAGAGGCCTGCGCCATATCCAGTGCAGTACAGTGTGCCTGTTAAATACAGGCCAAATCAGGGCTACATGGCCTGGGAAACAGGTTTAGGATTCAATCATAAGGCTGAATCCGAAGCCTGCTCCCCTCCCCGGCTGGCCTGCCTGCTGGCCCACCCACAGCCCGCCCAGAAACATCCTCCCCCCACCTACTCCCCCCCTCATGCCGGCATGGCGCATCCCCTGTACTGTACATCAGGTCTGTAGTGCACATGAGTGTAAATGTATGCATATGAACATCAAGGTACCCTGCCACATACTGGCAAGATTCATTTTGAACAGTTCATAGTGTATCATAGAAGAATTATAGTTTCTGGCAATGGAAAGTGATTGTCCGGTACAGCATAGCATATATTTCAGTAGCTGGTTGCTGGTGTTTTTTTTCCACATTTGGAAGGCTGGGGAGACAGGGACCTACCTTTTCTTTATTTTGTTATGTAATCTGCTTTGTGACCTCTTTTAAAAAAAAATTAATACCATATCATTTTTGCAATACATTAACAATACCAAATTATTAGTAATATATAACACTCTCTTTGAAATCAGTGCAGGACAAGCTGTTGCAGAGAAAGCAAATACAGCAGGCTGAGCGCAGATTTCAACGATATGTAATAGTGTGTATCTGTGTCTATAGAGAGGGAAGGTCAGGCAATGATCCTTGCAATTGGAATTGAGGTGTTACAAACATATCCCTGTCTTAATCTGTGAACTGTTCAAGGCCTGGTTTAGTTACTCAGATAAATGTAGTGGCAGTGCTATCACCACTAACATCATGACCTTGGAACTTGGGATCTAGGCGTCTTGCAGCAATCTCATTGGCTGAAACAATTTCTTTTTAAAATATGTCTTTTAAAAGTATTCCATCATTCTGAAAAAGAAAATATGTCATAAGATATTTTCCATTTTTGGCCAAATTTCCACATTTTTCCCCCATGAGAAAAATCCTTCATGCAGAATTAGGAAAATACTGTTCATTTTGCCCCTATTTTTCTAGGCATTTGTATTACCCCTTTACTGTTAGGCTCCATCAAATACTGTACTATTTTTGTGGTTGTTGGCTATTTGAGTCTTGGCAACCATACCCACAACCAGGCCCATTGTATGAGCATAAAAATTTGGGATGCTAGATACCTGGCAACTACACCTGTCTCTACCCTGTAAAGAAGACCATGTCTGGACCAACCCAGTTTGCACCGGCAAAGTACGAAACAGAAGCTGTGCAGAAGAATCCTTGTTGCTGATCCTAGCCAAATATGCATGAGAAGCAGGAACTGTTTTGTGCTGGGGTCCTGATGAAGGATATTGCACCTTTATCCCATTTTTGAGCTTAATATGGATCAGATGATATGGAAGGAGGAAGTACTGAATTTGTGGATACTTATGGTATGTCCAGGAATTCCCTTTTACCTCCCAAATGCTTCTGTTTGTTGCGCCATTAAAAAACCTCCAAGCCCTCATGCTGGGTGTTCAGTGAGTATTGATTCAGTCTGCAAGCAATTTTAATATTTCTTCAGGGACTTTCCAGCAACAGCACAAGTCATTAATTCATCCTCCCAAATTGCTTATTCAATAGCATGAACATGGCTCCTGAATAAAGTCTCAGAATTTATGTGACTCGTACGAGTCAGGAGGTCAAGCAACTGTTATGGAGTGAAGTTAAAAATCCAAATAAAATATTGACACTTTTTTGGAGGAGCGGGAGGAGGAGGTGGAAGGAAGCAAAGGTATTTAAAATAGGGGCTTGTTGCCATGCCCCCAGGATAAAGAATAGAAAGAGACGGAAGACAAGTTGGAGTCTGAAAAATCAATGAGATATACGGCACATTCGCTTAGTATTTCATAATTCTTTCTTACACGCACGCACGCACGCACACGCGTAACATCCTGCATACATACAAGGAGATATACCTTCATAAAGCTGTATTCCTCCAGTCATAGAACATATGCACAAATATAGCATCACCTGTGATGTGCCAGAACTCTGAAGCTTCCTTCCCCACATATAGAAAACTGGCGTGTAGGGTAGAAGGCTTCATTTGAGTTTTTGCAAAGGGATTTTTTTTCTCTTATAGAGGAGCCTTCAGTCATGTGATCCCTCATTTGCAGTCTGAACTAGTACAGCCTGAAGGTTTGCAATCTCGTCTATTATTTGTGAGAACTAAGCACTGTTCAGAAACTTACCTTCACACAGACCCAATTGCATGGTGGGTCAGGAGTGAGAACCTGCCAATAAGTCCCACCCCCTCATTGACACAGTCCAGAAGCTCCACCCCCACCCTCATGCATTTTGCATTTGTCTGAAATGACAGTTGCTGTACCAAGGGAAACTTTCTCCCTAGCATCTTGAATGCTGAGTGATACTTCAAACAGACCCTGTATATGTGGGGGACAGGGAACATGTCGTCATAAACACTGGACTTAGTGCTCTCCAGCTCCTCCCCATTCTATGCAATTTGATCTGCATGAAGGTAAGTTGCCTGAAAAGGACCTTAGGCTTTAAAAACAATGAATAACATTTGCAGAGTGGGCCTGGAGAGAGAGAGAACATCAGTGATCTCTGCCTTTGGCCCATTCTCTCATTCATCCTATCCCATCACTTTTCACAAAGGTCACCCAGAACCATCTCTTGTCTGATAACGAGTTTTGTACCGTTGGAAAGCTTCCATCAAATAGTCCAAGAAATGGCATGATTTTAACGGTTTTTTAAAAGGCTTGTGCAAAATCTGGCAACAACTGTCCATACCAAATTAATAAAAGGTACTATTTTAATCTACAGTGGATTTTTGTGGAAACATTTGGTTTTTATATGTAGCAATTGTGACAAGAGGTCAGGGTTGTATTGGTATGTCTGTCCCATCCTACTCTATGTAGTCTCTCTCTCTGTGTGTGTGTGTGCATGTATGCATGCACACGCACAGTATAAACTTCCTTTTATGAATTTTGTTAGTTTCACTTTGCATTTCAATATTTTGAAAAGATATATACCCAACTTTCCCTATCAACTTTCTTGACAAATTTTGAAACGGAGAGAAGTAGTGAGCAGGTGAATTAGCTCACTAACTCCCACTACACACCACAACAGAGCAGATCAAAACTTTTTATGAGACTCTTCAACAAATAGCTAAGCCAGTGTTCTTCAGCCTTGGGGTTGTGACCCCCAATGGGGTAGTGACTCTTCAGTTTGGGGTCATGGCCACTTAAGAGAATGAAATAGGTTGAAGATCACTAAACTAGAGCACCATGAGATAAAGGGGGAGGTATCTGGTGCACCCCTTCAGCTATAGGAGATTGCATTATTATTATTATTATTATTATTATTATTATTATTATTATTATTATTATTATTATTATTATTATTATTATTATTAAATTTTTACCCCGCCTTTCTGCCCGAAGGCACTCAAGGCGGCATTACAAAATCAAAGTTAAAAATGCATCATAATTAAAAACAATAATTAAAAACAATATAAAAATACAATATAAAAATAACAGTCATCCCATGGATCACCATGGAGCATCCCAAACTTCCTTTTGGGTTTTTGCAATTGTGCTAAAATAGTTTTAACTAGTGCTACTTCATGGTAACGTTTTCTGCTCTCTCCAATAAGGATATTTGGTTACAGTGAACCGTGTAGGGAAAGCATTACAGGGCAGGGAATGGGTGGCAGAAAACGTGGGGTGGGGACCCCATTGGGGTCGTGGCACGAAAAAGTCCACTGAGCTAAGCAACTGCAAATGTTTCTCTACTTTTTGACCAAGTCTGGGATACAAACCACAACTCACACAGCACTGTGTAAAAGCCCTTAAGGAATATCTTTAAGGCTGCAAAGAACTGTGCAGCCCCTAACCTAGGCTGGGACACAGCCCAGGAACATTCCCAAGCACTGGAAGCAAAATTGCTATTCAAATTCTTAAGCTTATTTGACTGAGCTCAAGGATCTTGCCCAAACTCACTAACACTGTGAGGCAACGGTTCCCAAAGTCCTACTCAGACGTCAGGATTGGGAACATGCTGAGTAGAGACAGGAGTGGGGCCTGGGGGTGTGCTGATGGCACCTCTGTGATTGCAGCGCATATGTGGGGTTGCACTGAGGTCTGAAAAGTCTGCAGCCCCCTCTCCAGGTGTGACATAGAATAAAGCTCTGTTTTTTGTGCAGAAAGCACTTCCTGTTTTCATGCAAAAAACAGGAAGTGCTTTCCATGAGGAAAATGGGGCTTTATTCTGCATCAAGGAGGCCTGCAGAGGGGGCTGCAGACCTACCAGGCCCTTCTAGACCTTGGTGCAACCCCCAGGTATGCGGTTACTGTGGTGTCATCAGGATACCCATAACTGGGCCACTCCCCTTAAGAATGACCCAGTTTTAGTTCCCAATACTGGGTCGCAACCCACAGTTTGGGAACCACTGCTGGGAAGAATAATATGCTCTCTGGAAGTCCACTTTCAGTCCATATAATATATAGTCATTATCTGCTAGGTTAGGTTCCTGGAAATCTTTGCAGATAGCAAATTCACAGATAACAAATAATTGATCCTATGGAAACAATGGGGTTAGGAGCAAGAGACACCTTTGCCATCAGAAGACTCCACCAGAGACCTTCAGGAAGCCAGCAGAGAGCAGCAGAAAGTGCCAAAAGATCTCTGAATGCTGCAGAGACCTTCCAGAGACTGCAGAGATCTTTGGAATGGCACCTGCGACCAGCATGGACCCCTTAAACATGGCCAATGGATGCTTCTGCCTGCCATTTTAAAGGAGTCAATAGTGGTCACAGGTGCCTAAATACTCAGGTATCAGCCTTTGGAAGGTTTCTGCGTAGTGGATAACTAGGTGCAGATAATGAGGAAAGTAGCAATTCTGCCCCTTGCAGATAAGTGAAAAGGTAAAGGTTTCCCCACAACCTAATGGTCTAGTCGTGACCGACTGTAGGGGGCGGTGCTCATCTCCGTTTCAAAGCCTGTAGAGCCGGCGTTTGTCCGAGGACAAGCTTCCATGGTCATGTGGCCGGCATGACTATACGCCAAGGCACACGAAACGCTGTTACCTTCCCACCGAAGTGGTCCCTGTTGATCTACTTGCATTTAGGTGCTTTTGAACTGCTAGGTTGGCAGGAGCTGGGACAAGCAATGGGAGCTCACTCCGTCACACAGTCTTGAACTCCCAACCTTCTGGTCAGAAAGCCCAGCAACAGCGGATTAAGCTGCTGCGCCACCATGTCCCTGATAAGTGATAAGATAAGTGAGGTCGCATGTAAAAAGGATTGACTGTAGTTTGGAATAAGACTGTTCCCTGACACACAGGCCAAAGGGAGAGCTTTCAGGGAGTGTGTAAAGGGATCCATCCTAGGTTTTTGGTCAGTCTCGTCAGGGAGCTTCCCACAGAAGCTCAGAGTTGGCACAGGTTGATGACAGAGGTCCTTTGTTCCCTCAGTTGGGGAACATGCTGTGTGAGCTACCTGAGGAGTGGCTCTATTCTACAGAGTCCTAAATACAAGCCAGGGTGGTGAGTGTTAAACATATCAAGGACATCCATGAAAAAGTTGGAGGAGGCAAGTGAAGCCCACCAAAATCAAAACTATTTCCATGCTGGTTCAGCTCCAAACGAGGCTTCCTTCCCATCTTTATTATGAAAGGGCAGGTTTCTGCACAATTGACATAGAAAAGGAACTGTTAGATCAAAAATGCAAATGTGACACCCTTTGACTGATTATGCAGAAACACTGTTCTTTGCTCTATAACAACAGTGCCTCAAAAAGGGCACTTTTTCCTCAAGCCTTTGATGGAGCCCGTGAAGGCCATGTGCTCTCCTGTGTATGTTCCCAGGCCCCACTCCACAGCTTGGTGGTGCATTTGCTGCACAGGCCTGCCTGGGGTTGACTGGGACCATGTCTGTTGGTGCTGGTTTTGGATGTGTAAGGAAGAGACCCAACCGCACCTGAAAATGATTTGCAAGAAAGTGCCAGCTGCCCAGCCTTCCCTTGGAGGGAGCTCTATGTTGCATTTTCATAATTCTAAGAATGTCTAAGAATTCTAAGAATGTAAGAATCTTCATACAGGGATTTTGAAACTTTTTTCCACAGGTATCACATTTCCAAGTATAACTTCTTGCAGGTATAGACGTGCCTCTATATCCACTGATTTGGTATCCATAGTTTCAGTTATCCATGGATTCCATGGGTATTGGAGTGCCTATTGAAAAGTTAAGGGAACATTAGACAAATATATGTACATTATATATAAAAACATACATACATACATACATACATACATACGTACGTACGTACGTACGTACGTACGTACGTACGTACGTAGGTATGTATGCATGCATGTGTGTATGTGTGTATAAACACCTTGTTGTAGCAAAATCACTGATGTTCCCTGATCTTTAAAAAAGGTATCCCAAGTAGCCATGGTTTCAGATATCCACAGAGAGGTCCAGAACAGAACCCCAGCAGATACCAGGGCATATCTGTACTACTGTTGTGGGTAACATCATTGTCACCAGAGACTGCAGCTGTGCAATAGGCGTGGCCTGCCCCATAGTTGGAAATTCACTGTGCCTTCCTTCCTAACCGAGCCTCTTTTGAAGTTGCACAGATACATCTTGACCGCTGTTTGCTGCTGCCCCAGCCACCTTCACGTGTAGTAGGATAAGACTAGGTGAAGCAGTACCATGTGGTCACTGTGGTAGTGAAATCAAGTGTCAGACTGTGAAGGATACTGCTACACAGGGTACTACTACTGGGTGAAAAAACAGTAATAATTAAATTTCTATTATAACACATGAAGTCCAAAACAAAGCAACAAAGCAATCATGTTAACTGTTTAATCTCCCTCTGTGTTGTCATTGTCACATCTCTTTTGTTTTGAGTAATATCATGCTGATTACAAAAAAAGATCCAAGTAAAACTTATTCATTCATTTGAATGCCATTCATTCATTTTATAAACTCAATTTTTTTTCAGCCTGCAAAAAAATGTGTACAACATCCAATGTTGCCCTCGTACTGAAAGGTTTGGATATCCCTGTTCTAGAGTCAGAATACCTTGAATATCGAGGGATTAGGAAGGGCATCTGGCAGACCAATACAGCCATCACTTTGGCAACCAAACAATTTGCATTCTCAAGAGCAGATTGTGTGTGGTGGCAGCCCAGCAGGAATGATGTCGTATGATGTCACCTGCGTTTCAATAGTGCTTAGAGGAATGACCACAGCATGAATGGAACCTGCCATGACATTCACAATAAGGAAATACATTGTAGTCTGTGTGTGTCACCAAAGGTTTCCAAGGAGATTTCAGCTCTCATTTATTACAATGAATACATTACTATGTAACAGAACATGATACGATGTGCAGGTTTAATTCAGAACCCCTCAGGCAGATTTTGGATGGATGGACTGATGAATAGATACATTTATACTAAGTATACATACATTATATCACTCTATTGATTTTTGAAAAGTTCCAGGTCTGCCAAGCTGTAATGAGATTTTTGAACTTTGGGCTGTGATCAATGAGAGGAATATTATTGGCCTGCAGAATTGATATAACCCCTCTCCGTGGATTGTTCTGCTCCCAGGCTGCCCCTGCCCCCCACGTATAGGATTCCATCAGACACTTAACCTCTCTTAGAGTGTCATCAGGCTAAAAGGAATCTAATAGTGACACAGGACTTGTGCGTCGCTCTCCGGCACTATTGCTTTCCTGTCACAAATAATTTATAGCTTTCTGTTTCCATCCCCTGCCTGCACCCCATCACTGCTTCCTGGGGCTGCTACAGGGGAGGGGGCACGAGTATGGAGGGGGGATCAATATGCTCACACAAGCATAACTTCAGGGTGCTTTGTGGGAGCAAGGAAGGAACAGTTGTAATATGCATCCCTTTCAGCTTTCAACTGTAGTATAGCTCTAGAACTTATCTGCTAGAAACCTCAAAACCACAACCTGAGGACATAACAACCGTGTTGCTGGATCAGAGCAAAGGTCAAACTAATCTACACTCTTGTTTTCAAGAGCAACCACAGGCCACTGGAAAACACAGTGAGGGCATGAAGACAATAGCCTTCCCCTCTTGTCTGGCCTCAGCATTGAATCCTTAGTATAATGCCCTGCTGATATAGCTATCCCCATGAATTTGTAAAATTCCATTTAAGTCAGTGGGCATCCTGATTTACTAGGGAATTCCATATGATAATTATTGTGCATTGCTTAAGGAAGTACAGGTTGGCTCTCATTATCCACAGGGGTTCCATTCCTGGATCCCTCGCTGGTACCGACATCCCCGGGTATTCCAACCCACAGATTTAGTCTATCCCCACTCTCCAAATCTGACAGGAGCTGTGCTCTGTGTTCTGGTTGAGTCTGGAGGGTTTTTCGAGGCTTGCAGAGGCTACTCATGACTGCCCAGGATCTCTGCAGGCCACAGAATGCCCATTTAGGGGCAAAAAAAGGCTACTTTCATTTTTTGGAGAAAACCAGAAGTGATGTTTTTATGCCTTTATAAGGCATTCTGGAGCCGGGATTGGGCTGGGTGTGTGTCAAGGACAGTCTTGGATAGGTATTGGTGGCAACGCCAACAGCCTATGCTCGTGGCCCACCCCTTGGACCCGACCGGAATTTATGCCTGCTAAAGAGCTGGCATGGATCTGAGTGGGCCCACTGGGGAACATGGCAAAGCAAAGTAGGTATCAAAGTTGTTTACCTATCTCTCTGCCCGTCCCTGGCTGCCAGGCAGCCCATTTCATGCAGGGGAAGCTGCGCTGGTGCCTGCCGCATGCTCTGGGCCCTGGAGAGGATTCAGCTGTGGTGCTCTTTCTGCCTTCCTGGCTGGTTTCCTGTTTTTGATGTATTAAAACATTTTTTTTCAAATCAGAAAATTAGTTTTCTATCTTTATTTATTCTTCAAGTTCTGTCTTTATCTTATTCTCAACCAGGTTTGTTTGTTTTGTCCAGAGTTTGTTTTTGAAATTTCCTTCATTTGGGAAAAGTTCAATTGCCGCCTTGAGTGCCTTCGGGCAATAGGCGGGGTATAAATTCAATAAATAATAATAATAATAATAATTTTTAAAGGATTTTTGTTGTTGTTGTTGTGGTGGTGGTGGTGTCATTGATACTGCCATTAATGCATATTTAAATCCTTGTGAATTTTTTTTTTGCACTTCTTCTAATCTTGAATATACATTTTATCTGAGGCTACATGGCAGTGTCTAAAATCCTCCTCGGGATCTTGAAGTTATTTGATTTTCACTTGTGAAACAATTCCATCATTTAAAAAAAAACCTGTCCTGAAATGAAGTGAGACGGTGTTGTGACTACTTCGTTGGTTTTCACCATGTACTTAAATATGTGTTGAATTGGATAGCAGTCTAATAATTATGTGATCACTCCTTTCAAGTGGTTTGGAAATGCTTGCATCTTACACCAACCCCAGTCAGAATTAAATCTAATCTTTCCTTGTCAATCCCATGATTGATTGTTCCTTAGAATGGTTATTTATCATATCTAGTAAATTCAAATTGTCAAAGACAAAATTTCTTTTATCCTGTTTTTGTGAGAGTATTTGAAGTTATTATAGTATTTCCTACTTTGACTGCCTCTGGTTTCTCTCTTTAGCTCCAGATGTTAATGGGGTTGCATAATAATATGTCCCCAATAGAACATTATTGTGTTTTGTGTAGCATTTCTAGTTATATTGATTTATGTGGATAAATCTGCTCTTAAATTTATCAGGCTCTATGCCTCCTCTGTCTGTGTTTTGCTCTAGAGCAGTGGTTCTCAAATTTTTCAGACTGGGACTCACTTTTTAGAATGGCACTCATGTCAGAAGAACCCAACAGAAGTGATGTCATTAACCTGGAAGTAATGTCATAGCCAGAAGTGACATCATCCAGCACAGAGTGCCGTCACTATTGCGTAATAAAATGACACTCCCTGGAATGCAAACTGGTATTCTGGTGGGCAGGTCGGCCTGGGGAGGAGCGTGGAGCCCGGATGCAGCCACTAGGTTGCATCCAAACCCCCATCCCAGGGCCACACAGCTAATGTCACTGGTGTTGCACCAGATTTGGTCAGGGTAGAAAGTCATTCCTGGGTGGGTGGAAGGACGGAGCGGGACTGTCAGTGACCTCCGCTGCCAGATCCTGGTCTTGGTGTTGGGCCTAAATAGCAGGTGCAGAGGCAAGTAGACCTATTGCCCACTCTGCACCCTTACCATGGGGGAAGAGTACATACGTCCCCTCTCCTGCGGAGCCTCCTGCGGCTGCCTGGCTGCCACAGGATGCAGGAGTAGCTGCTTGGCTACCATAGCTCGTACGGGCAGCCGGGCAGCTCAGGATTAGGCTGTCCAACTGCAGCATAGCAGCAAAGATAACAAAAGATTGCCACATCAATTGAAGCATCAGTTTTTGTGTCATACAGACCACTTGATGGAGCTTCAACTTTTCATGATGTGAAATTGCTAATATTTAAAGAGCCACAAGATTCCTTGTTTTAGTCTGTTCGACAACTTTGTAGACTCAGTTCATCCTAGGTACCATTTATCCAAGTTCATCACCATGAAATGCCCCTTTAGGGTTTGAGTAAAGTCTCCAGGAAAATGAGCCAGTCATTAGAGACTAGGTGAGAAAGAAACAAAGAGCACTTTGCATAAATTACATCTCTCCTGTGATACTTGGAGATCTAAAGGGATCTTTTAGATGGTGGGGCCCAGATTGGGGAACTCCCTCCCTTCTGAGCTTTGTGTGGCCCCCTCTGCTCTCGCCTTTGTTGACTGGTCTTCTCTAAGCCAGTCAGTGGATCCTCACCATTTTCTGGGGTACCTGTTGAATTGTTTTGAACATGTTCAATATTGATGTTATTGTTTGGTGTTTTTAATTGTATGCTGCACTGAGCAGCTTTGTTACAGGAAAGCAACTCAGAAATGCACTCAGGCAATTAGTAATAAAGATCTTGCAAGAGGACAATTGACATAATGACTTGGGAATTATGGTGGTCCCCTTTCAAAACAACCACACTATCAATAATAACAGCATGATTTGGCCACGCTGAGCCACCTGAAGCTCTCCTGCTTCCTTCAAAAAGCTCTACCCTTTCTTCCCCAACTGCCTCAGTTGCCACCTGCTGCTGCTTCTCTCAGTTATCTTTCCTTTGCTTTTTCTGTAGCCTAACTCCATCATACAACAAACGTGTAGAAACCATGCACCGTGCCTATGAGATTATTCCATGTTAAGCCATTGTTGCTTTATTGCATCATGGAGTTCTGTTGACCTTGCCAGCAGAACATGTGTCATATTTCCACTCAATGTGCTCCTGATGGCACTAAGTCAATCTGTGCAAGCAAGTCCTATCCTACTTCTTTTGACATAGTTTTACTTTTCCCTGATCTTACCTATATTATGTATTCCAGCGGAATCTAATGAGTTCATTCTTTTCTAGCAATGTTTAATGAGAAAATATTAATGTTGGAAATGGGGTGGGGGGAGGGAGACCTTTCCTTCTTCTCCCTAAGAGATGTGTACTCCAGTCGAATTGAACTCTCATACATGTTGGTTATCATTACATGGTGAATCGTGTTCCATGGATAAGTAGGCAAATCACAGAAATATCTGAACTGTTGCTCTGGGTTTTTTGGTCCAAATCTTGGACACTAGTCACAGCTTGGATACTAGTCACAGCTTACATAGAGATGGGTGAGAATGCTGTGCAGTTGTTGAGAGAATGCACAGTACCTGACTTAGCCTACAACATGGAACATCCCAGCAAAGTTCCTGTATTCTAGTGGCTAGAGTCTAGCCCTTTTGCAGGAGAGGCCTGTAAGATAACCTATTACATATTTAAAATATTTTTTATTCTGCCTTTTCCCTTGTAACTAATGAGGCTCACAATGAGCATCGCCACCCACCCTGCCCCAGCCCAGCGCCCGGGGCATTTGCCCCCTTGCCCCCCCCAGGTACCCCACTGTCCTACAAGTATCTGGTATCCAATACAGGTATCTGGAGTTAAACTTCCTTGCTCTAGTTCTGTAGTCCTGATCACTTTTACACACACCCAAGGCCGTATTAAAAACAAACATTGGGACTGTCAACACAATAGTGCAAACATAATTTGTACCCCATGTAGGTGCAAGGTCTCAAAGATTCTTACCATTCAAAGCAACTTGTTAAAGTCTGCAACTCGTTCTTTATTCAGTTCTCAGTACAGTGCAAGCCTATGTATGTCTACTCAAAGATAAATTCCACTAAGTTCAGTGAGACGTACCCCTAAGTAGCTTGTATAGGATTGCAGCTTAAATAGCTGTACATAGGTGTAAGCTCCTCCAAGTTTAATAGATTTTACTAGGGTGTTTTAGCAAGTCTATTTGGGATTGCAATGTTAACCAGCATCTCTAGCCAAAATGAAGTCTAAGTCTAATTTATTTGCCCACATTCACCTTTGCTACTTTTTTGCCTCTTTTTTCAATTCTTTCTGTTTTTGTTACCCTTTTCAGGATTTAGATTATAAGGCCTTGAGAGCAGGAGCCTGTCTGTATTGTTTATATTGCTCTGTAAAGTACCATATGTAAATTAAGAGAATCATCATTATCATTACCATAATCTCTATCACCATTGACAGAGGTCCTAATAGTCCCTGTTTGTTCTTGTGGTGACTTTTATTTTAGTTTTTGCATGTTGCTAAGACTGCTAGACAGCCCCTAGGGTCGATTCCTCCAATTCTCTGTAAACTTGAACCCCTGACATTACCCTTGTCCCTCTCATAAGAAGGGAATTATGTTCCTAGACAGACAGGTACTTCATTATGAACTGAGAAGTAGACAGACTCCCTGAATACATTGAGCAGAGTGGCTTTTGATCACTGAGACATAAAGAGTCACTTCCTGGCCTGTGCCACATCGAACATGGAGCCAGCCAGGCAGGTCTCACAGTTGCTCATGGGAAAAGGAAGCAGGAATGCCTTACGCAGAGAGCTGTGCCCACACACTGACCTTTAGTTTGCATGCTGAGAATAAGAGCGCAATCCTATACCTGCATTGCACCGGCACAATGCCCTTGTGCTGGTCCAGCCTGTAGCAAATGTGCCGTCAAGCGCATCAGCGCTGGCTAGTTGGCGCTGAACCAGCGCAAGCAGCAGCGTCAGCACACGGGCACCACTGAGCCCATCAACAGCGCCGGCCATGTGCTGGTTGCGCGTCAGTGGCGCTCGGTCGGCGCAGGACATATCCAAAAGAGTGCCAGAAATGCCAGCACGTGCCAGGGGCATAACAGAGCGATGACAGGGGCGGTGACACACGACAGCTATAGTGCCAAATCCTAACCCCGGTCCCCAGCCTTGGTGGCCCCAATTCGGGCCACTGCTATGCACGTACGCCTGCAAAACAGCAGGTGCAGATCCGAGCACCCCATAGGGTTGGCTGGGGCATACCTGGGTGCAAAGGGAAAACCTCCCCTTGCCTTGCACGTTTCTGCTGCTGCTTCCTAATGGCCTTAGGATGCAGCCCTGCTAGGTCAGCCTTACTATGTTGGCACTGCTTAGGATTGGGCTGCCCAGATCCTTCATTAAAAGCAAACATTGGTTCATATTCATGTTCCCCTATTGTCCACTCATAAAATCGGAGATTTTCATTAGCAGTGAAAATGCATCTTATAGGTTCAGACTAATGTACGCTTGTTTTTGTTTCGGCAGGATCATCAGAACCAAAGTGCAGCAGCCTTTCCACCCAACACCAGATGGGAGTGGCACAGGGGTGACTGCACCTGGACATACTATAGGTAAGATGGCATTAGAGGAATGGGGAAAGAAGAGGCAGGAATGAAGTGATCACATAAATAGATTCTGCACATGGTGAAGCAAAGGACAAGGGTTAGATGCCAGATAAAAAAAAAAGCTGGCATTAATGTACTTTCAGAGTCAAGGAGGCACAAGCCAGTCTAAGCTAGGCTTAGACCTTGTGCACAGGGGACATCTCCTTGTGTGGTAATGTGTAAGGTTGCTATTACACTTCAGTGTTCATGTTTGTGTAGATTCTTTCTATTCAGTTGTCAGAGGCATTTCTGCGTGGCAAGCTACTTCTCTTCTACAGGAGTTAGCTGATATGCCTCCAACAGCCCTTAAGTTGTGTGAACAAGCCCTCCCTAACCTGATCTCCACATGCCCAGTGGCCAGCCCTCTCCGCCACCCTATGCATTTCCAACAGGCTGCATTTTGAGCTGCAATCTTCGTCTTCAATGTAGGCAAGCAAAATGTCAGCTCCAAAGTCCCAGTTCCACTCTGTGGGTCCAATACTATCCAACTTACCAGTGCTGGTGCAGTCACAATGCAGTCCCGAGATAAGGAAACCAACATTCCCTTACCTTGAGGAGAACACCACGATGGCCTTCCTACTGCAGGATAGAGCATACAGTTCATTGGCATGGCTGCATTAGTGTTGGAAAGAAGGATAGGATTGGGCCCACAACTGAACAGCAAAATCCTTCCAACATTTCTTTTCATGGTCCTCAGGATGGAAATGGCCACCACCAGTTTGCCCTTAAATTTCTCAAGCCCAGGATGGTGTTAAGGTTCAGTTCAGTTTCTGTTCCAAGGCTGATTGGCAAGCAGTTCCCAGGTCTGTGCCCCACACACTTCACATGGGAATCTTGCCCACAATGATTCCTGTGAACTAATCAAGATGTGACCTGGGAGGGTATTCCTGTTTTGCCACCAATTTGCTGCTGTAGGTTCATTTTCTTCAGGGGCTCAGATAGAGGGAAGCGAGATTTACTGGACTATCATTTTTGCAGACTCAATTATGCTCATCTTAGCCTTTCCAGTAAGAACAAAGAGATTTGCATTGTTAAATAGCTGCATCCCATTTGCTATGCTGCCAGGTTGCACTGAAAACAAAGGCCACTGAATGGTCCATTATTAATTGATCTACATCACTTTAATGTATGTGAGCATGTCATTCTTTTGAGCATACTTCATTCTTTTATCTACTTTTTCATGCTCTTTTACATTTGATATCCACTTAAAATCTTTATGTTGAGCTATTGATTTGAATAGACAATGCATGGCCCCTAAAGACAACACATCAGAGCTCACAAGAACAATATTGTTCGGACAATGTAACATAAAAATGAGACATTTACCTGTGTTCAGTTTCAGCAGGCTTGAACATAAGCTCTACATGTGTTCTTCATGTGTTAAAAGGAATGCATGTGCAATTCCTTTGCACAATTGCAAAGCAAGATTGTGACTTTCCTTAATGTGGGACAGCCTACATATAGTGGTGGTATCTAAAGCGGGAGGAACCGGAACGCTGGGCAGGACGTACGGTTGATTGGCAGCCCGTCCATTCCATTCCGCCGCCTGCCTGCCCGCCGCGCGGGCTGCCCCCGGTTGGCGCGCCCCACCACTGCTTGCCCAGGCACCCAGCGCACCCCCCCCACCCATCCCACCCGGCGAGCAGGCGCCCCCTCTGAGGCCAGGGCAGCCCATGTGGTGGGCGGGCAGGCGGCAGAACAGAACGGACAGGCAGCCAATCACACGTAAATCCCGCCCAGCGTACCGGTTCCTCCCGCTTTAGATACCACCACTGCCTACTAACATCCAGGGTGCAATCCTAACCAACTTTCCAGCACCAGGGTAAGTGCAATGCAGCTCCAAGGTAAGGGAACAAACATTTCCTTACAATGAGGAGGCCTCTGTGACTACTATGCCACTGAAGGATGCAACAAATGCCCCATTGGCACAGCTATGTCAGTGCTGAAAAGTTGGTTAGGATTGTGTCCTGAAACTATATGTGCACAGGCTCTGAACAGACTAGCAGGGACCATGCATTTACCTATCTTTTTTTAAGATCTTATTCATGGTGATTTTTTAAACAAAAAATAAAATGCAGACCCAGTTCTAGCCTGCCCAATGTGAATGTACAAAACACTATTAAGGCTTTTCCAGGGTTCCTGTGTTATGTTACAAAACATACTTCCTCTTTGCAGGTATGACTCATTTATTGCTTCTAGTGTTCCTTGCTGGGTGATTAGTGAATAATTGCCCCTTGAATAACCTCACTGTGAATTGCCCTATGTCAGTTTTTGTTCCTGCAATTGGGGCAAGGGAATCTTTAAATCACTGATCTCCTCTCATTATAATTTTTAATAGTAGCACAATACTATTTTAGAAGCTCTTCAAGGGGCTACTCCCTCATTAGTCCTCCAGTCAGAATCATCAGAAGCAATAAAATGGGCAGAATATGCAAGCAAACTTGCATATAAGCAAACTTGTTTGAAGTTGTCAGGGATATTTGCTGAATGGAATTGTCTTGTGAGTTGACATTACAGAAGCAAATTTGCCATGGCAAAAGACATTCAGTACTATTCATGAATAGTATTGGAGTATTCATGAATACTCCAATCAGGATCAATGGAAGCAAAAAAATGTGCTGTGCCTGGAAAGCAAAAGCATTAAATTTGAAGGCACAGGGTCCTGAAAAAGATTTAATAGTGCTATGCTTGTCCACCCTGGACAGGATGGAGTTAGAACCACACTTTTACTTTAAAAATCCCCACATACCAAGTCTAAATCAAGTCACACAGAAGGAAAATACAGAAAACACTGGATAGCAATGATTTGAAAACAAGATCATGTGATGGCCATAAAGAACAAGTGACCAAAGGAAAGCCACTCCAGATAAAAAGAGTGAAATGGAAGCACTGGTAGAAACGTTCCACAGATGAGAAAGTTTGAGATTCCAAAGAACCGCTTTCTTTCTTCTGCTACTACATTTCCATTTGAGTTGGTGTTTTGGCTATCATAACATGGTGTGAATGCTGCTGGTTAATGGAAATCTGGCCTAGTTGGGGAACACAGTACTTGGGTTCCTACTGGATGTGGTAGGGAAGTCATATGTTGTGGTCAAAGTGGAAATGCTGTTCCTCTAGCAACATTATTGTTGCTGCAAGATCTACTGCTCAATGAACTGGCATGATGAATCCACTGAATCACAGAATATAATTTGCCTTGTGACGGTGTCAGTCTGCTGGGGAAGCAAAGCCCTGTACTGGGTCCTTCACTGCAACCTCCCAGCCCCTGATTGGGCACTACGACTGCCCACTGCTACTGAGGGTTAATGGGTCAGCTTGGCAAGGTAAACCCTCTGATGCATGTGAGCCCTTGGCTAGAGTACGAAGTCGCCAACACCTGATGTCATCCTTATATCTGCTTTGTGGTTAATAGACTAGGTTGAAAATTTGTAATGACTTTCAGAAGAAGCCATTCAGTTGCATCACCTCCTGCCCAGAAATGACTAGTATTTTAAACACCCTTAAAGTTGGCTTTTTCTTTTGGTTTATAGTCAAAGGTGTATATAAAGAGGCAGGTGATTCCACCTTTTGACACGGAACTCCAATAATTCTTTCTATCAGTAAGAATTGAAAGCCAATAGAGTGGAAACTGCTCAGTTCAAACCAGCATTAGTATTATCTAGTTCAGTGATGGCGAACCTTTTGGGTGCAGTGTGTTGAAACTTAGGAAAATGCTTAACTTGACTCTGCTAGTGTGTCAACTTCCCTCCCAAACAAAAGAGAAACTATTCTTTATATTTATGTATTTATTTATTTATTTATTTATTTAAACAAAAAAATACAGTCTAATCATGTATGGTGCTGTGTATTATATAAAGAAGCATCAAATAATTACAAAAATGAAAAATGAGTAAAAGAAATTCAGTTTTCGTCAGGCATTGGTGAATGCTGGTGTGTCACCCCAAACGTCGTGGTATGTCAGCTTTGACACGCGTGTCATAGGTTCGCCATCACTGATCTAGTTAAATAAAAGTTTAGTCAATGTATCAGTTTTATTTGATCAGTCAATTGAATCTGTACACATCTGCACATGGATGCATAGGTATCATCTTAGAAGAAGCAGTTACATAGCTACAGGGGACAGTAGGTACTGCAGGTGCCAAAATGCACAGGGTAAGTTGCCCCTTTCATTTGACTTCGGATCCATTCTGGACAGCAATGGCTCTGATGGCAAGTGGGAGAGGCTGCTTACATGGCATATTGTGGAACCTGCAGTACTTACTGCACTGATTCCCACCACCACCACCCCATGGCTAGACCACTGAGAAGAGGCATTCTTTCCATGTGGGAAAGGAGGAGGAATGGCTTTCCTAAAATAGTGGAACCCACCAGAGAACTGTAGCACAGAGGAAACAGAATTTCGACAAGTACAGGAGACAAATGTATTAGTTCACGTCATATAAACCCCAATATGTTTCAAGGAATTATCTCTTCATCGGGGGACTGTCAGAAAAAGAAATAGCTCACATCTCTTGCAAGTTGCACTGCCTTTGTAGGAGTCAGTAGGTCAGTGTCTCATTTTGAAGCTACTCATCTAAGAAATTGCAATAGATGTGAGATATGTCTTTTTTTGGCAGTCCCCTGATGAAGAGCTAATTGCTCAAAATGCATTGGGATTTATACCACTTGGATTAACAACTTAGTCTCCTGCACTTGTTGAGTTTCTGTTTCTTTCTTCTAAAACACAACTACAGTTTTTTAAGGCCCTTACTATTGAAAATAGTTACAATTTTAAAAAATTCAGTTACTTGAATAATCAGGTCCACAGTTTTTATCAATCAAACATTATGCTCAATCTTATTAATCAGTTAAATGTCGCCACATTTAATCAGTTAAATGTCACCATATATTTACAAGTCTTATGCCTTGTAAATCTAGGGCTTCACAATATGAATAGTCATTGAACTTGTTTATTTTTGAACTCATGGTGAGTTCTGTAATGTTGCTGGAAGAGAGAATGATCTATATTCCGAAATGTGATTTTTAAATTATTTGTTTTTAAAAACCCTTAAAGTTAGTTTTTCTTTCTAACAATGAGTGATAGTTTTGATCATAAAATTGTTATCTCACACTTAAGAGAAACCACCCCTTTCTTCAAAGGGGCACCTTTGCTGGAAAAGTCATAAGGAGGCATCTGCAAATGGCCAGTGGGAAAGACACTTGTCTCCACCTGCACAATATAAAAGAACTGCCACTTTAAAAGGTGCCTCTTCTTTGCCCCATTAGCAGGGGTTGCCTAAGTGTTTCACAATGTGAGACCATGTGATAATGCACACAACCCCTTCCCTTTAATCTCAAAGCTTTTCTCACCTCACAGAGAGGCAATAAAGTAAGGAGCCTTGATTGTTGGGTTTGGCTGTGAATACCCTAGTTCAAATCCCTCTTTAGCTATGCAGCTTATAGATGACTTTAGGCACCTCTCTCTCTCTCTCTCTCTCTCTCTCTCTCTCTCTCTCTCTCTTCACTACAGAACTGTTATGAGAATAAAATGCCACCCTGGACTTCTAGTAGGATGGGCAGGATACAAATGTAAAAAATAAACAAGCAAGCCAATTCTAGGCATGTGTGCTCAAACGTAAGTCTCATTGTGTTCAGTGGGGCTTCCTACTCAGATATGTTTGCAATGGATGGCAGCAAACATAAAAATACACATGATTCCATCTCCCAGGAAGATGTGCACCACAACTGCAATCCTATGCACCTCACTGAGCACAGTGGTACTTACTTCTGGGTAAGCATGCACAGGATTGCACTGTATGCCAGTAGGTCTGAGACAAAATGAGAGGAAGAGCAACATTTTCTGATGAACAGTGCGAAGCTAATAATTTTAGAATTTTGCTATAGTAAGGCCATGAGGCTGGATCACAAAAATAATTTGCTACGTTAATTTATGTCTGAGGGGTTGTGTGTCTAGGAGATGGCAAGCAGGCACAAGAGGTCCAGAAATCCAGTACACAGAGTGACTGCAATTCTTGCTTTATGCTGCTCACCTAGCTATGCTGAAGTAGGCGGCTAGACTTGTTTAGCTGAGGCCTGTAATTCTATTCCCCCCCATAGGAAACTTTCTATAAAGAGCTTTTGCGCCACTTTCAGGGGCAGGGAGGCTAGCACATGGACATGCTCTGTCCTCCCTGTACCATGGCCTGGACAAGGTAAGGCCAACTCAGGTAGGCTGGCACAGAGGTTTGGGGAGGACAGACAGAGGTTTGATAGCAAGGGAAAGGTGGAACAGGGCAGGTGGGGAGCAGAGGAAGGGTTGGCCCATGGGCAGGCCTGCTCAGGGAGGAGGGTGGAGCCAGGAGCCAGCACTTACGCCAGATCTTAACACCTGTCACCAGCCCAGGCAGACCAATTTCACTAGTGCAGATCCAAGAAGCCCCATAAGAATGGCTGGGGCTTTATCCTGGATCAGGGAAAATATTCCCTGACTCCAGCTGCCTCCTAACCTGTGCTGGATACCGTGCAGGCCAGCTGGCTTGCCTCTTTCAGCCCAGGTTTGGATTGCGCTCTGAGAGAGTAGCACTTGATCTCACAGCACCGGTCTTTGTTAGATGCTGATCAAAAAGAGTGGTCATGTTCAGGATTATACTGAAAAGCCACTAATCCCTACAGAGTGAGAGCTGACACTGCAATTAATTGATAGAGCACACTTGTGGCTGTTGAATCACTTCTGCTGAAGTTTTGACTGAGAGTAACTATTCCCCTCTGCGGGGTGACAGACTTATTAAAAAGGTCTGTCCCTGGCAGATGAAGAAAGAAAAGTCTTTGAAAGTCCCCAGAGAGTTTCCAGTTGGCATCGCTGGTACTCTTTGTCTACATCAGTAGCATAGTTGGGGGGGCAGGGTGCTATGTTTTTGCAAGGAGCCTTACCTTGCCATGTAAATTGCTCCTCTCCCTTGCAGTTGTAGCCAGTCCTCATGGGGAAAGCATTGCTTACCGGCTACAGCAGCAAGGAAGAGGACCAATTTACATGGCAAGGTAAGGCTCCCTGCAAAACATAGTGCTCCGCCCCCCTATAGAGACACTACTGGTCTACATACTAGTTGTGCTAGATGCAGAGATTTTGCAGGTAGGAGACATAATTGCTCCTAAGCACCGTCTCCCACTGTGCAGGGTTCATTCAACCTCATGGGCCACAATCTCATATTATATAGCAAGTCCTCACTTGTCAATAGGTTCTTCAAGCGAAACAACTTAAAACTGATTTTACTGTTGGCTAATTTATGTACATAAACAAGAGTTGTTCCTACAACATATTTCTGGTCCCCCAAACTTCACCAAACTCCTAAATAGACCCCAAACATTTCTAATATAAAACATTGAAATAAATGTGAACTTTCCAGGCTGGAGAAAATCCACGCAAACATGGGGAGAATGTGGAAACTCCACACACAGTGGCCCTGCCAGGAATAAATTTCTTTTTTTGAAAATCAACTTGATAAATGAAGCAACTTTAAGTGAGGACTTGCTCTATATGCCTACTGGGAAGTGAGTCCCACTGATCATAGTGAGACGGGTAACCAGAGGTGTCATCCTACCGGTACGCTGGGCGGGACATCCGGGTGATCGGCAGCCCTCCCGTAGCGTACCGCAGCGTAACGCCGTTTGCGTAGTGTACGCAAGCGGCATAACTGGTTATGCAAACGGCGTTACGCTGCGGTACGCGACGGGAGGGCTGCCGATCACCCGGATGTCCCGCCCAGCGTACTGGTAGGATGACACCACTGTGGGTAACCCAATCCTAACCTGTGTTGGAGCAGGCTGGCCGGCCTGTGCTGCATCCTACACAGGGTAAGCAGAAGCGGGAGCTCACTGCCGGGCAAAGGGACATTTCCCCTTCCCCCAGGGTAAGTCCCTGGCAGAACTATAGGATTGCTTGATCTATGTGAGCAAAATTGCCGGTGCAAATCCGAGTGCCCACTGTGCAGCCTGGGGACGCGCTCCACACCCCTCCCTGGGCTGGCCTTCCCACAGGCCCACCCGCTCTCGCCCTCCCTCCACCCCATTCTGCCAACTCCTGCCTTCCCCACCTTCCTCGTGCTCCCGCGTTGTCTGAACTCGGCCAGGGCGGGGGCTGCTCACCTGCCCAGTGGTGTGGCATCCCTGGGCCAGCAGAGCTCCCCATGCCGGTCCCGTGCCTGATTCCTCATTGCAGACATGCCTGACAGCACTTTCGTGACCCTGCTGGGATGATGTAAGTGAGATGCATTGGCCCAGTGCCTTATTTGGATGGTGGCCTTAATTTAACTAAGCATTAACAGGATTGTGCAGTTGGTTTACCAGGGAGTATTGGGGTTCTGAAGCAGGTAAGGAGATGGCTTGAATGCAAGTGTGACTCAAATGGGAAAATAAGAGCCTACTCCATGGCAATGTTTCTCTGCTACCACTGTACCTTTAAACAGTGGTGTCATTCAAATGATTTAGGAACAGGAACTCACTTTTGATTGGCACTTGTCGGGAACCCGGAACCAGCCACGGAGCCCGTTAGGATCTGTTCTGGTCCATTCCCCCTGAATGACATAACCGCCTTTAACCCTCTGAGTGCCGGCCAACCAAGAAGAAAAGCTCTTTGCAGAGGAATTGGGAGGGGGAGGAGGGAGAGTGAAGTGGGCGGAGTCAGCCCTAATTTTAACTAGTGGAACTGAGTTCCCCTGCGTTCCCCCTGCATGACATCACTGCCTTTAAAGCTCTGGCCATGTCTGGTGGTTCAGGGCCTGCTTCTATTGGGCTCCCATAGGTTTGTGAAGGTACCCTCAGAAGCATTCTGTAACATGGAGGATACAATTGCTCATATTCACCTTGACTTGGATGCGAACGACTAGTTCTGCAGTCCAGTAAGGAAATGTGACCAGAGTACCATCTGGTCATGTTTAATGAAATGAATTCCACCCCAAGGAGCCACCACTGTCTGAATTGATGCAAGTGAGGACTGGAGAGGGGACCTTCTTGGCGATGGTAGCCCGTTTGTGGAATATTCTTCCCAGAGAGATTTGCCTGATGCCTACTTTGTTGTAATTCCAGTGACAGGCAAATCTCTTTTTAAGGCTTAAACGGCTGTTAATCTCTTGGGTTTTAATTTGCTTGTGGTTGCTGTTCCCCCCCCCCTTTATCTTGTGAGCTGCCCTGGAAACACTGGTATATTAAAGAGCAGGACACAAATTTATTACATAAATAAAGTAAATAATACTGTGAAGGATTAGTTAGCTCTGATTGTGAGGAGGTTGTGGCTTGCACTTGGTGGCATTTAATTTGTGCTGAGATGCAAACAGCTAAGATACCCTGGACATGCAGAAGAATTTCACTGTTATAGGAGTTTGGAGAACTTACTTTTAGGTCGGTGTTACTTAGGAAAGCAACAGTTTCCTCCAGTGACCAATTATAGGCCTGGATAGGATGAACTGGTGTGAGCAGGCAGTAGATTCCGTATGCGTTTAACAGTTAGGTGGCCATACTGTGAACCTCATGTGTAATTGTAGTGAGTAACAGATTAAGCTATGAATCAAGGCAGCTCAAATTTTACCTGTGCATGAACTCATGAGGAGGCATAGGACAAGTCACTTCCTCTCAGCCTTGACTTCCCAACTGCAATGTGGGGATAATAATCCTTAAAGGATTGTTGTAAGGATAATATCAAGATAATCAAGTGCTTTGCACACTAAAAAAAATGCTATGTAAATGCTAGATATTATAATGATCATCAACAGAATCCTGAAAATCTGTTTTTTAGTTTTTTTAAGAGCAGATTTCCTGTTCATAGAAAGCTATTTGCAAAAATGTATTCAGTTTCTGCTAAAAAGGTACCTGGGTGGTATATTTCAATGCATACGGAATGGGACTTGTGCATCTAGTCCATTTCTTCCTTCATTTGTAGTTTTTTTAATTGACCATTACAAAATGGGCCAATGATGATGACTACAATCAATCCACCCCCAACCTAGCTCGTCCTAATGATAAACCAAGGTATAACAACAGAATGATGGGGGCGGGGGGGGAAGCAATACAAATAAAATGAGAGAGAGGAGGGAGGGAAGGTAGATGGGAGGAGCTGCCCAACTAATTCAATTTTCTCTTGAAACAATGAGGTGAATAGACTTTGGACTGAGTAATAAGTATCAAATACATTATAGTTATAGTACGCCCATTCTTTCTTTCATAAAATTTAACATATTTTCCCCTTCAGTCTTTGAAGCATATTTTGGTCTGTGTACAAACATACGTTTATTTCTTAATGCACCACATATACACTGAGTTAAACATTCACTCATTTTATTAAAAAAAAAATGTAACCAGCTTTAAAAGAGGTGGTGATTATGAGACGAGACACACAGCCCAGTCCTGAGCTGTCTGGCTGCTGTGGGTGCAGCAGTAGCCAATCAGCTATCACTGTATCCTCCAGCAGCCAGGCAGCCACCAGAGGCACCTTGGGAGAAGGAGATGTTCATCCCCTTCCCCCAGGTAAGCCCAGAGTCCTACTATTTAGCTGGCACAGACTTGAAGGGTGTTGGGCCCGCATGACCCAACACAGAGGCCAGGATATGGTGGCGGAGATCACTGCCAGTCCCATCCTGCCCCTTTCCCACCCAGTTCCACCCTCCCTGCCTGCCCGGAGACCATGCAATGCCAGGAACCAGTGAACTTGCTGCCCACTGGTCCCATATTGCCACCCAGGCACTGAGTTTGGACGCTGGGACAGTGTGGGTGGTAAAGCCTTACCACCCGCACGCTTTTCCCCACCTGTCAATTCCTCTCTTCAAGAATGTTTCTCTCACATTATTGGCTGCTAGCTAATGTGGGTGTCCGAACACGCATTTGCCAAGTTAGAACCAGTTTGGGATATATTTTGAATGTCTGAACTGACCCCATGCATCTTAAAACATGCACATTCATAGTGCATGCACATTCTGGGCCCACCCCTCACATCCCAGTTAGTTCACATTTAGTTCCCCACATTGTGTGTGTGTGTGTGTGTGTGTGTGTGTGTGTGTGTGTGGTGTCTTTGGTTTGAACAAACCACCTCCTTTGCAATTAGGGGAACTAACCAGAATGTGAGGGGAAGGACCAGGATGTGTGCATATCTTTAAATGTGTGGGGCTAGGAGGACATTTAATGTGCCATTCCACCTTCTTTTGGCATAGAGTTACAGTACCTTCAGCATCTGTGATGCCACACTTTAAAGAACCTGAAGGAGTATGCACATGTTTACCAATGTCATTTTAACAGTTTTAAGAACTGCTTGTCCAGTCAGGTAGCAAAGTTCTAATCCTTTCCATGAGCCCCAAATATATTCTCTCTCTCTCTCTCTCTCTCTCTCTCTCTCTCTCTCTCTCTCTCACACACACACACACACACACACACACACACACACACACAGAGAGAGAGAGAGAGAGAGAGAGAGAGAGAGAGAGAGAGAGGGCGCAATCCTAACCTCAAGTTAAGCCAGCACAGTTAGGCCAGCAAAGTTTGACCGGCACAAGGGACACCATAAAGTATGTTTTGACCATTCTCAGAGTCAGAGGGGCCAGCACACAGATTTGCACCATCCTCCCTGACTCTAAGAGTGGTCCAAACATGCTTTACCTGGTGGCCCTGGTGCCAGCCAAACTGTGCCGGCCTAACTGTGCTGCCCTAACTCCAGGTTAGGATTGTGCTCTGAGTCAAAAACACACAGACACACCCCAAAACATAGCTTAAAGTAGACTTATGCAGATCTGAAACTAAAACTGGAATTTCCAGGCACAGAATGTGGGGGCTTGTAATGGAGAATTCTAGTCTAGTCAGCCTTGGACGTGCTGCCACGTTGTGTGATGTGGAGAGAGACTTCAGCAGGGACTCATTTACCATGATGCTCACATGAAGAATTTTGGGGCTCTAGCCTTTGCTGAGATGTGTCAGCAATTCTTTGGTTGAACAGGGCCATCTCCGGAGAGACTGCTTGTGTGTGTGTGTGTGTGTTTCTAGTTTCTACCTGCTTGCAGGTTGCTGCTCTCCTCATGGGCCTTTCTCCCTTTTCATTTTGTCCAGTTCCCAGTACGGCATCCCCTCCCGTCTCCAGTGCCTCCAATGATCCAGTGGGCTCCTACTCCATTAATGGGATTCTGGGGATTCCTCGGTCGAATGGTGAGAAGAGGAAACGTGATGAAGGTAGGGGGAGGGAGGGGCTCATCCTCCCTTTTTCTTTCCTTTTCTTTCCCCCTTTTCTGTCCCCATTCTCATTCCCATTCTCTGTGCCTTCCTCTGCCACTTGCAGGTGCTCTGTGTGTTAGATTAGTCTGTGGTATGGGTTAGGGTTCCCCAATAGAACTTTTCTGGTTTGGAAAGTCTTTCATGAAAGACTGCATTCTCCAGGCATCTGACTGGCAGGCAAAGGCATCTCTTCCACTTCCAGAGCAATTTGATTCCACCCTCCATTCCCTGCTGAGGAGGACAAACTCCTTCTACAAAGTTTGCAGAATAAGAATTGAACTAGCAGCAAGGTGATTCATCCTGGCTTTCCAATCAAAGCTAGCAGTAGGGTGATCCCGGAAAGATTCACATGTATACAATGCATACTGAAAAGGGGGGGTGCTCTAGGAAAGAAACAGAGTCTGTTTTCCAGTGGGACAAACCCAGAGGAGAGATGGTTACATGCATTTAAAAAGTGAGAAATAGAAAACATCCATCCTTTCACCACTCTTTAACCAACTAACTGCACGTACAAAATAGTCACGTGAGGTTGAAATAGAACTGATTCATGTGATCTTGAAAATGTAGCCCCAGTGGAGTATATAGAGGGAGATCACAGTTTTGGAAGCAGCCGCTCCCACCCCTCTTCATTTGTAGCCCACGTAGCCTCCTTTTTGCTCTAGCCCTGAAGAGGAGGGGGAGTGGCCCTGAAGAGGAGGGGGAGCGGCTGCTTGCAAAACTGAGTGCTGTGATCCCCCGCTTGGTAAGCCTCTGTGTAGCCCTGTGAGAGTAAGCATTCTTTCCACAGAGCAATATGGAAACCATGGATTGAGCTACATATGTTGTGGAAGAGCTGTGTCTGAAATTCCTGATGATGTAGTGTCTTCTCTGAAAAGCTTCTGCATGGGGAATGGGTGCGCTTTGCACAGAGGTGAGGGCTGGGTTAAAACATCAGCATTTGAGGGTGACTGTTATTCTACATTGTGTGGTGTGGGTTCATAGGTCATTCTCTTATACCTGTAGCTACTATACCGGTCAAATCTATTCTGAACTATAAACTAACAAAGCATAGGCGCAGCAATTCACAGATATACTGAGAGGTTGGGAGATGGGAAGTATGAGTACTGGATTCATGGTCCTTACTCTTGTCCCTTTCACATCTCTATCACATCTGAAACCAATTTCAGAACATGCTATTTTCAAGAGAAAAGTTGTGGTGGTCTTTTACCGGTTGTGGAGAAATGTAAAACGTGGGCTGTCAAAGGCTGCTTCCGCATTAGCTGTTTTCTCCGGAATTGACTTCATTTGTTCACTTAGTTATTATGCAGAATCCATAGTGTGATATTGCAATAAAAAGAAAAGAAATAAAAAATGAGCAATTGCTCTAGCTGCAAAAAGGAAATAAGTAATTAAAGAGACTGCCAGCAGGGAACAGTAAGTGACTAATTAAAGGGCTAGTTCAGTAATGTCATAAGTAGAGTGAACAGGAAACAGCAAATTAAAGGGCCAGTAGCCCTTTACAAAGAAAGAGGAAATATTTCTTTGATATTTGAAACACTTTTAGGGAGTAAGTGCTATTGAATTCAATGGCATATACTTAAAACATACTTGGGATCTTGAATTGTGAGGCTGTTATCGGCAAATATGGTATTATATTAAGTGCTTTATGGAACCACAGTTTTAATTCCAACTTCAAGTCATTGCAAAAGAGAAATGCTAGAGCAGCAGGTGGTGTGAAGGGCACCAACATCTGTGGGCCAAACAAGATCTGAAGTCAATATCAAATATGCTTATATCTTTTCTTTCTTCCAAAAAAAAAAAAAAGGCAGCTGAAGGGGACAATCTGGACTGGGTGGTAGAGGCATGGAAGATAAGACCTTTTTCCCGTTCTGTGGACCAGATGAAGATCACCCCTGAAACTACAACATGCCCATGGAAGGAAGCTGCCATTGGCACTAATAATAGTGTCCCTCCTAGGGCAGCTTCAGGGTGATGATTTTTGTCTGGATGCCCCCTGTGCCATAGTACCAAACTGAATTGGGCCCCCTGTAGCTATTTTTTTTAAGTGGAAGCACAATGGTGCTTTTTTACATCATGAGAAGTTTGGACCTTGGAAAAGTCAGGGAGCTAGGGGCAGGGGGATTCCTCCATTGCCCGCATGGGCTCTATTTTCCCACTGTCTAAATCCTTTCCTGTCCATTGTTTCTACCTGCTCTCTGTTTTGCTTAGCAAGCATTAGTAAGGAAAGGCAAAAAGGAAGACAGTCACTGCAAGACTATGCAAAGGGGTGATGTTAAGGGGAGCAAAGTGGTCCATGCAGATTGTGGTCACATGAAGATGCAATTTTGTGTTCCAGCAGACCTATTGATGGTATATAGAGTACATAGAGTACATAGAGTACCAATACAATAGGGAATCTGTGTAACCATGGAGGAAATATGCCTTCAGAAATGTATGTATTACATTCAGTGTTCTAGTCAGAAGAATGCTAGTTTCTATAAAAAAGAATAAGATGTTTATATGTTTTTTATAGTAGCTATACTAAAGATACCATTTTCATTCATATTCTTATGTGCATCACCACAACGAAAGACTAAGAGAGTGTGTGTGTGTGTGTGTGTGTGTGTGTGTGTGTGTGTGTGTGTGTGTGTG
>JAJKFI010000034.1:9973387-10003006 GCA_029204185.1 Lerista edwardsae
GTGTGTGTGTGTGTGTGTGTGTGTGTGTGTGTGTGTGTGTGTGTGTGGCTATGCAATAATGACTTTTGCCCCTATGTTTATTCAAATGATGATCCACAGGTGCCAATGCCTGTTGTTAGGCACCAGTAACACCAGTAATGCACTGCTGGCAAATACAGATTGTTCCCACTGCTTTCCAGGGGTGTGTGATCAGCATCTGTTAATGTACATTAGCATAAGCAGTCATGTGCATTAATGACATGGCAGCGTTTGGCCTCATTAAAATGGTGGAAAAACCATTAATCAGTTATGATGTGCATATCTGAATCCTTCCACCATAGTGAAAACTTGGACTAAGAAATCTGAAAGACAGAAGTGAAGGGGGGAAGTACTTGGTAGGATTTGTAGAATCTGTTGTCATGCTTACGAATGTGAGCAAAATGGGATAACAATATGTGCCAGTCTTGCATAGTTGTTGTAAGGATTGCTGAAAGAATATGTGTGTAAAGCACTTTGAATTCTCAAAAAGTGCAGGACTTCCTGTTTTATTTAGACCTTATAAGGAACAGATAAAATAAGCATCCATTCATCTTGCTCCTTCCTTACCCTTTAAAGGAAACAGGAAGGCCTGCATTTTTGCGAACACCAATTGCATAAAGACAGGTCAAGGAAGGGGCTCTTTTGGCAAAGATGTAATGTGGCACTGTGGCAAATTGGGGTGGTGGTGGGCTGTGGACCTGCTTGTCCTGTTCCTGTTGGTAGATATATATTCACACACAAGTTTAGCGGGATGTGGAAGTTTTAGCATAGTGAGGCACTGTTTTTTTTTGGATTCACAGGACTCTTTGTTTTGGTCTCAACACACTAGCAGGACAAGCTTCCCTTCCTTGCCTAATGGCGGCAAGGCTCCTTGTGAGACAGCACTGACTACCATGAAGCAGTCAACACCTGTCATAAAAGGCGTTCCAACGGCATGTCACATGTGTGTTAGTGCACTGCTGGGAAGGCTGGCAGGACGCCCACCTAATTTTGAGAGACATGATGCTGAAGAGGCATGATTTGTCAAACTTTTAAATGCTAGGAGCATGCAAGTTTTAAATGGCTGCCTCCCCCCCCAAATAAAAAAAAATGTGGATGGAGCTTTTCTCCATTTCTGGCCCTTGGGCCATCTGTAATTAAGAGAACCCTAGGAGAAAAAAAATCTCTTAAGCTCACTCTTGATTAAACTAAGCCACTCAGTGGGAAAAGAATTAAGTGAGGCAACATTGTTTCAATACCCCCAAGGGAAGCAAATAGAAGCAGGCACCTGCTCTACCACCTCAGGCACTATCAATGAGCGCCACTTGGAAAGACAAAGCTTTTACGTTTATACAGATTGGGACAATGGGGGGGGGGGTTGTCAGTGGGCCTTTATTTTACTGGCCCAGCCAGACCAATCATATTCTGGCAGGTAACCAATACTGGAGCATGAGAATTTCCCCTAATTTGGCACTCTCCCGGAATGGGGGAGGGGCAGGGGAAAAATAATCCCTCTTTATGAAGCGTTGGCCTCCCTCAAGCCTCACATATAGAGGAAAAGGAGTTTACATCATTTGCTTCCTCCTCCTCTCTTTCTCTTGCATTTACCTTCAGGGCAGGGTAGAGTTCTTTCTTCTTCAATTGCCTCTGTCAAATAACTCCCAGCAAGCCACACAGTGTGTGATATCTGTGTCTGAAATGATTATATGTGCAGTGCAACCTCCTGGTTTTCCTAAGTAGGCGATCTCAGAATGCCAGGTGCAAGGGAGTCGCATCAGGGTTGCAGGTATCTTGTTGTCCTGAGTGCTTCCTGAAGCATCTGGTGGTACAGGGAGCTGGAATAGATGGGCCTTTGCTCTGATCCAGCAGGGATGAGGGATTCTTATTGGGATTATTGCCTTGTTCCTGTCACCATGGTAGCCAAACCTGGGCTCCTCTTGCCACCCAAAGTCAGGTTGACAGCATTGTGACTCACCTTGGGGCTTTCAGTCATTCCTGTGTTTCTTTCTACTGCTGGGTCAAGTTCAGCAATATCCAGGCAAGCAGCAAGAGGGAAGTCATTTGGCCTGCCCTCCATTTCAGAGCTGGTTGGTCCCAGACATACATGAAAAACCAGTAAACTTCAATCAGCCAAGGAAAGATTTGTTTTCCCCGGTCCTCTCAGACCAGTTAGATTTCACTAGGTTCTATTCATCACTCATCAGATTTCACCCTGCATCTACTCTGACTCGCCAGACTCTGTCCAAATTCTTCATGGCTTGCCAGACTCCGTTAGGCTCTGGCCTTGGTCTATCAACTTCTGCATCTAGCCCCCATTGGCCATGCCTAGAAATACAGGTGTGTGTTTTTTTTAATCAAATAGTTGGCAACTCTACTGGGCAGACACCTTGCTTTTTGGCCCAATCAGAATCATATTTGTATGTTACTGTTGTGGTTTGAGAGTCATGTGATTTGGATGGTGACTATGTAGAGTAGCTATAAAGTGGATGACACAGAAATCATCCACATCAGTAGTGCATAGGACCGCCCTGCATGGTTGTGTATCTAAGGGGATACCATTCTGACATCTGAATGGAGTAGGGAGGGGAGAGAATGGCATGGAATGTCATTTCTAAAAGGGAAGAAAGGATGCCCTTTTCTACTGCAGGCTAAGGTGCCGTATGGGCCAAGAGTGGTCCTGGCACTGCATATACCTGCAGCTCATGTTGTTGATGCAATTCTTTATATGTGTTCTGCCTGTCTCGTGTAGTCTGTTTTTGGATGGGGTTGCTGATCTGTTTCTCAGGGCTTGAGAGCAAAATACTTGAAAGGCCTCCTTCTCCTACACAATTGTGACCTGTCCATGAAGGCCATTATGGGGGATGTTTTTGATTGACATATGTCAGAGGGCTTTCAGTCATGACACCCACCCTAGTATGGTATGTAGAGTAGATGTAGACACATAAATCATTCACATCAGTTCTGTACAGGACTGCCCTGCATGATTGTGCGTCTAAGGGGATACCATTCTGACATCTGAATGGAGCAGGGAAGGGAGACTATTTCAGAGCGGGTTGGTCCCTGCTGTGGGAGATCCACTTGGCTCCTTTCTTTTTGTAATTTTACCACGCTCTGAAACACTTTCCGTTTCGGCAGGCCTTTGGCAGTCCCCCCTTTTTTAAACTGACTTTCTTTTGTGGCTGGAGTGGGGCAAAGACTGTAATTTTTATAATTGTATCTACTGCATGTATTTATATATTGATATGGTGGCTAATAATGCTACATTAAAATTACAATTTCGATTCACGCGCTAACAGAATGCTGGGCAAAAAAGCAAATGTTGCCCATAAAAAGTGTGCCCTAATTGCTTGCTTGTAATTGCCCTTGTTATATGCGGCAGTGCAGAGGCAGAGAGAGCGGTAGAAACAAATTGTCCGGTACTGGAAGCTTCACTCCAACTGGCTGTAGTCTCAGAGCTTTAGTACAACTAGTTTTGACATTTATTTCTGTTTCTCATTCATGAGGGCTAGAGGCATTTTCTTTTTGAAATGCAAAGCCGCTGATTTCCAGGATACACTGAATTTTGTGCTAGGTACTGTTTTCTGTGATCAGTGGAAGAATTGTGGCCTAGCAGTAAAGCAGTGGCTGGCTCTAGTCTTTGTCATGAGAACAGGAGTTTGTGATTCAACTCTTTCATCTTATGAGAATACTTCTTACAGTAATAGTGTTGTACCCTTGGTAATGCTGCCTCTCTTCCACTACCACAGGCAGCCAGGCTGTACTTGTCTCTGCTGCAATAGAGCTAGGCAGGCTGGTGTGCTTAACAGCTCCCTTAGGCTCTAGATGAAGTTGTGCTTGAAGAGGCAGTTTATTCCCAGCCAAGCTTCCAAGGGTCAAGTTCGCACTCTAGCAATTAGGATGTAGGAATGAGAGATGCCTGTCAGTCAACCCACACTCCTCTGAGCAAACTGCAGGAAAGAAAGGAGGGAGGCGAGAAAGGGGGGCTGAGTAATGCAGAAGTAGCACAGGTAAATTCCATGCCATCAAAGTGGCTTTGTGTTTTGTAAGATCCATTCTGTTCATGGAAGGTACTTTTTTTTTTCCTGCTTGTGACAGCCCCCATTTCACCTTGAATGGGTCACTAGCTTTGTTTGCCATAAGCAGAGGGTACTGTGTGCATGCTGCCACTAAATTCAGATTCAGAGCTGTGCTTCCAAATAAATAGCAACTTGCTCACAGCAATCAATCCATACTATTAAAATGTAACATTAGTAATAATGTATACAGTATAGTGCTTTAGAGCATTCCAAGTACTTATACATAATTATCTTCTTGTAATCCTCCCAAAAGCCCTGTAAATGTCAGCATTGTAAGTCAATTGCACATAGGAAAGAGGGAATATAAAGCTTTTTAAATAAACAAATAAATGAGTGCAGCAAGACAGTAATTTGTCCAGGGCCACCTAGTGAGTTCCTTAAAGGAGTAAAAATTGAATCTAGGACCATGAGGTTTTACAAAATTATGGACAGAGCTTTGACTGGTGATTGTACTTCGGACCTGTTTTTGCCCAATATTTGACGTTCCTCAGAGAAACAAGCTCAGGAGCAACTGGTTCTTCCTCTTTCCAGTAAAAGTGAATTGAGCAGAGAGCTGTTTATCTCAACTTTGTGACAGTCATGAAGTCCCTCCCCTGACCAGAGCAGAGTTTCAAGGGAAAAAATGGATTGGCTTAGAAAACTCCAAAACAATGCAAAACAAATGAAGAAGTTAGCATTGGATTTGGAGCCAAGTATCAAGGAGCAAACACTGGGGTCAGAGGAGTTCTCCCTGTAGCAGAAAAAAAAAAATCACACTAGTTCCCATTGCCAACCTGCTCATCTTTACTCCCTCTTAGTCATTACATTTCACAGCTTTCAGATGATCCACTTGTCACAAGCAGGGGATGATCACAAACAGGAAGCACGATCGCAATCAGAAGACTGATTGTAAGTGGCAGCTCGAGTCAGAAAGTTCTCTGAAAGCCTCCCCCCCCACACCCCGCTAGGGACAGGTGCTTGAAGGACATGATGCCTCCAGTAATGATGAGTTAGGGAGCTAACATAGGTGCAGTCCTTTTACACAGGTAGATCCCCAAACTTCCTAGAACTTACTAGCATCCAGTCAAGTTTCTTGGAGTTCACTTTTATAGGTAGGCATTCCTTCCTTAAAAGGCTCCATTATTTGCGTCACTCTTCCTAGTCTTGCCCTGAATTTCAATTTTTTGAGGACCTCACATGTAGACATTTGTATGTAGATGGCATCTCTGTCGTGTACTGACTATCACGTATCCTTCAATGGTGGAGGGATCAAGGAGGGCATATATGGAACGTTCTGAAGAATGTGCCAGTTGGTATAATGGTCTTATATTAGGTGTCAATCTGAATACTCACCATAGTGAAAGAATGCACATAGTGAAATAATTTTACTTTTGATACATTTGTGAATCTATGTTGAAAATACTTCTTTTGAATCTTTGGTATATTAGTGCCATGGCTTATACTTTTTGGCATGCTCCCACATAAGGAGTAAAGATCATGTACCAGTGTCTCTTTGTGCATAGATGTGGAATCTGTGCTAGTGTAAATACTGTGCATTTTCAAGGCTGTAGCTCCACAAACTATTAGGCTTCTTAAACCTATTACTTAAATTGACTTCAGTGGGGTTTAAGCAGCCTAATTCTGTTCAAGATTGCAACAGCAGTGTCAGCCGCCGAATGGATGAGAAAAAAAGACAGCAGGCCTTTGAATCTGAGCGTTCAGTGTTCCTAACCAAGAGCCTAATCAAGAGCTGAACTTATCACTGAGCAAGAAACTTGAGAATTTTACCAGATTTTCTTGAAAACACTATATAACCAAAATAAGTTTATTTTGTTATTGAAAGAAGAACAAAAACAAAACAAAAAAAAACTCATCCATGCCTAGTAAAAACTGGCTATCGAGTTCTTGCTCATCAGTTTAATTGACATGACATGGCTCCAATTCTGGGACTTGTGGTTTAATGAAGGTAATGAGAATTCTTTGTTAGGAATCCGTAGCACTCCCCCACAATGGCATTTCCCAGGCAGACAAAATGGTTGTTAAACCAGTTTACATCTGTAGTGTAGAAATGAACTTTCCTTGCCACAGAGAAGTGGCTCCCATCATGCTGTTACTCATGCTGGTAACTGGATGAGGCCTCTGAAGGACTTGAAATTCTGTTTGGAATGGGGAGCTGCTGTAAGCCCTTTTACTGTGTGCGTGGAAAGACTCTGGTATGCTGAGGTGAAGCATTCGGAAAGAAGGTTTATATGAAGAGCAACAATAAACAGAAAGTGAACATTGTGGAAGGGTGGAAAGGCAGTCCAATGTGACTTTAGTCCAGTACAGGGCTGACTGGAGACCTTTTGATGCCCGAGGCAGGATGCCAAATGCCCTTCCTTTACCTCATGATGCACCAGCCTCAGTTCTTCTCATTCCCTGTATTGGAAAAGAGGGGAATTGAGCAGAAGAGGTTTGGAGGAGAGTGTCTCAAATGATGTAGCTTAGTGGTTTTCAAACTTAGAGGCTGCTGCCTGGTTTATATATGCCGGGGTGTGTGGCTATAATGGTGATTGGGCAGCAGTGCACCCCCTAGTAGCAGCTTGTTTAACCTTTGAGGCACATAGTCTAAGCTACCCTGTCAGTTTCATGAACCATCAAAAATCGGGTCATGACCCACTGGTGGGTCCTGGACCCACAGCTGTTCTCAAACTGATCTAGCTCATCACCCTCCTCTCTCCCATCCTGTCCATCTTCCTTTTACAATGAGAGTGGGAGGAGGAAGAGGCAAGTGAGCAGATGGAGGTGGGTATGCCCTTCACCCAACTGTCACTGGATGCAAATAGTTCAGTCAACGGCCCTGATTCAGCACTCAAACACATGCCCTAGATTGTGTAGAGAATCTTTTTTGTGATGGCTGCCGAGAAAAAGCAATGGCAGACACCTGCTAGGAATATATTATTGTGGACTAGATGACCTTATGAGTTTCCCTTTCATTTTTAGGATTCTGTAATATGCTGCGTTGAACACGTGAGGCCAAATTTCACTGAGAATTGAGTATGAGGTTGATAGCACCAGGCAGGCATAGTACCCTGGTGGGCCTGGGGACTTTGTTGTGATGGAGGTCGACTTCTGAAGTGGTTTGGCAGGAAAGTGGCACCATTACCCACCATTGACAAAAACAAAAGCCTGATTGGCCTGTAAAACAAAGCAAAGAAGACTTGAAGAGCTCCTGACAGCCCTAATTCATCATCGCGTATGGGCATCCCCCCCTTTTCCATGTTCCCGTTATATTTGTTTGTAAAAGGGGAAATCAATTTTGAAGGTAATTTTCTGGAAAGCGTGGAAGGGAGGTAGGAGGGCCAGATAAAGCAGAGATGGGAAACTAGGAAAAAATTTAGGCCAGGCACAGCCCAGGGGCAGCTCTTGGCAAGGTGAAAGAAAATTGCATATTCAATCTCTATCCATGAATCTCCCTCACCACTGCCCGCCTCCTGCTCAGAAACAATGAAGGCTTCCTCCCCTTTCTAGGCAGGCGGGAAGGCCGGAGTATCAGCACTCACTTTAAATTCAGGGTCATTAATTCACCTGATTACTGAAGGAGAAGCGAGGACTGCTGCAGTGGTATCCTTCCGAAAGACCCTCTTTCCACTCCCCCCAAATACTCTGTAGTAGTAGGTGGGTGTGGAGAGGAAGGAAGAGAAAGGCCGCCGTGGAGACTATTTGTGTTCTCCCGGACATGTCTGAAATGGGCAAGCAGGGACCAGTTGGAGAACCTATTGCCATCTAGGTTGTATGAGGGGAGGAGGACTAGAAGGCAGCCATTGTGGCGTTCTCTGTTGTGCTGTTACTGCAAATTAAAAGTCGCATGTTTTGCCCTACATGGCGCTCTCTTGAGGAGAAGATCCAAATCTGTGTCTGCGTGTCTTATGTTTGGGAGGGGGAGGATGGGGATGTGTGGAATTTATCATTTCTTCCTCAGAAGCCCAGGCGTAGTATCACCATGTGAGGTGACATTTGAATTTACAATTCCGCTGAGAAAAGCCATTAATTCACAAATTAACATTCCTCTCTCTATCTCTCCCTCTCTCTTGCTCTCACGCACTCTCTCTCTCTCTCTCACGCACACACACACACACACACATACCCGCACGCTCGTGCTCGCACACACACGCACACACATGGATGTGCAAAGCAATTGAAAAGACAAAGGAAATAGCCTTAAGGAAGAGACTTTACTACTAGTCTGTCTGTGTGGAGATTGCTACCCCTGCTTCCAGATAGATAAACCAATTACCTGAGCGACACTGCTCCTGGCAGCCTGCTATTATTGCCTTTTGTAGAGCTCAGGCCATTGCTGGATTAGGCTGCATGTATCTCATTGGTTTACATTAATGTAAACCAGCAAGGCTCTGGGAGCCAGGAAGCCTCTTTCATCCAACAACTCTCTTGCAAGGTGAAGAGGAGGGAGTGCTGCAAGAAGTGGGGCTGAGAGGTGGCGGCTGGAATATTCCTGTCCCTGTGCTGTTCCTGAGCTTCTTGTATTATCTTAGTTTCTGCAGGCTGCTGTACAGACTGGTGTAATATAGGCCCTGCAGTATCTGTAGGTCTTTATTGAAAACTGATGGTGAATGTTAAGCAGACACAGACCTTAGTCAGAAGTGGGTTAACTTAGTTCTGTGTATTCGTAATTCCCCTTGCCAGCTGGCACTAAGACACTAAGACAACCAACAATGAAAAGGAGAGCTCAAATTTTGAAAGGTTTCTAGATAAGCAGTCTCCCCCCCACCCTTGCCCCAGTCATTTGGTGCTCTGGTCTATCAAAGGAGCTTTTGGCAGAGTGGGTTGGAGCTTCTGACACACGTGACCAAATTTTTGAAATCAGAGGGGCCTATATTTGTTTTTCTCTTCCCTCCATTTCTACAACAGAGCAGAGAACAGCCACTGTGTGTATCAGGGCAAGGGGAGGCAAGGGGACAAGAAAACAGAAGAGTAGGATTAGGACCATTGTGGGAAATGAATTTTCTCACATTGAAAGATTCTCATGTTGAACATGTAGCTAGAAAATACAGAACTGCCCTACCATAGTTGGGAATCTTTGTGTCCGTTTTTCAGGCCTACTCTGTTGGCAAGATGTGGTGGGTAGTGTCAGAGATCGCTAGGTCGGGCCAAGGCTCCACATGCTTCAGAGGGTCCACCATACTTCTGGCCGTGGTACTGCCCAGTACACCTCAGAGGAGGACTGGAGATGACGTGGGGGATGGAGGATCTGCCAAGGGCCCCCAACATCCTGTGTCACAAATGCCATGCGCATGAAGTCAATTCAGCTATCTCCTCTCATTCTAGGCTACATATAATTCTTGTCCTATGACTTTTTGATGGTGAGATCTTGGTATTTGGAAAGCCCAAGAGGCACCTTTCCTTCCCTCTTCTGTAACTGAGGGAGCCTCTATCTCCTGGGACTCATAAAGTCTGGGGTATGACATCTGAGGTGCTGCTGGGAGATAGAAAATGGTCCCCACAATGACCGCTGATGGTGTTTAGTGATTTATTGTTTCTTCATGCCACCAGGGGCTTCCCCCTTCCAGTACACCCCAAGAGCTGCTTCATATTCACAGATGTATGCAGATGGTCTTCAGCATTTGTAGATGCTGAGGCATGGAGCAAGTTGGACTTTCTTCGGTTAGTAACCCCTAAGATAGCCAGGAAACTCCAGGGATCTCCTCTTCCATCCCATGTCTGAGAGAGCGTAAACATTCTGCCTGTGGGGCTTAAACCCAGTTGAGCAGCCTAATGGGGCTCTTTGGGGATGGGTCCCTCAAAACGTCTTCCCCCTTTGCCTTCCCCTGCATTCTATCTTCCTCTGCCTTCCTTTCCTTTAAGGCTCTGCTCTCCTTTTTCAAGCTACTTGTCCTAGCTCTCTTCTCCCATCTTTTCCCATGATGCTTTAATTTCCCTTTTTCCTGTTGCCTCTTCCCTCCTCCTTCCTCCACTTTTCTTCCCACCCTCTCTCTTGCCTGCCTCCTTTTGATGCTCCCTATGCTCCTGCCAGGTCCTAGGTGGGGTCACTATCAGCTATGATGCTGACAGTGCCTCTCCACATTCAGGTGCCCAGCAATGATGTCATCACCTTGCCATTCATCCTACTGCAGCTAGCTGCTGGCACTTCCTACTGCTGTCCTGGACTTTGCACAGGGCAGTGGGTGCCACAGAGACAGTGCAGCAGAGGGTCTCTCATTCAGTAGCTGAGATTGGTATCTCTGCTTTCTCAGTCTCTCCAAATTTCTGCAAGCCACATGTATAAAACTTGAGTGTAAATATGTGTCTGTGGGGATAATTTATGTGGGTGCCTCTTTATATGCTTTCTTGCTTACGGCACTCTTCACAAGAGAACTTTACAGCTCCGTCTATACATAGATTTGGATGAATGTCTAGTTTGACACTTGGAGAATCTGTTCTTCTAGTGCAATCTCATATATATAGCTAAAAGCAAAGCCTTCTAGACACATGTCTGGCCATATACTTCATGGTGAAACTTGCTGGAAGTATATGAAGTACATGCACACATCAGTTTGGCCTTTATTTTATTTGTTTTCATTTTTATTCTGCTTTTCACAATCAGTCCTGAGGCATGTATGTCTCTACCCTATTCCTATTGTACCAGGGTACTCTCTTTACTAGGAGTTTTCATTAGAACTGTTTACACCTTCAGCCTTAGACTGTACAATCACCAGATGTCTGGGGAGGAAAGAGTGCATAGTGCCCACTTGTTCTATCCCACATACAAGCTCAGCACAACAGGTACATTGCATGTGTGTAGGGCTGTCTGTGTGATCAGGGTTGCTGCAGCTTGCACTTTCGAAACTGCATGCCTATCTTTTGGTAACTGCTTGTGGCAGGGGTGGAGCCCATGGCTGAGATCTCACTCTCCCCCGGTGTGCATGTCAATTGTTCACCTGTGAATCAAGCATGCAGTCCTTTATGTCTAAGACTCAGAATAATTTTTTTGCTAACATACTTACTTCACACATGACACAGGCGGTGCTGTTGCTACTGAAAATAGCTTGCATGTGGCCATGCTCCACAAAACTGCTACAATACCAGAAACTTACTATGTTGATTTCTCCTATACTGTCTGTGCCAATGCCACACCTTCCTGGGGGGGATCTGGCACTGGGATGGAATCTTTCCGTGCCGTAAGGTCAATGCGTGTGGCTTATGTAAGAGTGTGGCTTATTAACTATATAGTTTTTCTATACCTCATTTCATCATCAACAACAAAACAACAACCACAAAGCAGATTACATAGCTAAAAAAGGAGGAATTGGGATGGGTAAGTCCTCTTCCCTTGATAAATAGAAGAAAGCCTATTTCTTCTAAAGCCTGTTCGGAAGGGTCTAACAAGTTATGGTAGCCACATGGAGGCCCCAAAACATGGAAGCACCGAAAAATCGTATCTATTTTTAGGCATCTTAGTCTGGCTCAGAAAGATCTAGGAACAGAGAGAAGAGCTGGTTATGGACTCAGTTGCCACGTGCCATCAAATTAGGAAGCGCTACATTCCCCACCCCATTCTTTCTTCTTTATAAGCTGCGTAAGATGCAGTTTGAGTCATTTTCACAGGAACTCGAGTGTTGCTGGAATGTGCAGCAATGTAAGAGGGCAGAGATTTGGCCGTTTCTGGGAGCTGTAGTCTTCTGGAAACTGTAGAGTCCCACATTCTGGTCTGTCCCTATAGGCCAAGCCAAAGGGCAGGTTGCTGCACACTGTGGGTCTTTTTCTGCCTCTGCTATCATGTTCCCTGCTTTTTTTCCAGAGTACCCAACTCCCCACCGTAAACAGCCTGTGCCCCTAAAGGGTCGTGCTGCTGTATCAGTGCACAGCAAGAACGGCATCTTGTCACTGCTGATGCTTCGGAGCAGAGAGCAATCAGTGGAGGAATCAGCAGACAGCACCAGTAATTCAAACCATCCTGACCGTTCGGTGAACCCAAACCTGCTGACCTTGACAGCATTATACAACTGCGGGCTCAGGAATCCCAACCTTTACAAAGGCAGCAGAGGGTGCCTTATGGGTTTCCTCTGCATTGGCAGCTTAGTAGTTGTGGGGCCCGACAGTAATCTCCCAGTGTGCCCTGACAGCCCTCTCTTTGATCCAGCCTACTGCAACAAAGAGGCGGCATGTAACGTAACTTAGTGCCTGAAGAGCAAATCAAGCATGCTGCAGGCAGACAGGGAGGCAAGCAGGCAGACGCACGCCTGCTGTTATAATAGGAAAGCCACCAACAGCACTCCTGATGAGCCAGCTAGAGTTTACTACAGGCTGAAAGCTTTAGAACAGCAGCCAGCCTGTGTGGCAAAGAAGGCTTTTTTGCTTAGGGCATCACATTCGCTGGGCGCTCCCACAGGATTTGATTGTCGCCCCTGGAAACCTCACCTAGCATTTAGCTTAATAAAAACAGGTGACTGTGTGATGGTGAGCAGGGAGAGCAGCAGGAGAAATAAAGTGGTCATGATGCACAAGGGTGTAGAAAGTAGAAATGAATATTCAAATTCTATTCAATGCAGGTTGAGTTCCCCTTATCCAGACTGCTTGGGATGGGAAGGTGCCTGGGTTTTGGATTTGCTGGGATTTCAGAATATTTGCATAAATACAGTGGGAAATGCTTCCTCCTGCTCTTTTCGCTGTTACCCATGCAGATATCTGCTGGCCTCGTTGACATTTGTCAGCAATGTCTTTACAGCTACACACTACAGAGCAGAGAATCTGCTTTCAAAATCTGAGTGTTGGCATCTCTAGGTTGCTTTAATTTTGGGCAGGTATCAGATATCAAATCTCATAAAGGGGCCCAAAATGTGAAATACCGTTGCATCCCACTTCTGAAATACAATCAAATATGAAATGATGTTCTGTGACAGTCCTCAAGTACAATATTTAATACTGAAATAAAATAGATGTCTGATACATACTGTATATCAAATATTCAGTTATTATTCTTCAGCAAATGTTGAGAATTCAGAGGTTATCTGGATAATATCGGTATCAAAATTCAGAAAGGAGAAATTTGTGAGAGCCAATTTGTTTCATCTCTAGGGAAGGGAAGTAACTTATGCTGAAGAAGTTCCGTTTCTGAATTTTCAATTCCCTTAGTATGCATTTGATAAGGATATACTGTACAACACTCTTTTGAAACATCTCCTTGCATGCATACATGTACATAAGAGCGTGCGTGCGTGCGTGCGTGCGTGCGTGTGTGTGTAAAAATGGAATTACCGTGTGTGCTGCTTGCTGCATCTGAGTAGGTTCAATGTTATACTGCAGACCCACTAAGTGCAGTATCATCCTTGTATTTACTTTAGGGTACTCTGTTAATCCAGCTGCTATGAACCACTTTAGTTTTTTAATAAAGTATTGGTTGTTAGGATATGCAAGGTAAGCTTTTGCAGGAGTTGAACTGTTGAATCCAATCAGAGCTTGTTGCCTGAACTCATCTAATAATTTCTAGACATGATAGGGAGAAGACAGCCACTGAAGCAGAAAGTACCTCATTAACGAGGCACTTCCTGTCATGGGTCCTTTGAGCTACCATTGTTCTTTAGGTGTGACACATTGGCACACATACTTCACCCCATGATCTTGAGGAAAAGGGGTTAGACCATGAGGAACAAGGGATCAGGACAACAGAAACAGAGATTTCCCCTTATTCATCCTGAATATAAGATTTCTGGGCTATCAGCACACTGATCCAGTCACAAGATAAGCAAGCTCATTAAGCTTAGGATGATCAAATACAGCAAAATATACAAAGATGTACACTATTCAGCCTCAACAGATGGCACTGAATTAGAGGACAATCTCCATTTAGGCTTTGAAATGACAAAATTTGAAGCAACATTCAAATTTACATTTCAAGCATGAAAATTTTAGCTCAAAATTATGTGCTGGAATATTTTAGACTTATTTTGTTCTTCCCAGCAACTTCCCTGATTTGTCTGGGACAGCCCTAGTGGCACCCTGTTCTAGGGTGAAAAGCACCTTCTACTAACCTAGCTGTTTGCATGTGTGGGAGACCAAGGTGGCACTACATACCGAAAACTAAATCTCCATGCACCATATTCATCTCTACATAAACAACTGCAAGCTTGATATACTGAAGCTCCAAAACTTGATATTTTGATGTTCCTTATACTAGATGATCACGAGTATAATGGCTTAGTGAGAATCAAGCAAAGAAACTGATCTTGTTCCTTAAAAATGGAAAAAGTCCTCCTTATTAAAAGACTGTTTCTAAGGGCGCAATCCTACCCAGTGCTGGGGTAGGAGTGCCGGCCAGCCAGTGCCCTATCCAGCGCTGGGTAGGTGGAGGCTGGAGCCTCCCTGCAGCAAGGGAGCATGCGCCTCCCCTATGCACTCTGCTAAAGGTGGCCTCCCTGACGGGCTTAGGATATATGGCCATATGGCCACTTCCCAAGCCCGCCCACATCACACCCAAGTCCCGCCCCTGCCTCCCTCCCTCCCTCCCTCCCTCCAATCCCCATGCACCTCGGCATGGAGCCGGCTTTGGTTGGCGCGAGAGAGGCTCAGCACAGGCGCAGCAGGGCCGGCACTGCCTGCAGTGCCGGTCCTGTTGCCTTAGTGCCAACACAGGGCGGGCCGGTCGGCGCTCCCGCGTCTGCACTAAGGACGCAGCGTCAGCACAACCCCATTGTGCTGACGCTGTGCGGGGTTTAGGATTGCGCTGTAAAATGTATTTTGGATGGGAGCAAAACATTGAACAATGATGAGCTGGAGCATTTTTATTGTATACTTATTCGTATGTGTGCACATAATAATGTGATATGTAGAATTGCTTTATGCTCTTATGTCTTGATTCTGTCAAAATGAAAACGGAAGAAGTGGTGGTTTAAATGGTTTTGGGAATCAGTTGAGTTTAGTACATTAATATGGGTACAAGGGAGTAGCCTGTGGGATACGGTGTGTGTGTGAATCCGGAATAAATAACCCTCCCAATTCCCATGCCAGCAGTTGCTCACCATCATTTGCTCACTCCTTACAACCCAATTGTATTCATGTGCCCCACCCCAAAAGCCCCACTGCCAAAAAGGCCTGCACTGTATTGTAGGGAGGGATAGATCTGGAGGGAGAGGTAAGCCCTTAACTGCCAATTGGTCACCTTGGACCTGCGCAACTATTTTTAGTGACATAAATCCAAGGAGAGGAAAGGAGCAGGCAACCTCAAAATGGAGGGGATAGGACCTGGCATGTGCAATTGCCACCACATTACCTCCAAAGGCCTCCCTGAATTAAGGGAACTTTTGTTACCTTAGGGTAAGCCGCCGCCACCCCAATGGGTATCTTCGGATCTGCGCCAACCATTTTGCTGCACAGGCCCAAAGAGAGCAAAGGAGAAAGCTGAGGAGAGGGAACACATTTAGGCTCTGGCACAATTCCTGTTAACAGGAACCACCCCTCCTTCTCCCATTATCCCTCCTACCCTTCCTCAAGAAACTCCCCCACTCCTCCCCCTCCTCAGCCTCTTTTGCTGCCATTACCTCCTGCAATAGGTTGCCTACCTCAGTGCCGGTTGCTTTCTGCAGCAGTGCACCAGGGCTGCCACTGCTATTTGCAGAGGCATCCCTAAAATGGCCACCTACATCACATTGCTTGTCTTTTACACACCAATAAATTATAAAATGATAAAATATTATTAAATTTTGAATTGCCCATAATGTTAAGCAAAGGGACTTGGGAAACCCAAACCTGGAGCAGATTTGAGTAGTCTATGTAAGGCTTTCAGGTGCGGGAAGGGGGGATAGGATTGGCAGCCCCACCAGTAGAACAGTGAGCCAGTACACGTGATACATCTGTATCAGTTACGGCAATTCTCTAAGAAATGTCTCAAGTCTGAAAAATATGTGGCATAATTACAACAAGCAACCTGAGTGCATTCTGTCCCATGCTATATTTGTCTTCTTGCTTGGTTGATCTTAAGCAATATTTGCACTGAGCATAAATTTCGTAAACATCCAGGCTTTCCTTGAATGAATACACTTTCCTGCTAAATACCATGTACGTTGATAGTGCAACAACTGCAACTCCACTAGGGATCATTATAGCACTTTATATAGCACTTTTCATAAACAAGTGTGTTATTTACACACAAATCCAGGTAACCATGCAAGAAGGTAGGGGTATGGCACATCAAGGAGATGGAAGCAGCTTGTGGGTCATTGGTGTCTCAGCAGAGCATCGCCGCGCCCCCCAAAAAAAGAAAAACATTCCCCCCCCAAGCTCCTGGCCCACATTCAGAAGAAATCCTTTTGGAATTGGAGCGAATGCACAGAAATTAGAATGATGTGGCAGGGATAAGGAATGGGGAGATGGTAGAAGAGGGCATAGATTTGTGCAGAAAAGCAAGCAGAGGTAAGAAGAGGCCAAGACAGAGTGGAGCAGCAAATCAGGAAAGGAAGCAGCAAGCCCCCTGCAAAATGCATTATGGCTGCTACTGACTCTACTGTATGTGTGCAAACAAATGATAAGATGGTGAGATGGGAGGAGGAACGGTTGGATATTGCCAACCCCTCAGATTTCATTGGCTCCCATAATAGTGTCGATTTGCATGTCAGGCAGGAGCTGCTATGGAGGGGGGGGAACCCTCCGAGTGTGGTGCTGTCAGCTCTCGCTGTTGTTCGACAGTGTAAAATTAAATTAATAAAGTCCCCTACACCGGAAAACATAACAGGAAATTAATGGCTTTTACTGTCGTTCCGACGCAGTCATTTGCAACCCAGCTTTCCGCACCAAAGGCTTCATAAATGCAAGCAGTTTCTCTAAACAAGCATAGTTAGGAACTGCATGCAAGGTGATTTTTTGCCTTGCCTGGGTCCTTGGAGCTAACAAAAGCATCCGTTTTGTTAGAAGGTGAATGCTGCAGGAGGCTGGCCCTCCTGTGATAAATGGGGCCAGGGAGCCTCCTCAAGTCTTCAGGGAGATTGACCCAGGAGCACTGAGCTCCAGTTTGATGGACACTTCTGGGGGTGGACCTGTTCTTGGCTGCTGGCATAAGCTCTCTGGGGTAGGAGCAAAGGAATATGCTCACATCTTGCTTTCACTGGTCCTGGGAGAATGAAAAGGAGTCTTGTCTACCCTTACTCAAAAGGACCTGGACAGAGGAACTTTCCCAGTGAATGGTATCCAGAAGAATTAGTGAAAGGCAAGGGAGCCTTTTCTGCCCCCAGGGAAGCAAAACACAGAGGAGCAAACCTGAAATAACCTGGAACACTCAGGGTGGGCAGGATGTCAGCTTAAAGTTCTGTTCCAAGCCCTGCTGTATTTAATATATTTAGATTTATTATCATGGGATTTTACCCATCCCAAGCCATAACATGAGTACAGAGCTATTAGTGTTGCCACCAATCTAACATACTAGAGCCAAAGTGAGATTTTAGACAAGTGTCATGTTTTATTTTTGTTTGCCGTTGCTGAGACCTTTTTTGGTGGCTGAGCAACCGATCGTTTTTGTTTCATGCATTTCTATTATTCAGTATTCAGTATCAATTTCTCATTCTCTTTCAGTCATTTGTACCCCATTTGTCCAAATGCTGATGGCCTACACGACTTGGGGCCAAGATCCCCAAAGGGCTGTTTTCCTTTGTGTGAATCTACCTGTCTATTAAGATCAGAGAGGGAGGCTCCTTGCGCATCCTGCTCTCCTCTGAGGTTCAGCTGGCATTGCAGTAACATGCACAAGGACTTTCGCAGTGGCAGGCCCCCCAAAGTGGAATTTCTCACCTTGTATTTTGTGGTTTTCTTCTTCCTTCTTCCTGATTTTCCACTTGAGGTTGGAGTGTGGTGTTGAGGTGCAGCTCAACATGGAAGGGTTTAAAAAGCTGCATCTGCCAAAGTTCGCTCTTCTTTACAGTGGTTAAAGGTATAGGCATTCTGTCCTCTAGTGTATCTCTCTCACTGCCCCTCATTGGTTTGAGTTCTTTATCTGTGATGACTCTTAACAAGGCTTGGCCAACAGCAACATGAGCCATCAAGTCTGCCCAGTTACAGTCTGCCCATTTTCCATCAATCGTTTGGAATGTAAAGTGTTGGAATCCAGTAAAAAAGTTGAATTCAGTTCAAATAAAGCCTTTGTGGTTGTGAACCAGACACTGTTTCAGTGAGGGCACAAGCACCTTCCTCCATGGACCAGCAGAGCAGCTTCTAAGCAAAGGGAACTGCTACCTTGAATTTGATGGCGCTATAGCAGCACCAGTGTAGCTTTCAGTAAAATCACTGACACGGGTTCAAGTAGACCCATTCAGGCGGTGAAGGCATACCCCAAGCAAGAGAACACATATTTCCTTACCTGGGGGAGATCTCCAGGACTGCCTCTCCCATAGGCTGCAAGACATGCTCTGGTGGCATGGCTGCATCAGTATGGGGGCAGGGTGGAGTGAGTGAGATAGGGTTGGGCTGCAGTGCTATAAACATTCCTGGGAGTAAGCCCCATTGAATGCGCTACGATGACCTTCTGAGTAGACATGCATGGGATTGCACTTATGGTACAATACTCACAAATAATTATTAATAAGTAAACCCACTATTGCTCTTAGAAAATCAAAGCCAAGTATGATGACAAATGCAGAAGAGCAAAACAAGAATAATCCAAATCATAGCACAGAGTGCAAAACTGAATATTGCCAGCTATCTTTTATCCAAGACAGTGGCATTCCTATAGGGGGCAAAACACTATCTTTTGCAGGAGTCTGAGCTCTGGGTAGAGCTGCCCTGCCCCTTGGTCTTCAGAGCTATTGGCGGCTCAGAAAAGCAGCTTGGAAGATTTCCTTTCTGAGCCACAAATGGCTCTGGAGGCGAGGGGGAGGGACCGCCATTATACAGGAGCTCAGGCTCCTGCAACACTTAGCGTTCCCCCTATAGAAATGACACTGAGCCAAGACAGTGTACCAAAAAGGAGACAAACTGTTGTGGCAAAATTAATGCTTTCAATTCATTTGTAGGAGGGGAGCTAAAGTAGGCTGCAGCTGGAAGAGATGCTGCATCGTTTTGGTTGGGACAAAATAAGTTGAAATTTGGTGTTGACATTTGGCGGATAAATGGGAAGCTTTCGACTCAGATGAAGTCTTTTAATTCAGATATGCAGTGAAGCTTTTTCTGGGATTTCCTGAATTGAATGAAATGGATTTATGACCAATGATAACAATTTTGAATGTTAAAAAATTGATTATGGCCCTGCAGTGCAATAAAGCTCCTGGTGAATCTATGCGCCCTCTAGAACTGTTTCTTGGTAACTTTATCTGGTGAGCACAAATGCTGGCAAAACTAATTTTGTCTTTAAATAGTCCCCCAAATTTGGAAAATGATCATAACCATTCCTACCTATAGGAATGGTGACAGAGGATCACCCTGGTAATCATAAGACTATAAGTCTTTTTTATTTGACATTATATACACATACCTATAGACTAGATCCATGGTCCTCAAACCTTTTAGCTCCAGGACCCACTTTTTAGAATGGCACTCAGGTCAGGACCCACCAGAAGTGATGTCATGGCTGGAAGTGACATCATCAAGCAGGAAATGCCTTAAGTGTGACGTAATCAAATGACAACCCTGGCATTCTTGGACTGCACAACATCCCCGATAGAAAGCAAGATTAGGACAAAATATTATATAAAAACACTGAACTAAAAACAATTTTAAAAAACAACAACCCTCACTTGTAAATTCAAACACTCACAAAAGGATTATAGCAAGAGTAAGGCTTGCAGCTTCCAAGATGGCTTCTCCCAGCATTCCACGACCCATCTGACATCAAGTCATGACCCATAGTTTGAAAAACAATGGACTAGATTAAAAGAATGAACTTAGCCTAACAAGATTGTTTCTGGGTTCCAGGTGCAAAAGAAGTACATTTGACCAATGCAGTAGCACCATGCAAGCGCCCCCTCCTCTCCACTTTGGAGCCATTCCTGGTGGCTAGAGCAAAATGGAGAAGACTCCTCTGCTTTTCTTCTATTGCTGGAAATAGTTCTTAAGGGGAAGGGAGGGCCTGCTTGCATGACATATTGAGATGCTGTGCAACAGGTAGTGCTGTGACCTCCTCTAGCCGTGCTACTTGACCAGTGTTATGCATCTTATCCGCAAGTACACTGACAGCCCAATCCTATGTATGTCTACTCAGAAATAAGTCCCACTGAGTGCACAGGATTGTGGCTTAAGAAGACTAAGAATTATCTTTATACTGCATTTGTGGATTTCACAGCAGCATTTGACAGAATTAGTTGTGAAGTTTTATGGTGAAAGTTCTGGAATTCCGATATAGCTAGGTGATTGTTTTTCCTTCATCAGAATTTTACATTCTGATTTATCAGTTAGAGTTGGTCTGAATGGATAACTGACAAAGCTAATACAGGCAGGCCCTTATTATCTTTGCCTCCAGAGAGTCCCGATTGGCCCATTTTGTGGGTTTGGCGGAACCCGCTGTTAATACAGTCCAACTGTACTAGGGAAATGTGCCAGGGTTGTCTGCTGGTTCCCTTTCTTTTAAATCTGTACGTAAATGATGTAATTTGAGGACTTAAACAAGGAGCATATTTTCCTATTCCGGGTTTGTCCCATAAAATATGCATTTTGTTGTTAAACAGATGACATTATTCTTCTCTCATTCATGCAAGATGGGGTGAATTGTTTACTGAAAGTTTATGGAGTAATCCGTTGTATAGAATAATATAAGACAGAATAATAAACAGTTGTGTCTAGGTTATGTCTTCACATGGCACAAAAGGCCATTGGACGGAGAAGTACTGTAAATATGAAATGTTAACTATCTTGATATATGGTTTTCAGATATAGTTTTATATAGGGTTGTAACTAATTGCTTCTTCACTAAAGACTTCAAGACCATCACAAGCAGTTCTTTGAGCTTCATTGGAACTAAACAGGGGCATTTTTTCTTCTCTAGGCCTGATATAGGCAATATATAGACAAGGTGCTCCAACAGAGCAGAGTTTTGGGGTTTGACTCAAAGAAACCCTCTGGAAATTCTTTAGGGCCAAACTACACATTACACCAAATATGTTTTCTGGCCCTTTTAATTATTTGTTACAGTGAAAAAATAGTACATTGTGTAGGGAGCTGAAGCAATCTAGAACAGTGGTTCTCAAATGTTTTATTTATTTATTTATTTATTTATTTATTTATTTATTTATTTATTTATTTATTTATTGGATTTATATCCCGCCTTTTTGCCCAAAGGCACCCAAGGCGGCATTACAATAAAAGAAACAATAAAAACAAAATTTAACAATAGAAACAAACAATGTTAAATACAATTTAAAAATTTAAAAAACAGCAAGCAACAAGCCCCGTGGATCATAAAATTAATCAAGATATAGCCTGTCAACAGTTAAAAGCTTTTTGAAATAAAAAGGTCTTCAGCCCCCGCCAAAATGTTAACAACGAGGGAGCAGTTCTCAATTCGAAGGGGAGGGTATTCCAAAGTTGGGGGGGCCACCACCGAGAAGGCCCTCTTCCTGGCCGCCGCCCCTCTCACCTCTCCTATTGGCGGCACAGTCAAAAGGGCCCCTCCAGATGATCTGAGAGTACGGGTAGGATTATATGGAAGGAGGCGGTCCCTCAAATACCCCGGACCTGAGCCGTAAAGGGCTTTAAAAGTCAAAACTAGCACCTTGAATTGGGCCCGGAACAGAACCGGCAGCCAGTGTAGTCGCCGAACCAACGGCCCGACAGAGTCAAACCGATGTGCCCCGGCAACCACCCGAGCCGCCGCGTTAGTACTGGGACCCACTGTTTAGGATGACGGTCTGTCTGGATCCCACCGGAACTGCTGTCATGGCCGGTAGTACTGTCATTGTAACACCAGAGCTGCTGCTTAACTGAGAGTGCAGCAATAAATGGGGTTATTTCTCAGCCATTTTCCAATAGCAAAGTGAATCAGAAAGGAAAAAGACTATTTACCTTGACACAAGCAAAATAACAGCACAGCCCTACCCCTTTCCAGCATCCCATCTTCCCATATTTAGCAGGTCCTGATGCACAATTTGAGAAACATTGATCTAGAACAAAACCATGGCATGGGATAGGGGAACTTTAATCATTTGACCCTTCGTGATTCTAATTCAGATTAAACCCCTCCCCCGCCACAGACACACCATTTATGGGGTGTTTTTTTAAAAAGCCTGCTTTGTGATCAGGGGAGGGGAATTGATATATTGAGGTTGCCACTTTCCATGCCAGCAACCAATATTGTACACCTGTACAATTCATAACTTTGAAGTTGTGTTCCAGTATTATTTCTATTTTTTTAATATGAAGGAGGGCATATTTTTTTGTAGAGCTGAAATCCCGTAAAAGCATAAGGATGTCTAACTGCAAACAGCAAGTGGTAGCATTAGATGGAATGCCTCACATCATTAGGGAATAGACTCTTGATCAGGCTCATAAACATCTTAACAATAAATTATAGGATACATATTCTCAATGGGATCTATAGGCAATTCAGAATGTATCATTCTCCTCACTTTTGCATTTTCTAAAGGTTTTGAGAATTACCTCTGTGAGTTGCCAGTCAGTTTCACAAGGCATTTTTTGATGCTGCGATTTCAAACCATGCCCTCACACTGTTTGAAGGGATGTTATAATAAAATATCAGTAAAGCAGCACCTCTGTACTTGTAGAACCTTCATAATAGAAGATTTGTGTCACTATTTACTGTATTGTTCTTTATATTCTGAACCGAGGGAGACATCCATTTTGAAATTGATAAAGAGTTCATCCAATGCCAATGATCAAGCTAAAATCATATTTCTATCGCCTAACCAAGATAAATTTGTGTCAGCATAGCTAGCTTTGCCATGGCTACCCAAAAGCATAGGGAGAGGTTTGCTGAGGCTAATTTGGTGAAATGTGAAGATGCTATAATTTTATACACCTTACTTTTTATAGTTTATTATAAATTTGAGGGGGATGCATTTTCATTATAATCCTTGAGTTCCATAGGTGCTATACATAGCACTTTGAATCACTGTTGAAGTCTTTTTATTATTTTATTTTACGATGGCTGTCGTAACCATAGTGGATGAAACAATTAATACTAGACTATCAATAGCTAAGTAGACAGACAAACACCTCAGACTTTTTCACACACCCTGCAATGAACCTGCAGATGTCTGCCCAACTGTAATGTATAGCTGGCAACCTGCAATTTATTTACAGATGATCTCCACTGAAATGCTTATAGACTTCATTAGGTGTTACTGCTCTGCTTTTATTAAGTTTATGTTCGCATTCATGCATGTGCTTTATTAAATATGCATTTGCTTATTCGCCAACCATGGAAAAGACCTGTCAGTCCCCCAAATAAAGACTCCGATGAAACCTTTTTCAGTAGATGTAGGTGGCACCCCCATTTGTGAACTACCTGATATTTGTATTCTTAGGTGCAATGAGGGCAATGCAGCTCCAAGATAATGGATCAAACATTCCCTTATCTTGAGGAGGCCTCTGTGACTGCCCCCCCCAACTGCAAGATGCAGCACATGCCCATTGGCACAGCTGGAAAGTTGGTTAGGATTGGGCTGTAAGTCACACTACAGAAAGGACTCAGTGTGTATAAGCCTGACATTGGCCCTTTTCTTTGTGGCTGATGTGTGGATTTTCATTTATTGCTGTGTTTATTGAAGCAAACTATCTGATAGGCAGGGCCTGCGCAAGCAACACAATGAAATGGTAGAATTGACTGTGTCATGATAAACTACACGTGGAGGATTCCACTTTTGAATGTTCTCCTATGTAAAAGGCACCCTGCAAAGAGAAAATTAGCACATCAGAGAGAAAGATGCTAGTCGTCCAATCCTCTGCCTGCTGTAGTTTTTTTAATTTACAATGAGTTCTTAACATTGAAGAGCACCAAAAATAATGCTCTCCTTCTTGTAGTCTGAAGCAGTGCAGTCTATTCTACCATCTCAATTTTCCATCACCTCATTCTGTTGAATGAAACCTAAATTAGTTATTTCTATTTGTTTTAGGAATGACTGCTGTTGACCTAGTTTAGGACCAATGCTTTATTTTCTCTCCAGTGACATCACAGTTGTTTTAAAAGGTAGTCAGAGAGTGGCTTCTAAAGCCACCTTCAAGAGGGGTAGGCCCATATGAATTGCCCACACCTACTGCAAGGGACATGTCACAAACACACACACACACACACACACACACATACACACACACACACACACAGAGGGGGAGAGAGCGAGAGCGAGAGAGAGATGTGCCCCCCCACATCCACTGATAATCATTTGGGGTGCTGACAGACTTTTTCCATGGTCTGTGAATGGTTCAAGCAAAAATCTCAAGCATTCTGCCTTTCCCTCTCTGTGCTCCCAATGACTGCCATGCTCTCAGTCATAAATGAGGATGTGTGAGTTCCAGGTGTGCACAGAGCTTTTGTATGCAAGGGAGGGAGAGGAGTTACTGATTCAGACATTGTACGAAATGCTTAAGGCAGTGGTTCTCAGAATGCCAGATGCAGGGGAATGGCAACAAGATGCAAGTGTCTCGTTGTGTGCTCCCTGAGGCATCTGGTGGGCCACTGTGAGATACAGGAAGCTGGACTAGATGGGCCTGATCCAACAGGGCTCTTCTTATGTTCTCAAACCTTTTAGCACCAGGACCCACGGTAACTGATGTCATTAATCTGGAAGCAATGTCATGGTTGGATGTGACATCACCAAACAGGAAAAATTTTAATACCCCATATGACAAAATAAAATCAAACTTATTAAGTAACTAAATGTTTACAGTATATTTTAAAATGTATTAAAATAAAGAAGAACCTTCCTAACCCTTCCCAAACAGTTGCTGATCTGGTAAAAAAAAAAAAATCCTAACATCCTAAACATTCCAAACATCCTAAAAGCTGCAATCCTATTTCCACCTACCAAGGATTAATATAAGCCCCATTTACTATCCTTGTTAAATCTTATTCACCTGCTAGAAGTACAGGTCAGTAACATTTCCCCAAATGCAGTCGCATACCATGGCAGCATCAAGTCTAATATATATTAAAAATAAAATGCACATTGAATTGAATGGGGAACCACCTGAAATTGGCTTGCGACCCACAGTTTCAGAAACACTGGATAAGGCATTTCTTCTTCCCTTGCTTCAGTGTAAAGGTCTCCAGCTGTCCTCAGGGAATTGCAACTTCCTCCTACTAGTCACTTTTACTGCCTCTTCTCCGCCTCCCTTATACTTTCCCAGGGAGTCATGCAAATTACCCTGGGTAACTGCACTAACTTAGAGCCCAAGCCTATGTATGCCTACTCAGAAGTAAGCCCCATTATAGTCAATGGGGCTTACTCCCAGGTAAGTGCAGATAGGATTGTAGCCTTAATTTTTTTTATTTTTTACAAAGCAAGACTACATATGTTACATTTTCTTTCTTTGTCCTTCCTTACAAACCCTTTTACTTTTCACATTTCTCATTCCCTTTCAGTATACTATTCCCCTTGCCTGATACTCTTCCCCCCAAACCTTTAATTTGTAGCTCCTAGCCAGCCAGAAAACAACAGAACTTGCTACTTCTTGGCAGCATGCAAGCTGTGTATTGTGCTTCATGATGTACTTGAAGGTGCTTGATGAAACTCCAGGCAGGACCCAAGAACAAGGGTTTATCAGAGAGGCCACCCAACATAGACGATTTGCCCTATATTACCGGAGAGGCATTAGAGGAGCTGTATAAAAATGATATTTTTGCACTCTTTGTGGTGCTGTTGTGAAGGTGTAACTTCATCTTAAAGGTTAGGTTTGAAAAAACTTATCAACCAATGATTTGTTCTGGGGTTTCCTGGGGCGGGGGAAGTTCTGTCACTTAGAGAATAGGACCCTATTTTCAGGACATCTCCACTTTTGCCGTGCTCCCTAAACACTTTGCTTGAGGAGAGTCTTGGAGAATTGGGCTTGTTAGCATTGCATAGCCTCTTGCTGGGCCCAAGGCCTGCTAGGAGTACAGTGGGAAACAGGGCCTGGCTGCGCAGGCTGGGGCTGGCTGCTGTGAATGACAAGCGCTGTGTATTGATTGTTTTCTGAACTCGTCCCAGCCGATAGAAGGTAATTAATGACTCCATTTGCCTCAGTACCAAGGAGAACAATTGAGTTTGAAACGGCAACAACTGGCAGTGATGTGAAAGCCCCCCCCATGGGGAATATCTCGGAAAGAAGCTGACTGGCCCTGGTTGCCCTGGGACACAGGAGCACATCTGGGGGGGGGGAGAGAGGGGGAGGGGATAGGGATGGATCCAAGGGAGAGAGGAAGTTGGAACTGAAGGTGCCTGGGTCAGATAACTGTAAAAACAAGGGATGCTTTGGAACAGTGACATCTGAAACAAGGGTTTCCTTTATGCTCTATGAAAAACAGCAGATCCCAAGTCAGAATCAGGGCATTTTCTTTTGGCTGAAAATATCCCTCCTTGTATGGGCCCAACTCACGAATCTCCCACTTTTTAAGCACTTTGGGCCTCACCAGCATGGACATCAACCAAAGAATGCTGAGGTGGAGAATGTGGTTGCTTCCACCGGCCAGGTCCTTTCAATGACATTTTTTTCTTCACATATTCCAGAACTGCTGCTTGACATTGTGAAGATCTGGGCAGCAGAATCTGCCTGGCAGATCCTGAACATCATCAGGCCAGCTGCAGTTGTAGACTCCCATCACAATACCACACCAGGGGACTTTTGTATTCTTGTTTCAGGGAGCAGCTCAGCTCAGCTCAATACTCTGGTACTACAGTGCCAGAACAACTGCCATGTGTCTCATCCCTTATATCGGCAGTCATTCTAAATCAATGTTCTTCAGTCTTGGGGTCAGGACCCCAATGGGGTTGTGAAGCCTCAGTTGTGGGGTTGCAGCAATTTACAGAAACGAAAGGGACTGAAGACCACTGGATTAGAGCACCACCAGGCAAAGGGGAGCATCTGGTGTACCCCTTCAGGTACCAGGAGATTGTGTCCCAATGCTGCTCAGGTTCTTAATACCGTAGTTGTGCTAAAATAGCTTTCGTTTGTGCCAGGCTTCATGGTAATGTTTTCTGCGCTCTCTGTCTCTCTCTCTCTCTCTCTCACTCACTCACACACACACACACACACACACACACACACACACACACACACACACACACGAATATTTGGCTACAGTGAACAGAGCTGGGAGGGCATAAGGGGGACAGGGAATGGGTGGCGACAGGGGTACAGATGGGAGGATAGGGTTCTGGAAGGGGGGGGCGGATCAACAGTGGGCCCCCAGTATCATACTATATTTATTTATTTATTTATTGGGGTCGTGGCACGAAAAGGTTGAAGACCACTGCTCTAAATGCTTTTCCTGAAGAATAACTGACCACTAAGGTTCAGACTTGGCAGCTTTAAAACAAGTTGTTGGAGTGATCATGTTTGCCGATTCTCTTTTATTCTGGGAGGCCAACCAGGCTATAAGGCCCTGATTTGCAGATCATATAGCAAGGGGAGGAATGCTGCTGCTGTCTTTATTGATTTTCACCTATGACCTCTGCCTCACCCTGTGAGCAGCCTGGCAGCCCACCTGGTCCTCTGATAATCTCACTGACAGTCACTGACCAACTATTTAGAAATCACTGAATTAAAGAGCCCCCCATCGCAGAGCAATTATGTGTTGCCAAAACTTTGGTTATGCGTCATTAGGGTTGGGGTTTTTCCTTCTAAGAATTTGGAGGGTTTATCTTCTTCTGGTACATCCAGTTGAGGGATGCAGCTAGGATAGGACAATGCTAAGGAATCCTGATTGGTGTTCAGAATCTGACTGTTCACATTACGTAGTGAATTTATATAATACACCATCTTTCAATAATATTTCCAATAGTTCACATTTGGCAGGGAGGTGGACTTAAAAGAGTTATGTCCCATTTAACTTTCACATGCTCCCAAATGTGACTCACAGATGGGGAGCTTTCCTTAAAGCCATGGCGAACCAGACATTTGAACCCAAGACTCACAGAACTGCCTTTTATTTTCTAGGGGCAGGAAGGCGGGTCACACTGGCTTGGTTACTGTAATGTATTTTCAGTGCAGAATGTAAATTTTATGATTCCCAAAATAGAGAATCTAGATGTGGTGTAGCATCTGCATTTCTTTTCTTATATGGTGTATCAACAGAATCATTGCTCTCTGGGTTCCCCCTTTTCCAATGGATCTTTCTGTCTCTCCTGCTTCTTCTTTCATCTCTTTTGCCATCTCTCTCTGTACAGGGCCTGTCACATATGATGTCCTGAGTTTGTGTGCAGAGCAGCAATAACCCCCAGAACAGAACTATCAGTGGGACATGATTGATCAATTGAATTCCATAGCGGCTGAAAAATGTGGGATTAAGTAGTGTATTATACGCGCAATGAGTTGAGGCATGATGTTCATTTCAAGTTCATTTTGCCGGCCCTCTGCCACCAGATCAGGCAATCAATAGGGGCAGCAGATATCATATATCACCTCTCTCTGTACTAGGGAGAGCACCATAATCTCTCGCAAATTTAGAGTGACAGATTTGTCAAGATCCGAAGGGCCCTGAATAAATGAAGGAAAAGAGAAGCTTACAGTGGCTTGACAAAGCTCAGGTTGCAGCTCCTGCAGACAAAGTCACAAGGCACACACATGCAGGTTTATATACAGGTATGAATGCTCTGTGTGCAGTTGTAGATTGCATTAATTGGGTAACAGTTAGTTTGCACTGCCTAGCACAAAGATGACTTGGGTTTCAAGGCTTTTGGGGATAATACGACAAAGAAAAGCTCATTTGTTGGCTATTTCTGTATCTCAAGTGCCATTTAAATGTCAGAGAATCCTTGATAGGCAGGAAAGGATAGGGCAAAAATACAGTGTTTTCATAAAAGAAAACAGATGCGATGGAGTTCAAACGTGATGATTCTCATAGATAGACACTGTGTGTTCAGACAGCTAAATTGACATATTTGCATATTTGCGCAAGTGCTTTCCAGGTAGAAAATTGACCATGGTGCCTTTTGCTGGACTCGGATGCTTTTGATGCCATTCCTGGGCCGAATGAAAGCTAGTATGAAGAACTGGATGGGTGGAAGTGTAAGAATAGCTGAGCCAAGGGTATATGAATAGAAAAAAAGACTTGGGCATATTAGCCACTTTCAGCACACAATCTTAACCTTTTGCCAGTACAAGGGCGACTGTAAAGCATGTTGAGACCACTCTTGGAGTCAGGGAGGATGGTGCACATCTAATCTGTCTGAACATACTTTACAGTGTCCCTTGTGCCGGCAAAACTTTGCTGGCCTAACTGTGTTGGCCTTACTCCAGGTTAGGATTGTGCTCTAGTCTAGTAGTTTATTTTGATTTCTCTGTGGACAGGCTGGCAGAATCATTTATGTATGGCAGAATTCTTTCTCCCAGTCCTGTCTTCCACAACTGCAGCATAACAAATGCAAACTTCTTTAAGACATAAGTAGAGGGGTGTGTGTGGGGTGTGTGTGTGTGTGTGTGTGTGTGTGTGTGTGTGTGTGTGTGTGTG
>JAJKFI010000034.1:10008025-10036320 GCA_029204185.1 Lerista edwardsae
GAGGGACAATTGCTCTCCCCCTGCTAAATATAAGAGGACACCACTTGGAAAAGTGCCTCTTGCCCAGTTAGCAGGGGTGAATGAAAGTGTTAATTCTTTACACCATAGTCTTTTGATGGGAATCCGTGAGCGCAGGTTTTCTTGAAATATTTATCTTCCACAGGAATGTTGTATTTTAGTATTGTTAATATTAATATTATTATAATAAGAATATTTATATACGGCTTTTCAACAAGAGTGGTTCACAAAGCAGTTTACGTAGTAAAGAAAATCAAATGGTTCCCTGTCCTGAAAGGGCTCACAATCTAAAACAAAAAATACATAATACATCAGCAACAGCCACCATGAAAAGACACAATGCTGATATGAAGAGGGACAGTTGCTCTCCCCTGGCTAAATATTAGAGGACTTTAAAGTGGTGTCCTTTTTAAAGTGCCTCTTAGCCCAGTTAGCAGGGGTAATTTATGTATAGTATTAATTTATTTTAAAAACATGCTTACCCTACCTTTCTTGCTTGGGCTAAACTCCCCCCCCCCCCATTGGGGTCATTGTGATAAATCTTGCTTTAAATTCACAGTAAGCAAACCTGTGCAAACAGAGCATATATTATGGGGTTAGTTTGGCTGATCCCAAGATAGCTAAGGACTGTCCTGTGTAGAAAACTCTGTAAGGAACAAGTCTAGGGTTTGAAGTGCTTTCCAGAATTAAATGGGAGAGGTCCATGCAGTCTTGGCATTTTAACCCCCCACATCCACTAGTTTGAGCATGGACTAGCCCTTTTACGTTATAAGGATAGGACTCATGCAAATTGGCATGACAAGGGGGAAAAATGGCCAGCTTTACAGTGCAGTCTTCGGCATATCTACTCAGAAGTAAGGAACATTGTGTTCAGTAGGGCTTCCTCCCAGAGAAGAGTGTAAGGATTGCGACCTTGATCATGTAGAGATATTTTTAAAAAGGCATTTCTACAACAGTGACAAAGAAGTGACTGGGAAGCAGAAGAGGTAGGAAGTCCCTGTAAATCAGGAATCCCAGTGGGGAAAGGGAGCAGCAAATGCTGATAAAGCTGACTTGACAAACCATTTGCCCTTTGGGAAATGGCTGCCAAGACTTCAGCCCCTAGAATGAAAAGACAGGTCACTGGAAAAAGAGGACTGGAAAGGAACAGAGGGAACCATCACCTGCTGCTTTTGGGGGATCACCACTGAAAGGTCACTGTTACAGGGCTCGACTGAGTACCACAATTATACAGCTTCACTTCTCTGCAGGGAGATCCCCAGAAGCTCCACTCTTGTCCCATTGATGTGAAAGGCATATGGGTAATGGAGCACTGCTTGAAAGGGTGGCTAGCAGGAAAGGGTGACCAGATACAACGGAGGGCACAGTGCCTATATCTTTAACCATGCTGGAGAAGAGGGAATTTTGGCAGGTGCAGTTTTTTAAACCCTTCCATGTTGAGCTGCACCCTGGCTCAGGAGCACTGGCAAAGGTTTTTAGAAATGTAACTATGAGAGCACTACAAGGCCTTTAAAGGCCTCAGACTACCTGAATAGAATTAGTTTTATTTTCTTTTGCTTGAGGCTCTTTGTCTTAACAAATCCTACCTGGTGTTAGACTTAAATAGCAATGTGAGGCGAGAGGTGAAGGCAGAGGTGGATCTACAGGGAGGACAAAGCTCTAAGTGTTGCAAGGAGCCTTACCCTGTCATGTAAATCCCTCCTCTCCCTTGCTGCTGTAGCCAGTAAGCAACGCCAAGATGTGGCTTTTCCCTGTGAGGATTGGCTAAAACGGTGCAGGAGAGGAGTGATTGCCACTGCAAGGTGAGGCTTCTTGCAAAACTTAGAGCTTTGCCCTCCCTTAGATCTGCCTCTGGGTGAAGGAACACTGCTGTTCCATCCATGGGTTCCATGGGTTCAGATATGAATAGATATACCAACATAGCACCATGTGGTCAGTGTCAGGACTGCCAGTCTAGTTTACAAGACTTAGTGGTGGGCTGCTTGGCCTCTTTCAAGTACCCCTCAATAATAATGCCCAAAGGAATAGCTATGATAGTCTGTTGCAGCAAAAACAACAAAGATTTTTGTAGCACCTTAAAAGGTAATATATTTATTTCAGCATAAGCTTTTGTGGACTACAAACTCTTGGGGTTTTGTCGTTGTTGCCTCCATGAACAAATCATTCAGACTTAGGGTAGGCACCATGCAGGTTGTAAGACATTTTGAATGTACAAATACTGTCTAAAAATGAATAAGAAACAGCCAGTTGAGTTGCTCTAGTGCTGCGGTTCTCAAACTGGGGCGTTGCGACACTCCAGTCAGGGAAGCCCTGTGTCTGCCCCCTTAAGAGGTGGGGGTGGGGAATGGCAGTGATGCAATAGCCATGATCGCGTCACTGCTGAGGACAGAATGGGGCTGTTTTAACTTACCATGGGTTGCATCAGCATCATAAAGCTTTATTTGGGGAGTTGCAGCAACCTTTTAAAGCTTGCCTCAGCTCCTCTGACGGGGAAAAAATGGCTCAAGATTAACTCTCACTTATTTTGAGCACTTATCCACATGTGCAAGAGAGGGCTTGAAGCCAATCCAATAATGGTACTGCGTGATCAAAACTGAGTTCTTGATATAATCTCGCCCAGCCTCTTCTTGCTGTCTTGCCTAGCAGGACTGGCCATGCTCAGGCTGCTACATCATAGGGCTGTTGTGAAAACACAAGAGAGAAGGGAAACGGGTGCAGAGGTGCCCAGATTGGGTCCCAGGAAGGGGGGGGCCAGATCAGCGGTGGGACCCCAGTCTAATATTTAATTTAATTTTTTTTTATTTGAGTCACGGCACAAAAAAGAATGGTCTGGTTTAGATGGGTGCTTTTTTTGTTTTTTCACGAGAGTTTTTTTTTACATGCTATGGATTGTCACCATGGAAAGGCTCCTATGACTTAATGAATGCACCTTACACAGGTGCACCTTACAAGATGAATGCACCTTACACACACACACACACACACTCCACAAACCCTCTTGCATGTTACAGTTGATCACAGGAGTTTCAGGCCCTTCCCTACCTCATTTTGTTAATTTATACCAGGGGAAGAGATGTTGATGCATAACAGGATGACACACAGGAGGGCCCTTTTCTGGATCCTGGTAGTGATGGCTTGGGATGCAGGAGATGAGCCAAAGGGGAATGAGAATAGAAGAGGATATTATTCCCAGCCAAAGAATCCCTAAGATGGAGTGGAAGTGCTTCTTTTTGCCCCCACCCCTACCCTACTGCCCTGGAATAGTCCCAGCCCCACTTGGGAACATTCTTGGCTGATCCATCTGGTTCCAAGAGTGAGAAAAGTTCATTTCAGACCCAGCTTGATGTTCCCAGGTGGCAGTTTAACACTAACATCTCAATCTGTATGCGACTTTTCAATCAGGCACAGAGTAACAAAAAAGCAGAAACCATTAACATTCGGAGTTGTGTGCCAGCAGTAATGAGGAGAAATGCAGAGACTGGAAATTAAGAGCACACGCTCAGAGAGAGGTGTGGGGAATTGGGGAGGGGATGGTGGAAGATGATTTTGCTGCACTTAGGCCTGGATCCAGTGTTTGGATTGATGGTGCCATTACCCAAGGAAGGGCTGCAGATCATGCTCATTCTTAAAAACATGTCTTCGCTGGCAATTAAATGGCTGCAGTTATTGATTACTATTGATTTTATGTCCCCCAATTTGCATAATCTGTTAAAAATGAATGATTCACAATGTGTTTATTATAGGGATGGGCAGAGTTTTCAGGGGGAATTGACAAGGCAAGACCGTGCGATCTCCAGATCTACCAATGTCACGAGCTTCAAAAAAAATGAGATGGGATCATTCAGAAAGACTGGACTCCAGTAGGAAAGGCTTTACTAGCTCCCTAAAGGCTGGTGAATGAGCAGCGCTCCCTTCTGGTGTTTTTCCTGCTAGCCGATCCTCAAAAACCATTTTCCCTGTGTGTATCAGGGAAATTATTGCAGCCTTTTATTGATCTGCCTGAAATGCTTGGGTTTTGACCTTGGATACAGACACCCAAATATAAAATACATGTCCACCATGTCATCTGTGAAGGGCAGGAGCCTATAAAAGTGACCACTTTTTAAAACACGGAGATGTCCACTCTTTTCCTGATTAAAATATATGAGAGCTTCAGAAAAAATGTTGATTTGCATACGCCTACTCCCTTCACAAGGTGATGTAGCCTGAATGCATTTTGTGTTCAGGTGTCTGTACCCTAGTACAAAAAATAAACTGCCTGAGGCACAAGAGTCACGGCTTCTTGAAGCTGGTAAGGGCACAACATCACATAGTTCATTAGCATATCCTTCCTCCCTACCCCTACCTGATGAATGTGTCAGAATTGTTCTGGTAACATAGTCATCTTGTGTCACATTGAACTGGAGAACAGAGGGATGCTGAATTCCAGTGTTGTGACTTGTTAGCCATTTGTGGGCTATCCCCCTCAAGGTGAGCTAGATGCGGGCAGATGGTCAAATTTCTAGAAGGCACCAGTCTAGTCCAGCAGAAGAAAAAGCAGGTGAGGCCATCACCAAAGCATCTACTTTGCCTCATAAGTTGCTCAGATTGAGCCTGAGGCAGCAGTTATGTAGGACCAGCCAGGCCTTAATTAATACCCACAATCACTTGCCCTGAATAGGCTGATGAACTGCAATACACCTTTCTGGTTACTACCAGGTGCTACAGAGAAACAAGGATCAGGCCAATAGATCCCTCTGCCTGGGAGATGCTCCAGTGGCACAGAGAATGTAAGTTGCCTGGTCTTGCTGCCAGAATCCTCCAGTTGAGCTTCTGACACCTTACAGTAGTGAGCCTTGTAAGAACTTCATTGTGATGGGAGATGAGGAGGAAGGGGTTAAGTCAAAATCTGTTCCAAGCAGAGCAGCTGGGATTTCAGGAGGATGGGAAGGAAGAGAGAGATGACATTACATCTGGGAGGTAATTCTAGTTTAAGGTATAGTGAAGGTGAATGGGCAGAGCTGTTTAAGAACATAGTCGACTTCAATAGTTGAGGGTAATTGAGTTGAAAGAGAAAAGGTTACAAGGAGTGAAATGTTGGGGAAAGGAGGGGAGTCCCTGGAAAGCTTTAAAGGGTTTGTGCTGAATGCTGAAAGGAATGGGAAGCCAGTGTAGAAATTTGAAGCATGGCATGGTTGGAATGACAAGAGTGAATGGTTTGGATAGCAAAATTCTAGGTAGAGGTTTGAAGAAGGTGGCATTAGAGCAGCCACTGTCAACCACTGTGCCTCGACACATTGATGTGCCACGAGTGGTCCACAGGTGTGCTGTGGAAATTTGTGGGAAGGTCAATTATTAGTAAGGCCAATGGGGGATGTGAGCCCCCATTGGCAGCATGGTGTGCCTTATCAATTGCCAAAAAACCCTAAAATTGTGCTTGACCATTTTAGTACCTTCTCAGTGTGCCATGAGATGAATAAGGTCGAAAACTGCTACATTGGAAGTTGGTCAGGCCAGGCATTGGCTGAAGGCCCACGCCCATCAGTCTACCTGGCCAGGTTGATCCGTGAGCCTTCCATACCAGTAGCACTAGTAGCACCATTTGAGATGGCAATGAGACATCCAGTCAGAAATATCTGATATGAGTGGTTGGTGATGTCTGATTGGATAAAGAGAGAAAGATCTGAAACAGAGGGTGCAATCCAAGGTTAAAGCATGTTCATGCCAGCGCTAGTGAATCATGCAGCTGTGCTGGCCCAGAAGTGCCAAAGACAGCCCCAGGTAAGCTGCCCATGTGCTGACCGAGTTCAGCCAGTGCATGGGCTTCTCTGGGCGGGGAGAAGGCGGGAGGGAGGGTGGAAGAGAGCAGGGGGAAAGCAATCTGGCAGGTGGAGTAGCCACGGGATGGGTTGGAGTCTGTTAGGCTATTTCCAAAGCCCCGGTCCCTGGTCTGCTGGTCTCAATTTGGGCCACTGCAGCAGGCTCGGACTTGAGCCTGCTATTTTGTAGGCGCAGATCCGAGTTGTGTGCTGTGGCTGTGTGCGGCTCACCATGGGGCAAGGAGACGTTCATTCCCTTTCCCTGCACTAAGCCGCTGCTGCCTCCTAACTTGGCGGGGATGCAGAGAAGGGCAGCCAGCCTGCCTGTTCCTGCCCAAGTTAGGATTGTGCTCTGAGACATAAAGGTGCATGAGACACGAGGGTGCAGCAAAAGAATGGGCTTTGACGCGGTTACCCAAGGACAGTCTACAAAGACAGAAAATAAAGAGAGTAGAAACAGTTCCCTTAGTAACCACAAGAGAGAGGGAGAAGCAGCTTTCCCCAGGAGTAGCACCAATGAGCAAAGAACAAGGCTTTTTCTATTTTGAGAAAGGATATTATGCTGTACTATATTTCTAATGCTTTTTTTTTCATAAAATCATACCCAAAGTGTTCATGAAACCAAACTTATCAGTTGCTGCTGAAGTTAATGAGGGCAGGCAACCAAGCCCGCGGCCCTTGCCCAGTGGCGTCATCCTACCGGTTCGCTGGGCGGAGTTTCTTCGCTCGCTGGGAGGGTTTCCGTGGTGATCGGCAGCGTGTTCGCTGCCTCCCGTTGCGTAATGGCGAAAGCCCGCCCGCTGAGAAACTCCGCCCAGCGAACCGGTAGGATGACGCCACTGCCCTTGCCCCATCTCAAAGCTGGTTCTGGTGACCTTTGCTGGGAAGGCAGTCTTGGCATTTGCACAAGGAGCATCGAATCAGAACGACTAGTTAGGCTGCAGTCCTATGCACATTTTCTTGGGAGTAAGCCTCATTGAACTCAGTGGCACTTACGTCTGAGTAGACAGGCATAGGATTGGACTGTTAGGCTGCAATCCTATCCACAGCTGGGCGTAAGCCCCATTGATTATGAGTTACTTCTGAGTAGGCATGCGTAGGACCGGGTTCTAACTCACACAAGATTCCCTCAGGTAGCCTGGAGCAATTGAGAATACTTCTAGATGCTGACAGGAGACACATTATGAAAATAAACAGGGTCATATCTTCTTTGACCCTTTTCTTGGCAACTAAGTAGGCAATTAAAATCTTTTCCATCCCCCTGGGGAATAAGCAGAGTATGGAAAAGAAAGCAGCAATGGTGCAACTCTATCCTGCGTCACTCTGAGGCATACCTTAAATTGCCACCCCCACTGGACCCAGGCCGGACGTAATTGCAGTGACATGATGACGTCACTACAGTTACTTCCAGTTGCTGACACTGGCTGCAATGGCCTGGGCATGATCGCATGCCTTGGAGCAATGCCTCCTGCTTTCTGCCCCGAGACTGGCTACAGTGGCAGGCAGTTGCACAAGTGAGGGAGCAGGAAGATCGTTGGCGGGGGGGGGGAGGCATTGCCATCCCTGATGGAGTGCCACCCTAGTGACCCCTGTGACCCCTCTCAATTACATAACTGGAAACCACGATATAAAATCTAGTGGTAGAGGGGAGACTAAAGATGGAGGAGTAACTTAGTTTATTGCTAGAAGCCTTCAGAACATTCTCTAGCAGGCCTCTGCACTACAGAAAACATGTATTCTGGAGTTTTTCTTTGAATGTGTTCTGAATTAATGTCAAGATGAATCTGTAGGGTTCCTGCTGGAGCAAAATAGCTGAGGAAGCTGAAAACAGTTTGATTAAAAGTAGCATATTTTTCAATCCTAAAATTGCTATGAAATTCTACCTGAAATAAAATTCAAGGCAAATACAGTATAGACCAGTGTTTCCCAAACTCTGGATTGGGACCTACCAGTGGGTCGCAAGTCAATTTTTGATGGGTTGAGTTGAGAAAGGTTTTTGTAACATTTTAAAAAAATCTTTGCAAGCACTCTTGTCAAGTTTGCAGAAGAAACTCATTAGCTGGCATGAGATAATCTTCATACCCTCAAATTAAAATGTCCAATTTTCCAATTTTCTCTAGTAATTGTTCATGCATAAACCCAGTTTCGGCCTTTGGTCTGCAAGTTCCTAACTGCACATCTTGGTCTCCAGCTCAGCCTTCTGGTACTCTGAAATGATTGTATAGGTTTGGGGGAACAGTCCTTGTACAGGGGGAACAGCCCCATTTTGAGGGAGAGTCTAGCAATTGTCTATACACACACACACACACACACACACACACACACACACACTATACGTAGGGTCTCTAGCAGCCTTGAGAGCACAGGACCTGAATTATTATTAATATTTATGAATAATTGATACATAAAACATTGCTTAATAGATTTCTTTTTGCCTAGTGGGTCGCAATAGGTTGTTGTTTTTAAAAGTGAGTTCCAGTGCTGAAAGGTTTGGGAAGCACTGGTATAGACATTAATGCTTGAGCAAAACCTTTCTGGGAGGATGTTTTTTACAAACTTTCAGTACATTCAGTGAAATTTCAGAATGGGCAGGATTGCACAAGCCTAACAAGTAAATTGTGAAAGGTAGCTCGCATTCTAAGTGCCACATTGCGCATTCGTCTCCTTCATGCTGACCCTTCAGGGATCTGGTGCAACTTCTAGGTCAAAACATTACTTTCCTTCGTTTTTAGTTTAATTACTCTTGTCATATGCAAGTGACAAAACACATGCAAATGGACATTAATGACTAGACTGAAAATTAAAGCAACTGAAGCTATCCAAAAGACAAGGAGAGACTGTATAGCTGCCAGGTTAATCTCAAGGAGTAGCTACTGTTGACCTTTAAAAAACTCCAACCACTTTCTATTTGGATTGGGGCCACGGCACTGGGTGAGAGGGAATTAACCCTTTCTACCAGTGCCATTTACCTGATGAAAATCACCCCCATTCCTGAAACGGATAGTTACGCTTTAGGCAGTGGTGAAGCAACAGTGGGGTGGGGTCAGTGGTGTCATCTAAATGATTTAATAACACGTGATTGGCACGTTTCGGGACCCGCCCACCTGAAGTGACGTCATAAGCCAGAAGTGATGTCGTGGCAGGAAGTGACATGAAAAAGCCCTTTTTGAGGCCTCAGATGATTTTAAACTGACCCAACAGTTGCAGCAGTATTCCACAGCACCCCCCAGAACATGTGAAGGAGGCCTGGCATCATGTTAAAACCCCAGAGCAACTCATTTTTCAGTGGCAAGGCAAGGAAAGGCTCCGCTCGCTGCCTGCCTGCCTGCCTGGCTCTGAGAACATGCAGGCAACTCAAACATGCAGGAAATTCAAACGTTGCAGAGGGCGGAGTCGACGAGTGGGTGGGCGAATGGGCGGGGCCAGCTGTAATCCTAGAAACCGGTACTCACATACCCCCGCGTACCCCCTGCATGACATCACTGGGTGGGGTGTGTGGTCCATCCTGGGTACCAGCCATAAGAGGGTTCTAAAGGCGTGCCAGTGTCACTCCCACCCTAGCTGCTCCAGACATCCCACAGCCTAGCTGGCAGGAGGTTCAGTTGTTGCCAAAGAGCAGTGCGTTGGAGAGCCAGCAGCGCTTGCCATGGCTGGAGCTGATACAAGCCCGCACATGGTGTACCACAGCCAGCTTCTCCTCCCTCCCTCAGCTCAATAACCCAGAAGTGATGTGTGACATGATGACGTTATCATGTTGCCATCTAACTTCTTGGTTTCCAAACTCCACACCAGATGATGCCATCCCTAGTGATACTACTGCCTTTAGAGAAAATTTATAAACAAAGAACTACGTCCATAAGTTTTCCCTAATAGGAAAACAAAAAGTTTCAGAGAGTTTATTTTTTATAAATGGCAAAAAAAGCTTTAAAAACCAGCATCCAGATTTCCTCCACCCACAGCATCTAAACTTGGCCAAAAAGAAAGTGGCAGCACATCCAGTTTTGGCTCTTCATTGTCTCATCTGGTTTGGCCCCCAGGCCAACAGCTGGAATGATGTGATGGTGTGGCTGAAGGATACATTGGGGGGGGGGTATAATAAGCCACAATGAAACAGCAAAAACCCTGGTAAAATTAAAAGTTATTAAATATAATAAAAATCAAATAAAAAATAAGTAGCAAGCTCCTGCCAGTTTGTTCTCAAGCCAGGAAATCTGTGCCAAGTGCCCACCAAACAATTTTCAAATCAGAAAAATGCCATGTGCTCACCAATTTGTCCCTAGGCCAGGAAAATCAGTGCCCACCTCAGCAGCCAGGAATGTGTATGAGGTCATGTATCGACTATCTATCTTTCCTGCATCAGTGCTGTACCGGAGCAAATTAACCTGTATAATTAACAAGAGAAGGGAGTATGAAAAGCCTGTCTTCTACTTTGTTGCTCAGTTTATGTAGCAGAGAGAATGAAGCAAGATATGGCTACTTAGCAATAATCAAGTGCTGCTGCAGGCCTTATGGGAAGCAGGTTTACTTTTTACTGAGCAGTTGAGTAGCATATTTTATTTTTTTCACATTTCACCCTTCCTGCAAGGGCTCAGGAACATGGATCCTCGCTTTCCTTTGAGCGTCACAATAACCCTGTGTGGTAGGATAGGCCAAGAAAGAGTGACTGGCACAAGATCACCCAGTAAGGTTCATGGCTCAGCAGGGATTTGAACCAAGACCATCCTGGTCCAACCTTTTAACCACATTACACTGGCACTCCAAATATGGCCCTCCCTTTTTAAAAAAAAAAATTATCTGTTAATAAAGGAACAAGTATCTCTTTTTAAATGAGATTGATGCAAATTCAGATGAAGGCTATCTCTGGGATGCCTGAAAGTGCTGCTGCATCCTTCTGCAAAAGCTCTGAATAACAACAGGGAATGTAAAGGTTTGACTGCCACTTCCAGTTGTATTTCCTGCAGAATGCTATTGCAAAAAGAAAACAAAGTCTCCTATATTTGGGTGATTAAAGCAGGCCAGGGTTTGCCCTATTTTCTGTAAATAATACTATGTTACAGGGAAGTGCTCATGATTGTTTGCATTAGTCCCTCACCCCACACTCTGATTTATTACCGATCCTTTCTCCTCTTCCACATTCCTCCTCCATTTAAGCCTTTGAGAGGTGAGAAATATCTTTCCTTGCAAGCCCTGATAAATGCCAGAGGGAGAAAACGGATGGGGTGGGTTGATCTTCTCTGAAAACCTGACAAGGAAGATCAGCTTTGTGTAGCTTCAGAATGCTGGGACAAATCACATTTGGTCTCTTAACCCTCCTTAGCTTTGCAAGGTAAGACTTGGCCCGGCTGTTCCCATTGCAAGGGCTTTAGCCAGTCTTTCAGACTGACCAGGGAGGAAATCCAGGGCCTGGACTGGATTGGCCTAATGCTCCGGCAATTTAAGCAGTCTGTTTTACCAGAGATTATAGTTTCACTTACACGGAGCACCTGAAAAATGCTGTGGTTTAGAAGGGATTAGAGTTGGGGGGAAAAATTCAGTGCTTTTAAAAAAAAAAAAAAAAAAGCAAGCAAGAAAGGGACTGGGGAAACTATTATGCCTGGGGGCTGTGTAGGGTTCCCAACTCTGACTGAAGCTATTCCTGGAGATTCTTTTTTTCCCCACCATGGTGTAATGCTGGAAATTCTGGGAAGCCTGTTAAAATATCCAAGATTGCGTTCAGTAGTCACCTGGAGGTCAACCTGCTGATTCCTGGGAACTGCAGGCCAATTCTGGAAGGTCAGCATCAAAGAAGGTAGACCTCTGCACATAGAAACATCTCTATCTGCTGCCATCTCCCAATGCTCCGTCAAATTCTAACCCTTCTTCCATGTCTCCCAGTAAGCATGGGGTAGCTAGCATAATTACACTGCTGCCTAAATTGAGCCAAGGTGCCTTGGAAAGCCAGAACTTGGCCAACCCAATTCTATGCATGTTTGTACAGAAGGTCAGAGATGCAGAAGATTTCCCAGCTGAGCATGCTTAGGATTGTAACCTTGTTGTTTCCCATTTTAACTCAACCCTCTGTTCAATTCAGTTGTTTGGACCCCAAGAAGATATGCTGAGTCCTTAGAGCAGGAGTCTTAAACTTTGTTATTGCAACCTTTAAAAACAACATTTGTTTATGTGCCCCCCTATATTACAGCTTGTTTCAACCTACACTTTGAGAACCTCTGGAGCAAGACAATTGGTCCATATAGCCCAGGATTGTCTACAAACCTACTGGCAGGGATTTCAGACAGGGGTTTCCTGTAGTAGGTCTGCATATTCCAGAGATTAGTTCTTCAGAGCTTTGCTGCACCCTTCTGAGCATCACTTTGAGAACACTTGCTTGTAATCACCCCTCTTACTTAGTAATTGCCCCTTGTAGCCTTGCAGAATTGCTCTAATGTTGATCTCTCTCTCTGTTCCTGGTATGGGAGGTGTTAATTGCCGAGTTTTATCTCCAGAATCAACCTGGGAGAAGCACAGATAACTAAGCCCTGGTTTTATAGAAAAACATCTGGCTGACTTGAACTGGAACCGGCTGTAACTGCAGCTAGCAGGGCAAGCTCCATCCCAGCAGCTCTAGGGGAATAACAGGCCAAATGCTCAGCTTTGTGGCCCACTAATAACAATAATAAATTGTTATAATAATTTGTGTATACATATTATTATATTACTGAAAATAATATTGTACTGCTGTTCCAACAATTGTAACGAATCCATGAGTCAACTCATTGTTTCAACCTCCTCCATTCTTCTTAGATCAGTTGCTCGTTGGTTTTTATATCATACTGTTGAATTAAGTTTTTATGGAGAGTACATTATCTTCTTGTAATTCTTACAAAAACCCTATAAGGTAGGCCAATATTATTATCCATATATCTCAGGTGGGCCTGAGGCTGAGAGGCAGTGGGTTACCCAAGGCCACTTAGGCTGCAATCCTATTCACACCTACGTCACACTAGGAGTAAGCCCCATTGACTATAATGGGACTTACTTCTGAGTAGACATGCCTAAAATTGGGCTCCTAGTAAGCGGAGGTGAAATTTGGATTGAGGGCTTGCTGGATCACAGTTCACATGCTTTGCTACCTCACTGAAATCCGCTCTCCTCTCCCTCATTTTTTCTGTTAGGTCGTGACATGGCAAGCACAACCTTGCCTGGCTACCCACCCCACGTCCCACCAACTGGACAGGGCAGCTACCCAACCTCAACTCTTGCAGGAATGGTGCCTGGTAAGTTCTGTGCTTGGCACACTGGTGCTTCTTCCAGTTTTGATTGGACAGAAGAACAGTCTGCTAAATGTTCAAATTTGCATTGGTTGAATATGTGTGTGCGAATATGTGGTGATGAAGCAGTTTCAGGTCTTCTTGCATCAAATTGATTGCTTTGATCTTTCCAGGCTGGTTTTGACTATGTGAACATCAGCAGCCTTGGTGATCTTCTGGTTGGCCTGTGTTCATGGGGATGCAGCCCTATGGGTTGTTCTGGACCTCAAAGTGGATTTTGATGCCAATCATTATAGTATCTTTCTGCATTGCCTAACCCAGGATGCAACTCCAGTCCCTTCTGCAGTGGCTTCAGTTGTTCTGGGGAAAGATCTTAGAAAGTGGAGCTGGGAGGTATCTGCTCCACCCTTAAATCTTTGGCATACAGGGTGTTGTAAGCACCTATGTATTCTCCTGTGCTATTCAGAACCTACATGAAGTCACTGGGTGAAGTTATCCAGCAAATTGGGCTCATGCGTCATCAGTGCGCAGATGACACTCAGAGTGCAATCCTAACCTGGAGTTAGGCTGGAGTTAGGCCAGCAAAATTTGGCCAGCGTAGGGGCCACCATAGTGCATTTGGACCACTCTCAGAGTCAGGGAGGATGGTGCATGTCTGTGTGCTGGCCTCTGACTCTGAGAGTGGTCCAAACATACTTTATGGTGTCCCTTGTGATGGCCAAACTTTGCTGGCCTATCTGTGCCAGCCTAACTCCAGGTTGGGATTGCGCAAGTCCAGGTTAGGATTCTAGTCTATATCAGCTATATTTCTCATGTCCATCTTCTGACTCCAGGGAAGCAGTGAGAGCCCTAAACCAAGCTATTTCATCAGATTGGATGAGGGTAAACACATTGTACCTTATTTGAGAAAACATGGAGGAGCTATTGGAGCAAGAGGTAGCTTGGTTGCATTTCCCATAAACTGGCCCATTCACAGCTTGGAGTGGCTACTGGACTTAGCCCTGCATGTGGATAAGATAACCAGAGATCATAGTGGTGGCAGGACGCTCATTTAATCAGCTTTGGTTTGGAAGACAGCTGCACCCTTTTCTGGAGGAACCAGCCTCACTCACTCATGCCATAGTTACTTTCAAGTTCGATTAGTGTAATGGGCTCTAAGTGGGGCGGTCTTTGAATGTGGATTGGATAATTCAATTAGGACAAAATGTAGCTGCCAATGTTTTGACTAGGGACAGTAGATCAGATCCTTGCTCCTTTAGCAGCTACACTGGCTCCAGTATGTTTCTGGACTCAGTTCGAAGTGCTGTTTTTGATCTTTTAAATCTAGAAATGGCCTTTTAACATCTTAAATGAATCACCTTCTTCCCATTATCATGAACCATCCTAAACGGCATTCTGCCATGTCCCTTCACTGTCTGGCATACACAAAAAAGAGGCTGGTGGCCCCCAAAGTTTGGAATAGTCAGTCTCCCATGAGAGATCCACCAGGCACCATTGCTGTTGGCCTTTCAGCAGGCAGCAGAGGCAGCTTTAATTTGGTGGGCCTTTTCTGTGTGTTGGTTTTTATTTTCTTAACTTATATCTTTCTGTTGCCATTGTTGATCTTTATTGATTTTTTTAGTTGCCTTAATTTTTTTTGTTACGATAGGTAGAATACAAATTTTGATGAGGTGATGAGTAAATAGATGTACCCATACAGATGTTTTCCATAGTGCTTACGAAGTACCTGCAGGCCTGCATTCGAAGAGGGCAACTGTCTGTCTGTGTGCACCTTGTTATGTAGCATGAGCTACCCTCTCTCCCTTATTATATGGACCATGGCAGCATAAGCTTGGTTTATACCAGGAACATGCACATTGTCAGCACAATCCTATGCATATCTATTTAGAAGTAAGTCCCATTGTGTTCTACTGAACACTGGACTTACTCCCAGAAAAGTGGAGTGATCCTTTCTCCCATAGGATTGCAGTCTATATTGCACAGAGTCAGCATACTAGACACCTACTTTTGATGAAAGGCATTGATGCCAAGCCACAGAGAATGAAACCTTTCCACCTGTTTTGCAAAGGGCATTTCCAGCATTGCATTTTTTTTTATTCATGGGAGTAATTTCCATGAATTAAACTGCACATGGGAATGATTAAAATGTGTAATTGCCAGTTAAGCATGGCTATGTTCAGACTTTCAGAAAAGGTGACCCTTTTCCTGTGGTAAATATTGTTACACTACTATTTGTTTAGGCAGATTGGCCAGAATGATGATTTGATGAATGATCTGTCTGTCTGTCTGTCTGTCTGTCTGTCTGTCTGTCTCTCTCTCTCTCTCTCTCTCTCTCTCTCTCTCTCTCTCACTCACTCACTCACTCACTCTTTCACTCTCACACACACACACACACACACACACACACACTCACTCACTCACTCACTCACTCACTCTTAGATAAGATGAAGGGCTTTGTAAAGAGCTTGTACATCAGTGTATGGCAATGATTTTCAACCAGTGTGCCACAGGAGTTTGGGGGGAGGGTAATTTATTGGCAGGGCCATTGGGGCTATGGGACCCCCTATAAGCAGCATGGTGTGCCTTGGCAATTGTAAAAAAAAAAAACTGATGGTGGGCCTTGACGATTTTAACACCTTGTGAGTGAGCTACAAGATGAGAAAGGTTGAAAATTGCAGCTTGCAGTTTGGAAACAGCGCCACACATAGTGTGGCTTTAAATATGTCTTTTGGCCCTTAAATGGGGTTTAAGGCAGTGATGTCATTCAGGGGGAACGGACCAGAACGGGCGTTCCGGATCCTAATGGGCTCCGTGGCTGGTTCCGGGTTCCCGACAAGTGCCAATCAAAAGTGAGTTCCTGTTCCTAAATTATTTGAATGACACCGCTGGTTTAAGGTCATAGGAAAGCAGCACACAAACAAGCAAACAGGCCAGTTACAATTCTTTTAGATGTGGCCCAGTTGTCTTCTGCTGAAGCCATCCTTGCGATGCATGTAAAGAAGTCTCTCTTTTAATCTGCCCAAAGGGGTGTAAAAATCAGAGATATTTGGGGAAAATCCCTTCCCTCAAATTAGAGTGAAACTACATGTGACCCTCAATGAACCAGTGCATAGGTACAAGCGTAAGTTTACTCTTGTGCACCAACTGCTTGGGATTTCAGTTTAGATTGGGACTACAGTGCAGAGGTCGGGGGCATTTAACCCTTTACCACTGCATGGTTTTTCTGCTGAAATACAAAGCTACTCCTTAACCTTAAATATGTGGTTGTGGCAACTGGCGATTTTCAGTAGGAAAACCACACAGAGGTTAAGGGTTAAATAACCCTTTTGTGGCCCTGACCCAAATCAATGCCTTGCTTGGCTGTTATACAAGAATTGTCTTAGGCCTGTCCATTACACAATGTACATCACACAAGCTGTATTTAGTGCAGTTTGTGCTTGGGTAGCACTGCCCACTCCCCAGTGGGCAAATTTCCAGTTCTAATTCTTGGTTAGTACTGACTCGTATCCCATGCTAGCACTTTTTTGGCCCTGGGGACAGCCTGTTCACCCTCCCAAACCTCCCCTGAGGAATGGGAAAGGAATAGTCATTGCACCAGTGAATGGCATTTGTCCAGCACCATCTCAAGAGGTCAGAGAACACTTGCAAAAATTGTTTTGAAAAATTGCAAAAATTTTTGAACATCTCTTCAAAAATTGTTTGGTGGGCGAAAGGTAGACCTTCCTGACCAGGGATTCCTACGCTGTTAGAACTACTTTATGCTTTGTGTGGCTGGTCTTTCTCAGCACACACTTGCTTCCTTCTTTTTCCCTGAGCATCCTGGGCCTCCGCGGGAAAGCTCCAGGACCTGAAGAGAACAGGTCACAGCAAGAGCCCACTGCAAAGAGAACAGTTAAACAGAATCTGGTGCCGATGAGGAAATTACATGTGTTTCATTAGTGATCGGGGAAGGAGATAGCTCAGTTCCTCTTGGTCACAGTTGAGCTCAAAAGCTCATTATCCCGCGGCACGCTTCCTTTCACTCCTCGTCAATAAACACCATTTCACACCCGCTGCTTCTCTCTCCGCGGCTCCTCTTGGCTGCTCTGGAGAGAGAGACGCTCTTTCTCCTCTACTTAACCTGCAGTTCAGAATTACTGTAAACAGTTTAGGGTGACAATACAGATGGGCGAGAAGGAGTCGCTGAGCCCTTCGTTTACAGGCACAGCAAGCCTTTATGAGGAAGTGTCCCTCTGATTTCTGGGGGGGGCGGGAATCAACGCATCCTTGTTGGGGTTTGGTGGTGGTGCCAGACTGCTGCAGGCCCTGCAACAAAGCCCTGCACTGGTCCCCCCATGGCGTGTTGGGAATCCACACCCACTCAAGTGGCAGGTAATTATGGCTTTTCCTGTCCTCCCACTAGACAGTGGGAGCATCTCATAGAGGCTGGCAGGGATGCTCCCAGTTGAAGATGGGTTGCCGGGCTCAGCAACAGAGCAAGTCTCATGGCCAACGCATGCTATCACTGCCATCGATGCTGGAGATTTCAGGGGGTTGCTTGTCTGAGTGGGCCCTCTCTGCCAAAAAGACCAGTGTCAGTGGACTTCGGCCAGTGCCAAATCTGGCTAACCCTGCACAGGGTCCATGATGAGGTCTTGCTATGATTAAGCTCCTGAGTAAAAATTGACCACAGGTCCTTTGGCAACCTGAACAGAGACTTCAGCTGATGGTCCTAGACCTAAACTCTCTTTGTTTGTGGCTGTCCTCATATGTAATTTCACTTTTAGACATTGAATACAGAGCTGTGTTCTCATCCTGGGGCAGACTTCTCCCAGCCTCTGTGTAATCCCCACCTGATTCTCAGAACAGAGTTTCAAAATGCTTGGACTGGAATAAGATGGCAACACAGAGTACTGCAATTCTGGATAGACAGGCTGGATAGACCCAAACTTTTTAGATTGGTGGCTCCCAATCTACTGGGCCATTGACTGCAGTTCCCCATTAAGGCTATAATCCTAAACATTGTATAACATGACGAGTTTTTGTGAAGATTCCGCAGCTCCCCTAGCTGGTTTCCATGGCTCCCTGTAGAGCCACAATTCACAGTTTGGGAACCAAATACACTTTCCTGGGAGTAAGTCCTATTAAACTCAATGAGGTTTACTTCTGAGTAGATATGCATAGTATTGCATTTATCACTATAAGCAGTGCCAGACTGCTCACTTTATGCTTAGAATTAGTATCCTGCACAGATACCCAGCTTTTAAAACACACACTGAAAAAACAAGTTTCTAACCCTCATGATAATCAATAGCCACACTGAAAAAAAGATACAGCTGCTCCTGCATCTGTCTATATACCCTTCCCTTGTAGTCATTTTTCCCTCCCCATGCAATCTTATTATCTTTCACTTAGCATTGTCTCTCCTCCAGGTTCTGTTGGTGCAGACCACACAAGCATCATTCACAATTGACTGGCACTTGATTTCCCAATTTGGAACTTCCCATAATGTACACCATAATGGGGGGGGGGAAGCACCATCATTGTAATGCCTCTCACTGCTGATCACATTTTGTCACTACAATGTAGACTCAATGTAACACCTTCTAAAAAGTATGTCACACATATCAAAACACCCCCAAGGAAGAATTGTCCAGGCTGCACTGTATTACTCAAAATGGGCAAAGTCTGAATCAACTGGGAAATTACTGGGAGACTCACAGAAATGTACCTGTTGACACCGAGCTAAACGCTTGTGCCAGGGAACAAATATTGTACATGAAAATGGTAATGTGCTATCTCTCCTTCGTCGCAGATTGGCATAACTTTGCTTCCCTCACTCACTGTAAGATGACCCATCCCTTAGTGACCCATCCCTTGTTCTTTGCTTCTTTCAGGGAGTGAATTCTCAGGAAATCCTTACAGCCACCCTCAGTACACGACCTACAATGAGGCCTGGAGGTTCAGCAACCCTGCATTACTAAGTGAGTATCTACTCTGAACTGCATCCTCTTCTGTCTCTCACTTTCTCCTTTCTGTTTGTCTCTGTGTTTTCTTCTCCTTGTTTGTTTCTGTTTCACAAGGGAGGGAAGATGTCTCAGTGCTCACCATGCTCCCCCATTAGCTTTAGAAAGAGGATATTTTGATGCAGGAAAGATTCTGACACACAGTCCAAGTTTTTTTTCCTCACTGGGGCTGCAGTACACAACTCATTTCTTCTGCCATTGAATAATTTGATGTGAGCATTTTAAACTACAACTATGGGATCCATGGGGCCTGCCCATTTTAAATTGTTTTTAAATACTGTTTTAATATGGTTTTGTCTCATTTTGTATTGTTTTTATTTTAATGTTATTGTTTTTTTGATGTTGTAAGCAGCCTTGGGTGTCCATGGGGCAGAAAGGTGGGGTATAAATCCTATAAATAATAATAATTTACATAAGAAAATAAGAAGAGCCCTGCTGGATCAGACCAAAGGCCCATCTAGTCCAGCTTCCTGTATATCACAGTGCACCACCAGATGCCTCAGGGAGCACACAAGACGATTAGATACCTGCATCCTGTTGCCACTCCCTTGCACCTGGCATTCTGAGGTAGCTTACTTCTACTGTAAGGAGGTTGCACCACCCATCATGGCCTGTAGCCCACGATGGACTTTCCCTCCAGAAATCTGTCCAATCCCCTTTTAAAGGCACCTAGGCCAGATGCCATCACCACCTCTTGTGGCAAGAAGTTCCACAGATTATTTGCCCACTGGGTAAAAAAAGTATTTCCTTTTCTCACTCTCCCAGCACTCAATTTTAGTGGATGTCCCCCGGTTCTGGTGTTGTGAGAGAGGGAAACGAGCATCCCTCTGTCTGCTCCATCCATCCCATGCATAATTTTGTATGTCTCAATCATTTCCCCCCTCATTTGCACAGACATGTACACATTTACACAGATGTGACCCTTCAGTTATTTTCTTGATGCTGTCAGTTCTCTAGCAAACTCCAGCATCTATCATTTAAATGCACAGCATTCTTTGGAGCCCCAGGTGCACCTAGACCATTTCTAGAAAAATCTCAAAGGTACATACTCAGGATCATGTTGCTTTCAGGCTAATTCCAAGAATGACTCTAGTCAGCTGCAGCCAGTTTGGGGATATACAATGACCCATCTGGGGGTTACCATGAGCATGCATGCACACAAACACACCTGCAATATTCAGCTGTTGCTCGGGACAATCATATCCAGATTCCTGGTTTGCTGTGGCTTGGGGGAGAGCATCTGAAACACGAATGAATAGAGCCTTTGAGACCTGATACCCTCAACAAAGAAGTGGTTGTCAGAAGGCAGGGAGGGGGAAGGGAGCAAAAAAATCACTGCTCCTCCCACAGGGTCCCCCAGTAAGAGGATGGACTGGTTATTTGGAAAATAAAGCACAATCGCTAATTGCATGTTTACAGAACCATAATAATAGTTATATTTTATGCAGAACTTTCAACATTTCAGGCCTGGGGCAATGTCAAGTAGCACTTTTAACAGGCCCCCTCAGCATGTAAAGGACCAGTCTTTAATCTTGTCTAGAGTTCATGGGGTGTTTTTTTTCAGGAAGTTGAAGCAGAAAGGCGTCATTGCCTATGGTGCACACAGTCATTTCACACTTCTGTCAGGCAAACAGGCTTGGTAGGTTTTTTTAGTGCCTCAAAAGCCTTAAAACCCTGTGTGACTAGGCTTTGTGACTTCAAAATCTGGTGCAACAGTGTGTGCGCTATGGGAGACAGTGCTAGTGTGATACAGTCCTCGGCTCTGTTTACAACTAGGTCAGTCTCCATCTGTGATTATTCTTGTCTCGTGAAAGTCACAAACACAGACAAACACATAGGCACGCACACGGAGCACAATCCAAAACTGAGTTAGGCCAGCATAAACTAAGCCAGCAACGTTTGGCCAGCACAAGAGCCACCATAAAGCAAGTTTGGACCACTCTCAGAGTCAGGGAGGATGGCTCACATCTGTGTGCTGGCCTCCCCGACTCCAAGAGTGGTCCAAACATACTGTAAGGCGCATGGTGCCTTTGTTGACTTAGTTTATGCCGGCCTAACTCAGATTAGGATTGCGCCCACAGAGAGAACCAAGTAAACCTAAATATGGTGGGAAATCCCTGAGCAGTCAAGCAGGGTGCTAAGAAGGATTTAGATGCATTCACTGGATGGCAAAAAATATAGTTTTTTTGTTTTGTCACCAGTTAGGACTATGTTTCAGAGGGCAATCCTAACCTGGCAGTGCTCTTGCACTGGCCCAGTGCTGTTGCAAACATCACCAAGGGCATGCTAGAAGTGGGGGGGGGAGAGATGCAACGGGGCGGATCTGTGGATAGGCCAGCCTGGGGAGGGGGGGGAGGAGATAGGACATGGTCATTAGGCTGTATCCTAACCCCCATCCCCAGACTAGTGGCCCTGATCCAGCTACTTGGCCTTGTGCCTGCCATTTTGCTGGCACAGATCTGAGCAGCCCCATAGGGAAAATATCCCCTTGCCTTGCTGTGAGCTCCAACTGCCTCCCAGCCTGTGTTAGGCTACAGCCAACCTGCCTGGTGTAGCCAGCAGTTTGTTATTTCCAAACTGGAGACAATCCATTCAAGGACGGCAGTAGGCATGCATGAGCATCACAAGCCCAGATTGCATCTTGTCATACCTGCCAGTAAAATCATATCAAGAAATATTTTGCCTAGTCGAAGGGAGGTGATCAATAACAGCATTTAAGAAGGAAGAGAATCCCAACTATAGTACCCCAACTGAAATAATGAAACAAGAGGCCATGGAAATTCCTGCATGTTTGTAAGGAGTGGCTGGTCAGCTTTCCAGAGGACAGTCTGATCCTGCTCCCACTGAAGAAGTTGCCCATCATTGCCTGACAGGACAAAGTCAAACTAGGTGACACATGACATGCCTTCTGAGTCTGTAATTCTATTACCCTCAGAGCGCTCTTGAGGCACAAAAGCATAATTGGATTCCATTTATGTAATCAGAGAACCCCAGAGGTTTTTTTAAACATTATTTAAAGAATGTATTTATTTGAAGACTGTATACCCCGCCTTTCTCCCAGTAAGGGCAATCAAGGTGGCTCTCGTACCCATTTTTCCCACTGTGCACCCTCCCGTGCACTTGCAGTGAATTCCAAACTCTGCTCAGTTCTGCATGCCTGAAATGCAGGCCTCGCAGCTATTTACAGAGCCATTTATCCTAAAATGAAACAGATTTGAGACATGAGCCTTTCATTCTCTAGGGGCCTTTTTATCAGGGTTTGTTTTTCTGCATCTGCTTAGTCCTGTGATCATGTAAACAGATCAGAAAATGAAGTGCATTAAGCAGTTGTTTTCCTAGAAAACTGATGGCATAAACAAGGCCAAAAAGGAAGGATATCCTTACTTCCATCTACAGAGATTTTGATCAACAAGCCATCATGCCTCATCAGTTGAATACAGCTGTTATTGACTCCCCTTTCCCTCTCCTGTCCTATTCTCACCAGCCTGCGCATGTGGCTGTTTTCCCTTCACAGATCCTGAGGCACAGAGCAATTTCTTTAGTATTATGGGAAATTTCCTTCAGGACGCCCAATCTTTTGCAGACACCATGCAGGTATCACACAGACACCAGTGCCATTCCCATCACATCCTCAGCCCAGCCAGAAAAGGCAGGGGAGGAGGGAAAACAGCAGAGCCAAAGCTACAACCTGCCAGCCCAGTCAACCCAGCAACACCACCAGTGGCCCCAACAAAAATGGGGGCAGACTTGCCAGCAACATCAGTGTCACAATACCCTGGCGATTGTGCTGTGCATATGCATTGGTCACCCAACTACTGAGAGTTGCCATCATGACCAAGCAACACATGCACAGTGGTCACCCAGGTAACCAAGTAACGCTGCACAGATGCACCAACCCGAACCGCTCACTGAGACAGCTATGGTCCATTGGGAGGGGTGGAGGGAAACAGGAAGCATGTGGCCATGGAAAGGCCCCTGTTCCACCATAGTGGTTGCATGTAAAGCAGGTTTTTTTTCCAGGAGGCACAAAGGAGAGACAGGAGGGGGCTCAATAGTAGGATAGGGCCAATGGGGTGGGGGGTGACACATCAGAGCACCTCCAGGCAATCCACAGCACAGCCATAAGAACATAAGAAGAGCCATGCTGGATCAGGCCAAAGGCCCATCTAGTCCAGCTTCCTGTATCTCACAGCGGCCCACCAGGTGCCCCAGGGAGGCATGAGCATATGAATTTCCATGATGAGCCATGATGGCCTCAAGGGCCTGGTAGGTCTGCTGGGTGGTTTGAGTATTCATCTCCAGGAATATGAAGCAATCCAGTATGCCCTTGTGCTGACCCAGGGCCTTTCAGACCTCTCCATGGAGCCATCTGATGCTGGCCATGATACATGCCCCTGGAACTTCCCCATTGCCAGCCATGCAACTTGGTATGGGGCCATGGTGTTCCTCATCAGGGTTGGCAGGTGGGGACTCTCCCCAACTGCCCTAACCAGGGCATCAGTAGCTGAGATTGGGGGGGGGGGCTATGGAGGGTTCCTTGTCTACTGACAAAGAGACAAGTGTGATAAAGTCAAAGTGAACAATATCAGTGATGGAGCAGCATCTGAAACACACAAGTAAGGTTGCCAACCAACTCAGCAGATTTTTGCAACTTTGACCACTTAATAATCTCTCTCAGAGATTTCAAGTAGCCCTATCTTCCCTCCTGCTTTTGCTCAACCCCTGAATATTAACAGGGGATGACTGCCCATTTAGAAACCAAACTGCTACTCCTTCCTTCCCAGAATGGAAGTCACAACTGTAAGCATATAATAGCTCCCTATGGTACAACAGACATGCACACTAAACAGGCCAACATGGATTAAGGAATTAAACATTTCAAATTTGAACTATGGTGGACTAGCAGGGTCACAAGCAAAAGGTCAGTCATAACAGGATAGTTTGCATTTGTGAGGTGGCTTTTTGAATGATTCCTGTGAATGCACTCAATGAATGCAACTGATAAATAGAATGCAAGTTATTTAGATGAATCCAGGCTCTAATTGCAGTCCAGTATGCAAACTGCATACTGTGGGACGTGGTGGCACAGCGGGTTAAACTGCTGAGCTGCAAGCTTGCTGACCGGAAGATTCCTGACCAGAAGGTTGGCAATTTAAGACTGCGTGACAGAGTGAGCTCCCATTGCTTGTCCCAGCTCCTGCCAACCTAGCAGTTCAAAAGCACCTAAAAATGCAAGTAGATAAATAGGGACCACTTCGGTGGGAAGATAACAGCGTTCCATGCACTACGGCATAGTGTCATGCCAGCCACATGACCACGGAAGCTTGCCCTCGGACAAACGCCAGCTCTACAGGCTTAGAAACAGAGATGAGCACCACCCCCTACAATCGGTCACAACTAGACCATTCGGTCGCGGGGAAACCTTTAACTTTTACCTTTATACAAACTGTATCAGAACTCTCTCTATATGACTAGTGCCAGCTAATTTGTAAGTTTCCCATGTCCTGGTTTATCATATAGAGACCACCTCTGCTATCTTTTCTGTTCTGTATATTGGCCATTAGAAGTTCTGTATATTGTCTGCATCCCCAGGTGCCTCTACTTCCTTTAATATGCCTTTCTTTCTTTTTCTCTTTCTTATTTTATTTTACTGTATGTCCTTTCAATCAGTCCATTCTTCTCCTGTGTTAACTTTCAGGTTCCCCTTATTATTATAGTGCCACATCCCGGGGCTCCGCACCTCCCACTGCTGCCGCTGCCTATGACCGCCACTAGTTACCACGGAAACCACATGAAACTGCAGGGTGACAGCCTAGGCCTCCATATTGTACCTGTCTGATGAACATTCTCCACCCCTTGGAAGGATGAAGAAAATCTCTCCATTCCCCTCACCTGCCCCTTCCACCCAGGCCTCCTTTTTCAGACTACAGAACGTACTGGAATGTCATACATTTGCTACCACCAGATTGAAAACATCATTGGTAGCCCGGCCAAGCTACTTCATTGGATGATGGCACAAGCAGGCCTATGCCCAGTAGTCCTGCTCCTGTCGCTGGTGCCGCTCGTGTTGCTGCAGTACTTTGGACTGTCCCACGTGAATTGATCCTTGGTTCTCTCGCCTTCAGTTCCTTCCGCATGAGGCTTCCCTAAACCTCTAACTGTCAGAGGAATCTGAGCAATATAGCCTGCACTGTCTTCTTTTGGGAGTGGTACGCATATGAAGTAGCAAAGGAGAATGCTGCTTGCAACTTGTTGTTCCCCTTAGGAGATGATCTTCTGCAAAAAAAAAAACACCTCAAAATGATAAACAACTCTTGTTTCTCAAAGCCAGAGAGAACTATCTGGCCCAGTCTAAACAAAGGGGAAAGACCTGCGCCATGCTTTCTGTGTTCTACAAGGGTTTCTTTGTGTGACCCATTCACTCCCATTTCTCCATAGGTTGGTTGAATTAGGACTTGCTTCCTTCACAGTGTCATCTGAAGATCGACTGTACCCAGTATGTCATAATCGTACAGGCTGGAGTTTGGCAACAAGTTTCTCGAACTCACGCACACACACCGAATCACGTCAGGCAGGAGGATAAAGTGACGTCAACCAACCAACTGGCAAAATGAAGAACTATATAAATAGATATATAAATATAACTGTTTTTAACGCTTTGTCCTGAAGGTCTGTAAAAAGGAAAAAAAAAAAAAGAACAAACCCCCATTTTCTAAAAAGCAAAAAGTCCTGGCTGAACTCAGCTCAAATATCATCCCAAGCTGAATGGCAGACATATTCTTCTGAAGAATACTTCTCCCCTCTCATTTCTGGGTTTCATTCCTTTTCTATTATGCACTAGAATGTACATGAGTGGTGGAGAGGAGTGCAAGTGCCATTCTGTGGGGAGCCGTCCACACACTACACAATTCTGACAAGAATACTGAAGGGGAGAAAAAGTTTAACAAGTCCCCCCTCAGTGTGCGGCATTTCTATAATCATTTATATCGGCAAAAGAATTGCTTGCTGCTGAAGGTTGAAGGTATTTGGGGAAACTAACATGGAGCCCCCCAAAATCTATACCAACTGGAATTGTTTCTTGGTTCTCTAGCCTTCAGTTTTTGTCACACATATAAATACATAGAGACTGGAAGGAGGTGTGGAGGTTCTCCTCTCTCAATGGACCTCTGGTATTTTGAAACAGGCGACATACAGACAAAACGGGGAAAACAAGTTCCACCCTTGGAACATCAGATTTGCTCTTATGCTTTAACCAATCCTTATGTCAGTCAACAGAGGCAATTCCCCTGTTCTTTAGGGTTGTTTCTACAAACATAAAAACTGAGCAGAACTTTCTCTTATTTTTAAGGCTTTTTTCTTTCTTTCTTTTTTGGTGAACCCATAATTGAAAACATGCAATTAGTAGAACTGTTCATATGTTATGCTGTACCCAGGTCCAGCTTGTCTGTACCTTGGGTGTGCATTTCTCTATGAAGTACTGTACCTGAGTTCATTTTTACAGATCAGCAACCTGTGTACACAGATTGTAGCTGCATTGAATGAGCATGTATACGCAGGTGCAGATTAACAGTGATTGTACCTGTTGGATGTATATGGTACATGGATGTCCTCAGGTACAAAAGTTGTACTATCTCAGCAGCCCTCGAATTTTGCAAAATGTCTCTATGATTTGGTGCCCTGAATCACTGTCCATCCCTCCACCATGGCATCCACTTAACTTTCACACCTAACTACTCTCATCATCACGCTATGAAGCATCATATTGTTAAAATATCCCAAATTTTGCAAACTCTCAAATGCCAGGGTCAAAATAAACATGCAGATGGAGCACTTTATGCAAAACAGGAACATCTGCAATAATTGTGTTGGTTTTCAAGTGTTGTTTTGCATGCAGAATTTGCAGGGGGTGTGTGTGGGGCAGAACTGAAGGGTTCCGTTTTAAGCTGAAGATAGTGGGTCAGAATCTGCTTATATAATGAAATTTGCTGTTAAAACCACATCAGGGTATGAACTTCTAGGTCAGCTGAAATATGCAGGAAGGCAAGCATACCAAGCTGACACAATATCATTGCTGTGTCTTCTCCAGGGTCCATCTGAAATGAGCTGAGAGGCAGAGCGCAAGCCAACTTTCAGGCAAGGCTATGGCAGGACATTCCGCACCCAATTCCTTCTACAAGTGACAAGTACTGAGTAGAAATGAGATAACTGCAGTTAGGGACATCCTTTTCCTTGGGCCCCTTCCATGGGGCTTTCAAAGCATGTTGATAGCCCAGAGCCTCATTACACCTTTCCACTTTTCTCTGTCACTTGCTTGTCTCAGGGGAACTGACGGGAGGTACAAGCCTATGCATTGCTCTTCAGAAATAAGTCTGATTGTGTTCAGTGGAGTTCACTCCGAGGAAAGCATGTATAGAATTGCAGCATCAATTTCTTATCATTCAGTGATATTGGAGAAGATGCAAATGATTGTTTGCTTGAGCGATGGATGCTCACAAGAACAAACGTTTACGTGCTAAGTCCACGGAAGTCACCTGTATTCACATCTGTGCTACATATGCCGTGAACATGACTTTATCTTCATAATTTTAAATTATAAAGGTAAAATAGAAAATCCTTGTGTACATCTACCTGCTCTTTTACCTCTCCCCAGGCACACAAATAAATGTTGCATAATAAGAATCTGTTCCAGTGCCGCCACTAACCTCCTAATCCAACATTCAGCTTTATCCACCTAGGATTACTACATTCTCCCAAAGAATTAAACAATCCCAACCATTGCTCATGCATATTCTACTCTGTTTAGAGGAGTATTTAAACTTGCCTCCTAGCATTAAAATGGATGCACCACCCCCAAATGTTTGAGAAGCAAAATATCTGATTTGGGCTAGCTGAAAACTGGCCAGGTTGTAAACAGTCTTCAAAGGCCAGAGGTAGTTAATCCCTCTTAACCTTGGCTATCCCAGAAACAGAGTACCTGGACACATCTCACTCACTTATAAAGCTTTAGTCGAGGAAAGTACATGTTTAGTCCAGCGCACTTACCATATCAAATCAAAAGAATTCAAACGAAAGCCCTCTCAACTGGATTCGACAGTACTAGGTGTGCATATTGCCAGGATGAAACCCCGGGAAACTCCGAGTACCAGAAGTGGGCCATTTACAAGATGCCATTCTGAGAATAGGCCAAAATGCATTGAAAAGTCCTATACGTAAACTGCGCCAGTCCC
>JAJKFI010000034.1:10042421-10098502 GCA_029204185.1 Lerista edwardsae
ATTGATTGATTGATTGATTGATTGATTGATTGATTGATTGATTGATTCTCCCCACCCAGGAGTGGCTTTCCCCACCCTCCCGTCACCCTCCCCACACACCCACTCTCGCCCAACTCTCTTCAGTGGCACTGACAGGGCAGCACAGGCTTTCCCACCAGCACTGCTTACTCCTCAGGTGCCACAAACATGCTTTACGTCATGCTTGCAATACCCAGCACTGGTCCTGAGGTAAATACCCAAATGACTTTGGGCAAGTTCCTATCTCTTACCACACAAGTCCAGGCATGTTTACTCAGAAGGACGTGTCACTGAATAGCATGGGACTTAATATCCGTTAAATGTGTATAGGATTGTAGCTTAAGCCTAACCTACTTCTTGTGAGGAGAAAGGGTGAAAAAAATATAATAAATACATTTATAAGGTAATGTTCTGTCCATGACAAACGGCCATTCAAAACCAGCAAGGTGATGTGCTGGGAACAGAGAAAAGTGGGGGGGGGCAGGCAACTGTAACACTATTCCCTCTCCTAAATTCAGGCCCCAACACTGCACCCATAAAATAATGAAACCTGCCATTATCAAGCGTTGAATTGTTCCCTTGAGTAGCAAGACAGAAGCTAGATTCTGCAATGATGCCTATGATCTTGAGAAGGTTCCGAGCTTAGTCATTATGGTGGCTTAGAAAAAGTGTTCACAAGTAGTAAATGCTGCAGCTGAAGAAGTCAAGGTTTTTTAGATGATTAACCACATCATTTCACCCTCCTAATCAATTTGTGAACCAAGGATAATATACGGAAATATCTCCATACAGGTTCCCCTTTGAATCTATTTAGTTAAGGCAAGACTTTCTCTTGACTGCATGACACAAACAAATCCTTTCTTGTCAGGGGAAACTATTTTAAACACATTGGGCATACAAATCTAACAGGGATTTCTCTGGTACAAATTGGCATAACTCCTATTTGGAGCTGTCACAAAAGACATGCCAGTTGAATTTTGTCATTCATTACCCTGATACAGTGATTAAAGCTTTCATCCTTCTCTGTTTATTCTTGTTTAAGAGGATTTCCTACCCCTTCCTGATCAACTAAAACAGTGGCAACAATGTTAAGTATTAGCTTTCACCAGCCACCTTTTGACATAGACTTGGGTTCCAAAATTGAGAGGAGGTCCTGGATGCTGTTGGTCATACTTCATCTTGTACTCTTCCAATGCATCCTTTAAGCATCCTTTAGTTATGCACAATGTATGTCTTCAGCCTGCCACTGAAATCCCACCCTACTCAGTGGCAATGGTGTAAAGGGCAGCATGAGCTCATTGCAAGTTACTCAGATACTCACACACATGCAGAGAGAGGGGGGGGTCATATATCTAAGGACTTATTTGAATCAATGCAGATTTGGGATCAATGCCCATGAATCCAGTTGCTCACTGGAACAAAAAAAAAGCTAAAATTCAGGATCAGGCATGACTTTTAGGATCCAAAGACTCAGTGCAGGCATGAAGGAGGCTAAGCCGGAGGAGGCAGGTATCTTAAGGTTCTATAGCAGGTTCTATGGCAATGGCCAAAAACTATCTCTGTATCTGGGAGTTGGACACAAACCAAGGGCCCTAGCTGATGCAGATTGGACGATGAGACCAAGTCCTTCCTCCACTCCCCCTGGCTCTGTTCAGGCTCCAATTACCTGTAGGTGTAGGTGCACAGCTATTATTCGCTGACAACTTTAGCCAATTAGCACCGATTAAGCAAGCACCTCCATATAAAATCTTGTACTAACTTAGTAGGAGCCCTCCCTAACCTTTGACATCTGCACATCACCTGCCAGTGCACTGTAAGTCTTACACTTACACTTACTTTTCTTGCCTGTTTTGTTCAGAAATAAAGCACTTTAGCACCTCTGCCTTGGCTGGGCTTGCTCCTTTCTCAGATCCCAAAGAACCTCCAGCCTGTTGCAAGAGTTGCCGTTGGCTGAAACAGGTTCTTACCCAGAAAAAAAGGCAGAAAAGTTGCTTGGTTCTGGAAATGCAATGGCAAAGCAGAAACTGAAACTAGGGGGGCATATAAAAGTCCCACACAGCAAAAACAGCTGGAAATACACTGCTTTGGGTTTAAAAAAAAGTGGTATAGAAATCCAGTAAATTAAATAAAAATAATAACCCCCAATATTAAGTGGATATTGAGTGGATATGCAGCATTATGGCCATAGTCAGGCAACCTAAATTTGCTTGGTATGAACAGCTTAAAAACCGGCGTCGTGTTTGTCAACTTCAACCCAGTCAACTCTGATTGCATCAGTATACTTGGCAGTTCAGGGGCAAGCTCCAGTTAGTTATTACAATATTTTCAGGATACTATGTTTTGCATGTTTATCCCACACTGAGAAACAATGCAGCATAAAGGAAATGGCAGCATAAAGGCAGCTTAATTTCTCTCTAATTTGCTTCTTTTCTTGCTTCCCAATCTAGTATATGGATCTGACAGAAATATAGTGTGCAATGCAGAATTCCTTTTGTCCAATGTGCACAGGCCATGCAGAGCAATACAATTCATTTGGGTCTGAAAAGTAGTTCAGAGACGTCTTTGATGTTCTATGAGTTTCCAAGGCCTCTTTGCTCTTGGCACTTATATTCATGTGTAGGTATGTAGTTCCGGCTTGGGTTTGTGCCCACCCTGGGATGCTCAGTCCATGCAAAAAAAAGGTTAAACAAATTAATTACAATGTTTACACATGCACACACATGCATGCACAAGCTTGCTTCACCACCACCACCATGCTTTAGGGAGCAATTCTAACCTGAAATTAGGCTGGCACAGTTAGGCCAGCAAAGTTTGTCCTGCACAAGGGCCACTGTAAAGTATGTTTGGACAACTGTCCGAGTCAGAGAGGCCAGCAGACAGGCATGTACCATCTTCCCTCAGAGAGTGGTCCGAATGCGCTTTCAAGTGTCCCTTGTGCCGACCAAACTTTGCTGGCCTAACTGTGCCGACCTAACTTCAGGTTAGGATTGTACCCTAAATCTAGTCCACAATTATTAATCCTGATAGAATGCTTCCAATGCATGTCAAGGCTAAGTACATGGGAATCCATGGTTGTTGCAGAGCACAGAGAAACCCATGCTCACTCATAAGCCAAAGGGAATGCTGCCTTTGTTGTTGAATGCTTAAGTTTTCATAAGCAACATTTGTCTTTTATTTGTATGGCAAGTCGACAGGTCTTCCTCTCCATTTGGAAATGATATTTAGTGTTCTTCCAGTCCTGTTGCCACCAATGGCATCCCATGGACACTGTATACTGATGCTTGACTAGCCAGACGTAGCTGAACAAGTGTCAACAAGTAGTGGTAGAAGACAACTTACAGAGCAGGGTATAGAAAAGGAAAAGGTACAGACCAAGGAGCTTTTATACACTGGAGAAGGCATGATGTCATTTTCTTGATGCCATGGGTCACACAATATGGCTGACTCAGATCATCGCCGCGAAGGAGGAGGATTGCCGTGAATTCACAAATAAAACTCTCCCTGCACACGTGTAAAAGTTAATTTCAACCTCTTTAAGCATGCCTGCGTGTTCTGCATACGGGTGTGCGAATTGCTGAACAAAAAATGGGATTTAATTTCCACGGAAAGATTCATGTATTCACATTACATCGGTTCAATAAAACTACCGTTCAGTGAGTACAGAAATTTTTTTTTATGGGGCATGACCGTTTTATTTTTGCTTGTGTAGATTTCAAAAAATAAGTCTGTCAAAATAGTGCAATCCGAGCCGTGGTGGTTGTGTAAGCCGGCAGCAACCCATGCGTAAACCAGGGCTGAGATTAGAGAAACGCCGCTCGCACGCCTTTTGCGTGCCTCAGTTCCAAGCCGGCGGCTCAGCTCTTGCACAGGCGGCGTAGCGGGCTATGAGAATAATACACGTTTTTATTTTGGTAAGTTTTTACTTCAGGAGTAAACTATTCAGTCCTAAACAGCATGCGCAAAGCAATCTGAAATGCTTGGAATCAGCATTGTTTTGAGTTCAAAAACATGGCTGCTAAGCCCGCCCCCTGGCTTCAATTTGCTCCTATTAATTCTTAAGGCAGGGCCATGGGTTGGTACAGACAGAGTCTCCATCACAACAAGCAACATCTACCAGACCCTGGACAGCTCCCAGGGCAGCACATTTTTCTAGAAGGCTGAATTTTTAGGTCAATGTGTTGCCCATAGGACTGCACTACATCTTGTGCCTCTATAGAGAAGGAAAAAGGCCACGTTCTGGCCTCAAGCCTGCACTCCAGCAGTGTGCTGTAACTTCTAGATTCCCAACCTGGGGGTCAACCTGGGGGCCTGAACTGATTTTCAGGGATATTGCAAAGAGCTTGGGGTAACCATCTTAAAAAGCTGGGCACCACCATCTTGGAAGCTTAATTTTGGCTATGGAAGAGGCTTCCCCATTAAATTGCCACTTCCTCAATGCTTTTGGCTGCAAAGGAAATTAGCCTTGCTATGGGCTTGTCTTGGTGCATGTGATGAAGTCTCTCCCTGGTCTCTTTCTGAGCATGTCAGCACACCTTCCATGTGCTTGCCTAGGTGAGTCTCAGCACATAGGGAAGAGGAATCAGAGGCATCACGCCCATGCAGCACAGTAATGCACCTGCCACAGGTGGCACCGAGGGCACTCTGGGGAAGAGTGACACAAGGGTGGGCCTTCCCACCTGCCCCTGCCTACATTATGCTCTGAAAGGGAGCAATTCCAGAAGCAGGGGGTATAGCGAGGCTGCACAGGGGGCACGATGACATGTTTCATCACCGCCCTGCCCCAGGAGCGATCAGAGCCTGCTCCAGCTCTGAGAGGAACATAAATACTCGGAAGACTATCTAAACATTGGCTTTTCCACCTTGATCAGCAATGGCACAGAGAAGCCACAATGTGTTCTGTGCAATGTCATTCTCAGTGCTGAATCAATCACTGAACTCAACTCAAAATGTCACTTAAATACAAAGTATTCAGAACATTCTAAAAAGGAGGGGGAGTTCTTTTGACTTTCAAAAAGTGTGATTAAAAACTATGACTTAACTTCCTGCTTAATGACATCACTTCCGGCCCTTAGGGTGGTCCCGACAGGTTGTTGTACCTAAAAAGGGGGTTCTGGTGCAAAAAGGTTGGGAACTACTGTTTGAAGCACATCTTGAAGATTTACAGAGGAGCAGAAAGTCTTGGGTGATGAGGAGGTCAGTCAGCTGGTCAATGCTACTGATTTCAGTGTCTGGGCCTGAGCATCATATTCTTTAACAGGCTTTATGGAAATAGTGCTGAGAATGTATGTTTCTATGCTGTTTTTCAAATGTTGTTCCTCTTATATTTAGCAGGGGAAAACTGTCCCTTTTCACCCCTGCATAGTGTCTTTTCTAGTGACTGTTGCTGGTGGTGTTCTGCTTTTTTCTTTTTTCTTTTTAAAGATTGTGAGCCCTTTTGGGACAAGGAGCCATTTAATCTTGTTGTTGTTTTGCCTGTAAACTGCTTTGTGAACTTTTTGTTGAAAAGCTGTATATAAATACTGTTTGTTTGATTGATTGGATGTGGCAGCAGCTTCTCCCACCCTTGGCCAGGTGTAAAAGAGTGCAGAAAGGATGCTGAGGGGCTTCCTAACCCTAGGGAGCCTTCTGTCTCTCCTTCTTCCCTTCTTTCTTTCCCTCTCTCTTCCTCCAGTGCCACTGATGCTCAGCTGATTCTAATTCAATTTCTCTGCCTATTGTTTATTTCACGCTCCCCTGTGAAGTGTCAAATGCTGATGTTCCATCAGCCCCACACTGTCGTTTGTATTTGTCATTCACTCCTTGTTAAAAAATAAGGCAGGGCTGACCCGCCTTGGCAAGCTCTGCCGGGAAATTCCCCATGGTAAAATTAGTCCATTTAGATGGAAAGTTGTGTGTCACTCCCCTGTCTAAATTGGCAGATTTGGCTCTTTTGCAAAAACCAATAAACTGTGAACTTTGATGCACCTGCCAATCAAACTCATCTTTTTCAAGCAAAACCAGATGACAAGAAATGTGGAATGGATCCCTCTGATTGGCTCTTTTCATTTAGGCATATCAGAGGGCACCTGCCACTCCTCCAGCAGAGCCTTCTGCTCACAAGGATGCTTTTCATGGAGCCTGAGTCCTGAGTGGGAGGGAGTGAAGAGGAGGTGTTTCAGGAGATTTCGGTTTGTATGCTGTCTGCAATATAGCTCTTTCTTCCTCTCACTTGTATCAAGAAGCCAAAACTTCCTGCACTGAATTCATGTCACGTTGAACTCATGGCATTGGACCTGTGGCTATAGCTGTAACCTAGCTGTGATGAAGGAAAACGCCCTGCTTACAGAGTTGGAGGACAGTGATGATCCTGCTGAGCTCCCTAACAAAACTTGACAATGATAATGGAATGAAGAAACACAGATCTACAAAAGGGGGGGCAGATGGCAACAGCCCGATTGTAAAGAAAACATGTAGAACGTTGGGAGAAGGCCCATCTATAGAATCACTTCTTAACAGCAAATTTTTGGAAACATTTGGAGGGAGCTAGTGTGACCCCCTTCAGAGACAGGCAGTTCCACTACTCTGCTAGACTGAGCATTACTCATTGTAATCAACACCATCTTGTCTGAACTGAATTTCAGTTTATTAATTCTCATCTAGTCCATCACGAATGCCAGACCTTAGTAAAGCGCTGCATCCCTTGGGTCAGATGGAAATAGCAAATTGAACAAGGTGTCATTTGCACACGGAGGGTAAGCCACCAGGTCTTCAGACATCCTGTCTCATACAGTAGGTTCAGTAGATATTCAGCAATATGGCAGATAGTATGGACCTCACAAAGAAGCTCACAAGTGATAAAATCATAAGATCATTAGTAATTAGTCTTTAAAGTATTATCTGTCCCTTTTGATCTCAAGATTCCATCAATATATAAAGTTCCTTTGTGTATAAGACTCAAAAGCCAACAGAGGCCAGCCTGGTAGCTCTACAGTACTAGCTCATAGGGCAATGTTCTGGGGACATGTCAAATGGATGAAGTTCAGATCCATCCATGGTCTGAGCTGAGACATTTCCAAGGAATCCCACTCAAGCTGGTGTTAAAACAGGCATTTGAAAGCTGGTAGGCTAAAGAACATTGTCCCACTTTCAAAAGATTAAAGCACCCCATTCCACCGGTAGCCAAAACTGTTTTATCAGGCCTTGTGTACATTTCCTAAAGTAGGAATATAATTTTACCTAAAATGTAAAAGGACCATGAGGAATATGAGATGGCAGCCCCCCTCAAGATTTAAGTGATGCATTTATCTTAACAGTATTATTCCCCCTGAAACTCATTGCTAAGGAAATTGATTAGTTCTCAAGAAAGCTGATCTAGGATACCCTTCATGTTAACCTGAGTGATGGAGCTAATATTTCTCAGAATAATGGGACCTAGGTGCTTAATGAATTCAGCACTGAAATTGGGGAACCATTGGCTGCTTATCTGGGGAACACTGGTGTCCTACAGAGAGGGGTTGAGATTGGTCCAAGTTAATGAGTCAACTTGACACCGCTTCTCCTCCCAAATCACTGACAGGATTCATGAGCTGGGATACAGAATGTTCAGTTTTTGTAAGTAAAACTAATACATCATCACAGTGGCATAGGTAGTGGGGAGTGGGGGGCAGGTTGCTCCAAGTACCATACCAAAAGGGGGTGTGCCACGTGAGGCCCAGCCAAGTTGGCAGCCACTACAGTCTGTCTTCCGGTTGCTTAGCAATCTGCCTGCCACCCCTTCATCCTCCTTTAGAGGTGGCAGGAAGATCATGAAGCCACACCCACTGCTCCCATCACACCCACAGGCTGTAAGCTGCCACCACTGCTTTCATGACATGAATAAGGCACTTGGCCCAGCTAGGAGAACTGGCAGCTTTTTCGCTTCTCTCTGAAAATTGAGATGAATGAAAACACCACAGTTCCTAACTGGACCAAGTGACTTCTTCATGTTCTCACAAGAACATGAAGCTACTCTGCCCAGTTAGGAGCTGAGTGGCTTCATCAGTGGCTTGCACTGATGAACCCATCAGTGGCAACTACTTCCTCATATGTGCACTTCGGGGGGGGGGGGTTATGCCATGATTCACCAGCTCAGACCGCAGAAGAGGTAGCAATGCTGCTGCACCATTATCATATAAAATGAAAGTTAGGAGGGAACATGCTTCCCATCCATGTCATGTCATATCCAGCCCACTATAAACACAGCTGTGGCAGAAATGCAATGGAGTGTCCTGTGATGGGCCCAAGCATCCCAATACAGCTCTCATGTGCAACAAAAGCTGCCACCATTGCCTCTTGCAGCACCATTGCCTCTTACAGGCAGGAACAAGTTAGGAGCACGAGACTTCCTGGGGTCTACAAGAAGAAATGGTGTCAGCACTGGGGAGTCCAAGAAGAACTCCCCAGGAAGCCCAGTAGAGTGGTGCTGGAAGCTGGGAAAAACACAAGAGGGCACCCCAGTATAAACTGTCATAGGTGTGTGGGGGAAATGATAGTTTTTCCTGTATTCTTATTTGTGTTTAATTTTTCATTTTCAATCATTTATTTCATGCTTCTTTTAATTTGTTTTCATTTTCCATTCATGTTTGGTTTTTAAAAATAGTGTCTTGGAACAGAACTCCTGTCAGGAGCTCCACCATGTAGTCATCGTCTTGCAGTAGCCATTTTAATTACCCATATGCCCCAGAAATCCACATTGTCATGCACAGGGAAGGTTAAACTGGGCCGTGTCATATGACAAAGAGGGGAGAGAAAGAAACGCCCTTACTTCCTGTAGGTCTCCAAGAGCACATGAGTCTCAGAGCTGGTGTCGGACCCTATAGCCACTTAGCAAGTGGGTGTGGACAATAGCGAGTTCTGCTCGGGCAATTAGCAGCAGGCCTAGGCAATCAAGTAAATGAACACTGGGGGAGGAATGCCTAGTTGGAATGGAAGGGACTGGATGGGCCAAAAGGGAATCATGTGGGAGTCAGGTAATTGTTTCAAGCAGTACTTTGTCAGATTAGTTTTGACCCAACCCTCTCTCAGGTGTGCCTGTGTGTGAATATGCTACTCAAGCTTCCTGTTGGAAGATCACTTTGAGGGGTTGAATATGGGACATTTCGCACAGGAAACCTGTGTAGTTCTACAGGGCAAAGCCTTCTTATGTAATATACCCAGTTATGGTGTATATGGCTAATGGTACAATCCTAACCTGGAGTTAGGCTGACACAGTTAGGCCAGCAAAGTTTGGCTGGCACAAGGGACACTGTAAAGTGCGTTTGGACCACTCTCTGAGTCAGGGAGGATGGAGCATGTCTGTGAGCTGGCATCACTGATTCCGAGAATGATCCAAACATACTTTATGGTGTCCCTTGAGCCAGCCAAACGTTGCTGGCCTACCTGTGCTGGCCTAACTCCAGGTTAGGATTGTGCTTTGAGTCTCCTGGCTGGCAACTGGGGAAAGACATATTCACCTAAGACAGAAACAATATATGTCAGAATGAGCACTCATGCTTAAGAGTTTTAAGATACAGTTTTACATCTCAAATTTAAATCCTAGCTTGATTCTCCCCGCCCCCCACATATTTTCCAGGAACCCAGAAAAGCTGCAAAGGAATGGTAAAGGGACATTGTCAGGCCTTGCCCAAGCTGCAAGACAGGCAGACTAATCAAAAGGGCCAGCCAAAGAAGACAGGATGGATTGGCAGTCCAGTGCCCAACTGAGCAAGAGAAAGGTAGGGAATTTGCATGACTACTCTGTATGAAACACTACGCCTCTGAAATAGGTTGTTCTGAAATAAAGCTGCCTGAAATGGCTCTGAGGGCCCAATCCTATGGGCCTTATTGTCAGCAGTACATTTCTACCCCTGGAACTGAGTATCATAACACATTTACAGCAACTGGCGAGTAAGTACTGCCTTAGCATGGGCAATGCTGACAGCATGGCCCATTGGGGCGTCAGCCAGTGGTAAAGCCCATTGGGGCAAGGGGGACGTGGGGAAGGGATGGAAATAGGTGAGGGAGGAGCGGGCCTGGTTGTGGTTTCCACCACCAGATCCTGAACCCCGGCATCAGGCTGGGCAGTCCAACACATCAGGCTGGGCAGTCCAAGACTGCTGCAGTCTCTGCCAGCAAATAGCCAGCAGAGACTTGAGTATCCCACTGCAAGACTTGGGCTTTCCCCAGGGGAAGGGGATGAGTTTAGGATTGAGCCCTTTATCTCCTCAAGGAGATCCTTCATCCCTGTAAAGGTCATCCAGTTCTCAGAAAAAATAAAATTGACATTTTCTCCTAGAAGTTGATGGGAAACAAAAATGAATAAAGTTGAAATGAAATACCTGCCCTAATTGGGCATAAAGCAAAGCAGATTGTTGAAATGACACCAAAAAATGGATGCAGCCTCCAACAAAACATTACATGCAGTTTCATGCATAAACATGTTTGCCTCTTAAACATGTTTGCCTGTCTCTTGTACCTACATTGTAAATAGTTTGTCCCCTCCAGCAATTCTTTTTACCCTGTTTTCATTTTTATTGCTTATTTTATTGTTTTATTACTTTTATGTACTGTGTTTTTTTCTTCTCCCCTTCCAATAATTGTAAGTCGCCTTCGGCTTCTGTCTTGGCATAGGAAAGGCAGGTTAGAAATCTCTTAAATAAATAAATATGGACTTCCCATGTCACCTGATTCCTCGTAGGCCAATTGGTTACAATTTCTCTTCTGCCACTGTTGGGGGAGGTGTTATTGAGCCACAAAGCTCAGCCTACCTTGGGCCACCTTGCATTCTGAGATATCAGAATGCAACTTGGTATGTATTTTCCATTTGAACACCAGGGCATGCAGCACGTGCATACTATTTCCAGTAGAGCAAGGAAACATGTAAAACAGTGATATCTTCTTTGAACACTAAAAGAGGAAAATAGAAATTATGCTGCTGTTGTTGCTGTTGCTGCTGTTGTTGTTAAATAGCCTTTGTATAGTGCTTTTGAATGTTCAAAGTATTTCACATGTCAACCTTACAACAACCCTGTACAGTAGGTATTATTTTCCCCATTGCTGATGCTGCTGAGAGGGAGTAGCTTGCCTAAGGCCACCTGGGTAGTTATTGGCACAGGCAAGCTTCAAACCAACAGTTTTGATTTCCTGCTCACTCGCTTTGCCAAAGTGCTGTGAAAACCTGTTTAAGTCCCTGCACCTATTTTTCAAAAAGGGAGGTGGGGCAAGAAAAATGCAACATAAATTGTAATGTCATGTGGCTTCCTAGCTTTATCTAATGCGTCATACTTCTTTGGTCTTATTCCAGTTTAGGGTAAGAATCCTGAAGCCTAGTGGTGCCATGCAATACACAGCACTGACTATCAGTCCAGACAACACCCCAATGCCAAATGGGCTCTATATAAGAATCAGCAAAACATGCACTCATCTAGCTGGAGAAAATGCTCAGTCAATAGCAGAGGCATTCATCCTGTCCATGTAACTGCCAATTAGCAGTAAGACTGAATAATCAAGAAGTCAACAGAAACTTTGGGAACAAGGTTTTAGCAAATCTGAATTTAGAAGCTCAAAAGTTGGGAATCCAACTGTTAGGCAAACAGAGGCGGATCTACAGGAAGGGCAAAGCTCTAAGTGTTGCAAGAAGCCTTACCCTGTCATGTAAATCCCGCCTCTCCCTTGCTGCTATAGCCAGTAAGCAACGCCAAGATGTTGCTGTTCCCTGTGAGGATTGGCTAAAACGGTGCAGGAGAGGAGTGATTTCCACTGCAAGGTAAGGCTTCTTGCAAAACTTAGAGCTTTGCCCTCCCTTAGATCTGTCTCTGTAGGCAAAGGAAAGCCCAAGCTGGAGGAAATAACAAGTTTGCGTTCTAAAAAGATGGACGTGACTGTGCCTCCATTTGGCACTGGAGCTCCTGCCTGCCCCCTGATTATCATGCTAAGTAAACCCAAACAACACCTGTCACTTTTGTCAGATTTTTCTCAAACAAGGATAATGTTGTGCCATGTAATTCCAAGGTCAGTTCAAAGAGTTTAAGGATTTCATGCTTGGTATCAGTGACTTGACCTTTAGGGGACCATTTAAACATTCGGCCTGGTAAGTACAATAGTCTAGCAGCCAAAGAAAGTTTTTCTGGTTCTCTGTTTCCCCTCCCTCCCCTGGGTGAATCTGGAACTTGGCAAAAACAGCATCGGCATTGCCCAACTGAGTGAGAATATCCAGGACTATCTTCTCTGCTCCGTGCAGTGGACTGGAATGAGGAAAGACATGATGAACGGACTGTGGCCTTTCTATTTTGAACAGCCTCCCCTGCTCTCTTCCACCTACCCCTCTTATGCCTTCTGTTCTCTGCCACCCCAGCACATGAATCCACCCTGCCCATCTCCCCTCCTCCCACCAGCCACCCCCACTGGTACACAGCACTGTCAACCCAAACACATGATAAATTGCCCTGTCAAAAGAATTCATTCAGGGACCAATTAATTCCACAGAAATGAACCAGGAGCCATCAGTGGCTGAAAAACTCCAAGTGCAGAGAGCGCGAAGGCTGGCTTTGTAAGTGAGAAAGCAAACAGGAACAAGAAGACGAGGAACAAGTAGAAGAAGGAGGGAGGGGGAGGCTTGTGAAGTTAGTCTGACAGAAATTGGTCATTTAATGCTTAAGTGCACTGTAGACAGCCCCTGTCATAGCAGGCAGCATGCTAAGAACTCCCCCTGTGCTTTATTTATTAATTATATGGAACAGCAAGAGGGACATGTCACTGTCTCAGTATGGACTCATCACCTTTACTTCTTGTTGTCCAACAGCAGGGAGGCAGAGGGAATGCAGAGCAACACAGCGCTTCCCGGCTGAGGCGGAAACTGAAATGCAATGTGAAGAGACCGAGGCTGTAGGGGAGGGTTTTCCTGCATCCCATGGGATGTATTCTTTACAAGAGAGCAGGCACTGGTCAGTCCAAATCCACTCTCCACCCTAATTAATTATTTGGAACAAGAGCAGTAGCAGTGAAACTGTGCAGATGCTCACCCCTGCGCAGTGTCTTTCTAGTGGCTGTTGCTGGTGGTGTTCTGCATTTTTTTTAGATTGTGAGCCCTTTTGGGACAGGGAGTCATTTAACTCGATTATTTGCCTGTAAACAAACCACTTTGTGAACTTTGTGTATATATATTATATAAATACTGTTGATTAATTGATTGACTGATTGACTGACTGACTGACTGACTGACTGATTGATTGATGCTAATTCCAGTAAATTGAATTCTGTCCTGATAGATATACACTATCTGTAATAGGGTGGGGACAGCTTGCATTTATTCTACAGGGGGTGTTCTTCTGACAACGGTTAACTACAGCTTGGAGGAACATGTCACCTGTAGCCATGTAGCTACAGCTAATGCTGCTACAGCCTATAGCTAATGAAGCAATATAGACTTGAGCTGGAGCCCAGAGGCGGATCTACAGGGAGGGCAAAGCTCTAATATAAGGGTTGCAAGGAGCCTTACCCTGTCATGTAAATCCCTCCTCTCCCTTGCTGCTGTAGCCAGTAAGCAATGCCAAGATGTTGCTTTTTCCTGCGAGGATTGGCTAAAACAGTGCAGGAGAGGAGTGATTTCCACTGCAAGGTAAGGCTTCTTGCAAAACTTAAAGCTTTGCCCTCCCTTAGATCTGCCTCTGCTGGAGCCCTATGCACCATTCTCCAAGAAAAGCCCCAGTAAGAAGAAACTACTTCTGTTTTGAGCAAACACGCACAGGACCAGGACTATGAGGAATGATGAGAGAGGAAACAACCCGTTTTTTGCCTTATTTAGGTTGCCACTCTTGGTGGTCACTAGTTTCATTTTATAGTCCCAGGATCTGTGGGTGGATCAAACTAGAGAGCACATCCATAGAATGCCATTGGTTAGGCATTATGGACCCCAACCATAGGAGGAAAAAAGCAGGTGAAGAGTCTATTTCTGTCATGGACATTCAAGAGTGCCTCCAATGGAGCTGCTCAGTCACCAGGCAGGAAGACAATTCCCCAACTACCTCCCGCTGGCTTGTGGCGTTACGAAACAGTGCACCTGAAATGAGAAGCTCCAGCTGGCTTCTTTACACTTTGCCCATTATCACCAGCAATGAAGGCTTTACTGCTAGAACTTAACTCATACATTTGCTAACAATGCATGAGGCAGAACCAAATTCAGCTTGCGATTCTGTACTGCGGGTCCATTAAAAGTCAATGGGCCAGCCCCTCAGCTTGATGTAGTTATTTGTGACAGCAGCTGAGACTCTTGCGCAGTGGGACTGCCTCTTCGGCCCACTGAGCGAACTTTCCCAACGCAAGCCGGAGCTCTTCTGTTTGCTGTGGGTGCCTTCATAAGCAAGGCCAAGAGTTTATTTTTGTTTCTAGCATGCTGTCTGTGTGCACGTGCCTCATGGAAACCGGCCATCTTGCAGTCTGAAGAAAATATACGGTAACTGTTTAATTTGAATGATTTAACAGACATGCATTTTCCAGTTCCGGGTAGCAAGCATGATGAGGAAGTTATCATTAACACAGACATAAACACCAACATAGGGACCAGGCCTTGCAATTAACCGAGATATCAACTTGGTCCCCATTTCAGGCAATGTTACTAAAGGACCAAAAACAGCAGCCAAACCATCACTTCCTCATCTTCCAGTATGGTATATGCTGTCACCTGCCAACAATGCCCTTTGGCTGTAATCCGAGCCAAAGAGATCACTGTCTACACCCAGCATGAAACTGCTCAACATGAATTTATTGGAATGAGTGGGGGCGGAGGCTTGATTCCATCAATTTGGACCTAACCATACACAAATAACTTAGCATAACCAGGAGATCTAGCTTATTTCCAATTACCACTATCGTAAATTATTTTGGGTTTATATAGCAATTTAAGCATTACAGGCATGCCCCAGTATCCACTGATTCATATCAAAGGTTTCAGTTATCCATGGATACCATGGATATTGGGATGCCTATTGAAAAGACAAGGGAGCATTAAACAAATACCTATTTTTTTTACCTTGTTGCAGCAAAACCACGGATGTTCCCCTATGTTTAAAAAGGCATCCCCAGTATCCATGGTTTCAGGTATCCATGGGGGGGGGGAGAACAGAACACCAGTGGATACCGGGGCATGCCTGTATGTATGAATAAACACAGGCCATATTTCTTGCATTCTATAGCCACTTGGACTCACTGTTCACAGGTTTGAGCCTTCGATTCAAGCTTAAACAGTCACTATTAACCTGTGCTCAGAACGTAACAGAGTCAATTTCTGGTGTTATTAATCATTACTTTATATGCATGCATTACATATGAACAATCACAGACCTTTTGAATCAGTCTTTTACTCTAGGCCCACACTTCACAATGTCTCTTCATTTTGTGTGTATGTATGTATGCACACATGCACATGCATTGACACTGAGGATAACACTTTATACATCTGATGAAATGGGCTCTAGCCTCCAAAAGGGTATGCTGCAATAAATTTGTTAAGCTGCTACAAGCCTCTTAGGGCACAATCCTAAACTGAGTTAGGCCAGCATAAGCTAAGCCAGCAAAGTTTGGCCAGCACAAGGGCCACCATAAAGTATGTTGGGACCACTCTCGGAGTCAGAGAGGCCAGCACACAGACGTGAGCCATCCTCCCTGACTCTGAGAGTAGTCCAAAAACACTTTATGGTGGCCCTTGTGCTGGCCAAACTTTGCTGGTTTAGCTTATGCCAGCCTAACTCCAGTTTAGGATTGCACTCTTAGTCTGTTTTGCTACAACAGACTACCATGGCTACCCCTGTGGATGTTGTCACTATCGGTAGCTGCATACTGATAGTCTTGTCTCCTGGACTGCCTGCTCTAGAACCTGACCATCAGCCTATCTTCAATCACATCATCTGCCTCTGGGCTTTTGGACTCTAAGCTGCCTGCAAAAGAACTGGATCACCAGCTATCCACAAAGCCTGAACAGTTGTTGGCTCATGCAAACAACAAGAAGAAATTCAATGAAAAAACTGCCTCTGTGGACACACCATTATAGACCAGTTGCATCACACTGGTCAATCCTATCCAAAATGCCACACCAGCAGAATGCCACATGTTCCACTGGCAGAAGAGTCAGGATTCAGGCAAAAGTGTCTGGAACTGGCTCACATTGCTGGCGGCAAAGGCAGTGTCCACAGGCACCAGGTAAGATGGGTGGTGGATGGAGAAGGGAGAGGGAGGAACAGACAAGTTTCTGGGTGGAGAGGGAGGTGGAATTGGGGCCGGAGGGAAGGGATTGGCAGCACTCAAAATGTGCAGTCATATCCTAGCCCTCGTCCCTCTCACCTATGTCAGTTCTCAGAACTGAAGTGACTCATAGGGAAAGTGGAGGCTTTCTCCAAGATAAGGGAACAAAATTTCTCTTACCTTGAAGAGTCTTCTGCAACTGTCCCACCACAGGATGCAACACATGCCTCCTTGGCATATATGCATCAATGGGGGGGATTTGTATAGGATTGTGCCTGAATGCAGGAAGTTGTCCTTTTGGATACACTCAGTGGATGTCGATATCCCAAAAACTAAATTCATGACAAATGAAAAAATCTGAAATAATCTGCGTGTGGTATTTTGCTTCTAAAGACAACCAAATCTGTGGAGTAAAATTGAAAGTAGCACTTCACATTTTCAAGTGCCACTACAATTGCATCTATATTTGGACCTATCCCAAGTATCACTTGCTAGTGACACAGGCTAGATTTTCCTGCATGCCACTAAATCTGTGAGCAAGAAGACATCACCGCCAACTGAACCAGTTTAGAAGAACTTATCACGTTCATCCCAGGTCTTGGTAGGAGGTGGTACTCAGATCCAAAGGGGATGGCTACAATACCATACTATGACAATATAACCTTGAATCTTCAACAGCATATACAGAGATTTAAGATAGTAGCCACTTTTCTTTACCAAAGTTCAGAAAAAGCACTTGAGAGGCTTGAATGGGACTTTCTTATTGCTTGCTTGGATAAATTCAATTTTGGGGAATCCACGCTTAGGCATTGGATCCAACTTATATATTGTGAAGAATCTGAACTCCAGGCATCTGTTCCCTGAGCACAGTCTTACCTCTTTCCTCCCTTCAAGTTGACTCACAGTGCAATCCTATCCCTCCCCTGAGCCAGCATGGTTCCCAAGTGTCACAAACGTGCCATAAATCACGTTTGCAGCTACGTGGGAGAAGACTAGACCAGCACATGGATATGTGCTGGCCTAGCTATACTGGAACCACAATGGGATGGGTTGAGTTTGTGCCAGCCTGGGCAGGCCAGCTCTGGGGGTTGGAGAAAGCAGCAGGAGGGAATTCCGGGGGTGGAGAGGGGGCACACTGGGAAGCGGATCTTGCCTGGGACAGCAGTGGGACTGGCCTGAGCAACCTAGGTTGAATCCTAACCCCCATTTCAGGCTTGATCGACCTTACATGGGGGGGGGCTCCGATCAGAGTGGGTGGCTTACCTTGTGGATTTGAACATCCATGATTTTTCTTATCCATGGGGATTCATGGAATAGAAGCCTATGGATAATGAGGGCCCATTGTATTTATAAAAATGAAGGAAACATAGACCAGGAGATCTCTAATAAACTGTGGAACTATAAACTTTTCAGTATTGTTTATTTAAAAAAAAAATATTGTTATTAATATTTCTCCACAGCATTCATCTGAAAAGAAACCATTTTAAGGTATAATCACAATGGGATCTTCATCCACAGAAGAGCCATAGTATCTATACTTGCCAGTCTTGGATAATAAGCAAGAAACCTTCATTCATATATGACTGATTTCTACAGATCCACCCAATTTCATTATGTAAAAGAGGAAGTATAGGTTATAATTAGTGCCAGGTTTTTTTTTTAAATGGGAAATGTTAGAACAAACCTCCTAAACCACAACAAAAACCTCCTAAAACAGAATGGTTCCTAAATATCTGGCCTGGTGAGCCTTACCTCAGTGGTGTTTCTACAGGGATGGCAAAGCTCTAAGTTTTGCAAGAAGCCTTATCTTGCAGTGGAAATCACTCCTCTCCTGCACCGTTTTAGCCAATCCTCACAGGGAACAGCAACATCTTGGTGTTGCTTACTGGCTACAGCAGCAAGGGAGAGGAGGGATTTACACGACAGGGCAAGGCTTCTTGCAAAACTTATAGCTTTGCCATCCCTGTAGAAACGCCTCTGCCTTACCTCTCTCACCTGGACTATATGAGAGAATGTCTTCTGAGGGACTGCCAAACATCCATCTGCGCACCATTTTCACCTGCAGTATACAGTTGGTAGCCTGAAAGGAAATATTTTTACACCAAGACCCTGTGCTACCAAGTGAGCATGGCTGCTGGATGCCACTATGGGAGGTGTGCATGGGCCAAGATGCCGAGATGCTAAGATTTGAACACCAGCTCTGGGGCTGGTGGAGGGAGGCAGAGTCACAGGAGCTCTGCGAGCAGCACATATGGCTGGATGTGCACTGTGGCCAGTTTTCATTAGGAAAAAACACAGACTTGTAGCCCTCATCGCTGCAAAGAAACATGGGATACCATGTAGACAATGCTCGAAGCCTGGAGATCTCATGCCCTGATTGTCTCTTGTTCCTTCCTCACATTTCCCTTTGATGTTGCTACCCCCCTTTAACCCTTTCCTTTTTTTCTACCCCTCGATTGCTCCTTAGCATGTCTCAAGATATGTCAATGTAGGGGACTTCTGCCAGACCCTAAAGCTCCCCAAGTCCCCAGTGCTGTAATTGTGGCAGAGGGCTGTGTCCTGAGTTGGTCCTTTTGTTGTCCTTGCCCACTCAACCTGCTTCTCGTGTTCATTGTTTGTAATTATCATTTTATTTTAATAGATTGCTCTATTATTGTCGATAGCCACCTTGGAGGCCTCCATTTGATTAAAAGCAGAGCTAGAAATACTTCAAATAAATATATCTGACCAGGGAATATATGGTAAGCATCACTTCATAGTCTACCCTGGTGTCCAGTGGAGCTATTGACTCCCTTGTTTTACACTCTTGATGGATGCAAAGATGGACTTTGTGCTTTTTTTTTTACTGCAGTAGTATCATTTTTCAGTGTATGAGCGTAAAATGCATTTGCGCCGACATTGGAAAGAGAAAGGCCAGCATGTGGATATGCACTGGCCTCAGCCCACTGACACTCGGACCCAGTTAATGGAAGGCCCAGCCCTTGCTCAGCTAGCATAGGGGCTTGGGGAGGGTGGAGGGAGGCAGAACAGGGTGGGGGAGAGTGGCAGGGGGAAGGCAGAGCATGGGGAGGCTGGCCCAGGGGGTGCACCAGACCGGCACTTGGACTGGATCCTAACCCCTGTCCCCTGCCCAGTCAGCCCCAATCTGGCTGCTCAGAGTTGTACCACCAATTTTGGTGGCACAGCTCCAAGTAACTCCATCCAGACCCCTGTGCATTACATCAGCAGGGGAAGGTTTTCTTCTTTCCCTGGGTTGCATGGCTGCCAGTCCCAACCTCAGACCCGATATGGGGCAGGCGTGTTAGCCTGCCTATTCCAGCCTGGTGTTAGGATTGCCCTCTACTTACATAGAACCCTTAATGAACACAGTGCTTAATATGGGGAAAACAACCAATTCATCCAGTATACAGGAATAGAATAAAATAAAATAAGACCAGTGGAGTTCCTACGGGGGGTGCAAAACACTATATTTTGCAGCAACCTGAGCTCCTGTGTCACACGGCTCCTCCCCCTTGCCTCCAGAGCCATTTGTGGCTTGAAGAGCTGGCTCAGAGTCTTGGCTGTCAGAACCAAGCTCTCAGGCTCCTGCAAAACTTAGTGTTTTCCCTCCTGTAGGGACATCACAGAAGAAGACAGTGCCCCAGTGGAGGGAGACAACCAAAGGAAGGGACTATGAGTTATCTTCTATTACAGACTCAAACCATTGGTCCATCTAGGCCACTGTCACCATCTCTGATGGACAATGGGCCTCCCAGGTTCTCAGGCAAGGAGAAGACTTTCGCACTCCCTCTGTCTGAGATCTCTGTTACCTGAGGATGACGGGAATGAAATTAGATACCTTCTGGATGAAAAGCATGTGGTCTTAGATTGCTCCCCAAAGGTACAAGAGGTTTTTCTGGGATTTGAATACATGACTTCTCATCAGTTGTGGCCCAATATCACCCCTATGTCACTATGTGCCTCTGCACTACAACCCATGCCTCTGGAATGGCTTCATCTTGGAGCCGTTCAGAAACGAGGGAGGGTGGGTGGGTCCAACTTGTGGTGCTCACAGCCTTGTGACAAAGTGCTGCGCCCACCTGCCTGTGCCCCGGCAGCTACTACTCACAGCCTGCCCCCTGGGGCCAGCGCCCCCCACCAGCCACCCTGTTCAAACTCTACTGCCTCTCACACCCCAAATTAAGGAGGCAGTCCAAAACAAACTTGCTACTTGCTATTGCTAAACAAACATGGAGCCTAATGGGACTCAGAATTAAGTCAACATGCATAGGATCGAGACTCCTAAACCTAGACAGGGCTCTTCTTATGTTCTTATGTTCTTATGTTCTTATGTTCTTATGACAAAGCAAGCTGGAGGAGAGATGCAAGAATGAGAAGGGGAGCCTTTGTAGAATTACAGGAGGAAGGGCTCCCTGGGACATACATCTGCATGGATGCTGCCCATGTCTCTCAGGCCACACCCCTGCTTTCCAAGGGGTGAAGCAGGCAGAGAGCTGCAGAACATGCTGCCTTCCCTTCCCTTGGCTCACTTCTAAGTCTCTTTGCCTGTAACTGAGAGGAAAACTCCCTGCAGTACCTTATGTGCTGAAATGTTTTTTTAATTATCTTTGGAAAGTATGGACTGTGTATCATCATTAACTGGACTAAACAGTGACGGTCAGTGAGGCAGGTACCAGTAAACGGAGCAATTAACAGCCAAGGGAGAGAAGTATATTCAATCTGAAAGCTTTCTTTCTCAATCCATCTCCACTCATCACACAAAGTGCTGAGCACCGAACTTTTACTTTCAATTACATTAATCAGGTTAATTCCAAGTTAAAGTCAACATTTTAATCAAGAAGCAGCAAACTCAGACAGAAGAGTGGAAGGCAGAGGAGGAAAGAGGGGGCCTGGGCAAAATGAAAAAAGGAGAAAACGGGTGAAAATAAAAATAGAGTAGAATAGAAGTGGCACTCTTGAAAAAAGTCTCTAAGAACAGTAACAGAATGTCAACTGGTTCCCCACACTTCACCTAAACCACCTCCATCATTTTGAACAAATCATACATTTGGACAAACAGAGGCTTCATATCATTAACTCATTGCCTTATGTCTCTGCTCTCATGACATCGTTACAGCACTATCAACACCTCTTAGGACTGATTGGTTAAGGCTGTGATCCTGTCCATATTTACATGGAAGTAAGTGTCATTGAACTCATTGGAATTTGCATCTCAGTAAACATGCATTGGATTAAACAAGCTTAAACAAGCACAATAGAAAACGCACCCAATGATCAGTGCAATGAACAAGCTGTCATTTTCAGGGGAAAATTATTTGTTTATTCAATTTGTAAACAGTCTTGCCCCAGTGGCTTACGGTAGATAAGATCTCAGGGTTTGAATTTATTTCGGAATGAATTTTTAAAAATGTAATAAAAATCAAGTTAAATCTGAGTGCTTTACCCAGCCTGGAAAGCAAAGTGGCAGGATCTACAAGATGATGTTATTCAAGTGCTCTCTCAGCAAACCTTCCCTAAAAAATTTAAGTTGGATGCAGGGCAGCAGCTGCCCTGAAAGTCTATGATCGAGAAAGAATTTTTGAGCCAAGGCCAAATGATTGCAGATTAAAGGCTGCCCTGCTCTCTGTCCTGCCTGAACAAAATGTTAAATCCAGGGTGGAAAAAATAGCTTTAAAAAATTCATTCAATTCATTATCATAATTAAAAAAAACCTCATTTGGCTTCATCATTCATTCATTCATTCATTCATTCATTCATTCACTAAAATCACTTCCATTTCATTGTTTTTTAATTTGTCTGGGTTTTAAATATCTAAATATTTGACTCATGGCTGTGTTGGCAGACAAACTCATTTTGGCAGCCACCTCCTGGTAGCTTCTCCTGTTTGTTTTACCAAGAATGCCTGGGCATTCTGGGAGAAAATGGTAAATGACAGTGGGATGCCATTTTTGGTGACAACCAGAATTGTTATCCAGAATGACACAATGTGTGGACACTTTGGGTAAAAAAAAAGTAGCTGCCAGGAAACAGCTGCCAAAATTTGCTCTTTGGTAAAAAAAAAAAAAAACACCTCCAAAATGAAAACTAATTACGGTAGTCGAAAAGCAAATGTGATTCCTTATTTATTTGTTCCCACTGGCATTTGCTTTGGACCACTTGAAAAATGAACTGAATGGGCCCTGTTTGGTTCATTGTTTCATTCATTCCAAAATGAATGCCCACCCTTACTTTCATCCAGCAGCCAGGATGGGCCTAAGTCACTGCCTTGATTTCATCAAGCTTATTCTGCATCAGTTGGGGAGAGAGACTGAAATTAATCCCAATAAAGAGGACAAGATTAAGTTTGTAATTCCACAGTGGGAGGTGAACAGTTTCCTCCTCTCTCACTTCTTGGGACTGTTTAAACTAGGATAAGTGTGATCTCCAGGCTGGCACCTAGTAACCGTGATGTGAAAAGGCAGAAAAGGAGTAATCAATGCCAATGTGGAGGTTACGGAGGCATAAAGATTGTTCAGTGTTAAGTCCAAGACCATTAGCAGTGAAGATCCAACTGCAAATCTGATAACTTCGGAGAGCCAAGTGAGACAGCTGGCAAAAGTGGCAAGAATTTCTAGTTTGCTACCCAATCAATCTCTTTCAGAAAAAAAATGTGTGGCTCTGGGTGCGCATGGATCCATATGATCATCTAGCCACATATCTTCCCCTGACAGTGTGGAACTGCACTGTTTCTGCCTCTAATAAATAAAGTTATTTTGAGTCTGAAATGGACCTGTTCTCTTGACACAGCATCTCTGCCCCTAACAACTGAACGATAGCTATTCAGGTGCCTTTCCCACCCAGATGTTATCTTCCTATCCAAAAAAAAGTACCTCTGTTGAAATGTTGCCTGCAATGCATCACTTACAGCCCAATCCTATGTGCTTCATCCGCCAGTGGAATGCAATGCAGGTTCTGCTGGCAGCAGCTTCTGAAAAGCAGCCTTAAACAGCTTTCCAGCAGTGTGCTGTCAGAGTGCTGGTGGGGCGGCCTGGGTCTTCCCATGCATGTCACCAGACCTGCAGAAGTCCACCAAGGCAGGTAAGATGGTGAGGAAGGTGAGATGGGGTGGGGGAGTGTGGAACGGAGAGGGGGAGGGCCAAAACCGGGGGGGGAGGGGTGAAATGGGGCAGGGAAACTGTGAGCGGGGTACATCGAGTGGCAATGGCTTGTGTCAGATCCTATCCCCCTTTCTTCCAGCTTCCCTGCCCCTTTCTCTCCTTGGACTTGTGCTAGCAAAATCACTAGCATAGGTCTGAGGAGACCCATTGCAGAATGGGAAGCTTATGCAAGGGTAAGGGAATGGTAAGCCCCCCATTCTGTTCCCCTCGACAGACCACCCCACTGCTCATTTTGGGGGTGGCTAAATGGGGGTGGGGGAGGATAGGATTGGGCTATTAGTCACAGAATGTCAATCAGGAAGAAAGATGGCACCTGGAATCTCTAGCAGTCAGCATCATTGAAAGGGAAGAGAAACACTCTTTTGAAGTTAGCAGCTCTCCTAGTTCCATTCCCAAACCTGTTGAGCTTTGCTAACCCTGCCATCCTCTCTCCATATCATCAAGAGCAGAGCCCCAGGACATGCCCCCCAACAGGGCTGAAGTGCAGCAGTTCAGAATTACAATTTTTTTAAGTGTCTTGCTGTTTCACTTAAACAAGGGAACAAATGATGCAAGTGTAGAAAGATTGAAGGAAATAAAATGAGAGCAAGCAGTTAATTGGACGGCCTGTTCTGGAGTGTCCTGCCGTGCTCATTCCTCCTTCTACATCTCACCACACCACCTGGCTGAGCCCATACCAAACCTCTTATGTCTCTTTTATGCAACTTGGGAAGGTCTCCAACTCACTTGCTCTGTTTCCCCAGAATCACAACTTGAGCGCAACAGTGGTTTATTTCATAAGTTTGTTGTGAGGAGCTGTGGTGAACTTGCCTTTTTGGCTTCCTATCCCCCTTATTCCTCAATAAGTAGGTGTCAAATGGAATGAGCGCACCTGAGTCACTCTTCCACCATTAAAGGTGGCTGCTTGGTCCATCTTTGTCAGCTCCTTTGTGTGTTGCTCAGATTCTTTATCAGGCAGCTGACAAACAATAGATCTTAGCCAGAACCATCTGTGGAGATTGGAGTGTGCCAGTCTCCTGGGCCCTTCAGTGAGGCTGACCATGTTGGACATCAGTAAGGTAAACTTGATCCTACAATCGGAAAGACAGGTGAGCATCTTTAATCAAAGTTACTGAAAGAAAAGCTCCCAGCTACTCTGTGATTGGTTAGTACTGGCACTCAGGGGCTCAGCCTGTGCTTTGGAGGACCAGCCATTTCCCAGGCTGGGCAAGATACTTAATGTGGAAATTGTATTTTAGTGAGTGCTATTCTAAGCAAGGCTTATGTCTAGTTAAGTCATCAGGGTTTTATTTTTTGCATTTTGCCTTTAGCGACAAGACCGATTTTTCATCCCCCACCCCTATCCCCGCTGATGCAGGCCAGCTCCTCTTGGTGATGGGTTGTGTTTGTGACTGCAGTAAAACACCATGCACTGCCAGAATGCAAGTGCTAGCACCATCCAGGCAGCATAAGATGGACTGTTAAGCTTAGATTTTTTTTAAAAAAAAAATCAGTTTGCAATTCTACCAATATACCTTCTTATGTAGGAACACTATGTACCAATACCCTTTTAAAAATATCTACAGTATACTCTTGTTGTTTTTACATGCTCAGGCTGCAATCCTATCCACACTTACCTGGGAGTAAGCCCCATTGACTATAATGGGACTTCTGAGAAGTATGTACTTCTACTAATAGAAGTAGTAGAATGCATAGGATTGGTGTCTCAGAGCGTGATCCGAATCAGCTGCGTTTGCGCCATTTTAGAAGCAGGTAGGTACAACAGCCAGCTTCTGTGCTGAGAGAATTCCTGTTATGGGGAATATAAAAATGGAAGTGAGATAAGAAAGGGAATCCTTGCTTTTTTAGATTTTGGGGTGCAAATTTTTCTTCTTGATGGAAGCATTTCTACCAAAGTTTTTTGGGTATAAAAATATCTCCCAAGAAATTACCCCCCCCCCCATTTTCAGTGGGCTTTGAGTCTGTTCTGGACTGATACCGAGCTTGATTCAATACCTGTGGTGCAGTACTAACTCGGTTGACTTTTTTGGCAGGCCACTGAGCCATCTTGCTATCCTATTCAAAGCTGTAAAGAAGGTGGGTCAGAAAGCTGCAGAAAAGGGGGACACCCCCCAAAAAAATAATAGCACATGGTTACAGCTATGGAGCTGAGGCAGACAGAGGTTCTGTCGTCCATCAAACAGGAAGCCACTCAATCTCTGTATCCTGAACCAGTTGGTCAATGTACAGTCTGAGACAGCTCCATCTGCTGTCTTCTCCCCAAAGAGCAGTGTATGTACAGGCACCAGAAAAAGAAAAAAAAACATGTGGCTATTAGATGCCACCCTCCCTCTTCTACCAGAACTCTGAATTTTGCCCCCAATTGTGCTCTTCTCAAGGGAAAACAGTTGGGAAAACTCGTATCAGATACCCACACTTCTCTGGAAGACATTTCCTCTATCTCGGTTTTATCAGGTGGAGCTCTGACTCAATCAGAATCCATTTGCATAATGCCATTTTACCTTTCTCTCCTCTGCTGTACTTTCTTGACCTCTGCGAGCCAAAGTGTGATTAACTGAGAAATTCACAGCAATACCACTTTAATAAAAGGGGACAGAGGTTATAGCAGCTCAATATTCACAATAACCAGCCTTTGATTCCCTGAGCTCAGCAGAGGGTGGCAGCCTGGCAGTGAGGAGGCAAATAATTGGAACTCCTGTGGGAAAATAATGCCTGATTAACCCTTTCAGCAAGGTGGTGAGTGAAGACAAGGTACCTCCGCAATGGCCCTACATCCTTGGACAAATGTATTGAGTACTATTGGATGCTTTTTTCAGCCTGGGGGCGGGGGCTAGGATATGGCCCAATGGCTGTCATCTATCCCAAAAAGGAAAGGGAACAGCCTTGTTTATATCATCCCAACCAACTGCCAGTTGAGCTCACCCTCAGGCTACGTATGTGATTGCAATCTACTGTACTAAGGTATGTGGATGTGGCTGCCAACATGTTTAATATTGAGATATATAGGGTCAATTTCAGAATGGGGTGCTAAGAAGGAATGAAGAAAGTTTGCATAGTGTTGATGCCACCAAGAGTGGGGAAGAAGGGAACCTGTTTCAAAATCATACCAGATCAGAGCACGGATACTTCTAAACATTTCAGATTTGGAAATTTGAACTTTTAACCTTCAAAGTTGTCCGAGAATTGGTTTTTTTCTAAAGTGAATGAATCCATGTCTTGCTTGACTGGCTGTTGTCAGAGGTTTAAGGAGATGTTTCCTGCATTGTTAGCAATGGTGTTTCCCTTGACCTCATCCTTAGACTGGCTATTTAATAAGGTCTGCAAACATCTCATGCATGGAGGGTATCAGTTCTGCACTCTGAGCTTTGTCTAAATACCACATAGTGATAATGAAAAACGTTTTGGCATGTAAAAGCCAGTCTTAATTTAATTTTAAACATATGTCTCAACCAGAGATATTCCACAGATGCACGAGAGGTGGCATGGTGCAGGTGCTGGGTTTTTCAGTTTCTGTAATAAAGTCTGATTGTTCTATTCATCATAAAATCAAGACTGATTCTATAAGGATGCAATTTTTGGCCTGGAGAATCTGGTGAGGATTATAATTTGAGCCGATTTCAGCAAACTCAGACAAAAAGCTGAGTTACAAGAGCTTAACAATTTTACTTTGATGTGCAGGGACCCCATGCTTGCAATCATTTTGTGCCCACCCAAGCATACTTTTTATTTATCCATTGCCAGTTTAGAATATATAAAAAGCTCAAGGAAGTTGCAATGGTCTGAATGCAGGGATGGCCCATTCTTGAAGCCAGCTGAAGCTGCTGCCTTGGGTAGAAAACTGGCAGGAGGCGCCACTTCCACCCACCTGCTTGCCTCCACCAATTCTCTTCACCCCACTCCCTTGACTGGACAAGGAAGAGAAAACAAATAAAAGTGAAAGTGTGAACAATAGGTTAGTGTGTCAGAGGTGCAAAGGCTGGCACATCACCGGGTAAGGGGAGAGCTTTTGGCACACAGCATCAGGCACCAGGATGTCTTGGGCTGTCCTGGAACTGATGGTTTGCGGGATATCTATCCCGTAGTCATAATGTTCAGAGGTTTCAAAGTCTGTATTTTGAATGTTTAGTACCAAAAAGGCAAAGTTATGCAACACATGTGAAATAGGCTATTGAATGATACGTGGAGGTGTGGATTAGTGCTAGTAGATGCATTATATATCTGATTGATGGAATGGAATGTTCCAGGTGGAGCTTCAGTCCGTCCCCCCAAGGGCATCACCAGCCCAAACAACCTTAAAGAAGGAGAATGCTGTTCCCAATGCACTTTTAAAGTTACAAGAGGACACACAGACAACCTGTTCATATCCATCAAAACATCTCTGCTCGGTCCCTTTTCTGCATGAGCTGGTGGTGGTGATGGACAGGGTGACCAAGTACAGAGGAGGACTGAGTGCCTATACCTTTAATCATTGTATAGAAGAGGGAATTTGGGCAGGTGCAGCTTTTGAAACCCTTCCATGCTGAGCTGCTCCTGCCCATATTTCCTCTTCTATACAATGCTTAAAGGTATAGGCACTCTGTACACTCCTCCACTGTATCTTGTCGCTCTGGGTGGTGGACCAGCTTATAATGCTCCTGGAGGATCATTTTATTCAACTCATTTCAGTCTGGCTTATGATAGAAATTCATGGTAAACAACCTTCATTTACAGATCACTTGGGGAATTCCACCTTCTGATTTTTTTACCTCTCTATGGCTTGTGATGGTAGGCAATGGATCATACCATGTGTTGAAGGGTGAGTTGGCATCACTTACCCTCAGATAAGTTCTTTTCTTTTCCATCAGAGTGAATACATAGAACAATCTATGGCAATGTTAGTTCATTATTGTGCTATGCAGCAATTCTTGGGGGCCAACATTGCCTTCACTGTTAAAAGAATACCTCTACCTTTGGTTTTTCATGTCATTTCCATGCTGATGGTGCCCAAACTTATATTTCATTAACTGAGCCTATAGAAGAAGCTTTTTCTACTTGGAGGCTGTGGCATGTTTATTTAATTATTGCTTGATTCATACCTTGCTTTTTCACAAGTGGCCTCAAGGTGACAGAAAAAATCCATATTAAAGTATCATTAATATGCATTATATATTTATAATTTTATGGAAATATAAATAAAATCCATATTAAACCATTATTAAACATCAACATTAAAAATACAAAAGATAAAACTATAGCAAGCAGCAAGATAAGAAGAGAACCTACAATCATGATGACACCACAAATTCAAATAAATACAAAAAAGGAACAAAAGCCAGTGAGAAGTGGGCAGACTTTGACTGTTCCCAAAAGTTAGCAATGAAAGATGCCAAGCAGAGGTGCCTCGAAGGAGAGTTCTAGAGTTTGGACCACCACCCCCAATTTCCATAGGTGGGTTCACACAGAGAAGGGCCACTAAGGATGAACATAAAGACTGGCAGGCTCATACAGAAGAAAGCAGCCTTTTATTGCCTTTGCCCCCACCATGTACGCATTTGGAATTGGGCCCAGAAACAAACTGGAAGCCAGTGAAGATGTGGTAACACAGGAGTGATATGATCCAGGCAGCCACCCTCAGTTAACCATCTGGCCACAGCATTCTATACCAGTTGAAGTTCTTTGGAATGAGTCAAGAACCGGCAAATCCCTGAGCACTGGACATAATTTGTGTCAGTGTTCTGGGAAGCCCTCTTCGTCTGATCAGACGTTACAATGGAGGGTTTGGAGCTGTGGGGATCTTCCAGCCCACACTACCCCCTTTCTGTCCTCGGAATTATGTATTATAGTATTTATATACCGCTTTTCAACATAAAGTTCACAAAGTGGCTTACGGGCAAATAGTAGTTAAATGGCCCCCTGTCCCAAAGGGCTCACAATCTAAAAAAAAATGCAGACTACCACCAGCAACAGCCACTAGAAAAGACACTGTGCAGGGGTGAAGAGGGACAATTGCTCTCTCCCTGCTAAATATAAGAGGAGCACCACTTGGAAAAGTGCCTCTTGCCCAGTTAGCAGGGGTTAACTATATAACATAACCTATCCAATTTCCCAGTCCTGTTGAAGCCATGCCAACGGGGTATGTGCTGCATTCTGTGGTGGAGGGGGAATCAGGGAGGTCTCCTTAAGACAAGAAGACATTTATTCACTTAGCTCAGGGCTGCATTGCAGCTACATCAGCACCAGAAATATGGATAGGGGTTGGGCCCTAACCATCTTTGGACAGAGCTAAGAGCTGGTATTGCACAGTAGCCACGAGCTGCAAATTGAGCCTTTGCTGGTTTGAATCTTGCCTGTTCCATGAAGTCTCCAGGTAGCTCTAGGCAAGTTGGTCCCTCTCAGCCTTAGCTGCAATATAGAGATAAAAATGCATAAAGGTGTATTTAATATACTTTTATCACGCCTTTCCCCCACTATTGTGGGCACTCAAGACAGCTAAGATGTGAAATACTTTAGCTTCTCAAAAAAAAGTGTTGGGTTGTTATTACCCAAACCTGCAATCTAGTCATTAGAGGCCAGTCCAAGAAGTTCAAGTCCTGCTTCATTATCTGATGCCAGAGGAAGGGAAGGAATGACCACACATTACAATCCTCTGTTTTCCTCTGCTTTGGATATGTTGGCCCTTGTATTGTTTGGGCCTCACACTCTCCTGGGACTCTATAACATCTTACCTGCCGGCCTCAGTTTGGAAGTTTGTTTTTTGGGAGGGGGTGTGTGCTGTGGTTATTCAGTGGTGAGGACAGGGGATGCTGAAGATGCTCAGATACACTCCATTATGTCTTTATTACGGGCAGTTTGTCATGATTATGGGCAGTGAGGATGGTGACAGTGCCTGTACTTTGCAGGGAGGGGGTGGGCACAATGCACCTTTGCACACAAGAGCCTCAGGGGTCCTCTTAGCGGAGTGGGACCAGCGGCAGCTCTGGTCCTCTCAGCGGCAGTGGGACCACACACTGTGATAGGTGGGTGGAGGCTTTAGCACTTCATCACACCCCAATAGGGTTGAAGGGCAGTCATTTAAACAGGGGAAAGTAAAATAATCTGGAATGGTCCTGACCCTGTCCTATTTCTGTCTTCCACATCATTTCTTTATGCTCACCTTTTCCTCTGAGTTATAATTTCATAGTTTGTTAAAGATCAAATGGGGAGCATAAAGAAGCTACTAGATCAGAGGACAGGAAGCCCAGCATTCTGTGGGCAGGATTCACACGTCTTTGTCAGAAGACCCCAGTTCTCTGACCCAATGAGGCTGTAATCCCACACATACTAAGACACCAGTCTATGCGTATCTATTCTAGATGTCCCATTATCGTCAATGGGGCTTATTCCCAGGTAAGTGTGGATAGGATCACAGCCTTCCACACACAGTGGGGCGGCATAGGATTGGGACTGTGAATCACTTCAGAAACAAAAGCATTGTGGTAGGATGGATGGGCTTGCCATAGCTTAGTACTGAGGCTAGAATAGATGGCCTTTGGTCCCTCCCAGTTCAATGACCTTGTGAATAGAATGCTATGAGCATATGCTTTGCTGTAGCTATAAATCAACATCAGTAGGTTTTGTGTGAGAAAACCTGTGACAACCCTCTTGCCAAGTGACGCACTGTGGTCCCAGGCTTGCGATTATGGAATTGAGTTCCAGTGATACTTGGGATTAGGCTGATAATCGCCACATGGAGAACCAGCCAAGATTTAACTATACTAGGACTTTGTGGCCTACTGGCTCCTGAGCCTGCAAGAGGCAATGCTATTCCTCCCCACCCTTGTATATATTCATTAGCTGGTCCCCAACCTTCTTGAGAATACATTTCCCTGCTTCCTGAGGGCAGAGCAACCCCTGTTTCTCCCCATTGCCACCATTAAGATGGGTCTCGCATCACTGTGCACCTCACTGCAACAACACACGCACAGAACCCAACACCTCGGGGCAAGGCACATCATTTCCAATTGGGAGCAAATGCTGTTGGTTTTCATTAATCTGCCAATTTCTTGACTCTCCTTTCCTCCCTCCCTCCCTCCCTCTCTTTCTCTCTCACTCTCTCTCCCTCTCTTTCTCTTTTCTGCTCCAAGGCAGGTGAGTGCATCAATTTTCTTCTCATCTGTGGCAGTTAAATTAAATGGAATCGGCCTGATTGCTGAAAATCAAAGAGAAGGCTGATAAAGCAATTAAATCCCTCTAATTCCTCCTCTTGAAAAGGTGCAGCTTGGCTCAGAAGCTAATTAACTTCATAATGAAAATCCTTCTTCACCCTTTTAGGCTTTCTTTTCTCCTTGTTTTGGTGGCGTCTTTGCATTGCCTGAGGAAGGAGAGGGATGCCAGGGTGACGAATATAGCAAGAGCCAAATCGCACCAACTTTTGTGACTTCTTGAGGTATTATATCTCCTTTTGTGGTTTGCCACACAGCTTGCAAGGCGAAGAGTTTGAACCAACTAATTTGGTTACCCATCCTCTTCTTCCACTGGGTTTCCCTCACTCCATGTCACTGATGGATATCCTAGACCAGTGGTTCTCAAACCTTTTAGACTGGGGCCCACTTTTTAGAATGGCACTCGTGTTGGGACCTACCATAAGTGATGTCATTAACTTGGAAGTGATGTCATGGCCAAAAGTGATATCATCAAGCAGGAAGTGCCATCATTGTGACATTATTAAATTACAGTCCTGGAAACTGGCAAACTGGCATTCTTAGACTGCAGCAATTGCACCACTGTGAAACATCCCTGACAGAATGCAGGATTAGGACAAAATATTATGTAAAAACAATGAACTAAAAACAGAATTTTCAAAAACCCTCACTTGAAAATTCAAACTGTTAACACTCACAAAAGCTTCCAAGATGGCAGCTCCCAGCTTTCCATGACCCACCTGTCACAACCTACAAAGTGGGTCCTGACCCACAGTTTGAGAAACACTATACTAGACATACCGGACTCTCAGAAATGCTATATCCAGTGCAAGGTGGCAACATCCATTAAAAGGAGGAATAATACCTAAGACCTGCTCCCTGAAGACAGAAAGAGAACCAGTAAGGACTGTAAATGATAAGTAAGTTTGCTTGAGGGAGAATAAGCCTCCAAATTCCATAGAAATCATGCAATTGCCACAAAAAAAGTTAGGATTTATTTACAGCTAGGATATCCAGACAGACTGGACCTGACGATTCACATGGTCCTTTTTAAACCAATCTAAACCAGTGGTTCCCAAACTGTGGGTTGCAATTTCAGGTGGGTCACGAAGCACCTAGAGCAGCCATATTGGAAAATATGGGAAGGTAGGATGCTGGAAAGGGTGAGGGCTATGTCACTTTGCTTGTGTCAGGGTTGTAAATAGGGTTGTCAGTAGGGGCAGTGTGGTTGTCGGAACCCACTAGTGTTTGCACGGAGGTTGCTGAGGCAGACATGCCATCAGCCCTTGCCTTTGCTCCTAACTGCACAGGATGCTACTAATTCACCCTTGCGTTTCATGTTATAAAGGAATTGTTCCACTCCAAACGAGTGTAGGGTGGTATGAGATGCTACTATACAAGGTCAGGTAATGTACTCTTGTCCTTGTTGCCCTGTTGTGACTCAGAAAATAATTTGTGTTGATAGGAATTCAAGAAAATGTACCCTGCCATTACGATCATGGACATATGACTTTGTTGACATCATGAATTTTAGAGTAAAAATTGAGCCTTTGATGTTCCAGGCTACTTATTATAATATTGCTTAATACATGTGGATTCTCAAAGTTAGGTAATGCATTTACAGAGTAATATATATATTACAGTGTAATATGAAGACATCACAGTTTGTGGATGACCAGTAGCTGATCCCACAGATTTAATGAAAACCATGCCTGTGGGCGCAATCCTGAACAGCACTGGATTAGCAAGGCCGGCCGGCCAGTGCCAGATCCAATGCTGTTCAGGACAAGCTGGAGCCTCCCCGCGGCAAGGGGAAGTCAGCACAAGGGAGGCACTCCATCGGCGCTCTGAAGCCGACACTGCGAGCAGCGTCAGCTTCGCACCAGCACTCCGCCCAGTGGTGTCATCTAAATGATTTAAGAACAGGTACTCACTTTTGATTGGCATGTGTCAGGACCCACCCACCAGAAGTGACGTCATAAGCCGGAAGTGAGGTCGTGGCAGGAAGTGACATGAAAAAAGCCCTTTTTGAGGCCTCAGACAATTTTAAACTGACCCAACAGTTGCAACAGTATTCCACAGCACCCCCAGAACATGTTAAGGAGGCCTGGCATCATGTTAAAGTGACCCAACAGTTCCAAAACCCCAGAGCAGCTCATTTTTCAGTGGCAAGGCAAGGCAAGTCTCCGCTCGCTGCCTGCCTGCCTGCCTGGCTCTAAGAACGTGCAGGCAACTCAAACATGCAGGAAATTCAAACGTTGCAGGGGGCGGAGTCGACAAGTGGGCGGGCGAATGGGCGGGGCCAGCCATAATCCTAGAAACCGGTACTCACGTACCCCCGCGTACCCCCTGCATGACATCACTGACTCCGCCGCTTGCCTTGACATGATGACGTTGCATCAACGCAAGAGGCGCGCTAGGATTGTGCTGTCAGATATGTTTCTCACACACGGTTGGCATAAGCTTATTAATTTCATTTATGTGCATTAGTTACTGTGGAAATTGCATCACAGTGCTTTATTTGCAAGCCTAGCTTAAGTTGGAAACTGTCGAAGGAAGTACGATGAAGCTTACATATCCTTTAGTTTTCCTTTCCTCTGAACATGATGGGACACAAAAACTGCCATGCTTCTTGTGTTCTTGTCAATGGAAACACAAAACTAACAAAGCTGAATGAGCACCTCCCATCCTGAAAATACATAGGACATCATGGCTCTTTTTTGTGAGAAGAAGGCTCACTCGGAAAAGGCTGGAACTTTTCAGTTGTGTTGGATTCGTCCCAACACAAAAGCCTTGTCTTGAAGCACCGTACAAGGTTGCTTAACGCATTGCTAAGCAAAAGAAGCCACCTAATTGGAAAGGCCTTGGTGAAGCTGCGAGCCTTGGAAATGGTTGAGCTGGTTTGTGGCTAAGAGCAGAGGAAGAAAATGGAAGCAGGGATGCCTCTGTCAAGGGACATCATCAACTCCAGAATAGCCGACATTTCTTCTAATATATTGAAGCAGGTTATGGAGATTCCTGGCAGCTACACAATTCCCTTCTGCATGCAACTCGATGAAACTACTGACATCTCTCAGGTCCCGGTTTTGTTTCTCTTATGTGAACACTGAGGCCATCATAGTGGAATGCCTATTTTGAGAGCCCCTTTACAAAGTCTGTTGACATCTTCAAAATGGTGAAAAGTTTCTCTGCCAAGCAAAACTTCTACTGGGAAAAAAATCTTGGTGCTCTCTCAGCAAGTTGAAGCACCTGTGATGCTTGGCAGCATGTCCGATTTGGCTGCTTTGGTGCAGAAAGAAACTCCACACATCACAATGACTTATTGCTTTGATTTATTGACATGCGCTGGCATCAAAGATTCCAAAGACGGACTTCCATCAATCCAGGAAGAAGACTTGTCTACTGTTCTGGCCACTGCTACTCCTGGCTGCTGTACTGGCAGGTCGGCCCATGCCATTGATCCAGCACTTACAACATGTTTGCAACACTTTGAGCCAGCGCAGGGATGGCTGTACTGGCTCAACCGGCAGTTAGGATTGCTCTTCAAGTTGCAAAAACACAACAGTGGCTCAAAGTGTGGGCCTCAAAAATTCATCTTCACCAATTTTTCTGAATTGTTTCTGTGGAAAGTAGAGAGCTGAAACTTTTTTCAAGCTCAAATTCACCCCTGTGCTCATACATAAGAACATAAGAAGAGCCCTGCTGGATCAGGCCAAAGGCCCATCTAGTCCAGCTTCCTGTATCTCACAGCGGCCCACCAGGTGCCCCAGGGAGGCATGAGACAACAAGATGCTTGCATCCTGTTGCCACTCCCTTGTACCTGGTACCAGTAGCCCACCACCTTTGTAAGGAGGTTGCACAATCCATCATTGCCTATAGCCCACGATGGACCTTTCCTCCAGAAATCTGTCCAATCCCCTCTTAAAGGCATCAAGACCAGATGCCATCACCACCTCCTGTGGCAAGGTTACGTACCCACACAAACACACACATATGCACTACCATGCTTATCATGAGTCAGAGTGAGCTTAACCACCTTCCCAGAATGTCTGCAGCTGAAACATTAACCCCTGCTAACTGGGCAAGAGGCCCTTTTTCCAAGTGGTGCTCCTCTTATATTTAGCAGGGGGAGAGTAATTGTCCCTCTTCACCCCAGCACAGTGCCTTTTCTAGTAGCTGTTGCTGGTAGGGGTCTGCATTTTTTTTTTTAGATTGTGAGCCCTTTGGGGACAGGGAGCCACTTAACTTCATTATTACCATTTGCCTGTAAACCGCTTTGTGAACTTTGTGCTGAAAAGCGGTATATAAATACTATCGATGGATTGATTGAAAAATTAAAGAGGCAGCATCACAACCCCCACCATGGTGCCCAGAAAAAGACCAACTACAGATCTAGTCAAGCGCAAAGCAACAAAGAGCTTTATTTACAATAGAGTTTGATTTTGGTGCTCCAAAACGTGAGGTGGAGGCGTGTCAGGAAAAAGCTTCGAAGTATGAAATCCACTACTGCAGGGATGTCCACATTTGGGACTTGGCACATGGGCCTTTTGCCATGTTTATATCATGAATCAAATGTGAATATAACTAATAGTTGAGGGTTGTCTTCTACGTAGAGGGATCCAGGCACAATACTGGAGTTCCTGGTCTATGAGCAAAGCATACATATGGAAGGGAGAAAAGGCCAGGCTGGGTTTGGGTTTCAGCTACCCCGAGCCTGCTTCCATGTTCTGAATCAGAGAGCTTAAAGCCTTGTTAAAAGCAGTGGTGCAGTGTTCTAACCGGAGGGGTTGTGTTTTCATACAAATGAGATAAGTTTATTTTCTGAGTTGTGCCATTTGTTCCGACAGGCAGGGTGGCTGTAAAAGCTGGAAGCCGAGCAGCAGGGGGGCCAGCTCCATGCACAGTGAGAACTCACGGAGAGAAGAGGCAGAGCCGCAGGAGAGGTTGGACCCGGCCCAAGTGCCTGCCTCAGCCTTCTGTTGCAGCAGCTTTGGGAAGCAGGAGAAACGAAACAGCCGGCTGTAATACTGAGGAACAAATGCACTCAGCTGAGAAGCACCTGGTCACCGCACAAGCTTGCCACACCTGTACCTTGGTAAGGTTGCTCACTTAGCATCCATCACAGGGTCCATGAGGGATGCCACTAAGCAAGGTCAGATTCTGATCCCAAGCTGTTGTGTTCCAGACTACAGAGATCAGGAGATTTGGAAGTCCCAGGCCACAACTGATGGCTTCCAACTTTGCCCATCCAATGGATCAGGTCTTCATTTAAGCCCTGGAAGCACATTTGTCATTTCAGCATTTAGCAAGCCTCCTTTAGGGCACTATAACTTATAGATTATAGTTGAGTAGCTTATGGACCACCCAGTGAGACAATTAGCAGAAAGTTCAGAAGAGACAGAAGGAAGTATTGCTTCACCCAATGCATGCATTAACTTGCATCATTTGCTCCAGCAAGTTGGTGTGGTGTCCACTGGTTTTGATGTCTATTAAAAGGTTTTAGACACACACACAGGCTATCCTGTCAACAGCTCTTAGCCAATGCAGCTAAATAAAGGCTAAGAAGCAACATCACGCCTCCACATGCTAGAGGACAAGCAGCCTTTTGTTCCTTGCTTCTGGGGTTCTTGAAGCACCCAGCTTCCCATTGTTGGAAACTAGAGGTGGACTTGATGGATCCAAGAAGGTTCATCCATTGCTCTGATTGGCTGGAAGAATTCATAATTCATTCTGAGTAGGTATAATCCTACATCCAAGTCTATATGTAATTAATAGCCAAACCACAGTACCTCTGTCTTTCCACATTCTTCTTCTTTTAGTATTTCACATGTACTCACTCATTTGTGCTTGAAAAAGACTACATGTTTCCCAAACAACCACATTCCCATTTTTTCTCCCCCCCCCACCCCGCCTAAGCCTCATCTCATTTTTTTAACTTGTTGGTTTCTGGCAATTTTTGGAGCTTCTGTAACAAACTTCCATAGACCTCAGATGAGGTGTGGACTCATGGTTGAGCTGCTGGTACTGCCTGAAGCTAAGCAGGAGAATCTGTTATCTATTTTTGGATGGGAGACAGAACTACAGGCTATGACAAGCTGCAGCACCGGCGTTGGAAGATCGGAGTCACTGTGGAGCTGATTAGCCAGTGCGGGAATGTTGTGTGAAGGCCAGCTGGCAAAAGAATGGAGTCCAACCTTGAGGACCTGTCCAGGCTGGACTTACGCTCACTTGCTGAAGCTCACTGTCACAGGGTCAGAGGAGAGAACCACACTATGAAGGCTGGGACTTCTGAACCACGACTGAGGATTCGGTGAATTGCAGAATACTGTATATTTGTAAAAGCCCCATTGAGAAATGGTGATTTAGAGCAGCCTGCCCATGTAAGCCACCTTGGGCATTTGCTTCGGCATGGGAAAGGCGGGGAATAAATTCTTCAAAATAAAACAAAATGACCTAGCACTATTGTCTCACTTGGTTTGGATATACAGCTTGTGGTGTGCTTGGCTGAATGGTCTATATCTATAATCCTGCCAGGCCACCACCCCTACCATTCCCTCTGCAGTACCTCTGCTATCAATGTCCTGGAGTTGAAGATGCAGAGCCCACAACAAAGCAGAATGAAATTCAATTGCACCTCATTTTCTCCTGAAACAATAGTGAGATTTGCTGCAGTGGTGACAGGGAAAAGCTTGTGGAAACCTTTTAGAAACTGCCCAATGGTGGTAGAGGGTGGAAAGATGAAGCACTTCAGGCAGCTAAGTAATACCATGCCTGAAAGCATGACTGCTATAAATGTGTTCCATATTTTCTCACTTCCTCTTGTAATATTGATACTGGTATATTGGCTAAACTGTACAGGCTCAACCATCTTCTGTCCACAGATTTCAGCAGTATCTCCTACACCAGAAGCACAGGGTGTGAGACACGCACCAGTGTGCAAGAATTGGAAGCCTGGTGGCCATGAAGCCCCACACATAGGTAAGTTTCCACCATGCACCAGTGAGGACAATGGAGGACATAGATCTCTTTGATGAACACCAGGCATTCCACATCAACCTATAGCTACTGCTGGACAAACATTCAGAAAGCCTTTTTCCCTTTAGGGCCAAACTTGGCCCTTAATTCCTTATACAGTCTGGTAAACTGTTCATTTAAGTTATTCTGAATTTCCAGTTCCTTTGTTTCCTTTTACAATTGTTCTTTTTTCTATTTAAACATGTTGAAAACTTCAAACTGACTCCCTCGTTACCATTTTATGAATATCCAATGCAGAGAAAGGAGGGCGTTGATGTATTTCAAATTTTTACATTCTCATCTTGTCAAAATAGAGCATTATTTATTTAACAGGTGCCATTCAATGTCTTGTCCACGGAACATGATCCACATTGATTTGGGGATTAATCAGAGCAGCCAATATTCATTCCAAATATTTGCAGAAATAAAGGTTAAAATTGTGTGAGATACATGTTGACTAACATTTTCTTACACTGTTAAAAAAAAACCAAAACACTCCTGTAATGATCATACTGATCCTATCAGTAGACTTTTCCATCTCACACGCTACTAAAATCCTCCTGATTTCCCAACAGTTGTCCTTCATTCACTTTTTTTAAAAAGCTGATCCCTTTAGTGATTCTGCAGTTTAATTCTTTAAAAAAAAAACTAAGCAAAAGATGAAGAATAAGGAAAGGGACTTTAGAAACTGAGAGAATGAAATAGAGTTTTGTGCTTCAGTTCTATTAGCATATTGGCTTTTTTGGCCAGAAATGATCCACAAAACTCTATCTGTACATCTTTAATCAACTTTCTGGTATAAATCATACAACATTCACCCAAACCCTGATTATAGCCATATACAGGCATGCCCCAGTATCTGCTGGGATTCTGTTCCAGACCCCATCGTGGATACATGAAACCATCGATACTGGGGGTGCCTTTTTAAAGATAGGGGAGGTAAAAAAAGAGATTTGTTTAATGTTCCCCAGTCTTTTTAATAGGTGTCCCAGTATCCGTGGATAACTGAAACTGTGAATAACAAATCAGTGGATACCAGGGCATGTCTGTATCTACCACTCAGGGCAATTTTTGATCAACAGTCCTTTCAGGGAACTGTATCTGCCATTCTCACAATTTCCACTTAATTAATTACTAAGGGCGCACTCCTAACCTGGTGTTAAGATTTGCACCACTCTGAGTCAGCACACGGATGTGCATCCTCCTCCCTGACTCAGAGTCATCTAAACGTGCTTTACATGCATTTGCAACACTCCTGGGCCGGCACAGGGAACTTGTGCTGGCCTAACTCCAAGTTAGGATTGTGCCCTAATTCTTTTGAAATTAGGGCTGAATGAAATTAACCTCCATTAACAAAAATGCATTGCCCTATTCATCCCTGAGGGATTACCTCAACTACTTGGAGGAGAGGATTTCTCAAAAGTGCTGATAGGGCTTACCATTTCTGGTAAAGCAACAGTTCTTTATACTTTTGTGACCCCTCCCCTTTTTTTGGCCAAGCTGCTGTCTATTGGCTGCCCTTCCCCCCCCCCCACAATACACAAGGGGCACATCATTCAGTGCCTTATGGGGGGGAAAAACAGCAGCCCCCACTGGCAGCTGTCAATATTGGTAGTAGACACCATTTTCTTCCCCAGAACAATCCTACATTCAGAGTATTCTGTGCAAAACATGGCAGCTACCAGCTGGCAGTTGCCGAGAGGAGCTTTTTCACAGGCGGCAGTGAAAAAATAATTAGAAAAAAGGAAGGAACTGTCACCATTCCACCACTGATAGTACGCCCTCCATGAAACTTGCTGATTATTTCACTGCCCCTTAATGCAAATCAGTGCCCTATTTTTCTGTGTCTGCCTGGCCTGAATTTCATGCACAAATTTCTTAAAAGCCAGACTAATAAGATGATGCAAATCCCTGTTGGAAAGGTGGCCCAATAAGTCTCCAAAAGTCACTCAGTGGAAGTCTCCAGAGATGTTTCTGCATTACTCCCCATTTCTTATTGACTGGTACACCAGTGTCTCAGAACTTATCACGTTTCCTATAGAAGTGTCCACGGAAGAACCTCTATATACACTACATTTTTTGTTTTAGTGTTTAGCTTAGGGCAGTTTCCCAACCTGGGCATCACCACCAATCTGGGCAGTGGGGAAACACTATATTCCTCCTTAAGGGAAAGGGTGATCCAGTGATGATGGTTGTGATGGGACTTCCTGGTTCACGCCACTGCCAACTAAGAAAAAAAAATGCTTTTTTCAGCATGTTCAGCAGCATTGTTACCCATGTACCACAGCAGTGAGAACCCAGGTTTTCAGTGTCACCAGCTGCCACTGAATACGGATAAGTCCAAGAAGCCATTTCCCCTTAGTTGGCAATGGCAGTATGAACTTGGAAGTGCCGTCACCACCATCACTGCCAGGTCGCCCCCGCTTGTATTGGCCCCACATTGACTTAGTGGTTTCCTTACCTTCAGGTAAAGGTTGGGAATCTTTGAGATTAGAGAGATGGCAGGAGATCTGCTTTTTAAAAAGGCAAATGCTGCTGACGACGGGGGTCTAATTTGGATCAAGATAGCAGAACTGCAGGCTGGGAGACTTTACTCCATTACCCAAGCTGTTATGTGCCCTCAGAGCATCCATACCTAAGAAATGTGTTTTGTTCAACCATCAAAAAGCAATCCTATGCAAGCTCCTGAATGCCGTATTCAAAAGCGGATAGTTGATGGCTTTTAACAAGTGCCTTTTATGTCACTTTCAGCAATAGGATTTTTGGAACCTGCCCTATACCCAGGGGAAGAGGCTGAAAATCCTGGGGAAATCAATCTTAATTCAAGCCAGTCATAACAACAAAACTCCTCCTGGAGAGGACACTGTGGAGTCTGCCTCGCACAAGCTGCCCAGCCTGACCTCTGACCCTGTCAAGCAAGTGGGTGGAGCAGACGGCTGGAAACAGATGCTTTCTCCCGCATGCTCTGCTTTTGTTCCCTTGCTCTGTGGAGATCTGAAACAGGGAAAAAGATAATGCACAAACTTGCAGGGACTTTGGTAAGAAATACAAAGGTGTAAAGCGTACGGATTAGTATACTTTGGTATCCCTGGAAGATGGAATTAAATATTATGAAACATCACCCTGCATGGAAAGGAGGAGCCATGATGGAATTGGCATCTTCTAGGGAGGGCTGAAATGGCTATGGTGGTAGGAGGGACTCCTCTTTTTGGAAGAACCACACAGAGTTTAAAACATAATTTAAAATGTTGCTTGAGCCTTCAAGCCATGGATTAAAACACATTGTAGGATATAGTCCCAACATTTCACTTTCAGCTGTGGAAAGCATCTTCAGGGGGTTACAAAGAATTGTGTGTGCTCTGCACACTGTTCTGTATAACATCCCTTTTTAAGGGGGCCTAATTGGCCTCACTTGCAAGCTGGCCACCTGCTAGCTCTTAGGCCTGTAGGGTGGGATGGTAAACCCTGGTTAAGCTCCCTGGTTCATAAGCCCCTCTGCTGCCATGACTTAGAGCAGCAGTGTCAGAATTGTGCTCCCCAAACTACCCATCCAGGTTGTTACGATGGGGGGGGGGTATAACTCCCCTCCCAGGCTTAATACAACAAAAAGGAGCTTCTGGGCAAACCCCCTCTTGAAAGAAAACCAAATAGAAGAAATAAAAACCCAATTTTATTAAAATACATTAAAAGTTACAAATAACATTAAAGAGCCTGTATACTGTAAAATCCAAATAGTAAAAGAACAAGCTAGGAGGCTCCCACCCACAAGACTCCTCCCTAGTAAAACCCTCTGTTTATAAGTTACCTAACTCAAAAGGACGAACAGAAGACACCTACAGAGATTTACCTCTGGCTGACTGCAGCCAGCTATCACTGCCTCCCTCATTCCTTGTACTCACAATGAGGTTAACCTTCCCTACAAGCAGCAAAAGGGTTCTGTTCTGAGGCTTTTAACTTTATCCCAATAACACTAATCACCTTCACCTGAACCACTTTCACCCGAGTAGTTCTCTTCCCTCCACCAATTCAAAACAAGGTCCACATGAAACCACAGTTTCATGACACAGGTGAAAGCTTTCTTTTCCATGCAGCAGCCTCCACTTTTTGCTGCTTATCTTTGCAGAAAGTCACACTGGGCAACCGTTTCTGCTGTTCGTTGCCCCAGCAGGCTCTGCACCCCAATTTCTGAGCAGAAGCAGCTGACCAGTGCAGGTTTATGTCTATGTGAAGCTCAGCGGAGAAAACCGAAGGCTGCAGGAAATCTTTGCCATTGCCATACCCAGATAGGCAGTGATGTCACGCACCCACTATGCACCACTACGCGAGTACCGGTTCCTAGAAGTTGAGCTGGCCCCGCCCACTCAAAGCTGGCCCCTGCTATTTAACCAGGGAACAGTTGAAGCAAAATATGTATATACACATCTCTAGAAAGCAAAGCAATAGAAGTTAAATCAACACTAACCACAAGCTGAAGTTATTACAAACATGATCACATCCATGTCAACAATCATGACATCATTTCCGGCTTATGACATCACTTCAGGTGGGCGGACCCCAACACGTGCCAATCAAAAGTGAGTACCTGTTCCTAAATCATTTGGATGACACCACTGCAGATAGGTAATTTTGAGGATGTCGGATCCAGCCCACTGACTGCCATTTGGAAGCTACTGGTCTAGGGGCCTGCCACAGGCTCCTTCCCCTGCTTCAGTAGGGAGCCATTGATTCATGGGTTTTTAAGGAAAAGCATTCAGAGTTAAGCCCCTAAAAACAGAGACATTCACAATAAATGTAGCAGTGAAATAATGCATTATGAAAATCCTATCATCTCAACAACCATGGAAAAATGGAAGGAATATGAAGGAAAATAAAACTTCCACCTTCTTCCACTAATTTTGTTTATTTTAAACTATCCGTTTCCCAGAACTAATGGGTACATGTAGAACTATGAGCTCTATTCTGCCAGTATGTGACAGTGACAAAAAGGCATTAACTTGCTTCCAACCTTTCTTTGCCTTGCATAGGGCTTGTAAACTGCCATAATCACATCCTTGAAAGTGTTTTGTCCCAACCCTGAAATGGCTGAAATTTCCTACCTCATATGTAATATACCTTACTGCTGGGAACACATACAAAATAATTTCTCACAAACGCCCTTGTATATTTGAAGAGTGATTGAAAGACTTTCTTTCTTAAACTTGACATGTCCAGAGTCACCTGAATAATAAAGATTTAACTTTGTGCAATTTTCCAGATTTCTTGTAAGTTGACAGGGCAATATTACAACATGTCAAGCCACAAAGATCAGCTGCAGAACTACTGACTGCAAGAGATATCCCTATTCAACAGACTGACAGCACCATCCTGTGCATGTCTACTCAGAAGCAAGTCTCATTGTATTCAATGAGGCTTACTCCCAGGAATGTGTGCATAAGATTGCTGCCTGGATTGCTAAAGTGAAGATCTGACGCACACGATCTTGTTGCAGTCCTAGAAAACAAACATTTGAATGTGGCTCCTTTGCTAGAGTAAAGAGACACGGAATGTTATCATGAAAAGGAAGTACCAATTCATACCAAACTGTTGAGAAAAAAATGATTTTACACTTTGTGGCTCATGTATGGGACACTTGCACCAGGTCACCATACACAAAATGGAGATGGTTTGGGGGAATTCCCTATGAGTGCTGCTAGAGGCTGGGAATAAAAGAGGAGCCTGCAGGCTCAAGTGACCACCTATGTGAATAGACTCTGATGGTCTCTCCCCCCCTCTGCTCTGGTAAATGTGTCAGGGAAGGGATCCAGGTTGTGGCAAGAATAACCTTTTTGTTCCAAGGTGGTCCAGATCAAAATGGCTCCCCTCTTCAAGCCACTATATGCCTCAGGAAGGAAGCTGCCATTGAAGCACAGGGCATTGTACTTGCCTTGGTGATGGGGGAGGAGGTGTCACATGGTGACAATTCCTTGATTAATCATTACCATTCAAAGGGCACAATTCCAACCTGGAGTTAGGCTGGCATAGTTAGACCAGCAAAGTTTGGCTGGACAAGGGACCCTGTAAAATATGTTTGGTCCATTCCAGGAGTCAGAGAGGCCAGCACACAGACGTGCACCATCCTCCCTGACTCAGACCGTGGTCCAAACACACTTTATGGTGGCCCTTGTGCCAGCCAAACTTTGCTGGCCTAACTGTGCCAGCCTAACTCCAGATTAGGATTGCACTCAAAATCAAATCAGAACTTTTTAATTTATAAATGTTTCGACACTAATTTTTAACTCTGTGGGAGAGCAACATGGATGCTTTGCTTCAGGCGATATCTTGGACCTTCTCTGGAGGAAGGACTGTAGAACTGTCAGTGCTTACACTGTGGAATGGAGGATGCCAGCCCCAGGCCTGGAAAAATGGATTGTAAAGGACAGTCATTTGTTCCATTAATGTCTCTTGAAGCAGGTCCAGGAGCAAGACTCAGAGCTCTTGGACTGGCTTTTAGTGACAAGATTACATTATTTTTCTCAAACAGATCCCTTTTTCACACGCACACCATCTAGGTCTCCATCATTTCATCCGATCGATAAACTTCTATCTGGGTCCTTGTTAGAAATCTCAGTTATAAAAAATCAATACATATTTATGGGCTGCTAAAACAGTATGGATATAATTTAATACACTGTGCCCATCACTATAAAAAGGCAGTTTAGGATTTCCCAGTCTGGTGGTTTACTATGATGCCACTAAGTTGGCATCAGCCAGGGGTTTCTGGATTTCAGACTTCAGGATCAGATGGGCAGCGCAATCCTAAGGATTGTACAGCATTGGCTGACGCAGGGACACCAATTGGCACTGAGGCAACAGGACCAGAGCTGCAACAGGATCGGCCGGAGCAGGGGAGGCGCCATGACAGGGCTGCATGGGAATTGGTGGGAGGGAGGGAGAATGTGGGCGGGACTTGGGTGGGACGTAGGCAGGCTTAGGAGGTGGCCATACGGTTTGCAAGGCTGTGTGGCCCTGATTTGAGCCGTGCGGTCTCCTCAAATCTGCATCCACTCTTTAGCTGGTGCAGATCTGAGGAACGCATAGGGGTGGCTGGAGCCCCCCCCCCCCACGGTAAAGGAGCACATGCTCCCTTGCTGCGGGAGGCTCCAGGCTCCCCCCGCCCAGTTTTGGATATGGTGCTGGCCGGCCAGCCTTGCCATTCCGGTGCTGGGTAGGATTGTGCCCCACATCATACAGGCTCATCTAAATGCTGCTCAGGAACTTCAAACAATGAGCAACATTTTAGTACATTTAGAAACCATTGATAGATACATTGTGAGAAACTGGAAATTGTACAGATCAAGTCAGTCAAAACCTTTCACATAAGTGTGAAAGGTGTTACCCCTTTAGCAGTGTGTTACCCCTGCTAACTGGGCAAGAGGCACTTTTTCAAGTGGTGATTCTCTTATATTGAGCAGGGGGAGAGTAATTGTCCCTCTTCACCCCTGTGCAGTCTTTCTAGTGGCTGTTGCTGGTGGTCTGCCTTTTTATTTATTTTTAGATTGTGAGCCCTTTGGGATGGAGCCATTTAATTTTATTATTATTACTATTTGCCTGTAAACCGCTTTGTGAACTTCATGTTCACATGTTCATGTGAACTACCTGTTGATTGATTGATTGATTAAATTGCAGAACCAGAACAACATAAAAAGAGCCCCCCTGGATCAGGCCAAAGGACCATCTAGTCCAGCTTCCTGCATCTCATAGTAGTCCACCAGTGTCTTGCCAAAGCCCCTCCTCCAAACTTTCCTCCCAAATGCTATGCCCGCTTAGGCTACTTAGTCACCCAGATACAGACAGCCCTGGCAATATATATGAACTACCAGACCCCAGCACCAACAGAGAGCTCACCACCACCCCATAGCTTGCCTATAGGCCACAGATCTCCTCCTGGAACTTCAGAGCAGTTGTCCTTAAATAAACACCAGTCCTCAGTCCAATAGTCCTTAGTCATTTGTCAGTCAGTCAAGCCAGTCCATATATCAGTTCACCATGCCGGTCCGTTGTCAAGCCAGTAGTTCAGTCCAATATATCAGCAAAACCTCTGCTCCTTCCACCACTCTCTCCACAACTACAACCCACAGCTTCTCCTTTCTCCAGGTGCTCCTTATATCCCTGCTACAAGCTCCTAAGTGGCTGCAGCTGTGCAGCCCAGCCTCTGCTACCTCCCTGGTGTTAATCCTGCGCTTTCCTGCACCAAGAGCCACTGTCGCCACCATCCACTGCCTCCTCAGGGGTAATCTTCCATGGTTTCCCATACAACCAGATGCCTGGGAGCACAATACCTGCATCCTGTTGCCACTTCATAGCATCTGGCATTCTGAGGTAGCCTGCTTGTAAAAGCAGGATGTTGCACATATCCATCATAGTTTGTAACCTGTGATGGACTTTTCTTCTAGAAATCTGTCCAATCACCTTGGCCAGATGCCATCACTATATCCTGTGGCAAGGAATTCCACAGACAGATTATATGCTGGAAAAAGAAATATTTTCTTTTGTCTGTTCTCTCAATTTTACACTCAATTTTAGTGTTGTGTGAGAGGGAAAATAACACCACTCTATCCATCCCCTGCATAATTTTGTAAATTATGTCCCCTCAGGCACCTTTTATCTAGACGGAAGACACCCAAATGCTGTCACCTTTCCTCATAAAGGAGGCACCCCAGCTCAGTAATCATTTTGGTCACTCTCTTCTGCACCTTTTCTAGCTCCACTATGTCCTTTTTGAGACGTGGCAACCAGCACACAATATTCCAGTTGTATCCTTACCATCAATTTGTACAATGGAATAATAATATTGTCTGTTTTATTTTCAATACCCTTTTTAATTACCCGGAACATGGAATTGGCCTTCTTCACTGCCTCGACACTTTCATCAAGCTGTCTACCAGCACCCCAAGATCTCTCTCCTGATTCATCACAGACGGCTCAGAACCCATTAGCCTATTTTTGATCTGGAAAATTATGGTGTTATAAACAAATAACCCACACAGCCATGTGTACCTTGTAATGTATCATTTAGCTCTAATATACTCTTAAAATTAACACACATTTCACTGGAAAAAAAATCCATTTAAAAGTGTTTCAATGATATTTATAATGCCATACAAAGAACAAAAATCTGCATCAGATTATGCAAAATGTTGGGGGTGCAATGAAGAGCCATTTTTAAAATAACTGTATGGTGACATTCTAAAAAGGTTTAAATGTATTGGGGCAGTGTTTCTCAACTGCTTGGTGGGTTACAACCTGATGTCAGATGAGTTGCCAAAAGCTGGGAGCAGCCATCTTGGAAGCTACTCTTGCTATATTCCTTTTATAAGCGTTCACAGTTTGAATTCTCAAGTGAGGGTTTTTTTAAAAATTATTTTCCATAATATTTTGTCCTAATCTTGCTTTCTGTCAAGGTAAGGATGTTTCATGGTTGTTCAATTGCTGCAGTCCAAGAATGCCAGTTTGCATTCCAGCAGTGTCATTTCATTATGTCACAATGGAAGCACTTCCTGCTTGATGCCACTTCTGGCTACGACATCAGTTCCAGACTACGGATATAACTTCCAGTAAGTCCCAACATAAGTGACATTCTAAAAAGAGGATCCTGATCTAAAAATTTTTGAGAACCACTGTATTGGAGAAAAGCCATAGAATTAGGGTGCAGCCCTATTCAGAGCACCACCCTAATGTGAATATCCCTTCACCCACAGGGAGAGCTGAGCTTGCTTCTAAGGTGCATTGGATGCAGCAAAGGTTCTGCTGCACCAGAGCATCTTAGGATCAGGCTACCCTTCAATTTATGCCAGTCATAGTACTTCGGTATTTGGGGGAGGTCCCAAGTGCTAGTGATGTGCTGACTTTGAGGCTCAGCCAATGTCACTGATACACCAGCATCATATTCTGTACAATACAATGTTTATTGCAGTTTTTTTAGTCTTGCGTTGAGTGCCGCTTTGAGCATAGGAAAAGCTGTAGACCAGTGTTCTTCAACCTTGGGCATTGGGACCCTAATAGGATCATGAAGCCTCAGTTGAGGGGTCGCAGCAACTTATGGCAATGAAAAAGACCACTGGACCAGGGACCAGCCAGAACCACTGGACCAGCCAGAACCAGAACCCTAAACACAAACAACGCTTCAAACTGTAGAAAGCCTGGGAGGGTCTTCTGTGAGTGACAAGGAAGGTCCTCAATATCGTTCAACCATTGGGATGCAAGCAAAGAAGAACATATTTCCCAAGACACCCTCATGGGGGCATTGGGCTTAGTAGTTTCTCTGCCTTTACTTTGATCCCAAGGATAAGCAGCTTCCCTTCCATGAGGACAAAGAAAAGCTGATGTAACAATATGGTGTATAATTTTGAATTTCTGAAGACTTACATTCCAAACAATGAACTGATTACAATTGATTTTTCAATGTAATGTCAGTGAGTTGTTCAAAGGGAAGCCTTTAGCTACTCTTCAGAATATGAGAGTTCCAAAAAACAAAAGAGGCATTTCCTCAAGCAAAATGCTACACCCCTGCTAACTGGGCAAGAGGCACTTTTTCAAGTGATGTCCTCTTATATTTAGCCAGGGGAGAGCAATTGTCCCTCTTCACCCCAGCACAGTGTCTTTCTCGTGGCTGTTGCTGGTGGTGTTCTCCATTCTTTTAGATTGTGAACCCTTTTGGGACAGGGAGCCATTTAACTTTAATGTTATTATTTGCCTGTAAACCGCTTTGTGAACTTTGTGTTGAAAAGCGGTATATAAATACTAGTGATTGATTGACTGATTGAAAGGGAAGGCATCCGGTGTACCCCTTCAGATACCAAGAGATTGTGTCCCAGTCCTGCTCAGGTTCTTAGCAGTTGTACTAAAATAGCTTTCACTAATGCCAGGCTTCAAGGTAACTTTTTCTGCTCCCTCTAATAAGGCTATTTGGTTACAGTGAACAATGCTGGGAACAGGAAATGGGCTAGTAGGGAAGGAGCAAGATCGACCGCAGGGTCCCCAGCCTCAGACTTTATTTATTGAATTATATATTGGGAATGTGGCACAACAAAGGTTGAAGGCCACTGCTGTTGAACAATCTTTGAAACAAATAAAGGCATGCTGGTGCATTCCCAAGGTCAATCAGATGCTGCCAGGACAAGGAGCAAAACTGGACGGGCAGGAGTCTCTAACCTGGAAGGAAATTAACTCAAGAAAAGAGGTAATGTGAATCAAAGCACTCCCCTTAAATTCCAAGAAAAGCCCAAATACGCTCTCCCACCCCTACTTTTTCCCATTCCATCCAATACAGAATAGTGTGTTGAGGCGGACTCTGTTCCCCAGCACAGCACACAAACAGGGGGCCCATTGCCCAGATGACTGGGCATGTAGCATGAGACTATTTCTCCAGCTTCATCATATGCATACTAAGAGCCCAATCCTGAGCCCAACAGCACAAGCAGTACGAGGGTACCACCGGCGCTGCCATCACAAAAGGTGCTGTAAAGCACCTCCAGCGCTCGTCCTGCATGGTGGCGGCAATGAAGCACCAGCAAGTGGTAAGTATACTGGCATTGCATATTTTTCGGTCGGGGCAGGAGAGATGTACTAGGGCAAGGGAGGGGTGGAGCAGGGGTGACCTTCACCACCATAAGAACATAAGAACATAAGAAGAGCCCTGCTGGATCAGGCCAAAGGCCCATCTAGTCCAGCTTCCTGTATCTCACAGTGGCCCACCAGGTGCCCCAGGGAGGCATCATCTTATCCTGCATGCCGAGCCACACAGCCTGACATAGAGGCCCTTGCCTCTGCGCTGGCAAAATAGCCAGCACAGAGGAGAGTAGACCCATCACCTGCCCTGCACCCAGTGATGTCATGCAGGGGGTACGCGAGTACCGGTTTCTAGAATTACAGCTGACCCCGCCCATTCGCCCGCCCACTCTTCGACTCCGCCCTCTGCAACGTTTGAATTTCCTGCATGTTTGAGTTGCCTGCATGTTCTCAGAGCCAGGCAGGCAGGCAGGCAGCGAGCGGAGCCTTTCCTTGCCTTGCCACTGAAAAATGAGTTGCTCTGGGGTTTTAACATGATGCCAGGCCTCCTTAACATGTTCTGGGGGTGCTGTGGAATACTGTTGCAACTGTTGGGTCAGTTTAAAATCATCTGAGGCCTCAAAAAGGGCTTTTTTCATGTCACTTCCTGCCACGACATCTCTTCTGGCTTATGACGTCACTGCCGGTGGGCGGGTCCCGACACGTGCCAATCAAAAGTGAGTACCTGTTCTTAAATCATTTAGATGACACCACTGCCTGCACCCTTACAGGGGGAAGGGGACAAATGGCATGGAGCCTCCTGTGGCTGTCTGCCTGCCATAGGATGCAGCAGTAGCCATTTGGCTACCGCTGCACCCACGGCAGCCAGGTAGCTCAAGATTGCACCCACCTGGCTGGGTGATCTCCTGCCGGCATTCAGGATGCAGCAGTAGAAATTCTGCACATCAGCAATACATAGGAGTGAGCAGTTAGTCACATGAACATGACTCCAGTGTAGTTGAGACCATTGCTCAACACATCGATTGCTCTATCCATTGAACAGGTATTAGGATGGCATCTTCCAAAGGAACCAACTGTTTTATGTCTGAATTATTTGAAGGGCAGCCTTGAAACATTTACTGTGGAATTTTTAACAAACCAATTATGTGTTGCAAGTTGCAGGAAAGTGCAAAAAATATTGAAGTTTCTGCTATTAATGATCTTAAAAAAATTTTTTGGCAGATTGCAGAAATAAGGGCCTTAGAGGGGGTGGATCTAAATAAACAAAAAGATAAATTCATTGAAAATTGGATAATGTGTATTCAATACTGGAACAACAAACATAATGATGCGGTTCAGCCTTTTCCTCTGTAAGGAATGGTTATTACGATAGCTTGTATATATCTAAACTTAATATATATCATTTCAAATAATAAAATCTCCATTATATTCTCCAAAGCACATCCTCCCAATTACAAATAAGTGACCTGTTGCAGATAACATAAATCACGCGTGTCAATTGAAGACTCCTGATCCACACGCTCATAAACTGTGCAATCCTCCTCTCCACAAGTGGTCCTTGATTTGGTGCTCTTCCCTGTTTGGAATATGTTCAGTAACTCAGGGACGGATCTGCTAGAAATGGCACCCATGGCGCCCAATGAAAATGCGCCCCAGGGGCGCGACGTCATGACGTCACGATGTCGTGACGTCACGATGTCGTGACGTCATGACTTCGCGCCCCCTCTAAGAAGCGTGTTCTGTTCACTCCCGCCGGCCCTTTAAAGCCAGTGAGAGCGAACAGAATGAACGCGGCTGGGATGCCGCGTTCTGTTCGCTCCTGCTGGCCTTAAAGGGCCGGCAGGAGCGAACAGATCGCGGCAGCGCCAAGTGCCCTGCCCCCCACCTTGAGAGGCGGGAGGGGGCGCCGGGTGGCACCGCACTCTGTTAGCTCCTGCCAGCCTTAAAGGGCCGGTGGGAACAAACAGATCGCGGCGGCGCCCAGCGCCCTGCCCCCCACCTTGAGAAGCAGGAGGGGTGCCGGGTGGCAGCGCGTTCTCCTCGCTCTGGCTAGCTCTTTAAGGCCAGCCGGAGCGAGGAGAACGCGGCGCAGGGTCTGGGCGGGCCGCGGGTGCCATTTGGGGGGCAGGGCGCGCCATGGTTACGGCGCCCTTACCCAAGATGGTGCCCAGGGCTCGTGCCCCCCTTGCCCCCCTAGATCCGTGACTACAGTAACTACCTGGTTCTAAGGGCTATGCAAGGCTACCATTCGAATCCATTCCAGGAATCCCATGCCAAACCACCAAGCACTGAAGAGGCTGTTCCCCACATGTATCTGGTCTCCATTGTGTCCCACGATTGCTTGACAGAGTATTTGCTGAGCACCTGCTAAGGCTGGCTTCTGAAAATGCCGATTGGTTAAGAAAAGTTTTACAAAAGAATTGCCCACCAATATGCCATTTATTTTGTACACTATATGCAGTAGTGCTTCCAGAGCGTTTTCGCCTGGGTTCGGTGCCGCCACCACCCTACTGCATGACACCCCTTGTACCATGCCAAGAAGCAGGTGTTAGTGCTCAGGCATGACAAGTGGCACCCAGAAATTGTTTGGCGTTAACACAATGACGTCAGTGCATCATTGCACCACCACTAATTGCTTCCAGATGGCGCAACATCTATCCATTCGGAGACAAAGATGGGCAGGAGGGTTCATCCACAGCCAAACACAGCATGGCGCTCCCTTTGGCAGGGGCTCGAGCTGTGCACATACACCCCCGCCCCATTGCAGCCACCCCTGTTAGCATCACCACTGCCCATGAGTAAGCATATGAAACTACCATAGTAAATAATACAATTGGTTCATCTAGCCCAGTGGTCCTCAAAGTCCTACTCAGACATTGAGACCACTGTATGTATAGGGGCAGAGACTGAGGCTGGGGGGTGTCACTTATGCAGAGCAGAGAGTCACGGAGGGGGCTGCAAGGCTCCAGGACCTTCTGGAAGGCTTTTCTCGTCCCCAGGTACTTTCACATGCCCCAGGACCCCATAGCACTACAATCACTGTGACACTGTCAGGGTACCCATTCCCGGGCCTCACCCCTTAAGGGGGAATGGCCCTTTTTAACCTTCAATGGTGCAACCCACCACTTTGAAGGACATTGATCTAGTCCATCCAGTTACCTACCACCTGATTCCTTTTAGCTAGCTGATTCCTAGCTTTTGGCAAGGATTGAGCCTGTACCTTGTACATGCTCTGCCAATAAGCAATTGCTGCTTATCTCCTTGCTGCTACCCCAGACTCACCTGTATCGTCACTCTCATTCCTGCTGCACAAATGCATAGGAGACTCGCTGATCTCATTTCTTTGTTAAGAGCTGACATGCACAAAGGCAGTGGCATTCCTACAGGGGAGCAAAAAGCTAAGTGCTGCAGGAACCTGAGCTCCTATGTAACATGGTCACTCCCTCTTGCCTCCAGAACCATTTGCAGCTCTGGAGACGAGGGGAATTGGCCACATTACACAGGAGCTCAGGCTCTACCACACTTAGTGTTTCCCCCCCCCATAGGAACATCAATGCACAAAGGTGGGGGAAGTTCAGATGTACCACGGTGACAAGTATAATAGAAGATGATGGCATTGGGGAACAAAGGATGTTTACGTTTGGGCATCTCTTCATTGGAGGGGGCATGTTAGTGCGTGTAGATATTCTTTGAGTTTCTCTGCTATAACATGTTCTAATAATGAAAAGTCCACTCGCATTGTGCACTTTAACTCCAAGAGAAAAGTCAGTGTTACCCCAATTTTACAGATCAGGGAATGGATGCTGACAGATGTCCTGCTATCACTGAATTCACAGCTTAATCTGAACCCATGCTTCCCACTGTTCCAAACCTTTTGTCTGTAAGTGTGAGCGCAATCCTAAACTGGAGTTAGGCCAGCATAAGCTAAACCAGCAAAGTTTGGCCAGCACAAGGGCCACCATAAAGCGTGTTTGGACTAATCTCTGAGTCAGGGAGGATGGCTCATGTCTGTGTGCTGGCCTCTCTGACACTGACAGTGGTACAAACGTACTTTACGGTGCCCCTTGGCTGGCCAAACTTTGCTGGCTTAGTTTATGCTGGCCTAACTCAGTTTAGGATTGCACCCTGACAGTGCAATCCTATTCATGTCTACTCACATATGAAGTCCCATAATGTTCAATGGGAATTACTCCCAAGAAAGTGGGTATAGGATTGCGCTCAAAGTGTGTGTGTGTGTGTGTGTGTGTGAGAGAGAGAGAGAGAGAGAGAGAGAGAGAGAGAGAGAGACAGAGACAGAGAGAGAGAGAGAGGGAGGGAGGGAGGGAGGGAGTGAACCGACTGCTATTGCCAGGACTGAGGCCAATGTACAGTGTCACTAGAAGGCTGCGATGAGCAGCAAGCCTGGCAAGTCTCTTTGCTGGATGCCATAAACTAAAGCCAAGCTGAATGTTCATGAAGTTTGATTTTCATATTGAGATTTACATGCTGGGCAAAGGAGTCTATCATGGGATTCTGTCTGCACTTGCATTCAGATGTAACACACAGCGCTGTGGCCTCCAAGTTCCGGAGATGCTTCCCCGAGCTCAGGGACAACATAGTTCCCTGGAGCCTTAAAAATAATCTGCTTTTGGTGGCTTTTGCATACTTCCTTCTCACATCCATGAGAAGGAGGAGAGCAAGAGATGAGACCTGAAGGGACGCTTGCACCCTTTGACGAGAATGAAAATGAAACTAAGAAACCAGCCCCGCTCCTCTCGGCCACACACCCTCCCTGTCCTTGCAGGCTCACTGCCACTTCAGTGGGGTTTCCAAGCTGAGCGCAGCACTGCCACAGCCGCCTTTATCATGCAAATAACAAGAGTAAATGGGCAAATTCCCCAGCGAGCACTTGACTGAAATGCAGAGCTTCTGGCAGTGGGGAGTAGGGAAGGGAGGGAGGACATTTATTTGTAGGTCTCTGTTCTCATTTAACTAAATGGCAATTAAAGGAGACACCAGGGAGCTTCTCTTGTCTCCAGCAGTCCCTGTTGCCAACTGCCAGGAGTGGGATGAAACAAGAGAAAGAAAAGGTTCGGGGGCCAGAGGCTGAAGCACTGGAGACAGGGACTCTTGTTGTGAGATCCCCTTCTTCGCTTTGTCATCACCAGTCCATCCTGCTTTGCTGGGGTGGGGGTTCGGGAGAAGGGATCCTCACAAGGGGGTGCTGGTGTGTGATCACCCCCTTCACAGAGCTTCTCCCCCCCCCCATTTGAGTCACTCATTTGCGGTGAGAGAGAGCGCACAGGCACACTTGCCACAAGAGTGGACTGCTGATTCAGCAATATCTGGGCGGCTGCTACAACTCGCCGGCAGCTTCCTTTGAGTCAGCAAAGCAGGGAATCAGACAAAAGAAGGCGCTCGACGAAATGGGTCCCAGAGATTTGGGCTGGCATTGCACTGATGCCAAAAGCCTAGGCAAGAGTCAGAGAAATTATACAGCTGGGCAGATTTCAAAGATAATCGAATATCTTCCCCTTAGGGGGAAGCATCTCCGAGCACCAACCGGTGTTTCACTCAAACATGAATCCTGCTACAAAACTGAACTACACTCTGATACCAGAGAAGGGGAATGCATGAAATGCTTTGATCAAGCACAACCACATATTGATACAAAAAGGGCTTGGCAAAATCACACATCAGCAATGGGGCTTGTGAAATGCCTGGTGTCATATGCCCATCGTTGACACACAACTGAGCCCAGTCGCCCACTACAGAAGAAGACAACCCTTTGACACCAAATGTTGCCTTCTGATGTGATTGAACTTTGAAATAAAATTATCAAAAATACATCAAAATAAGCAAGAATAAGAATATTTCAATAAGAACCCACCTCCTGCCACACTACAAAATTATCAAGTAATTTCCAGAAAATTTGTTGTTGTTGTTGTTCAGTCGCTAAGTCGTGTCCGACTCTTCG
>JAJKFI010000034.1:10103502-10130159 GCA_029204185.1 Lerista edwardsae
AGCCTTTTTGTTCTGTAATCCATGGGGTTTTCTTGGCAAGAGTACTTGGCCAGAAAATAGGAAGTCCATTTATAGTATCTAAACATTCTGGGCATTCATTTCAACTCTCCGTTCTTCATACAACCAGACAATTGGCAACAGTGGCCAAGGGGGAAAGGGAACCAGAAAGAGCCAGAGAGTGCTCTAAATGCTTGATCCGTCATTCCCAGAGCATGAGCAAAATCCACCAATGGAGTCATCTTAAGTTTTCTTTGGCACAGCTCCATGCTGCCACCCTTCTGCTATTGGCAGTATCACTCCCTGGTGCCCCAGAGCAACAGAGAGGGAACTGAGATTCTCTGCAAGACAGAAAAGACCTTTCCTTCTCCTCAAGACTTATTCTAACTGCCCAATCCTATGCATGTCTACTCAGAAGTAAGTCCCATTTGGTTCAATGGGGCTTACTCTCTCAGGTAAGTGTGTATAGGACTACAGCCTTAGAGCAAAACACTATCCTGGTCAAGCACATCTGCACTGCGGAATCGGTCGCTGGACTGGCGCAAGCATCAGTGCTGATGCACGGGCGCCGCTGCGCCCGTCAGCTGTTCTGGTTGAGCGCCAGTCGAGCACCGGCGTTGCTTGGCCAGCATGAGACTTTGCCAAGGGTGTGCCAGAGGCGTGACACAGGCGTAACTGGCCGATGCTGTGGGTGGCACTGTAGGCGCCGATGGGACACAGCCATTGCACCATATCCTAATCCTCGTCCCCAGGCTGGGCGGCTTTGAATTGGGCCGCTGTTGGCCACGTGGACCTGCACCTGCAAGTCTGCAGGCTCAGATCCAAGGGCTGGCTGGGGCTTACCTAGGGGCAAGGGGAAAACATCCTCTTGCCCTGCGCTGAGCTGCTTAGGATGCACTAATGGGCTTAGGATGCAACCCTGCTGCACTGGCCTGGCTAAACCGGCACAGGTTAGGATTGGGCTGTTAATGTCCAATCCTATCCAACTTTCTACTGCCGATGCAGTTGCAATGCAGCCCTGGGATAAGGAAACAAATGTTCCCTTATCTTGAGGAGGCCTCCATGGCCTCCCCACCACCACAGGATGCAATGTACACCCATTGGCACAGGAAAGTTGGATAGGATTGGGTCCTAGCTAATGTTGTTATCAGCTCTGTCTTAAACCAAGTTGTCTGTATTCCCACGACTGTTACAAAGAAAATTCCCTACTTCAAGCAACTATTCTAATTCCAGGCTAAATTTCTTGATTTCCAATTTCTAGCCATAAGCTCTGGTCCCCAAAGCCTCCTGTAACCTAACTAGCTCATTTCCTTCTTACCTATTCCCAGTAATAGTACTTTAGTACTAATCCCTTCTACTGTATTTCCCTTTTGCTGAAAATGAGCGATCTTCTCAGTAGAGAATAAGAGGTTATTTGAAGGTGATTGACCTTTAATCAGAACCAGTGGGCCATGTTGGGCAAAGGTCCTATGGGCCATGCTTACACAAAGGCCCATCCCTGCCAACCTTTACCACCATGATGGAGGCAGAGGTGCACAACTTAGTAATCAACTTCACCATGGTTACTGCCCCCTATCTGTAAAGCAGAGCATCCCCTAGAAGGCCCTGCATCATCATGAGAACTCTAAGGGAGATTACCATTGGCAGATGGGATGGGAGGGAGCTAACACATGAGTCAAGACATGTGTGATGGGTCCTTTTTCTCTGCCCATCCCCTAGCTAGTGTGATTTCTCCCAGATCCCTGAATCATCCCAGGTGTGTATGGAAAACACATTGGTTAGAGGGAGTGGGGAAGTATTGCTACCAAAGGCCTTGGCAATGGCAGCAGCTGCATGCTATAGCATGGCGGGGAATAGGATTGGGCTGTAACTTCCATAGTGATGAGCAACTAAACTGATCATACGACTCTTGACATACAAGTGGGCATTGAAAAGAGTTGCACCTTCCCTTTGCATCCAATGGCACAAATTCCCTAATCTTTTAAATAAAGGCTGCTATTCCAAACACACTGAGCCAGTGAATATATAGTGACTATATAGTGACTGAATATATAGTGACTACACTATAGTAAATATGCACTATAGAGTAAATATGCACAGTTTTGCATTGCATCTTTCCTATGAAGGCCTGCACCAGCACCTTGAAGGTACACTGCTGAAGGACTTCTTCTCACCTCTCCTTCCAAAGGGAGTGATGGCAGGTGTCGAAAATCACAAGAATTATTGCAGGAAAGTTAGTCCTTCCTTAATGAAGTGCTAACTTTCCCACAAGGAAACATGGACATGAGACCCTCATCAGGAACAGAAATTGGCATGAAGTGCAGATTGCACCAGCTGTTCCTGATATGTTCAGGGACCTGTCATCTGAAAAAACAGCTGTTGCAGATATATACACTTAGCCTCTCAAAGTCACATGAAGCTGCCTTATACCAAGCCAGACCACCGGTCCATCTAGCCCAGTATTGGGACAGGGAATGGTTCTCCAAGGTCTCAAGCAGAAAACTTGCCTATACTAATCCTGCTGCTTGACTGACCTGGCAGAATATGGATATAAGGCATGTGCTCTGCAACTGAATTACCTGCATTGTTTCTCTCTTCAAAAGATCAGCCTCCCAATTACAATAAAGAGGACTAGTCACTTGATTCAAATGTATTTGCAATTGCTATTCTTTTGTACAAAACACACACATACATCTATTTAGGCTTTTAATTACAACAGTTTGTCTATACTTTGGAGATGGTTTGTCTATAGCCAGAGGATTTTTGTTTTAGTTTTATTCAATTTTCTCCAGATCTGACCTCAGATTGAGGGTATCTTCCTTATATCCTCATATTATTCTGAGTTTTTGAAATTGTGTTTCCATTTCTTCTTCAGCACATTGAAAGCTTATCTGCGTTTAGCTGGTGCAATTCATTAAATCTACATTTTGGACAGAAAATTTTGTACACAGACAGACAGATACCCCTACCTCTTTCCCCCAGCAAACCAGAGAACTAGGGTACTGTACTCAGGTGGACTCCTTACTTTAGTGAAGAAGAAACACAGCTGGCAAAGATTCAGCTGTTCCAACAACATACTATTCCAATTTTTATTTCCATTGACCATTAATTCAAATAGCGCCTAGGCTGTGTCTATATGCCTGATTTAATGTCCTCTAACAGGTCTCTTTGGTCCTATCTGTCTTACATTTGGCAGGCTTGATCCCCTTGAGGGATCCCCAAATATCTGCAAATTTCATGCAGATTGGCTAGAAAACTGCAAAGCTGTAGGCAGGAGAATCGGAGGTGGTTTCTCAATTGAAACCAGTGGGAATGAATGGACATATCAATAAATAACTTGCACTGGATACATGGCAGAACAGTGCAGCCTGGCTGTTCCATCACAGGTTAGGAGTGCCTCCTCAGCTGATGCAATGACAAAACATGCTGACTAGCATTGACATAGATCAAATGAAGACTATATTTGCCAGACTCAACATTTGCAATTTTTTAATCTAAGGAAATAGGACCCAATGTACATCAGTGGAATTCCCAAAGTGTGCACAAGATTGAAGATTTACTCACACAACCACCAGCTCCTACCAAAAGTCTATGGTATATGTAAACATTTTAACATAAAATCTTACAAAGGCAGGTAAAGAAAGGTGTAGCCCATCAGAGGCGTTTCTACAGGGATGGCAAAGCTCTAAGTTTTGCAAGGAGCCTTACCCTGTCATGTAAATCCCTCCTCTCCCTTGCTGCTGTAGCCAGTGAGCAACGCCAAGATGTTGCTGTTCCCTGTGAGGATTGGCTAAAACGGTGCAGGAGAGGCATGATTTCCACTGCAAGGTAAGGCTTCTTGCAAAACTTAGAGCTTTGCCATCCCTGCAGAAACGCCACTGTAGCCCATACCTTAGTCAGACCTTTTTAATCAGGTGTCTTACCTACTTGGATACTTACAAGTTGCAGGGTCAAATCTCTCAGACCAGCAAGCACTACTACAACCAATAATCACAGTTCTTGTGAAGAGGAAGCTGAGCTGGAGACAAGGAAGGGGAAAATAAAATGTCCATTATGACAGAAATGCAAAACAAATGAAAAGTTGGAGATGAAAGTGATTTTGCACCCATGTCAATTTCCAGGGAATGAAATTAGTAGGAAAACTTGGCCGATAGAGTGCTCTCAGTGACTACTCATCAGCAGTTGCCTTTTTATTTCTTCTCAGAGCTCACATGTGGTGATGTAGCATTGCTCTGATCCAGGCTTCCAGATTATTTTTAAAAGGTGCCTCCCATCCAACACTAATTTTTATTCTGAGCTCATCATATATTACCATTCTTGGGGTTTCTGGGTGACAAAATGGGAGCTACAAGTCTACAGCTACTTGGAGGAAGTTCTATTGAGTGGGTGCTACAACAGAGATAGCCTGGGAAAAATCCAAAATGGTGACACATTCATAGACACAGATCCATCTTGGATTGTGCTGGATACATCAACTGTAATGCAGTCCTGGGGTAGAGACACATGACAGCTTTCCTGAGACTTCCAGAAATGTTGCAAGAGTGAGAGTGAACAGGGTATCAACGTTTTGAAAGGATTTCAAGCAAGTCCTTGAAAACTCTAGTTAACTCCAGAACTGAGACTTTTGGTACCCATGTTCATCTCTTCTCTGCTCAAGGAAGCTAGTACCACTTTTGCACAGAATGGCATGGGAGCCCAGTGGGAACACTATGGCGCTTGCCATTGTTTTGGGGTTTGGGGTTTTATGAGAGTGATATACTGTAGCCCGGTGTCAACAAGTGGTAGATGAACACAGACATGAACTATTGGGAATGTGCCTTCTCAGATTCTCCCAAATGTCATGGAAGGACAGAACCCTTCTGTTGCCAAAAGGGGGGGGGGGGGAGTGGTGATATACTGGAGAGTTGATTCTGATCATTCCCTAAACACAAGAAGAAGCTGATGTTTTCTGAATCCTAAATGTTGAGCCTGGGTTAAAACAAATTTAAGACAATGAGTAGCATTTCAGAGGTCCATTTTGATATATGTATAGCAATTCCAAATACAAATACCTGTAGTCAATTCTGATGGCACCTGCTGCCATCACACTCAACCAAGTGCTGTTTTGAAGAGGATATATCTTGTGCTCCCTTTGTGGCTGCAAGCAAGATCCCTTCTACAGCATTGCCATAGACCTTCCGTCTACATCATTCCTTCCAGACCCAGTATGTGGTACCTAAATGGCAAGCAGTCAGTCAGTGCCCACAGAGCACCCTGCAGAACCAACAGGATAACTGAGCTGTAAGTCATACTTTGCCCCTTGCGGTGTTTCCAGGAGGCATTAAAGAAGCCCAAACAATACAAGGTCTGAAATAATGTTGTGTCTTCTTGGCAGCTGCTGTGACAGCCTGTATTAGAGATAAGCCCAGCTTTGGCTGTTTCCAATGGCATATGAAGATGATGGCAGCCCCAGGCACCAGGCTGCAGGGTCATGTCCAAAAGGCTGCCCCCAGATGGCAGCCGTGGGGGTGTGGGGGATGGCAACGGGGGTGACCCTAGCTGCAGATGCAATTTGGCTAGCGCTTCTTCTCTGGCTGTTGTTGTTGTTGTTGTTGTTGTTGTTGTTGTTGTTTTATGTTATGAGCCCTGGTTGCCAAATGACCTTGGAACGCCACCAGCTGCTTTGCTGCCCTAGACAAATTCCTACATATCCAATTTAGGTTTCCCAGTTATCTTTTCCACAACCCAGAAGTCTGCCTCCTCCTCCTTTGGGCAACAGTGCCAGGTAAGAAAACACTCAGGCATAGAAGGCCATCGTCACTGCAGTCCACTTTGTTTCCCTGAGATCAAGGGTTGAACCACTCAGTGCACAGCAGCTCCAGCTCTCCAAGCATGTACTCACCTTTTCCAATGGCAGGACCATCCTTCCCCAATCCATTTTGCTGTCCTTTTCCATTGTGTCCTTCTCCAGCCACCCCATGCCTATTGACCATTCCTATCTTCTCATCACTTTCTCTCCTATTTTTAATTTTCTGCCCCATCATTACAGGTCACAAATTCAATTGCTCCTGGACTTTCTTCTCTTTGTCCTTCCTCAGAGCCCCACAACTTCATTCTCTGTCCCCACTCTCCCAGTGCCACACATATTCTCTCTCTCTCTCTCTCTCTCTCTCTCTCTCTCTCTCTCACACACACACACACACACACACACACACACAGAGAGAGAGAGAGAGAGAGAGAGAGAGAGAGAGAGAGAGAGAGAGAGAGAGCGCTTTTGCTCATTCAGCCTCCATCTGCATCTCCTTTCCTGGATTCTTCCCCAAGTCTCCGTGATAAAAGTGCCAGATTGGAGTTGCTGTGTAAAAGTGTTCATTTGCCATTTGCCACCATATGGGCCCAAAAGCAAAATCGTCAGCTAGGCGATTAAATCAAGTATGTCGAACAAAATGTTATGAACTGACATTATGGGTATATAATTTTATGCCATTTGTTGCCATCTGTTTATCTAAACAGTGCCTGCTCCACACAAACAAATCTCTGCCACACGCACAAGGCACAGAGCACAGCAGTCAGTTCTTCAGTCTCTGTCCTCAGCTTCTCCTTTTGCCCTTCTTTCCCCTCTTTGCTTACATATCGACCATTGGAGGGAGCGCATGATGGTGCAGTTGGGGTCTCTCTCTTTAAAGAGTAGAAGCATCTCTCTTTCATTTCTAGTTTCCCTTTCTCCCATTTATACTTCTAGGCAAGCCAAAAGTTGCTCTTCCTGGAGAAAAGATGATATGGTAGTCTGAAAGGGAATCACAAGTATGAAAAAATGCTCACATTGTTTTATCTTAGAGGGCCATTTGGCTTTACAGAGATGCAGAAGATAATTTGCCCAAATTCAGCACCCAACAGAATCCCCAAATTTCCTTAAGGAAAACTACAAAAGCAGATTGTGCCTTCACTGCCCCCCAAAATGGTAATATTTTGGAGCATCAAATGCAATCTTTAAATGAAGCCCAATTGTCGTATTTGGCATTTAGGAACCACAATGTTGGACACTGGAACCCAGCTCTTGGGCTGATGTTATCTTGAATTCCAAAATAGTATTTGCCACTCATGCCCTTTGGGGACTTTTCTGCACAACAAGTTTACTTGGGCATGTGCACTTGCTTCCCACTTTGTAACCTCCACTAGTCTTTTGCTCAGGTGGCAGTTCAGGGTTAGAGAAATGCTGCCTTTTCCAAGCAGTCAAAGCATACTGTCTTCTGCCTGGGCAAATATGAATCCTGGGTCAGCCTATTCGCAGCCATTGCCATGGGAACTGGGATGGTGCCAGTGATGTCATGCAGGGGGTACGCGGGGGTACGCGAGTACCAGTTTCTAGGATTACAGCTGGACCCGCCCATACGCCCACCCACTCGTCGACTCCGCCCTCTGCAACGTTTGAATTTCCTGCATGTTTGAGTTGCCTGCATGTTCTCAGAGCCAGGCAGGCAGGCAGGCAGCGAGCGGAGCCTTTCCTTGCCACTGAAAAATGAGTTGCTCTGGGGTTTTAACATGATGCCACGCCTCTTTAACATGCTCTGGGGGTGCTGTGGAATACTGTTGCAACTGATGGGCCAGTTTAAAATCATCTGAGGCCTCAAAAAGGGCTTTTTTCATGTCACTTCCTGCCACGACATCACTTCTGGCTTATGATGTCACTTCCGGTGGGCGGGTCCCAACACGTGCCAATCAAAAGTGAGTACCTGTTCTTAAATCATTTAGATGACACCACTGGATGGTGCTGCCAGATACCTGCTTTGAGTCCCAGTCCCATGGCAAGTGTGGATATGTGAGGTCATGATCTGACCCTTCTGAAGCAGAAGCTATTGCGGGCAAGGATTCTGACAGTGCTTTATTCAATAGCTGGAAAAATGAATAGATCGTTTTCCAGCAGGTCTGAGTTGCTTGCTGAATGCAGATTTCCTTATTTCAAGATGTCACTGGGCAGCTTCAGGGGCTGGCATATGGGGACACGTAACCAGGGCCATCACCTAATTAAAGAAAACTTTGTTGATTAACCATGTGAGTGTTCATCTATTAATTAATTAATTCAGCATACATTTGCATGGGAAAAAATGATAGTTTTGGAGGGGGGGGAAAGTGCACTTGCTTTGTTTTTAGATGATGCACCCATATGTCACATCAGATACTCTTCATGAGGGTTGGCCTAGTGACAGAGAGAGCTTGGGGAGAGCCAGGCTACACTCCATGACTTCTGACAGGCTGGATAAAACTAACTGAAGAAAACAGCGGCATGACATCATCTCTTCTCCCTCAGGTTTCAAATTGCGAGCTTGGCTGTCTCCTTTCTACCAGCCTTCCTGCACATCCAGCATTCCTTTCTTTATTTGCTGCCGCCAACACACAGCTCCTCTGACCCCGGGGTCTGAGAGGAGATTTTTCCCACTCACACTGATCATCCACACCCCTCTCAGGATGTTTGCTTTTGCCCACCATCTATTTTTCATAGTTTCTCCCCTTCAGTAGTTAGTGTTTGAAACTACTTTGTAACATCCCTGTAGCTCAGCCTCAAATTAGGCATTAGGTGGGAGATTCGTGATCAGACACCCGCCCAACCTTTTAAACAGCCCAATCAGATCAGAAAAACATACCCCCTAATGCAGTCATGCCACCAGAGCATGCGCTGTATCCTGAGGAGGGCAGACAGTCCCAGAGGTCTCCTTCCTTTGTCCAGGGGTAAGCTTCTGATGATGGAATGGGTATACTTGTTGGAGCTGTGCCAGCAGTTTCTCTGGCACAAGTCCAGGAAGAGGAATCAAGACCAGGAAGGGCAATAGGGTATCAGTGGCACCACTGCTGCTAATATTGCCCCCTTCGTGGCCTCAAACCACCATCCTCCCCCTCCTGTCATCTGCCCTATTCTATCAGTCTCTATCACTTACACTCTATTTCTGCTCTATCACTCCCCACTCTCTTCCACCCCACCACTCACTTGCCCCTGTGTTGACTTATTGGTGGGAGGGCACATAAACACACACATAAACACACATTGTTCTTTGCCATTCTGTAAAAAACCTAGGTGTCAGTTCTAACAGAAACAAACTTAAGAGCATCCCACCAGAAGCTCAGTCCTTAGTCAATCTAGCTCATGAGTGACGGGTAACAAACCGTTAATATTTATTCTATTTAAAATACATCTCACTTTTTAATGGGAAAAATACTTTGCAGTATTTATATTGCTGATGTTCACAACCCTCTTGTAAAGTAGTCGCTATTACTCCAGAAGAATTGCTCAGAAGCTTCATGGAGGGCTACCCTAGCATTCATAATAATTGTATAAATGCCCCATCTTGCCTTTATGGACTAGGAAGGTCCCTTTTGGGGATGTGGTGGTGCAGCGGGTTAATCTGCTGCTGCTGGGCTTTCTGACCAGAAGGTTGGGAGTTCGAGACCACGCGACGGAATGAGCTCCCGTTGCTTGTCCCAGTTCCTGCCAACCTAGCAGTTCGGAAGCATTTAAAAATGTGAGTAGATAAATAGGTACCATTTTGGTAGGAAGGTAATGGCGTTCCGTGCACCTTGGCGTATAGTCATGCCGGCCACATGACCACGGAAGCTTGTCCTCGGACAAACGCTGGTTCTACAGGCTTAGAATCGGAGATGAGCACCGCCCCCTACAGTCGGTCACAACTAGACCATTCGGTCGTGGGGAAACCTTTTTAAGGCCTTTTTAGAACACTGGTTTTTCACTAATTAGACAAAAGAAAATGCATTCATTGTTTCTTACTAGTATCCACTCCCTAGAAGGTGGGGCTATCAAATGTCCCCTTACCTCGAGGGCTCTTCCATGACCCCCACCTTGCAGGAAGCAGCACTTGCTCCATTGGCATGGCTGCATTGGCAGTGGGGTTGGTTGGTGGGATTGGACTGATAGTCTTAGGAGGACCACTAATATCTCCTTTATCCCATTTTTCTGCTCCTCTTTTTTAACAATTCTCTCAAAACCAAGATTTGGACGCACCAATCAGACAATGAGCTGGCTCCCCTGCCTAGATTATCTTCACCCATCTTGACATTTATAACTCTGCCTTTACTGATTTACTCAGCTATTTTTCCTGGTCCAGATGGGAGGTTCACTGAGACCTGTAATTCCCATGATTGCCCTTTACACCTTTTGTAAAAAGATGTGAGTTTTGCAGGCTCACCTCCAGCCCTCACTCTGTCAGCTGTTTTTTTAATGATAAATGACACTGCTTTCCTTGGCGCTCCTTTAAAACACACACAGCCCAATCCTGTCCCTTGGCACCCTACAGCATGCAGCCGCACCAATATTGCACACACCGCGTGCAATTGGGGGGGAGGAATCAGAAGGTCAACTTTTATACTTATCTCTCCATTGGCCTTCTGGTCACTTATGAGTAGAGGTGGGAGAAAACCGTGATCATGAAATAAAAACACATAACACCACTTTCTGCACTTCTCATTTTTGTAAAAAAAACAAAATCCAAAATCTGTGAAAAAATAAACTGGTTTTATTTGGGGTTTTTTTTTTTTTAATGGGCGATGCACGGGCAATGACTGTGACTGCATTTGCTGACATTATACCACCTATATCACCTATCTAGTACACTTTTAAAGTTACTGTAATTTCAAAAAAAAAATCAATCAAAAAGTATTTATATACCGCTTTTCAACATGAAGTTCACAAAGCGGTTTACAGGCAAATAATAAGTTAAATGGCTCCCTGTCCCAAAAGGGCTCACAATCTAAAAAATGCAGAACACCACCAGCAGCAGCCACTAGACAAGACACTGCGCAGGGGTGAAGAGGGACAATTACTCTCCCCCTGCTAAACATAAGAGGTGCACCACTGGGAAAAGTGCCTCTTGCCCAGTTAGCAGGGGTTATCATTTAATTTATCATTATAATGTAAATCTTGAATAAAAACATAAAGCACCGCTTTCTGCACTTCTAAGCTCTGTAGCTGGCAATAGTCCAAGGAGAGGCCTGGGTGGGCCGTTGGCATGTACAGGGAGCTGCTGGCCATTTCTGCTGGTGGCCCCTTTGCACTCAGCAGCGGCACAACTGCGCCATTGGCAGCAGCACTACACCATTTACAGTGGCAGAAAGCAAATTCCGCTGTCACAAACAGGGGATAGGATTGGGATGACACACACATATTCAGATTTTTTGAATAAGGACTATCAGAGCTTCGAGATTCACTGAAGCTTATTTGGCAGGCTCATCCATGAGATGGTCACTTCATGCATGAGGCGGTCACTCTTTGCCTCCATTGTTCCTTCTTCTCATTCCACTTCCTGAACGGGAAGAGGGGGACAGAGAAGAAATGTGGAGGGGAGGAAAATGCTGAGTGAGAAAGCTGGAGAAAGTGGGAGGGGCAGAGGCTGGCACATCCTCAGGTAAGGCAAGCAGGCCTCAAGCACCAGGAGGTCTTGGGCTGCTTCTGTGCCTGATATTTTCAGCCACTTCCACACCAAACCTTTGATTCCCACACCACAGGGAGGATGGGGCACATCCAGTGGTGTCATCTAAATGATTTAAGAACAGGTACTCACTTTTGATTGGCACATGTCGGGATCCGCCCACCGGAAGTGATGTCATAAGCTGGAAGTGATGTCGTGGCAGGAAGTGACATGAAAAAAGCCCTTTTTGAGGCCTCAGACAATTTTAAACTGACCCAACAGTTGCAACAGTATTCCACAGCACCCCCAGAACATGTTAAGGAGGCCTGGCATCATGTTAAAGGGACCCAACAGTTCCAAAACCCCAGAGCAGCTCATTTTTCAGTGGCAAGGCAAGGCTCCGCTCGCTGCGTGCCTGCCTGGCTCTGAGAACGTGCAGGCAACTCAAACGTGCAGGAAATTCAAACGTTGCAGGGGGCGGAGTCGACAAGTGGGCGGGCGAATGGGCGGGGCCAGCCGTAATCCTAGGAACCGGTACTCACGTACCCCCGCATACCCCCTGCATGACATCACTGGGCACATCTGTGTGCTGGCCGCTCTGACTCTGAGAGTGGTCCGAACGTACTTTACGGTGGCCCTTGTGCTGGCCTATCTGTGCTGGCCTAACACCAGGTTAGGATTGCACCCCTAATGCTATTCACATTGGTCACATTTAGATCTAACATGTGCACACAGCCCTGGCCCACAGCTGAGGCCGCAATCTAAGCATGCCCAGTGAAACTCCTAACCCAGGATCTCGACTCCAACAGCTGCCCATTGCAGAAAAGAAGAAATGAGCCATGGTTAGGGTGCAGTTCCTACAATATGAATGGTTGCCAACTTGTAGCTAGCAAAGATGGGAGATTCTCAGCCTGAGAAAGAATCTATCCGCTCTGATGGTTTTCCTGAAGGCTGTGTCCACATGACAATTTCACCTAGTTCTTTTCTAGAAATGCTTGTGAACATTGAAAGGAGGCAAGTATAGGATAATGCAAGCAATTTCCAAATACAAGGTAGGTATTTCTATTTTCTTTGCGAGGAAAAACCCTCAGTCTATATGTCCATAGAAAACCATTTCTTTTTGACTCTGCATTGGATGACCTTGGGCCAGTCACTGACTTGCAGCCTAGCCTTCCTCACTGGTTGTTGTGATGCTCAAATGGTGGCAGAGGGGGATGTCATATATGCTGTCCTGCTCTCCTTAGAGGAAGAACAAGATATACATTTAATATGTGAGTTAAGTAAGGTTTGTTTGTTTTATCTGGGTCGGATGGGGGTGAGATGGCAACAGAATAGAATAACTTCAAAAATCTGGGCTGGATCATCATGATTGAACGCAACATCTTCCCCCAGTACGGGAGTGTGGAGCATTGAGTTTAGAAAGATTTGTGGGAAGGCAGATTCTGGTGGAAATTAGGAGCTATTATCTCGAGACTAAGTACAACGTACAGATGAACAGAAGCAAAGTAGCTGTAACAGGAGTCAATGCAGGGATGTAATTACTCCCAGATAAAAAGATCAATGTGAAGACGGACACATCATAATCATGTTGTCCCTGCTCTGCCTTTTCCCGGGCTGAAAAGCCTTTCCCTCTGTGTTGTTGCCGTGTGGTTTGGCTCCAACAGCTCTCCATGCCTTGGAACCCATCCCAGGATCCTTCCCTCCCCAGCCCCTGCCTCCTGTTCTGGTCCCCGTTTCTTCCTGCTGTCAAGCTCTTTTCAAATGGAGTTTACTAGAAGGGAGTGACTCCCCTCGCCCTCCCCCTTGCCGCAGGCAGGCAAGCAAGCAATATGGTACAGTGAGGTCTCCAGCATCTCTTTCGCCACTTCTCCGCGGCTGTCAATGTCACCAGGCCAGTGTTTAAGCATTTTCACGCTGTATTTGAAATGAGATTATAGACTGGTCCACTCAATTGACTTAATGGATTTTAAGAGACTAGATCCTATTAATGCAGTCAGTGCCCCAGGGTGTCTCTCCTACTGCAGACAAGATAATCTGCCATGCAAATTAAATCCTGCCTCAAGATGCAGGGTCTGCTTAATGTGATCCATTACACAGTTTACTTGTTTATATCTAATATTGTAACAGGAATAGGCTTACGAGCAGCAGGACCCAACTGAAGAGAAGAGTAAATTACCAGGAAAATGAGCTTTTAGTGCCTCTCCTCCTCTCTTTTTTCCTCTCTCAGTCTCCCCTCTTTTCCCTCTTTTGCTCCCTGTCTTTCTCTCTCTCATATGAAACCAGGCTCTTTGCACAGAGGGAGGCAACAAGGAAAAATAATGGAGAAGCAAATGGCTGGGTAGTGCTTTCAGTTACCTCACTGTGTAAGGGCAATAGAAATAAAGGAAGCTAAACTAGAGATGGTGAAGTCATGATGACTCCCAAAGAGGCACAATTCCTTCCTCTCCATTTCAGAGAGACTCATTAAAGGAGAAGGGGAGAATTAAGCAAGAATGCCCTGTGCTGGATGCATGACCTCACTTTCCACTTTCACTTTATACTTCTGGAACTAGCCACCAATTGGTCTTTTGGCAATATCGTGTTCAGTTCAGTTCAGCAACCTTTATTGGTATGTTAATATCATATTTAATTTTGTTGCTGGGGGATGATCCAATACTTTCAAAGACCTTAGGGGAACCCTATTCTTTAAAGAGTTGAATCCAGGTTTTGAAATAACTACTGTACATCTGTTCTCCTTGTATGAAATAGTTAGCAATAGTAGCATGTCTAGTACACACATTGCCATTATTAATACAGCCTAATTCACTGCAGGAAATCAGGGTGAATGTTTCCAGTATGCATCCAGAGAACAATGGTGGAACTACTATATGCAGTAGACGGTAGAAGCTAAGTGCCAAAATAGATGTACTATGGGACACCCATGGTCAGATCACCCAACATGTTTTTCTGTGTTGAAAGCAACCATGGGGGGAGGGTCAACTGGATTTGGAACCATAGCACTGGGAAAGGGGGGGAGTTGAATCATTCCCTCCAGCTCTGTTTCCCTGATTGAAATTCTCCCTCCCAAGCAGCAGCCTTAACACACTGGTATGTTAGGAACTGCACTGACCTCTTGGAGCATCTGAGGCTATGAAGAAGGGATATGCTACTGCAACGCAGTCCAATATGGAGGGGGACGTACGAAATAAGCATGACCTTCCAAAGCACAAACATAATGATCAGGCCACAGTGAGAGATACTTGGTGGTACAAGACTGCATCTATGCCCAAAGTTTCAATAATGGTCAACCCTGTTGCGGACCCAGCTAATGGGCTGCCCAGGGACAGAGGAGGAGGCTATCCGCCCCCTCTGCTATTTCCCCACCCCTGTGCGCCACATCCCCACAGCACACCAGGCTCCATTTCAGAGCCGTATGATGGCACGGGCGGGTGGGAGGGCCAAAACTGCTTGCCTCTCGGCCAGGAGAGGCACCTAGCTGCCACCCGTCTCCCGCCCCAGGAGCACTGCACCCGGGGCTTTTGCTCCTGTGGACATAATGGTAGGTCCACAACTGCGTCAATCTACCAGGATTCCAAGTGGGATTCCATAACAGACTAGGCCTTTATCTTTCACTGATATAAATAAGGGAAGAATGGTTGAGTAACATAAAGACTACAACCATACATGAACAGCTGGTGACCAAGTCCTTGTGTGAGGAGGGCCTGACCCCAGGAGTCTCCAAACTCTGGCCTGCAGGCCACAGTCAGTCCACCATCACATTTTGGTGTGCCCGCCAGCTCAGTGGCATTATAATTAAGTGCACCACCCACCCTTCCTCTTCTTCCCTCCATTCCCACCTGCCACCTTCTTCCTTCAGCTGGATAAAGTAATTGCTCAGCTAAGCCACTCTTGCTGAGGGTCCAGCTGAGTGCGAGAGACAGAAAGCAGTCCTGCAGTTGCAAATATGGCCAGTATTTTGCAAATATTTTTCTCCTCCTGTGAACATTCTTAGAGTTATGTACAAAATGTATGTATTATTTTCTGTAATTGACCTCCTCTGGTCCACCATAAGTGCAAGACTGAGCAAAGAGGGCAAGGATTTTTTTTTCTCTGCTGCCTAATGCCGAATTAGATCTAATGGGCTTAAACTGCAGGAGGGGAGATTTCGGTTGGATATTAGGAAAACATTCTTAATGGTACAAACAGTTTGACGATGAACCGATTACTGAGTGAAGAGGTGGGTTCTCGCCTGCTAGAGGTCGTCAAGCAGAGGCCTAACAGGCACTTTGTGGAAATGCTCTAGAGAGGATTCTCTGGCTTCTAGCAGGGGGTTGGACTAGATGGCCTTGAAGAGCCCTTCTATAATTCTATGAAACCCAGCAGCTCAAAGGCTGGGGACCCTTGCTCTACAGGATCACCATGACAAGAAACAAAATGTGCGAAAGTGGAGAAGAATCCCATGTTGGAGGAAAGCAGTTAACCAGTGAGAGAAAGAAAAACTCCTAATTATTTGAAAGATGATGACCATCTTCTGAATTAGGAGACGAGGAACATAATAGAGCAGTGTTATTCAAATTGTGGGTCAGGACCCATTTGGTGGGTCACAACCTGATGTCAGGTGGGTCGTGGAAAGCCGGGAGCAGCCGTCTTGGAACCTGCAGACCTTGCTCTTGTTATATTGCTTTTGTGAATGTTAACAGTTTGAATTTTCAAGTGAGGGTGTTGTTATTTTTTTTAAAAAAAAATAGTTCAGTGCTTTTACATCACATTTTGTCCTAATATTGCTTTCTGTCAGGGATGTTTCATGATTGTACAATTGGTTCAGTCCAAGAATGCCAATTTGCATTTCAGGAGTGTCATTTTATTATGTTACAATCCTGCTTGATGATGTCACCTCTTGCCACAACCTCATTCCCAGGTTAATGACATCACTTCTGGTGGGTTCCACACATGAGTGCCATTCTAAGACGTGGGTCCCGATCGAAAAAGTTTGAATACCACTGTAATAGATCATTTAGAACATCTGAGCTGAAGCAAGACTCCACCATTAGATTAATTCCAGATCTTTTCAGTTTCTGCCCAGTGTTATTCCAGAAATAAACAACATGTTTGGTTGTGGCATCTAAAGCGAGCAGGAGTTTTATTTTTAAATAAGGAGGTGTTCCTTTATAAAAAAAATGACCAATACCTTTCTACCCCAATAAGAAAACAAAGAGCACAGTCACACATACAGTTATTTTATTCCTGGGGCACCTGATAATAGAATGTGCAAGATCAGGATGCACTTTAACAATATTTGGGGTCTTGTGATTGCTAAACACTGTGACCCTAGTGCAACAGCCAGGGTTGGGCAAACATAGTGGAGTCACTATATCACAGCTGGAAGGAGCCAGCTGTTTAGTCAAAAAGGGGTGCCAGGGAACTGAACCTAGCCCCCCATTTCCCCCTCCCAAATAACCAATTAGTAAGAATCCTAAGAAATAGTAAAGAAATAGTAAAGTAACTTTAGCATCCTTGTGCACATAGTCCTACCAGCTGCTAGAGCGCAATCCTAAACTGGAGTTAGACCGACAAAAGCTAAGCCAGCAAAGTTTGGCCAGCACAAGGGCCACCATAAAGCATGTTTGGACTACTCTCGGAGTCAGGGAGGGTGGCATATGTCTGTGTGCTGGCTTCTCTGACTCCGAGAGTGGTCCAAACATACTTTACAGTGTTCCTTGTGCTGGCCAAACTTTGCTGGCTTAGCTTATGCTAGCCTAACTCAGTTTAGGATTGCGCCCTGAAATGGGGAATGCTACACCTATTAGATATCCCATCGAGGTAACAGTATTCAGGACACAGGAGAGAATATTAATGAATCAGGAGATATCCCCTAAGCCAATGGTTTTCAAATGTTTTACTGCCATGATCCACTTCATCAGCCATGGCAGCCATATCACACCCCAGAATGCCTTGCAGCTTCCAAGTCTTGTCCCAAAATACAAGGCTGCAAGGCATTCTGGGACACAATGTGGCCAATGAAGTGGGACACATGCCAGTGCTACCTGGAAGCCACAAGGCATTCTGGGGCACGATGCTGCCAATGAAATGGGTCATACAGCAGCGCTACCCAGAAGCCACAAGGTATTCTGGGGCACCACACAGCCTTGCAACTTCCAGGTAGCGTTGGCCCCATGACCCGCTATAAATCAGGTCACAACCCACTTGAGGGTTGGGACCCACAATTTAAGAATCACTGTCCTAAGCCACTAAACCTAACCAAGACGCTCTCCGGCAAATCAAACATACTAAATGAAATGTCATCAGTTTTCAAATTTCAAGGTCAAATTCTCAGGTCAAACTTGAAATGCTTAAATGTTTTGAAATGTTGTTCTAGCTGTACAATTTCCCTATAATTGCTTTCAAAGGTATCTAAATGGCACCAGCCCTAACCTAACTGTGGTCCTCCCTCAGATTTGGAACAGGTTACTAAGAAGTACGGGAAGCTTCCCTCTTCATATTTTTGATAAAGGTTATTTGTTCCATCAGGCCTTTAGATGTGCTTATTATCATGGACTCGTATTCCTATCTGATGTTGCAAACTGATTATGTCATGCGTTAGTTAACTATTTGATGCTTTTTATTGTTTTGTTGTTCTTATAAAATTGTAAGGTCCCTAGGACCATATGATGAGGTACATGATATAAATGTAACTAAGGGTGCAATCCAGTGGTGTCATCTAAATGATTTAATAACAGGTACTCACTTTTGATTGGCACGTGTCGGGACCCGCCCACCGGAAGTGACATCATAAGCCAGAAGTGATGTCGTGGCAGGAAGGGACATGAAAAAAGCCCTTTTTGAGGCCTCAGATGATTTTAAACTGACCCAACAGTTGCAACAGTATTCCACAGCACCCCCAGAACATGTTAAGGAGGCCTGGCATCATATTAAAACCCCAGAGCAACTCATTTTTCAGTGGCAAGGCAAGGAAAGGCTCCGCTCGCTGCTTGCCTGCCTGCCTGGCTCTGAGAACATGCAGGCAACTCAAACATGCAGGAAATTCAAACGTTGCAGAGGGCGGAGTCGACGAGTGGGCGGGCGAATGGGCGGGGCCAGCTGTAATCCTAGAAACAGGTACTCGCGTACCCCCGCGTACCCCCTGCATGACATCACTGGTGCAATCCTAAACTGAGTTAGGCTGACATAAGCTAAACCAGCAAAGTTTGGTTAGCACAAGGGACACTGTAAAGTATGTTTGGACCACTCTCGGAGTCAGAGAAGCCAGCACACAGACATATGCCACCCTCCCTGACTCCGAGAGTAGTCCAAACATGCTTTATGGTGGCCCTTGTGCTGGCCAAACTTTGCTGGCTTAGTTTATGCCGGCCTAACTCCAATTTAGAGCGCAATCCTATACTATGCCGGCCTAATAAGGCTGACATAGCAGGGCTGTATCCTAAAGCCCATTAGGAGGCGGCAGCAGCAACGTCCAGGACAAGGGGAGGCGCAGGCGCAGAGGAATGTGGACAAGAGTGGCCCGAATTGGGGCTGCCCTGGTCAGGGACGAGGTTTAGGATTTGGCACTACGGCCATCCTGTGTCACAACCATGTCACAACTGCATCACAACCACTGTCTCCACCCACTGCGCCGCCCAGTTACGCCCCCGGAATGCCTCTGGAACGCCCTCACGGAGGTCCTGCACCGATTGAGCGCCGCCGATGCTTGACTGGCACATGGCTGGCGCCCAAGTATTGGCACTGCTGCTCGCGCTGGTCCAGTACCGGCCCAGCACCACAGTGCTGATGCGGACGCACTTTACGGCATGTTTGCGACAACATTTGGCTGGCGCAAGAGCTTAGCACCAGCGCTAGGGGGATATAGGATTGCACTGTAAATGGACAAACAAACAAACTAGGGCTATAAGTGGTTTGAGCCAAAAGTCTTGCTGCAGATAGCTATGAACATAACTGCACTCCAAAGAAGCTTCAACCTTTTGTTCTGGACATAACTGTGATGGCTGCTAACATCTTCCCCAGATTGGTAAGCTTATGAACGACATATGCAGAACTGCTAGACAAGCATGTGAATGTCCAGTGAGGAATGGTTGAAAGTGTGGCCCAATTGCACAATTTTGCCCTGGCACATGATGTATTGCCTCTTATGACTGCAGCAAAGCCAGTTCTGCCCGGCTCAGCCAGAAGGCATCAGAAGGATCCCTGCTGGGAAGAAGTAGTGATGCTGAGAAGGCTTATTCTTGTTGCCCAACCGTTGGCTGCACTGGATTCCAGTCCCGTATGCCATTCATTCAACACTGGTGGTCCTTCCAGCTGCCCACTAAAAGAGACTTTCATCACCAGCATTGCAACATGTTGAAAGTGGGTGATCAGGCTCTCTGTTCAGTGCTGCCATAAACCCCAGTCACTTATGAAACTCCACCAAGATGGGAGAGATAATTACTCTGTCCATCAGCAGGAGTTTGTGACAGCAGGTTTTACTTGGGGACCACCAAATCAGACATCTGTCACTAACCCGCCCGGCTAGTGCACCAAGGTGCACTGTTACCTCTTCTCCCACCCATCTCCTGTACCCCAGCTGAGGTATGCTGGAGCTGCCACATAAGGCCCGTTTTCATGGGATGCTGCCTTATCAGGGCCCTGAAACTATTTGAGACATGCAGGCAGACAAAAGGCCTGTCTCTCAGCCCCTGAGCAGGCTGAAGGGATCCCTTTCAGCACTCACAGATTGCTCTGTGTTCTCTTAATTGACGGACCTGGCCAACTCTGACAGCAGTGGCATGCAGCTGCTTCAGGCTGCTCAGCCTTAGGTAGGCCACCTTTCAGCAGGGAAATTGCTTTTGATTGGTGTTATCAAGGGCAGCTTCTCTTTTCCTCCAGTCACTGTCTGAAAGATGCTAACAGCTTCTCATTTGAGACCTTTTCTCTCCCACAGGCACTCCTCTCCTGCCCCAAGACCATAGTATGGCAGACCACCTATACACATGGTAAATCATGAGCATGAATGCTAATGAATGCATTTAGTATGAATGCTGAACAATCCAAAAACCCAAGGCAGCTCAGGCATTCTCTTCCAGTAGTGTTCCTGGGTCCATAACTGGACAGGGTGCTGGTCTGTTAAAAACAGAGGCATGACGCAAGGCCTCAGCATTTGGCTTCTCCTGCCCCTTTACATCCACCTCTGCCAATTTTGGTGCTGTGAGACTCTTGGCAGGAGAGGCAGGGCAGGGAATGCCTTGCAAAAGCTCCGGAGTTGCCAGCCCGTTGTTTGGCAATTAACTCTTCAAAGCCAAACAGAACAGTATGAGAAAGCAGCCCAGAAATGGCTTTTGTGCAAACCTGATCTAGCACTAGTAGAGAGAATGTGTTGTCACCAAGGGGTCTGGCATGCTTTGGAAGAAATCCGGAAGAGGGCGTTCCCCTGCTTAGGGGTGGGGAAGAGCACATAGCATAGTTCTATGTAAAGTAAGTACTGTACCTAGCAAGTAAAATGAAGGAAATGTGCGGGGGGGGGGAGTTCATGAATAAGCCACACAAGAGAGGGGTTCACTTTGTCATGATTTTTCCTTGGTTCTGTTTTAAAGGAATTGCCTACACAAGCAATTCCATGCTGGAGTGATACTCTAGGGCTGGCTCAACATCTATTTTAGAATATTAAAGATAGGCAGGCAGACAGACAGACACAGGGGATGCTAGTGACACTTGTGCAACTCCTTTCCAAATAGTAATACTCAAAATATTTTAGCACACACACACCCGGACAGGGCCTCCAGGCAGGGGTCCAAATTCACTTCTGGGGTATATTCCATGTATGCCGCCACAAGAACTGATGTGTCTCAGCCGTGGAAGAGGTGGAGGTGGGGAGGGGTGACCAATGAATTACATAGGGTAAAGAGAAAAAATTGCTTTTCCCACATGAAACTGCTAATTGGAAATGTTGCTAATTCAAGTAGGAGACCTCACAAAATTGGGCATGGAAGAGACCCCTGAAACAGAAGGAGCCATGAATGATGGCTACTTACATAGATCACCACTGACACCAAAACAAACCAGGCCCAAGTCCCATCCATAACAGGACAAACAGGTTATTCTATACCTACTTCTCCCTTGCTTTCCATGAACAACCAATTGAAGGCGGCAAGTAAGGCATCTCCACAAGAGGTTGCCTTAAGTGCACAACCACTCACAGTTTGGCTTTGTTCAGATTTAGGCCCAGTTTTTACTATATGTGTCGCACTGAATAACAGGCTTTCGTTTTGAGCATTTTGAGCCAAGGGAAAATGTGTTCCTAGCCATGAACTCCAATTTTCTCTTCAGCTAGGCTGCTGTTTGTTGCAGCCTCCCGCCAGTGGCGTACAAAGAGGAGGGCCAGGGGTGCCCCCAGCCCCAGGTGCCAGGCTACAGGGGGCATCCAAGAGGTTGCCCCAAGATGTTTAAACTCCTTTTTCAAAAAGAAAACATTTCTTTTAAATTTATTTTTCTATTGGTATGATTATACATACACACAGTTACAAAGTTATATATAACTATACAATATAAATATATAAACTTACAAAGTTAGTTTACGTGCACACACAAGGTTCAATAAAAGAAAATGTTCACTGTCTGTGCTTCTTTTTCAGCCATCATCATCATCATCATCATCATCATCATCAATAATAATAATAATAATAATAATAAATAAATAAATAAATAAATAAATAAATAAATGTCATGACTATTACTGAACATAATTTTGTCATGGGGGTTGCCAAAAATATATGGGCACCGGTTGCCAAATAACATTCATACGCCGCTGCCTCCCTCTCTGCCAGTTGCATTTGCCACTCTCAAGGTGCTCCAAATGCATGCTTGTGATGCCACTGTGTCTATAACCCTGAAGGTGGGAAATATGCCCGGGAGGAGCAATTTCCAGTGGAAAAGCAGTGGGTGGGGAAAGGGTTAAGCATCCCTGCTCCAGCCACTTGGCTCCTCATTGCCCCTTCCTCCCATTGCTTTGCAGTGCAGGAGCAAATCGGTAAATACACACATCTGCATGTAACATTGAGTTAGAGTCTTATTCCCGGTGGAAAGGAGGAATCCAGTAAAGACAGAACACCGTGATGGGGTGAGGGCAGAAGAAGGTGGGAGGGCAGTTCAGCTGTAGTAAAGCTGCACAAAGTTGGTCTGTTTGGCCGCCTTTGTGTCACTCTTGTATTTACTGAAGGCAGCAGCAGTTTGTTCTGTTCTTTCAGCTACTGTATGGGACCCGATCAGGGTGCAGATGGAGCTACAAAGCAGCCCTTGTTGTCGGTAATCTGAGTCACATGTCAGACTCTTATTTGCTGTCAGTGGCTTTATTAAAGTCTACAGTTTCAGACCCTCGAACCTTGCCTATTGTGTCCCTGGCCCCACAGATTCTCTTAGGGAGTGCTCACAATTATCAACTCTCTCACACGAGCACAGAAACGCACTCAGGGGAGGAGGGACCGGTGCCAAAGCCATGGGATGCATTTCATAACCCCTGTGAGCAAGGCCAAATACGTTGCCGTGTAAGGAGGATGCCATTCGGGGAAACGGATCGCACTCCTTCACATAGAGAACAGGCTGTGTCCAGGTGGCAGCCGCCTACCCTGCTGTTGGCACTGGTTCCACTGCAAAAGCATAGGGAACAGGATCACACACACACAGAGCGAGAGCAAGAGAGAGAGAGGTAAAAATGTGCAGGATTTGGGGCAGGAATCCTTCACCATCATCTGCTTAGTCTGTCTTCTTTAGGCTGTCCCAGCTGATCTTCTGATTTGTTTTTCAGACTGATGGAGATCATTCAAGAAAAATGCTACAAAACAGAGACACAACCCAAAAACCTCACAATAGCCCCCCCTCCTTAACCCCTTGCCCAGCTCCCAATTTTGAGCTCAAATTTGGACTTTTGGATCAACCCTAACACAGAACCCCAGATGAGGTCAACATGGAAACAGAATATTTCTACAGTGCATTTCAACTAGCATCAAATAATTTTGCATACATTATTTCCAAAATCAGGGGTCTCTAAACTCTGACCTGTGGGCCAGATCCGGTTTTTGGAAACACCCTTCCTCCGTGTGAGCAGCACTTACCTTTCCATGGAAGCACTGCTTCATTTTCCAGCAGAACTGGTGACAGGGATGCTCCAGGCAGTCATGTCTATGACTAGGCATCCAGCCAATCAGCTTGCAAATGGAGAGGTGCTTCTATGGAACGGAAGCACTGCTCAGGATGGGGAAGGGTTATTGGAAATACAGTGGTCATGAGTTTGGTGACCACTGACCTAAATAACAGGGATGGGCATTAGAGTTGTTATTACTCAATCTGAGTCGCCAAAATGCTTTTTTTCATGACTTGTGTTAACTTGAGTCACAGTTGTCACTGACTTGGACCCAACTCAAGTCTCGGGGCCAATGACTCAGAAAGAGTCATGAATTTGTCTCAAGTCCTGACTAGTCTTTAGTGTGTATGTCCCTGCTTACTTGTTTCCCATTGCTTCTGTGCCTCCCCAAAAGGCCTTGTGGGCGATCTGGAAGCCGTCCTTCAGACCGACAGCTGAAGAGAATCAAAATTTTGAGAATCAAAATTACTCCAAGTCACAATGGGAGCATGCTATGACTTGCAAGTAGAGTCATGGGATTGCTGACTTGTGACTTGACTCAGACTTGAGCTTAGTGGCTTTGGCATATCCCTGCTAAATAATCTGTACAACAGCACTATAAAGATGGCCATTGGAGGATATAACTATAAGGCATATACCCCCACATTTTAGGGGAGAGGCTGAGACAACTGTGATTCTCCAAGACCTCTCACTGGTGATGTGCCGGTTTCTGCTCCTCCCACACCCTGGGCTAGAAAAAGAAGACTGGAACAGAGCAAAAGAGAAGACACTCTAACCCACCACTCTCCTCTCCTTTACACTTCCTTTTCCTTTTTTAACCCAGGGAGTGGGAGAAGGAGGCAAAGCAGTTGAGGTAGTTGCTCTCTCCAAACTGCTGCTTAAGATGACTGTCTCAGTTAGTTTTATGCTTGTCACACAGGCTAGTGTATTTGTGGCTGAGATGCTATTTGAACCCATGTTTGTCGCGACTGTTCTATACCAATTGTCATGGAGCAGCACAACAAAGAGACTCTTAATGGGATGCAGGGGTTCCATTTGTTAGGTTTGCACTTTGTAAGCCCAGACTCAAATGTCTGCTTTGAGCTAGACTCACTGGGATTTTGCAGAAAACCAACCAAACTCTCAGTCTGTTTTCCATTTGTAGAATGGAGTATCCCACCTTGCAGGGCTGCAGTGAATGGCATTAATGCCCCAATCTAACCACCACCACTTGCACCAATGCAGCCACACCATGGAGGTGCATGCTGCATCCTATGGTGTGGTAGGGGACCATTAGGAGGCCTCTTTAATGTAAGAAAACTTTAGTTTCCTTATCTACAGGTAAGACCCTATGGGTCTACTCATATCTGCACAAGCTCTTTGACAGGTCCGAATAGACCCAAAGGTACTTGGCAAGACCAGGCAGGGATCATAGGATATTGGCTGCTCCTATGCTGCAGATAAGGGGACGTGGTGGCGCAGCGAGTTAATCCGCTGTTGCTGGGCTTTTGACCGCCAAGGTTGGGAGTTCAAGACTGTGCAACGGAGTGAGCTCCCGTTGCTTATCCCAGCTCCTGCCAACCTAGCAGTTCAAAAGCACCTAAATGCAAGTAGATAAATAGGGACCACTTCGGTGGGAAGGTAACGGCGTTCCATGCGCTACAGCATAGAGTCATGCCGGCCACATGACTACGGAAGCTTGTCTTTGGATAAAAACGCCGGCTCTACAGGCTGAAACGGAGATGAGCACCGCCCCCTACAGTCGGTCACGACTAGACCATCCGGTCGTGGGGAAACCTTTACCTTTACCTTTTTATGCTGCAGATAACCACCCTTGCCTGTCCCAGACATGCCCCCCTAGCAGCCCTTGCCCTGATCCGACCCACCTCACTCTCTTACTCCCCTCCCTGCCCACCCCTTACACCAATATATCTGGCATGGGACTAGCACCACTCACCATTTGTGTCGGTGGCCCAATAGCGCACAGCAGCACATTGTCTTTTGCAATGCTGCAAATCAGGCTGCACTACTGAAACGGGTTCTGGCAGCACAGATGTGGGGGATAGGCTTGTGTCATAAGACTGAAATCCTATGGGCATTTATATCAAAGTCCTACTGAATTCAATGAGACCTATTTCTGGGTAAATTTGCATATGATTGTGCTATAGGGAACTGCTGTTGCCTACTTTGAGCCTTAAGGAATCACGGATGTCTTTGTGCACCATTCAGCTTGTGGCGGTGGCTTCATCCTGAGGAGACTCACTTCCAGTTCCTACAGCACTCAGTTGCTGGCCTCTGTAAGATGAACTGCTGTTCGCAGGCTGCTTTCAAAAGCAGCAGAAGCCGAACAAAGCACCTCCCCATTTCCCTCATGTAATCCAACAAACACCAGAAATTAGAAGCCCTGATTATTATTGCTGGAAATATGATTCCAGGCCATTGTAAAAGTAGCGACCAAATGCCACGCAGCAATTACAGCTCACTGGGAGGTCTCCAAAAACCAACAGATGAAGCCATCGAGGAATCCATGGCACACACAGTTCATAATAAAATTATGGGATAATGAAACTGACGCCTGTCAATGCATGGGACAGGAACTAAATGGATCTATTCACTGGCATTTGCTGCAGGAAGACGAGGTGGCAAGTTTAATCCCTCACTGCTCAACTGCGGGCTTGAGGGAACTGAACCTCTTCGAAGCAAAATGTTGCATTTGATTTCCGAGTAAGGGAGAAAAGATTCCAATTTTCCAGTCTTGAAAGAGGGAAGTTTGTGCATGCATAGCAAGGGGAGACTGCATTTGGATGAGACCCCACTGGAACACAGGAGTGTCTACACTCTCAGAACTCATCAGCTCCCAAGCCTTAGGTACCTTTCGGCTTGAGCTGCTATTTCCATGACTGTACACCATATAAAGAGGATAAATTGGCTTTAGTTAAACATTTTATTTTTTCAAAAACTGGAAAAAAAATGAACCAGGGGACTTCTGCCCTTGATTCTTGGTTAAATCAGCCATGAAGCTTAATGATCAAATATAAGAGGCTTTGGGAGGGCAACGCTAATCCAAGTGTGGGTATTCTTTGTTGCTTACTATGATAATATTACTTCTGACAGATATGGTGAGTTCTTTTTCAATCCTATGCATGTCTACACAGAAGTAAGCCCCACTGAGTTGACTGGGGCTG
>JAJKFI010000034.1:10135159-10151432 GCA_029204185.1 Lerista edwardsae
TCTATGCGCTGGTCTAACTCCTTCCAAAATGCACAAACACACTTTATAGCACGTTTACAACATTCCAAAGCCGGCACAAGAGACTTGTGCCAGCCTCAGGGCACATTTGGATTGCACTGCCTGGGGACCACTTTAGTTCTCTGTGATTCTCATTGACATTGGCATACAATTTATTCTTTGAAATACGTTTACTGGTTTTTCTTGCCTCTGGACTTTCCTCCTAAAATTTGCAGCATTAAATGTAGATTAGATTTTTTAACTATTGGCTAGCTTTCTTTGCTTCTCCCAGAGCTGCAAAAGGAGAAGAAGGGTAGGTAGAAAGAGAGTAGGTAGGTGGAGTCTGAGTAAGCGAAATCCTTCCCAGCTTCCAGCTTCTCCCTTCATGTTTTGGTAACATTTCCAAATGACACAAGAAAATGCTAACTACCTTCTTTTATAATACTGATAAGCTAAATAGAAAAACAAGCTTGGGAACTGGTGGAAGCAAGGAAAGCGAGGAGAAGAAATTGGGAGTCACTTTTTTGGACTCAGCCGTCACACTGAAATTCCTACAAATACATAGGAGCTGTGGAAAAGGCATTTTTTGTGAAATGTTGTTTGATGGAGGAAAAATATGGATTTTTGTGTGTGAGGGAGGGATCATATGCTCGTTAGCTATAATTTGTTTGCCATGGAAGTGGAGTCAGTATTATAGGTTGATTGTCCCTTATCTGGACTGCTTGGTGACGGGAAGGTGTCCGGATTTTGGATTTTTCTGGATTTTGGAATAATTGCATAAATATAATGAGAAATGCTTCCTCTTGCTCTTTTCACTGTCACCCATTTGACAGTGGGTGACACTGTCTGCTGGCCTCTTTGACATTTTTCAACAATGGCACACACCACAGAGCAAAGAATGGACTTAATACTATACATGGGATTGAACACAAGACCTTTCTATAAGAAAGTTTTTAAAACGTCCTGGACAAAGATGTCTGGATTTTGGAATAGTCTGGATTTTGGATGTCCAGATAAGGTATCATCTACCTGTTCTAGAGACTGATCAGTGCTATACCTCCCACAGTATGCATTTCTTCTTTGATCCTTCCCAAAATGATCAGAAAATCAGTAATTAGCAATATCTTTACATTCTGAATAACACCTAATAACTAGAAAAATAGTTATCCATATTTGTGCTTCTCAGGTAACTTCTGACTCGGTTGTGGGAATTCAGTGGGTGAGATGATGCACCCTTGGATCTATGGGTGCAAAAACCCACATCCTGAGAATCTCTGTAGTCAAAAGCTTGATAATGCATTGGCAACAACTGAGGAAACCTTCTAAGACCAAGGGAGAGGGTTCAGGGGAAGTCCCAGCAATCAGGGGTGCAGCTTTGCATAGACCACAAACAAAGCAGAATAAAGTCCGCAAAATAGGCAAAGATCAAAATGTGCCCAGTTTATACCAGTTTCTCAGTTATCTCAGTTTTTCATGCTGTTATTTCATGTGAGTTGCCTTGACAGAGGTTTTATTTTCATTTTCACTACACAGAATAGCTGCAGCTCCAGTAGGAGATACTGATCCATGAAGCTGCTAGAAATCAAACTACAAACAGCACTGTTCTGTGATCCCATCTGGGTGGGCAGGTGATCATCCTCCTACCAGAATATAGCAAGTCCTCATTCAAGGTGTTGATAAGTTCTTGGAAACTGCAACTTTAAGAGAAATGACTTATAATGAAACTAGGTTAACTGATATATGCAAACAAGAGTTAAGTTCCTACAGCATATTCCTGGTCACAAAACATCGCCAAACTTCTAATAAAACCCACACACATCTGGGGAGAACACAAAGGCAGTGGCCACAGAGCGGTCCTGGTGGGCTCTGACGGCACCTGGGGTGGAATGACATCCTGACATGTGACCGCCACTGTCCTATCCCTGCACCCTCTGCCACACCCCCAGCATTCGGAATCTTTCCATTCTCCAGTAGGATCTCCTTGCCAGGCCCAGCAATGGTCGGGAAGCTCCTCCTCTCAGGACAGGCGACAGAGTTTTCCTGAGGGGAGGGGCTCCCTCCATTTCCCATTCTATCCTGGCCTCAGGTACAGATAGGTCATTTAGACCAATTCTGAATGCAAGGAGGGAGGGCCGGCGACACAAGGTGGCAGCTCCTGCACCTCTCCATAAACAGCATCCTGGGTAGCCCCACAAACAGTCCACCTCTGGCCTGCCCAGAATTGATATTTTTCTCATCAACTTCATAATGAAACAATTTAAAACGAAATAGCTTTAAGCTGTAGTATGAGTAGCTGTGGTTGCTAGAGTAGTAGCAACAAGGCAGATACAAATGCATTGCAACTTGTCCTGCTGAGGTTCTTCTGTTGGGAAACAGAACCGACAGAAAACTATTTCCAACGAGCATGTTGTTATAACATCTGAGTCAACAACTGGTTCCAGTAATTGCCATCATAGCTTGGGAAGGATTTCTGCATGTGTTCATGTGGGAGTCAGAGTCCAGGAACCCGTCTGACTCACAAGGAGACACCCCCACATCACAGTGTTACTCAGGGTTTCTCCAGAGCCTGGAAATGGCAACAATAAATGGCTCAGAGCCCACTTGTAACCAGGTAAGTCTAGCTGAATTGATTGGTTCTTGTTGGAGACCAGTCTAACATCTCAGAATGACTTTCTGTGCAAATTTAACCCACTCTCCGATCGAACTTTCCACTGCCAATGCAGCCCTGAGGACAGGAAACAAATGTTCCCTTACCTGGAGGAGACCTTCTTGACTGCTCCCCTACTGGAGGATGCAGCGCATGCCCATTGGCACAGCTGCACCAGTGCTGGAAAGTTGGATAGGATTTGGCCCTCAGGCTGCACTCCTATACACACTTTTCTGGGAGTCCTATTGGCTTCAATGAGACTTACTTCTGGTAGAAATGCCTAGGATTGTGCTGTCAGTATGGATATTTGTGCAGTCCACTCTCTTTTGCTCTGCTTTCATTTTTGGCCTTAAAAATCGTCTGTGTCACTTGAAGGCTTGCCATCAAGAGAACATTGGCCTAGTAAAAGACTGGCTTCCCACATTCTCTGTGCTCCTAAAAAGACTGGCCATCTGGCTATTAAAACAACCGCTCTCAATCCTTTGATATGTGTACTGAAAAATACACAAAGGACATTCAATACTTGGAGGGCTCTGATGAATTCCTCGTTGCCTGAGCTGAGCAGGGCTACCTGGAGAGTAGACAAGAATCCTTATTTGGATGGACACATGGAGCTAGATCAGAATATGCCTTATTCTCCAGCAGGTAAGCACCCAGCTGTGCCAAGAGCACATGGTGTGAAGGACATATGAGACCTCTGACTGTTTTCTTGAAAGGACAGATTTTGTGTAGCCGGGCAGGAATTCCATTATTTTGATTTTTGCATGCATGACCATTTATGATAGCACCTTCGTCCAGAGACACCACACCTTGAGTCCACTTCTGGGCAAGAACCAGTTCAGACAAGCTGCTCCGCTCTCAGTCCCAGCCGCTTCTCACACCTGCAATGATACGACTGCCTATCCTTCCTGGCGCCCATGGCTCCAGCAATGCCAAAATTGCTGCTACTGGGTCCTATGGGTGCCAGGACACTGCCAGCGGTTTCCATGGGGTGACTGCAGCTGGTGGCAATGGGTCTCCTCAACAAGACACCCACTATTAAGCAGGCACAGAGTCAAGGAGTGACTCTGCCTGGCCATCTACATCCCCTGATCCTCCCCTCCAGCCTGATCCTCCCTTCCACCCACTGTTTTGACCCCTCCCACATCCCCAAAAGCTGCACTGCCAAGCAGTGGTGCTACTTACCTCTGGTGGCTCTGCAGCATCCTCAGAGCAGTGCTAGGCCCAGCACCAATTGTAGCTGGCCCAGCGCCAGCACTCCCTCCTCCCCAGATGCTGCAAACTTGTCTCACAGCACATCTGGGACACCCAGTGCCAGTGACATGCAAGTATTGCCAGCACAACAGAGCTCAGAATTGGGTCCTGAGTGACCTACCATCCAGGCTATTAACAGGATTATTGTGATAATGTCTATGAAGTGTTTTGACGGCTTAAGCACAGTACTGTAAGTATGGTGAAGATGATGTGTTTCCCATCCTTTGCTCACACCTAGACTGTGGCTCTTTCCACACAGGGACCTGTTTTGCTTTATTTCTGCTCAGTATTTGTCATACTGCTGGTGCTTAGGTAATGATGGCATAACAAGGTAACTGGCTACCTGATCTGAGTAGGGAGGGACACAGGCTAACTAAGCTGGCCAATGGACAACCCCAGGTCTCCTCTAGGTGCCATATTTATTTTACTTCATCACCTTTCACTTGGGCAAGCATTCACAAGCTATTTCCTCTGACAACTGCTGTGGTGGTTGGCTTCCTCTGGTTGCTGGTAGAGTGCTCCAGAGCCAGAGTGGTATGGTTCTTTTGAATGTGTGTGCTGCTCATCTGCCATTACCAAGGCAAGGAAGCAGTGCAGAGCAAAAACAAGGGCTGTGGTGCTCTCTGCTGGCCACAGTTACGTTTTTCAGGCACAGGTGGTCAGTCCGGCCATCCGACCAGCTCACCTTATGAAAAGCCTTTGTTTGAGCCTAGCTGGGGATCCACAGAGTGATGCATTGTCCTTGGAAATGTCAAGGGTCAGCCAAAGCCTTTGATGTTCCCAAAGTACCAACAATTTGCTCCTGTTTCAGAACTTTGCTAGGACAAAAACTGGAGGTGCAGCGGAAAGGACCAAACCATCATCCGTTCTATTTCTCTCCCACACCCTATCCCCACCCTATCCCAGGTCAGATATTTCCATTCAGGTTGCCAACTTTTCAGCTGGCCACTGTAGCTATACCTTCTTAATGGCAGCTTGATGTGCCAGCATTAGAGGGTGATAATTTGTATCCCCACCCTGTGAGAAGCCTCACTTGCTAAAGGCTACACACTGAGCTGCTTTTAAGGACACAGGAGTGAGCAGTCCAGGCTAATGTTACTCTAGTCAGTTGGCAACCAGGCAACTGCAGTCCAGGCAGGGAAGCCCCAGCTTTTGCTGAAAGTAACTCTCCCTGACTTCCCTGGCTTCTTCTTCATGTCAGGGCATGTTCAAATTGGTACCTTACTGCGGATTTATCCCCGAAACTCCAATTGCAACTGCAATGGTTGCTTTCATTGTCAGTAGTTGCTTATCGAGTTGATTGTTTCATACCTCAGGAGCAGAAGATGGCTTCAGATGACTGTGGCCAAAGTGCCAGGTTAATGCAAAATCCTCAAAGCAAGTGGAGGATCCAAAGTGAGGCATCAGCCAGGAGACCCAAAGGGAGAGGTAAGAAAACACAAGTCGGGCCAAAGCAAATACAAGATCAGGCAAGTATAGGAAGCAAGCAGGCAGGCCAAGGGATAGCCAACCCCACACAGAGAGGCAGTCCAGTAGCCCAGAATGGCAATTTAGCTCTGCAGCAGGCTCTGGAGCATGGCTGAAACCCCACATTCATCTGGCTTCTCATGTCAAGAAGACTGTGCTTCGCTCAGAGGCGTTTCTACAGGGATGGCAAAGCTCTAAGTGTTGCAAGAAGCCTTACCCTGTCATATAAATTCCTCCTCTCCCTTGCTGCTGTAGCCAGTAAGCAACGCCAAGATGTTGCTGTTCCCTGTGAGGATTGGCTAAAACGGTGCAGGAGAGGAGTGATTTCTACTGCAAGGTAAGGCTTCTTGCAAAACTTAGAGCTTTGCCATCCCTGTAGAAACGCCTCTGGCTTCACTTTGTACCTGCAAGTCATTCTTCTGACCAACTGCCTTAACCTACAATGCTTGATTCCAGGGTTCCAGGTTCAATCTCTGCAGCACTTCCCTGCAATATGAAGTTTGCCTTTCTCAATGGGAGTTCAGTGCTAAGCCCCACTGAATTACCAGGAGATATTCAACAGCATTTGTATTTGCAGGGGAGGGGAGGGCAACACTGCAGAGGATGTATGGGATATTTCTAGATTTTGAGCACCTTTACTGTCCTCTTGGGTAGAAAAGGCTGCTTCCATATTCCCTTCCTCTCTATAAAGAATTGTGGATGGGGGAACCATCTCAGCTTGGTGAAGAGCTAAATCAGTGTCTCTGCTGAATGTTTATATAAGGAATTTCCTTACAACTGTAGAGAAAGCAGAAGGGCAACCATGGCACAGTACACATGTATAGGAATTGAGGGTGCAGTCCTAGATTGTGTCCTGGTCCGACGCAACGTGCTTGAATTGGACCAAGGGCACTAGCGCCAATGTTGGGGTGCCAACTAGCACCCCCATGTCAGCACTAGAGCTCTTGGGCCAATGCTAGCAGTAGTGTCGGACTAAGGGCGCTGGTGCGAGGCCACAGTTCTGGGAGGAGGGAGGGTGGGCAGGAGGGAGGAACTGGGTGGTGGTGGGTGGGCCAGTGGACATGCCGGCCCAGGGAGGGGGTGGGGCTGGGATGCAGTCAGTAGGCCACATCCATCCCCAGACTGCATGGCCCCAATTCAGACTGTGTGGCTTCCTTAGCTCTGCACCTGCTATTTAGCAGGCACAGATCAGAGGAACTTTATAAGGAGCCTGAAGCCTTCTCTGGGGGAAGGGCGCAAACGTGCCCTTGCCCCAGCACACCTAAGATGCACGATATATGGCACGGGCCTGCCGGCCTCGCCATTCCAGCGCAATTTAGGATTGCGTTCTAATATAAACAAGCACATAGCAGCAGAGCCGTCTTCTGGTACACCCCATAGTCCTTTGCACAGCCCTCTGCTCCTCCACATGCCTTCTGGTCTAAGACAAAAACTGTGTTATCAAAAGGGTACCTTTCCATCCTCTGGTACTGGGGAAGAGGGGGAGAAAGAGGCTGACTCCACAAAGCTCCATCTTCTTTCCATTTCCACATAGACCAGCTTCACATTAACTTGGATGCCTCTTTATTGGCACAGACTATTGCATATTTTTAGCACCATTTGTTTAAATTGTATAAATAATCTGCCCAGTTTTTATAGGAGTTTTCTATGAATAGGCAACAAGCCATGAAATGTGGTATTTTCATCATGAACAAGCCAAGGAATTAGTTAATGCTGCTCTTGATTTACAGGGCGTTCTGGCACGTTCCTCGAGGCCAAGGTGACACCCGTTTACTCCATAGCCTTTCCCTTGTTGCCTTCCCCCTTTTCCCTTTACAGTCAGGGGCTGAATACGCATCCTTGCCACCCATGAGTGAAGAAAGTGGATGAGAGAAAACAAGAAAAAAGGGAAAGTAACCAGAGTGCGACCTTGGTATCTGCAGATTTAACTCTCCACAGATGCCAGCGGATACCAGGGTTGCCATTTAGATGTCTTTAAGAAAGAAAATAGAATGAAAACAGAATTCCTTACCTTCACTGTCAAACCATGTTGTTTCCCAGCTTCTTGGGGCTAAAAATAGCACTAAAGACCCACTTCCAGGTCATGCAATGCATTCTGGGGCAACACTGGGCAGAGCAAGGATCCTTCGCCAGGAAACTCCTATGGGCCAGAGGTGTCGCTAGAGCCAGTGGTGCCCAGGGTGGTGACATCATGATGTCACTTCCGGGTTCTCACTATAGGAAGAGGCAAATGGTGACTTTGCAGTCTCACTGCTGCCCCAGTCTTTTGGAGGCGGAGCATCCGAAGAAGAAGAAATGAGGCGGCGGCAAAATCACAAAGCTTCCAAAACACAAGGAGGCAGCAGAGGAGGCAGATTTGCCATTGGGAAAGCAAACAGGCCTCTACATACCCAAGACCATGCTGGTGGTGCTACTGCTGCTGCTGCTGCAGCTGCTGCTGCTTCTCCTGCCACTGCCATTTGGGATGGGCCTCGCAAGGCACCGCTTCCAAACTGGCACCCCGGGAAGCCCACCCCCTACTTCCTATGCCACTGCATAACTTGCTTGAGAAATCTCAAGTAGTTCACGACCCCCCTCCTTTTGTGACAACAGTGTTCATGGCTCCACTTGTGAAGCATTTGTATGCATGGTTCCATTGAGATATAACCACTCTAAGGCTGCAATCCTATGCACACTTTCCTGGGAGTAACAGCCCAATCCTACAGCCCAATTCCAGCACTGATGCAGCCACGCCAAAGGGGCATTGTCACAGAGGCCTCCTCAAGGTAAGGAAATATTTATCTCAGGGCTGCATTGGGGCTGCATCTACACTGGAAAATTGCTTATGATTGGGCTATTAGTCTCACTGAACACAATAGGACTTCTGAAGAGACGTAGGATTGCTTTGCAAAAAAAACTACATCAGAATAGATCTCTATATCTCAGTTTCCAAATTCCATCTCACTCTGCCCATGGACTGTCATTCTGTGATCTAAGAACTGGAGTGGACACCATCCATTCTACTCTAAAAATGTTGGTCCTACAAACATCTGCCTTGATATTTTATCATGGAACACAGTGAGCTCTACTATAAGCTCCAGAGTTGGGCTTAAGCAGGATACGGTGTGTGTGCCCTATTCACAAATAAAGTAGGGGTGGGGGGTTCTGCTCTTTACATGAAAAGGAGTGTGCAAGGGAAGGGAGTGAAGTTTGCCTCCCTCTCCTGTTGCACTCCACTGCTTTAACAAATTTTCTTCAAGCCAAACTGGATGCAAAAAGGTAGAGCAAATGGAAGCTCTTTCCCGTCTCCCACGCAAACATTTTCATATAAAGAGTAGCTTTCCCCCCAGCCCCACTTCCTGCTTTACACATGAATGGGGCAGACATGTGGATCAACCTACTATGCCTGCTCCAACACATCTAGTTTGGCCCTTAGAGCTCATGTTAAAATTGTAAAACTGCTGTGCAGATATGGCCCTGGGTAGGAATTCTTTGCTTCAGGGTTGTCTGTCTCTGGGTTTCGGCAGTTTTGGAGGAAACTGGAGTGCAAACAGATAAGTGAAGTTGAGATATCAGTGAGAGCATGTCCTTCTCTAAAGCCTAGTTCCTGGAACAGGTAACTTTCAGAAAGTGTTCTTTCTAGACCTCTGTTTTCTTCACTCTATAGAAATCACCATGGATAGATGGATCGATGTTTCCTGGCTGCAGTGGAAGCTAGGTGATCTGGCAAATTATTATTACCACAGAAGCGATGGAGAGGAATATTACAAAGGAAGACTGTTCCTCCTTGTCATGTATCCAGTAAGAGACCAAGTAGAATTAGAGTTACCAGATACAAACAGGGACAGAGTGCCTCTACCTTTAATTATTGTATAGAAGAGGGAATTTTGGCACATGCAGCTCATCATGGAAGGGTTTCAAAAGCTGCACCTGCCCAAATTCCCTCTTCTATACAATGGTTAAAGGTAGAGGCACTCTGTCCCAGTTTGTATCTGGTAACCCTAAGTAGAATCAGCAGAGCCAGTGCTATCAGACTCTTGGGATTTAACTGTGGTTCCCAACCTGGGGGTTGTGACCCCCAAGAGGGTCGTACCAATTTTCAGGGAGATGTGAAGCGCTTGGAGCAGCCATCTTTAAAAGTTGGGCACCACCATCTTGGAAGCTTCATTTTGGCTAGGGAAGAGACTTCCCCATTAAACTGTCACTTCCTCAATGGTTGTGGCTGCAGGGAGAAGCTAGCCTTGCCTTGGACCCATCTTCATGCGTGCGTATGCATGTGATGAAATCTCTCCCAGGTTTCTTTCCAAATGGGCATGTCACTCCAGTGATGTCATCCGGGCGCACCAGGAAGTGGAACGCCCAGATGATTGACAGCCCTCCACCCCTATGGCGGAGGGCTGCCACGCCTCCCCAAGCCTCACTGCGCCCGAATCGCTCCATTTTAGAGCGATTCGGGACGCAAGGGAGGGAGGGCGGGCCCAGCAGCAGCTCGCCCGTCCTCTGGAGAGGCGGCACGGCCCGGGCCTTCCGCAGAACTAGCGGAACGGCATACCGGGCTGTTCCGCCTGAATGACGACTCTGTGTCACTCCTTCCATGTGCATGCCTAGATGAGCCTCAGCACATGGAGAAGAGGAATGTAGATTCTCTGAAGACTATCTAAAACTTGGCTTTACCACCTTGATCAGCAATGGCATAGAGTAGCCATAATGCACTCTGCACAATATTGTTCTCAGTGTTGAATCAATCATTGATCTCAAAACATCACTTAGATACGAAGCATTCAGAACATTCTAAAAAGGATGTGGAGCTCTTTTGACTTTAAAAAAGCGTGATTTGGTTTTTTAAATGACTTCCTGCTTAATGACATCAATTCCAGCCCTAGGGGTCCCAACATGTTGTCGTTCCTAAAAAGCGGGTCCTGGTGCAAAAAAAGATTGGAAACCATTACTCTGAAAATACGAGGAGGTTCTTATTGAGAAAGGACTAGAATCCTCTATAAAAGGAACAGGATCTGATCTTAGCTAACCCAACCACAGCCCATTTAACCCTTCATCACCTTGTGTAGGCTGCACACCACACTCATCCCAGGAGGATTTCCCAGTCTATAGTGCCAAAAGGCAGGATATCCTATCCACACTTTCCTGGGAATAAGCCATATTGACTATAACAGGACTTATTTCTTAGTAGACATGCATAGTATTGGGCAGGAAGACTGCTTAAAATGAATGGCAGAGCTCAGAGACACAGCAGATATGCCCAAGACCTACCCCACACAGTTCTCTCCTGGTGTTCATTTTTTGGGCCAAGATAGCTACAGTCCCACAGTTTCAGGGACAGTGCCAGACAATTACATTTCTTTTTCTTTCCTTTTTTGAAATTGATTTTTATAGAGCAAAACCCCAGGAACCTAGCCTTACATTAAGACTGCCCAAACTCCAATGTTTCTATTCTTGTTCATACTTGGTTCCACTAGTACTGTAGGTGTTCTGCCAAATTCCCTGCCGGGCCTCCCCAAGGGCCCTAATGCCCACACTAGGCTAACTAGTTTCCCCTCCAGAGCGGCCTCAGAGATAGGCAAGAGGGAGGAGGTTCACTCACCCACTGGGCCTCCTCTCTTCCAGCAGCTTTGCTTGGGATCACAGGCTGGCCAGTCTCCTCCAGACTGCCCTCATCACTGGCTTAGCTCCAAACTACCCTAAGTCTAGCACCAAACAATAGGCAGTCAGCTTGCCCAAGCCACAACTGCCTCTTCCCCTTGGTGGCTCCAGGGGTGTGGCAGACATACAACAATTCTCAATGGTTATTCCCAGTAGTGTCATCCGGCAACAAGCTGCCGGAACGCTAGGCGGGACTTACCGCTTGATTGACAGGCTGTCCGTGACGTGTCGCCGCCTGCCCGCCCACCGTGTGGGCTCCCTCCGGTTGGCGCGCCCCTCTGCTGCTTGCCCAGGCACCCGGCATGCCCCCCAGGCAAGCAGGCACCCCCTCCGAAGCCAGGGGTGCCCGCGCAGCAGGCAGGCAGGCGGCGACACGTCACGGACGGACAGCCAATCAGGCGGTAAGTCCCGCCTAGCATTCCAGCAGCTCGTTGCCGGATGACACCGCTGGTTATTCCCCACAATAACCTTACCTTCCAGTCCAGCAATCCAGAAGGACTCTTCTTGTGTTATGTTGATCGGCTCTGTGGTTTTCTGTAGAATTGGGAGCAATGAAAAGGCAAGGACAACAGCTAGAGCAATCCTGGAAAAACCTCATGATGAGTTCCATCGAACATGGGCTAGAGCCCAATTCAGGGTCTTATTCTATGGCAGCAAAGAAATGCTACTTCTCTATGAAATCTGCACATTGTCACCCAGAGCAGCTGTTCTGAGTGGTGAAGGACCTGTTATGTCTTGGCCTTGATGAAGATGGAGAGAAGCACTTGGAGGCCTGCTGTGCCCCATCTGCAAAGCATTTTGCAAATTAAGGGTCCAACTGTATCCAACTTTCCAGTGCCAATGCAGCCACAATGCAGCCCTGAGGTAAGGGAACAAGCATTCCCTTATATTGAGGAGGCCTCTGTGGCCGTCCCCACACCACAGGATGCAGTGCACACCCCACTGACACTGTTGCCACTGATCCCTTCCACCAGTTAAGGTCTTCTGGTACAGCCCTGATCCACATTCTACCACCACCTGAAGAACAGGTGTGCAGGGCCGGCCTTAAGCCAATGTGACCAATGTCATCACATTGGGCACCGCACTTTAGGGGGGCCTGCACTAGCATAGCAAATATATTGCCCGCTGCTAAGCCAGGATTTCTATGGGCTGTAAGTCAGTGGGGCAAGCAGAGCTGCTTTACCTTGCGCCCTCCCCTGCCCCTGCCTCCGAACTGCCCAAAATGGGCCTCCTGGAAGAATTTGGTGGTGATGTTATCATGTCACCACCAACTTATTTCCAGGTGCCACATGCGGCACAAGTGCTTTCCTTGGTGAGTGGGGGCCCTGCGGTGTGGGGCCATGCCTGGAATGCCCCACCACTCCTAGAGCCGACCCTGTGGTGGTGAGTAAACAGAACAAGTACCCAGAATCTGCAACACCTGCCCTCAGGAGGGCCACCTGGCCCCTTCCCTGTTAATATTCAGAAAGTGGAAGATTTCTCTTATTCCAACGGGCCTGCAGTGTTAGGGGATTTGTTCTCCCTGTTTAGATGGCTTCTGCCCCTGCGATTTATCATGTGTTTTTGTTGGTGGTGCTGTTGCTGCTGCTCAGCTCAAACCTTGATTGCTGCTATTATTGCTTTCAGTGCGTATTTTTGCTCCTGCTCTACATTGCTTTGAGGGTGTTGGTGCAAATCTGCAAATACATCCCATAAACCAACAAATGCCGCAGCCCTGTGCAGGAGGCCATTGTGCCTTGGAGAGGAAATGACCTGCTCCACCCCTACTGCCCCTCTCTTTCTCAGGCCTTAGGCACATCTCCCTGGACAGCAGTTGGACTGTTCCACCTGTGCTTTTGTGACACCTTTACTAAATGAGGCAACCCCTCTCAAACGCACCAGTCCCAACCTCAGCCCGAGCATCTCTGCTTGCTTGGCCTGCCACACTTCCGCTCGGAAGATTCATTCCTTTAAGGTTAGGTTTTCTCTTTCTTACCCACTGCCCTCCTCCACCCCCACCAAGTCAGATTTACACCAAGCATAAATGGAAGTGCCGCGAGAACGAAAACAGAAAGGAAGAAAGACCCAAGAGGCTCCCGCCCAGCCATTCCAATCAGGTCAGTGTTTCTTTGCCAATTAGGATGGATGCAATGCACATTATTAAAAATAGGTCTATGGCCCCATCTGTGCCGATTATTGTCCTCTGTTTCCGTCCCCTGGCCAACTCTGTTAATTAATAAAGAAACTGCCAGAGAAGGGAAGTGAGGCACAGGCGGGAGAGCAGGGACTTCCCTGACTGGAGCCTCCTGTTCAGAGAGAGTTCAAGAGAGAAATTGGACACTTGAATCTCTCTGTCATTTCCCATTGTGTGCCGTTCTCCTAATGATGCTGGGCTGGAAGTCAGCTCCCACCACCATCCCCGACTGCCTCTTTCATTCAATTACCCACTTTTAAAAAAAAGGTTCCTTATATAGGAGCCCAACCAGTGTGGCTTGGCTGCCCTGGATTGTCCCTGAAAACCTCAAGGAAACGGCATCTGCCCTTCCTAAATAAATGAGAGCAGAGGAGAAGTGAGTGGGGGAAAGACATCAGCCAAAGTGACAAAGCTACCAAGATTCGGTGGCTCACAAGAGAGGAATACAATGTTCATGGCAGATAGCCTGATGCCCCTTGATGGACCGATGCGAGCCACTGTATGTGCTATTAAATTCAAGGAATGATGGGATCAGAGAGCAGAGTCCCCGAATGTGGTGAGAGCAACTGTATTTAGAGGCCATTTGTGAGGAGAGGCCAAAATGTTTGACAAGGAGGCTTGCCAACACTTGGGCAAAAAACACATTATGTGAACTGGGGTAGAGCTAAGGCAGGGAGGGGGTGGATCACATCCAGAGTCCCAGGGATGGAACACATCACTTTTTTTTTTTTTTTTGCAGGTTTGGGGTGCAGTCCAGCACAAAAGCAGTTTGTCACCTAAGGTGCAGCTAACACCCCCTTAGAAAGCTAAAAGGGAGTGGACAGGCTCGCCTCTTGATTTTCTAGCAATTAGGCTTGAAGCATACACAAAACAACCAAGGCATTTCTTTTCTTATTAGCAAGTTAGCATGAGAAGCTAGACTGTTGCTGTACCTGTTTCTACCATGTTCACATATAAGGCAGGGGCATAGGGGATCTACTTTTTACAGAGAAGGGAGTGCACGGGGGAGAGAAGCAAAAACCTAACCCCCACTCCACCCTCCGCAATGTGAAGCAGTTTTTCCTCAGACCTGCTGCAAGGTGTTGGGGGAGGGGTCTCCTCCTGCAGGCCTCATAGCTGACATCAGAAGTTGGCCACGTTGAGCCTGGACCCATTCAGATGACCCCTGAAGCCCCAATGCCTCAAGCAGCAATGGCCTGAGCCACTCAGCCAAGCACCTCTCATCCTCCCTATGCCTTCTTCTGCTCTTCAACCTGCATGGCCTCCCTCAACGACACAGAGGCCTCCAAGTACCCTCATTCAGGGAGGGTGGAAAACAGGTCTTCTAGATCATCCTGCTTCACCTTTGCCTACCCATTCTAGATGGAAAAGGGGCAGAGCAAACTTAAGAGGGCACTCCCTTCTTATTACCGGGCAGCATAGCTTACCATCCAGGCCCTAACTGTCCATCAGAATCAATGAGCAGGGCTGGGGAAGCAGGGCGCTTCTGGGGTGAGAGCTATTAATGGCATTTGACATGCCAGAAACCGTGAGAGGACTCTGAAGGAACCTGCTGGTGAGAGCCATAATTCTGAACACCTGCTCATTCTATTGGTCCTACTTTGGAGGGCTGCTGGTGAAGGAGGGAGAACCACTTACCCTCAGGAGTAAGACAGAACTACATTCATTGAGGTACATACACCACCACCCCCCGAAGGCCTATGTGGAGTGTTGCTCGGGGTGAATTCAGGATGTTTTCCTGAATTCCTGAAGTTGCTTTTGAACTGTTAGTGTTGAGCTGTCCACCAGCATATACTTCCAAAGTGCAATGCTAAACACACTGATTCTTTAGAGAAACACTTCAAAAAAGACCAAGATATTTTTTATATTCTTGGAGGAGTCTGGGACTTTGCATTTCTTAAGCCAACAAGGTCATGCTCCTCAAGAAGTGCCAAGTCTGACTTTCACCCCCTGTGGTATAGTTGAGAAGGCTTGAGAGCATTAGAGCTCCACTTCTTCTTCTACAGCGGAAGTGGGGGTGTCCACAGCATGAATGTTCAGATGCCTTTGGAACTTTTGACAAAGGCCCTTAGCCTAAGAAGCATCAGGCTCAGATGGAGGCAAACTGAGAGATTTGCCTAGGGGCATATGTTAATGTCTAAGTCATAATCTTTCCCAAGAGCTACCTGAGAAACAATATGCAGCATTCTATTCTAATGAAGAAATCTAAAGCTGATTGTTTTTATAGTCTTAATGGGGCTTTGCAATGAGGGCATGATGAGCTTCTGCACTTAAAATTTACCAGTACACACTGCTCACCCCTGCATGAACTCACTCAATGACCTTAGGCAAGCCACCCCCTCAGCCTCAGCATCCCATCTGTACAAAAAACAGCAGCAAGAATACTTAGCATTTGTGTAGCACTTTCTGACTGTGTAAAACAATCACATATTATATTGTTGTAATACTTGCAGCAATCCTGTAAATTAAAAATTAATATCCCCATACTGAAGATGCAGGGGACAGAGACTGAGGAGGAGTGGCAATTACTATATAAACCAATATAGTACTTCTCATACTTTTTAGCACCAGGACCCACTTTTTAGAATGACAATCTATTCAGGACCCACTGGAAGTGATATCATGGCTGGAAGTGCCATCATTGTAACACCAGAATCTGCTGCTTTCCTGAGAATGCAGCAATAAGTTGGGTTATTTCTTAGCCATTTTTCAATAGCAATGTGAATCAAAAAGGGAAAAAAGCCTATTTATTACATTGTCACTAGCAAAATAATCACACAGCCCACCCCCTTTTCAGTGTCCCATCTTCCCATATTTTCAGTGATGGCTGCACTAGGTGCTACACAACCCACTTGAAATTGGCTTGTGACCCACCTAGTCTTAGTTTGAGAAACACTGGTATTGACGATGATCTACCTTACAGGGTTGGTGTAAGAATTACAACAAGCTCATGGGTGCAATGTGCTGTGAACACTCTAAAGTGCAATACAAATTCTAATATACTTTTGAAATATGTTTTTGTATTGTAACAGGAATATTTAATGTATTGATTAGATAGATAGATAGATAGATAGATAGATAGATAGATAGATAGATAG
>JAJKFI010000034.1:10151442-10171214 GCA_029204185.1 Lerista edwardsae
TAGATAGATAGATAGATAGATAGATAGATAGATAGATAGATAGATAGATAGATAGATAGATAAGCTGTGCTTAAGCCTTAAGGAAACCAACAGCAACAAAGAAAAACAAATTTATTCATTTTATGTCTCTAAAATATTATATCCTGTCTTTCCCCCAACATTTCGTGCCTCAATGCAGCTTACAACATTAAAATATACAGAAAGAAATATACAGCCCAATCCTATCGAACCACTGTCCGCTGATGCAGCTGCTCCACTGGAGTACACATTGCATCTGGAATGAGGGGGGAGTCTCCTCTGGGTAAAGGCACATTTTAATCTTGCCTGGGGGTCAGCCCCTGATGCTGCAATGAGACTACTTGGACCTGTGCCAGTGAATAGCACAACTCCAAGTGGACTCAGGAAGGTGAATCAGGGCTGAGAATGGGGGATGGGAAATCAGCAGCACTCCCACCACCAAATACTGCCCCCTTCCCATCCTTGTTCTGCCTGCTTCACACCCTGGTCTCCACCCTGTTCCTCCCCCTCTCTGCCCCCATTCAAACCATCATCTGCCTCCTAACTGCCCCCCACGCTGACTTACTGGTACTGGGGCTCCTTGGGGGCTATTGGCATGCAGCCACAGCCACTCATAACTTGTGGTAGTGGCCAGCCATTCTCGATGGCATGTTGCCATTTGCAACAGCCATAAAGCACGCAATATCACTGTGAGTTCTGGTGGCACTAGGATTGGCCCACTAGGATTGGGCCCACAATAATACAAAGGCATCAACCTTTAAACTGTCATAAAAATACATCTGATAGTCACTAGACTATCAGAAAAATGTCCAAAACCATATTGGAGGAGGTTTGACAACAGCTGAAGAAATCAGAAAACTATTCCTAAAAGATTTACATGGGTTGGAACTGAAGGTTTTAAAGACTTGGATACCTGGTTGCGCATAGTTTTATTGGAGAACTTTTTTGCTGCACAAGTGAAGGATGTGACATCTCCATTCAGCTGTCAGAAAATCCCAGCACTTCAACCACCAGCCCTTTGACAGAGTTGTTTTGCTTTCAGTTGGGAACTGAGGGTAGAGGCCACTCATACTGGTGAGGGGGGGCTCCATTTGGTCCAGGGCTTCAAATTCCTAATCCTATCCTAGATTAATTTGAAGAGGAAAGATTGGAGGCCAAATTCCACCATTTGCATTTAGCTGAAACTACATTTCTAAAATTAAATGTTAATGTTTAACTATGCAGAGAATGGAAAATATGGCAAAAGAGGGCAATATTTCATTTCCTCAGTGAAAAAAAAAAACATTAGAAGCCAAGAAATAAGAACAGCTGTAATTCAGAGAAGCCAGTGTAGAAGGTGAAAGGATTTCAAACATAAACAGGGTAGAACGTAAGAGCTGGTTTTCCCTTGTGGCAGTAGTCTCCCGCAACTGATCTTTGGGGGTATGGTGACTGAAAACGGGAAGCTGAAAGGCCCCAGGAACACATGAAAACATCACTTATGGGGCTTAGGACTCTGGCAAATGAGCTGATATACAAAAAGTTGTATAAAAGTAGACCAATGGAAGCGCAATATTGAAATATGAGATATGCAAGTGGAAATGCAATACAATGATCTTCTCATTTTTATACAGTTGACCAGAATGTGGGGGTCCCCTCCCCCATCTCTCTTTCTCTCTCTCATATTTTACTGATGTGGAAAGGGTTTTTCATATACCATCAAAATATTCTTTGAAATAATTTAAACTTTTGTAGTAGCCAAGTGCAGAAGTGCGGCAGAGCCAGGCGAAAGGGTGACAAAGCGACATCACACACACACACACACACACACACACACACACACATGTGTCATCATGTCACTCCTGTGCTGCATTCCCCACTTCTGGAATGGCTCCATTTCTGAGCCAAACAGAAACAAGGAAGGGCAGGTGGAGCAACCTGCAGTGCTCTCTGCCTTACATGGAAAGTCTGGGAAACACCAGAAGTGCCGTAGGAAGGTTGCATGTAGCCTCTGGCCACCCAGGCACCCCGCCCCCGGCCTGGCACATGCCCCTCCCCCAGCCACCTGCATTGTATGCCAGAGGCCAAGTGGGCATCTTAAGGACTAAAATAAGGAAATAATATTTAAATAAGATACATACATCTTCATATGAAACAGCTGGTTTGGATATCTTTTGCTCAGAGGAGATGCAGCCTCAATAGGTGAAAGCAGAGTTCCAGAAGCAGAATTCCAATGCCAATTCCACGCTTGGGGTAATTAAAACAGGGATTGAATGTAAAACAGCCAATATTATCGTGCCATTGTACAAATCAATGGCAAGGCCACATCTAGAATATTGTGTCCAGTTCTGGTCACCACATCTCAAAAAGGACATAGTGGAGCTGGAAAAGGTACAGAAGAGAGTGACAAAAATGATTATGGGGCTGGGGCACCTCCCTTATGAAGAAAGACTGCAGCGTTTGGGGCTCTTCAGTCTGGAAAAAAGGTGCCTGAGTGGGGACATAATTGAGACATATAAAATTATGCACGGGAGGGATAGAGTTGATAGAGGGATGTTCTTTTCCCTCTCTCACAATACCAGAACCAGGGGACATCCACTGAAATTGAGTGTTGGGAGAGTTAAAACAGATAAAAGAAATACTTTTTTTACCCAGCGGGTAATTAAGCTATGGAACTCCTTGCCACAGGAGGTGGTGATGGCATCAGGCCTAGGTGTCAGACTGGATGGATTTCTAGAGGAAAAGTCCATCGTGGGCTATAGGCCATGATGGGTTGGGCAACCTCCTTACATTAATAGTAGGCTACTTCAGAATGCCAGGTGCAAGGGAGTGGCCACAGGATGCAAGCATCTTGTTGTCTACTGAACTCCCTTAGGCACCTGGAGGGCCACTGTAAGATAGAGGAAGTTGGACTTGATGGGCCTTTGGCTTGATCCAATGGGGCTCTTCTTATGTTCTTATGTTCTTATGTAATGTAACTATCTCCAATGGAAATGATGGGTATTGTCTCATGACTACATTATCATTTTCAACATGAGAAATATGTTGCTTCTTTACTTATACACTGAGGCATGGGCTCACTCATGCTTTCTTACCTGTGTGGGGTGTCTTGCTCTTGCAGACCAGTCACCATCATGGTGCTGGGATTCCTGATGGATGTTTGTATGTGGAGGCAAGGTTCCTATAAGCAAGGTACTGTCTAATATAGAGGGCCAGTCCCCCTCTCCTATGTGGGCTGGCTTAACAAGCCAGGATGGTAAAGAGCAAAGGTAAAGGGCTGGCAATGCACATGGATGGCCAAACACTTCCAAGGACCTTATCCACATCCTCAGGTCAAACAAGCTGGAAAAAAAAAATCTCAATGTTCAAAACAAGTGATTGCAACTGGGAAATTGCAGCCAATACGCTAGCCATTCTCCCCTTATATTCTTTTAGATTCTCTAGAAAATCCCCCATGCAGCTCTCTCCCTTTCAAAAAGCCTTTTCACATTACAACTGCATTGGAGGGAGTGTTTTGATGAGTGCTTATGTGAGAGCTTTGTTCCCAGAGCATGACCAAAACTGCTTTCCTGAAGAGCCCACGAGTTCTACATGGAGATCTCCTTCCCACTGCGCTATGAAGAAGGCTGGCTGCTAGAACTGAAATTGCACTCCTGTCTTTTTCCTCTCTGCCCTTGTTTTTCCCATTCTGGGAAGAATGGCTCTTTGCAAACTGCTGTTTAGTTTGTGATTGTGCTGCCAGAAGATTCAAACCTTTGTGCAGGAATCACTCCGGGGTTTGTCACTAGGGATACATACCTGAGAAATGCTGTCTGCTGCATCCTGATGCTCAAAACTGGACAGGGTTGAGTTGTCACCTGAACCCACCCCTGAATTGTGCTGCTCACCCTCCAAATTCGACTGCCTGCCATCTATCCCCCAGCACTGTGCACCTCCCCAAGGATGCACCGCTATTCCATACATGCACCCCACCCAAGTGTGTCCCCTCCTAACAGATGACACCATCCTCTTCTTGAACATTGGGAAAGTGCATGAGATGACGAATGAGTGGGGAGGGTCTCCCTCCTTTGATGTCCAGCTCTGCCACCACATCTGCTGAAGCAACCAGAGGAGAAAATGCTGGAAGCCTTGATCTCTGCATTCTGCTCCACTAGCCACTTCAGAAGAGGAAGGAAGCCTTCTATTCCCCCCTTCCTCTCTCTGAGCACACAAGAAAAGGATGGAGCAAAACAGCAGGCTGGGGGGAGGGGAGGGGCTTGCTTCATGACTCAACCGACCCTTTTCATGTCAGTGATCCTGACACTGGGAATAGATGCTAGCAGCTCTACCTGTCTGCCCTTCTATTCTGGTCTGCACCACACCTGTTGGATGGAGTTTGGGTTAGTAGTGGATGGACCTACATTTCTAGCAGATTGCAGGACCAGCTAGCCTTTTGTTCCTTTCCAACCCCTCTTCCACTTATTCCAACCTTTACAGGTCAGAGGACTGACATCCAGAAAATGAGCTTGAACTAAAGAAGGGCTTATATCAGTGGTGCAATTCAAATGAATTAACAACTGGTTTTATGACGTCATAGCCGGAGCCAAAAAAAAAAACAAAGCCAGCCGAGGTAAGCAAGTGGGCAGGGCCCGGCCATTTAACAACCGGTTCTATAGAACCTGGGCAAACCCCCTGAATTTCACTACTGGCTTATATCCAAAATGAGCTCTCCAGAGCCAGTACATGGAGTTTAAGGTCTCAGCCACTCTAGCATCAGTTGCAGATGTACTTCAAATCCTTTCTGCCCCCTCCTCCGTCACCCAAATTTTGCTTCAATTTTCAAATGCCGCTGTCATGAAAACTTCCCTCCCTGATCTGCCTTGTGCTTCTAGTAGACAGGGGGATAGGAGTCAAATTCCTTGTCCTTTCGCAGGCACACTCATGCACCTGGCCATAACATTTAGGATTTGTTTTGCGGCTCAAAGCACACCGTTTTCATTAAAGAGCCAATGACCTCTCTTCTACATTGTCTATGTGGGGTGTCAGGACTATTGTCTGCAAACTCCCTTAACATGCGCCTTCTTCCGTCGTTCCCCCTGCCCCGCACTCTCTTTTGTTGTTGTTGTGCTGTGATTTCCTGAGCCAGAAGAATTGTTTCCAAGACGTTGAACAGAACATCCTATCATTAGTAAAGAGCTATGGGCTGTTGTAATAATAACTTAAGACAGCAAAGAAGATTGCTGTTTAACCCTTTGTCTTTTTCCATTCAGGACAATTATAAAGGCCTGTCATTAAAAGTGGTGCTCAGGTTCTCTTTTCAGAATGATATGATGTTGCAATGCCTTCCTGTTACTCACCAAGTACACACACACACACACACACACACAGAGAGAGAGAGAGAGAGAGAGAGAGAGAGAGAGAGAGAGAGAGAGAATATGCATGGGGCAATCTTGTATTACCCCGTCAACATGGAACCATATCTGAGAGAATATTTTGTATTTGAGTAAAGCACATTTGCCTTGCAAGAGTTGTAAACTGCATACTGTACATGCCAGCGGTTCTCAAAATTTTTAGCACTGGAACCCACCTTTTAGAATGACCATCTGTCAGAACTCACTAGAAGTGATGTCATTAACCTGGAAGTGATGTCATGGCCAGAAGTGACACTATCAAGCAGGAAAATTTTCAACACCCCTATGACAAAATCAAATCAGTTAAGTAAAAGTTTACAATAAGTATAAAAATTATTTAAAATAAAGAGCCCTCTTAATCCTCCCAAGTGGTTGCTGATCTGTTTAAAAAAGGCTGCAATCCTATCCACTGTCACCAGGAAGTAAGCCCCTGACTACCATTGTTAAAAGCATATACATAGTATCCTGTTAACAATCAGTAACATTTTCCCAAATGCAGTCACATACCATAGTAGCATCAAGTCTATTAAAAATAAAATACACGTTGAAATGAAAGGGAACCACTTGAATTGGCTCACAACCCTTCTAGCATGTCCCAACCCACTGTTTGAAAAACACTGGTATATACATTTAAATGCCGGCTTTCTCAGCAAAATACATGGAAGTGAGGGATCGGCAAAGGTTTGGCCCCTGCTTCCCTGTCTTTTACGGGGGAAAAGCAGCAATTTAAGTACAACTGAGGCAAGGCACAAGTTTTTGCACTTCGTGGTTTGTGCAGCCAAGTACAAAATATTCCAGGAAAGGAAGCCCTCTGCTGATGGAAGCTGTTCCAGTCTCATGTGACACTGAGAAGGAAGTTGAAATCTTGTTCACCTGAGCAAGGGAAGAATGCCCAAGGATATAGGATTAATGGAGCAACGGAAACAGGCCATTAGGATGTCATGTGACATCCAGGAAGAACTTGGGAGCTTGGCATAGGGCTTACAGAAGTACAATTCAGCAGACGGCTCTGCACCCCTTCACCCTAGTTAAGTGCTGTTGAGAGGAATACACCACATAGTGGTGTACATGTGCGGGGAAAGGGTCATAACCTCCTCCATTCTTCTCCTGAGGGGGGTTGGATAATGAAGGAGAAAGCAGTGAAGCTGAGGGCTAATTTATAGTGGCATTTCCTGGCCTCTCTTCTGCCAATGAAGCTCTGTTTCATCTTTAGCCTTATCAATTCTGTGGTCATGTGGCTTTCCGCTTGCACGCCTCTGCCTCTTCTCCCCCACCCACACCTACCCCAGTCTTTGATGCTAATGGAAATGTTGTTAATGTCAGTAATCCGCTGAGAGGTACAAGTCACAAATACATCCACTCACCCCCACACACTTTAAAGCAAAGACGAGTAGCATTCGCACACAGCACCCATCACACTTTTTGCATTTCCTTCCGTATGGACCTTTCTTCTCATCTCGCTGCCAAGTTAGTAACCCTACTGTTCTTGGTCACCTGACTTCTTATCACACTGCCTCTTTCTTCACTGCCCACTCCCTATGCTTTGTAGCCAAATACAGGACCAAATTAGACAAGCTCCCGCCATTTTTGCTTTACCATTTCACTTCGAAAAGTGGCATTCTGAGATGGCATTAAAAGCTTCCCTTCTGGATCCCCCATTCATTCCCATGGAAACGTGCAGAGAACTATAGCCTAGAACAGTGATTTTCAACCTTTTCCTATCTCACAGCACACTGACAAGGTGCTAAAATCGTCAAGGCACACCATCAGTTTTTTGACAATTGACAAGGCAAACCGCACTACCAGCTGGGGGCTCACATCCCCAATGGCCCTATTAAGAAATGATCCTCCCCCAAACTCCCATGGCACCCTTGCAGACCATTCACAGCGCACCGCTGTGAAAATCGCCAGTCCAGAAGGTCATTTCCAAAGCCAGATCCAAAGGCCAAGGAGCAAACTATGGGCCCATTCCTATCCAACTTTCCAGTCCCAATGCAACCATTCCAACAGGGCATGCACTGCATCTTGCAGAGGAGGGACAATCATGGAGGCCTCTTGAAGGTAAGGGAACATTTGTTCTCTTACCTTGGGACTGCATTGAGCTGCATCAGTGCTGGAATATTGGATAGGATTCGACCCCAAGTCTTTACTTATATACACACACACATGAGCCTAGCGAGGAGGATTTCCTTTTAAGGGCTCAGTCCTATCCAGATTTCAAGCGCTGATGCCAATGAGGCATGCGCTGCATCCTGTGGTGTCGGGAAGTCATGGGGGCTTCCTCAAGGTAAGGGAATGGCTGGATACAGCCCTGTGATAGTAAAAGGAAGTGACAAGTGATCAAGTTTCCTATTTGATAAGCATATTACTTCCTTTGGTAGGTACTGCACAGGGACAACTAAAAATATCCATAAAACTTCCTCTGATACAACCAAGCTATGATATGAGAGTTCTAGCAACAATCTGATAAACAGACCCCCCATATAGCCCATGAAGGCCACAAAGTGCTAACTCAAAAAAGGGGGAAGAAGTTGTAGGCTTATACTCTTTTCCATCATTGTGCATACGTAATCTGTTCCTGAAAACTGCCCTTGTAGTGAAAATCTAGATGAGTGTAATTTTGTAACATTGATTTCAATGGGGAAAATTTGTTCCAAAGTTATTCCAAGTTCACCCAAAGTCACTCAAGATGCTTAATAGCATAAGGAAAAGGTTGTGCGATACAAGCGGACTGTTTAATCTGGGATTGTCATGCATTGTTCAAACACTGTTTATGGTGATTCACACAGTGGCGTTCCTATGGGGGGACACTAAGTGTTGCAGGAGCCTGAACTCCTGTGTAATGCCTCCCCCTCACCTCTACAGCCATTTGCGGCTCAGAGGCTTTGTTCTCTGAGCTGTGAATGGCTCTGGAGGCGAGGGGAGGGGCCACATTACACAGGAACTCAGGCTCCTGCAACACTTAGTGTCGTCTCCCCATGGGAACGCCACTGGATTCACATGGCATTGTCATCCCTCTCCCCTCTACCTGTACTTTCCCCATGATTAAACCAATCACATTCATTCACAGGTTTTTTTCCATTAATAAATGTGATGCTTTTGCAATGGGGGCAGGGGAAAGTTCAGGGTTGTTTCTGTATTTATCCATCAATTTTTACTCCTCCTTTTTGTCCTTGCAGAGACCCTCAAGGTGACTTCCATGATCTCCAAATACAATAATCAGTAAAATCATCCAAAACAAAAACAAAACAATGTTCCTTTAAATAAACACAAACAATTCAAACGCTAAATCAAATCAATCGAGAATACCAACAGTTAGAAAACAGATGGATGATGGCTTGGCAAAAACCACCCAGAAAGTGTGAGACAATCCCCACCTAAATAGCTAGAAGTGTCCCCTTTTTGTGCCAGCATCACAGATGATTACTGAACAACACTGAGCAAATGGCACAAAAGCGTACATGACTTGCCTCCCTGTTTGGGTGCTGAGTCAACACCCCTATCACCGTAAGGTACCATACTGGCTGCCATTCACATCAGCCCCCTGGCTGCCACCCCACCCCACCCCCCTGCTTTTCATGTAGAAACAATATTTTGGCACCCCACTCCGCCCCCAGCAGCCTTTGAAAAGGCATCAGTACCAAAGGGATCCCCATCTTCTTGCTCTCCCCTTTCAGCAGGTCTCCAGGAGTTTAGGAAGAAGCTTTTGACCAGCTCCTTCTTCTATTGTTGGAAGGGAGATAAAAGGCTAAGGACCTGGATTTAAGCATAATGACAAGAAGTGCCTTCATGCAGAAAAAACACCACAGAAGGAAGCCCCCCTCTCAGACATACACAAAGGGGGGGAGAAGGGAGAGAAAAATCTTTGAAAATAACTAATTAAAGTTGTTTTAGCCTCTCTCACACGCCTCTAAGGGCACCTAATCTCACAGGAGCGGTGGCATGTGGAACAATGGGCCCTCGGCCCCCATCCCACCTCCCCCTTCTCGGTGCCCCAACCTCTGTCTCAGAGGTTTTAAAACAAGAGGCCACTTTAAGTTAATGAGCTCTCAGCTGACTGGAAGAAGTCTCTAATGAAGGCTGATGGTCACACATTCCCTGGCTGAATGAATAGGATCCTGCCAAACCCATAACTGTCAGAGAGTTTCATTCACAAAATCCACATGCCGGAGAGGTAGGAGGGTTGCAAGGGGGGAGACTGGGAGGGAAGGAGGTGTCTGCGAGGAAAAGGCTGACCAAGAAACAGCATGCATGACCAGCAGTGGCCAAGCCCCAGGATTCCTGGGCCCCAGTGCCCTGCTCCTTTGTCTGGTGGTTAATTAGGAATATCCCCCAAATGGCTCTGGAGGCCAACTATTGGGATAATCAGTGAGAGTTTGGGTTGGGGGTTTCTAATTTCCAGCTGTTATGTCACCACCTCTACCAGGGCCAAAGGCTGGGTGGCAGAAGGGATTTGGGGAAGAGGAGGTGGGAAGAGGAGGAGGGTTGTTCTAAAATAGTAGGTGTGGGGGATTTTGTGTCTTGCCACCTGGTGGGATCTGTGGAAGAGAAAAGGAGGAATGAAGGAAGATGTCTTTGATACGTCAAAAAAAAGTGGAAAACGAGACTGAAATAAAGACACTGGCACAAATTGCAGGGAGATTGTATAGGGTGACTCGAAGTCTATCACAAAATAGCTCTAAATATACCTCCACATTTGCAAGGTAGATTAAATTTGGGATGCGCGTAGTCCACAGTTCAGGCAGATATATGTAACTGGAGAGGCCAGGGCACAGTGAAAGTAACCTTGTCCTGCTTTGGTCAAACACACCATCTTCCCTGCAGGATTGAGGTCAGGAGAAATAACAAAAGTTGGCTTTGTTGAGAGCGGATTGGTTGGTCCTTGTGACATGACAAAGCCATCTCTCTTTCCCCTGCCCAGAGCAGTTTTTCAAGTTTAATTAAAACGGACACTGATTGGATAAACTTGCAAGCTGCTCGACGGAAAACATCCACCTGAAGCATGAGGGGAAGGGTTGAAAGTAAATCACTGATTTTGAGGCAAGTATTGCTGCTGTTTGAGAACTGAAGGCAGTAGAAATTGCCCGAGTTCATTCACAGTAGGAAGAAAAACACATTCACAGAGGTCGTAATTACTGTATAGCCATTTGCGCCCCAAGACACCCTGATGGTAAAAGAGACTGCAAGGGATTGTATGCATAGTCCTCTCTCAAAATCTGTGGTTTGAAGAGCTCTGCCGAACTCTCAGGGTTCTCCTGTACTGGCAGGAAGCAGAACATTGCCCTGAGCTAGGGGCATCACTAGGGGAGTGCAGGGGGAGCAGCCTGACCATGTGATGCCACAGAGGGGGCACCATTAAGGCCAAGAACAGTAGATGGGTGGAGGGCTTAGTGCACCCAAAGTCCCATGAGGCTAGTTGTGGAGGAACTGCCCTTCTTCAGCTTGAAGGGTGCCTATGCACAGCAGGGTAAGGACCAAAGCAGGCTGCTGAGGGATCCATGGGGGCAGCACCGTGAGTTACAGCATTGGGTAACACCAGCCTTAGTGATGCCATTGTCCTGAGCTCCCTGGTGGAAGGGTGGGATATAAATAAATAAATAAATAAATAAATAACAGATTTCTCTGAAAATGGATCATTTGATATTTCACAATCAGGTCATATAGCCTCTCTCAGTGGCATCACTAGCCAGGTGCAGGGGTGTGTGGACTACACTTGGTGAACCCCAGGAGAGGGTGACACCAGAGGCACTACGGCGGAGCACAGTGGCTAGTGGCTGGTCTGGAAAGCCGGCCCCATTCTTGTGAGTGGACAGGGCCAGAGCAAGACCAGAAGGCATGGGGCCATGGGGGTGATGCCATTGGGGCATTGGGTGATACCAAGCCAAGTGACGCCACTGGCCTCTCAAAAGGGAAAGCCACATTCTAGCTTTAATCTAACAAAACCACACCTAGGATGGATCGTTGGGGCTGTGGGAGTTCCATTCCTATGCTTGTCCAAGGGAGGGTGTCAATAACACTCAGGGCCAAACTATATGTGATGACAAAAGACTTAGTTTGACCTGGGGTTTTTGTTTGTTTGGAAATAGCACTGGGAGGATGCAAAACCCTGTAAAACCACAGTGGGAAGTAGAGGGGTTTAAGCACAGCAACCACAGTGGGGATGGTCACAATTGCACAGCCTTCAATGCACTATTTAAGATAATGAGGAATGTGGAAGTGAGGGGCAGCCATCTGGCCTAAATTCTGCTGCCCACCCCCTCAAGTGCCAACTGAGGTGCACCAGAGCCAACTGGAGGGCCAGCCCTGCTTGAGGTAGATTCTGGAGGTGGAACAGTGTCAACATTGCATGTAATAACACAGCTCAACGATCAAAAGAAGGATCTGCTTGCCACAAGGTGAGTGTGTCATTTAGACTGGGTGTAACTGTATCCAGCAGTCTCTGGGAAGAACTGTGTGGGGTCAGGAGCAGCCATGTCCTCCTGACCCAGACATCATTCTCTGTTTTGCTCATGGAAGATCACCCCTACTGAAAGCCTGTTGAGCAGACAAATAAAGGAAAAGCACTGTGGATAAACCCAATACAGTGAGAAACTAACAGAAAAGATCTGCCCTGTTTTTAGTCTTAGGGGTTTCCCTTTTTGCCTTTTCATGACCATCCATTATATTCCACTGACTCTTATACATCAAGCCAATATTACAGCACCTTTGGTCGCACTTCAGATGGGCGGTTGGGGTTGGGAGGGGTTTTAGATTTTGCAAGGAATTGAGAAGCTACAAAAATCTGGAGCAGGGGGGAATGATTTGCCAGTGACAAAAGTAAAATGGAAATAAATAACAATGTGAAAGAGGAGGAGAACAAGGGCACTTTGGTGTCTTTGAGAATGTATCATCAGTAAAGTCCCAGAGAATGGAGACGGATTGGAGCAAGTCAGGATATGAAAAGAGAGTGAAAAGTCAAACAGCCACGTGAAGAAACCAGAGACATACAGCGGAAGACCAGGAAGCATGAAGGAATGCTCAGGCAAGCTCAGCGGTGCCACATCCTGTGTTTCTTTTGCAGTGGGCCAAGGGGAAGGAATCGTAGTTTTAGCTGCATCTTGTGAGAGCACTTATCTGACACAAGAGGGACAGGGCCCTTCTATTTGGAAGCAAGAGCTCTTACGTGCTTAGGAGAGACAAAGGCCTGTTTGTGTGGTGTGTGCTTAGGACAAGATGCTCTGGAGCCTGCCAATGGTTCATAAAGTCAAGTGGCTCCCAAATCGACCATGGTTTTGACTAGCCGAGTGAAAGATCAACATGATGCGGGACTCAGGCAATAGAGGTATGTATCTTTTAGAATTAGAATGAGTTTCCCTTCATAAAACCTTCTCAAAACCTTCACCACTGAATCTGAGGTAAACTGTCTTGTGACTATGCAATATCCAAGATTCAGTGCCAGTACTTGATATCCAATGGAATACTTGAAATTCAATATTATTGGATACTTGGATCCAATAATATACATGGATACTTGAAATACATGGATACTTGAAATTATTGGATACTTTCCAATAATACATGGATACTTGAAATTATTATTGGACAATTGCTAGAATATAGTATATGGCACCTGTTTGGCATCTTTATGCCACATTTCTGAATTGACAGTGTTTGATAATTGACATCTGATACTTCATCTGATACTTCATATCTTCATACTTCATACTTCATATCTAAATTTGATTATTTCAAAATAGTAACTATTTAATATTTGATTTTTATAATCAGTAGTATTTTATATTATATGGCTAGTATCAGTCTAGTATAGTATCTAGTATCAATCTGCTATTTTATGGTATATAGATGGTATTTATATATTAATTGAAAGCCGATATTCAATATCACTAATCATTATCTGAATTTTGATATTAATCACATAAAGGGATCTGTCCTCTTGTACTTATAAAGCACAATCCACTAATGAGACTTACTCCCAGGTAGAACTGCATAAGATTGCACTGTAAGAGTTTTCCAAATTATGAAACTTTCCATTTCAACTCTTATATCTTCTACCAGCAGCATTACTAAAGTTTGCTGTAAAACTAAGGGCAAGAGGATGCAATGCAAGTTAAATCTGTAGGGCTAACAGAAGCAAAAAGACACCTGGCAGGCCCCATCAAAGGCAGTTGCTCCTGATGCAGAAACTAAGATTTGGTCCTCTTCTCTCTGGTTTTATAGTTGCCTCCCTCTTTTCCGTGTCTGCAGTTATCTCTACCTTATCTGGAGCTGTCTGAGCAACCTCTCGCCACTATAACATTTCAGTCCCAGCAAAATATAGATTTTATTGGCTGGCAGGATGGAGGTAACCAAGTGATATGTTTTTGCCTGGACTAGATTGGAACATACTCAGCCCCTTTCAAATTATTGGCACTAAGCAGTTTCAAACTTGATAGAATTATAATTCCCCCCTCTTCACCACTGCAGGAAGTCCCATGACCCAATCTCTGGTTGGACATGTAGATGTCACACCAGGTTTGTGAATGGTTCAACACACATTTACTGTGCATGCCAACCTGCATTCAGAGATACTTGGTTGTTGTTTTTCCTGTGACACAAGCCAGATAAGGCTAAAAGGCAGGCCTGCAATATGCACACATGGAACTATTCAAAAGTCATGAATTTCCAATATGAATAGATAAAAGAAACTAGCTTTTTTAAAGATAATAGTCAAATATTATCTAGCAACATCACCCAGTATTTATACACAAACCCATAATGAATTAAAAATACCAGTGGTGCTATTTTCTGATGGCCTATATTTGCATGCATACATATATACGTACCTCTTTCTCTCTCTCTCTCATGCACGTGTGCATGCAAACACACACACATACACATACCATATACTTCTATCTGTGGACGTTCCTTTTTTTTTTGTCATTCATTCTCTTCTCCTACCTACTTCTTCCTCCCAATTTCCATTCCAAAAATTCTGAGTTAAGCATTGCCTTAAGAAAAATTGCATCTCCCATAAGAGAGGCAACTCCATTACAATTTAACATAAAAAAAGAATCAGCTGATATCGACCCATAATTTGAACAAGTGCCATGCTATTGACAGGAAGACAAAATAAGTTAGAATGGCCATGTTTCAAAAATTCTGTATGTACACTCAATCATTGGAACAGAAATTGCAACTGGGTATATAACAACACAGCCGTGATTTCTATTTCCCCTGTAGATCAATGCTAATATAAGGAGGGCCCCTGAAGATGGATGTTGCCGACAAAAAAACCCTTAAAAATCTTCAGCACACGGCTTGGGTGGCTTAGTAGATAAAAGACTCTTCTCTGGCTGCAGCAGGCAAGTTAAATTGGGGGCCACATTTTCTTTCAGGTTGTTTCTGAGTAGTAATATATCAACCTATTGAACAGGATTATTTTAGGCATTTTGGACTTGAACCTGACTTTAAACCTCAGCTTAGTTTAGCTTAGCCTAAATTTAACCCATGGTGTGCCTGTGGGCTATATGATGACATCCCAGATCTATGACCCTCACTATGAAATGGAAATGTAGTTATTCTGACAGACTGAAAACAATTAAACAGTGCCTAGACTCCAAGAGGTGCCATGATCAAACTCAGTGTTTGCTTCTAGCATAGGTGCCCTTCCCCAATTCTTGAATATACAGGAGTTTGCTGAGATTCTTCAGTTGCAATGGATAGTCACATGCAGTGGTGTCATTCAAATGATTTAGGAACAGGAACTCACTTTTGATTGGCACTTGTCGGGAACCCAGAACCAGCCATGGAGCCTGTTAGGATCCGGAATGCCCGTTCTGGTCCGTTCCCCCTGAATGACATCACTGGTCACATGGCACTTGCTCAGAGATGTTCTCTGTAGTAGTACTCCTCATGTTCTTACTCTGTGCTCTGGCATCAAGTTCCAGTGCTAAGAACCCAAGTCAGGGCCTAACTCACTCCCTAACTCAGTGGGCCTAACTCATTGCCAGATTTATACTTCCTTGAATAATTAGAACAGGAAAAGCTGCTCCATCTGAGATCTCCATTCTGCTAATCAAGAAGCCCTGCCTCTGCTGCATCCACTGGCCCAAACAGGCATCCAGTCTACTGCATGTTCAATGGGACTTAGTGGGAAATCCTGCAGCCGTTACTATGTCATCTGTCTTAGAGTACAATCCTAGATGATCTTTGGGCTGGCACAAGTCTCTTAATTCCTCTTACCCTTGATTCCCCTTGCACTGCAGCCAGCCCAAAACCTATGCTGGATACAGGGCAGGCCAGCTGGCCTCCCTGTTCCAGCATGGATTAGGATAGGGCTGCTAATGTCACTTGCCTTAATGTTGGCATAACATAGTTCGAATCCTATGCAACACTCCAAAAAACACAGCACAGAGCAGCCCTCCCAGCCACTCCCCCCGTCCATGGCAGCAAGTGCCACCAGCATGGCATCCAGCATAGAACTGCATGCCAAAAAAGTCCCCCATGTTCTCTGTGAATGGAAGGGGCTGGTACACACACACACACCAATGGAGAAATGCCTCCAGGACACCATTGCACCATAAAGTGTAGTGAGCACATTACCCTGGAGGCTGGGGTCTAAAATTATGTGCATTTGGATACACTCTCAGTTGCACTGAGCCAGAACCAGAACCCTGAACACAAACAACGCTTCAAACTGTAGAAAGCCTGGGAGGGTCTTCTGTGAGTGACAAGGAAGGTCCTCAATATCGTTCAACCGTTGGGATGCAAGCAAAGAAGAACATATTTCCCAAGACACCCACATGGGGGCATTGGGCTTAGTAGTTTCTCTGCCTTTACTTTGATCCCAAGGATAAGCAGCTTCCCTTCCATGAGGACAAAGAAAAGCTGATGTAACAATATGGTGTATAATTTTGAATTTCTAAAGACTTACATTCCAAACAATGAACTGATTACAACTGATTTTTCAATGTAATGTCAGTGAGTTGTTCAAAGGGAAGCCTTTAGCTACTCTTCAGAATATGAGAGTTCCAAAAAACAAAAGAGGCATTTCCTCAAGCAAAATGCTACACCCCTGCTAACTGGGCAAGAGGCACTTTTTCAAGTGGTGTTTCTTTAGCAGGCGGAGAGTAATTGTCCCTCTTCACCCCAGCACAGTGTCTTTTCTAGTGGCTGTTGCTGGTGGTGTTCTGCATTTTTTTAGATTGTGAGCCCTTTTCGGACAGGGAACCATTTAACTTTATTATTATTAGCCTGTAAACCGCTTTGTGAACTTTATGTTGAAAAGCGATATATAAATACAATTGATTGATTGATTGATTGATTGATAGATTGATTGATTGATTGATTGATTGATCTGTCCCCACCCACCCCCCAGATTCTCTTCTCAAGGAGTTTCATCTCAGATTCACACTATATATGGCAGTAAACACATGACCACCACCAAAACCAATAGCTGCCCAATGAGCTTCTGTTCTGCAACATCTTACCGTGTCTATTCATATCATGACAGCATGGCATCTTCTCTGGTGCTGCTCCACAGCATTGGCAAATGCACAGCACTGTAAACATCACAACACAGTGAAGTACAATGAGACACAGAGCAGGAGCAGAGCACTGTTGCCTCTGTTGCCAGTGGGCAAATGTGGAGCATTATGAACTGGGCCTCAATCAAACTGAACATTTTTTAAAAATCAGAATTTTGTTATATACAGGGAGATTACCCCTTATCCAGACATCTGAAGTTTGGACTATTCCAAAATCCAGATATTTTTCTCCAAGACCTTAAAAGAACTTCTTGTAGTGCGAACACTGGAAGGTCTTGAGCTCATTCCCACGTACAAGCTGTAAGTTCTGTTTTCTGCTCTGTGGTATGTGTCATTGTTGAAAAAATGTCAAAGAGGCCAGCAGACCCCCGAGTAGGTAAGTGAAAAGAGAAAGCATTTTTCATTTATGCAATTATTCCAAAATCCAGAAAAATCCAAAATCTAGACATGTTCCCATCCCAAGTGGTCCAGATAAGAGATAATCAACCTGTATTATTATCATTCTCTTTATTATTAATCTACATTTGGCACTTTATACAGAATTTGAAGTCTTGGCCCTTCCCCATGGGGCTCACAATCTAAAATAAACAAGAGAGGAAAGAGGAAGCAGAGATAAAACTGGGAAATAATTTGCAATTATTTCATTGACATATACTTCGGGCGCAATCCTAAACTGAGTCAGGTCGGCATAAGCTAAACCAGAAAGTTTGGCCAGCCCAAGGGTCACCATAAAGTATGTTTGGACCACTCTTGGAGTCAGAGAGGCCAGCACACAGACGAGAGTCATCCTCCCTGACTCTGAGAGTAGTTTAAACATGCTTTATGGTGGCCCTTGTGCTGGCCAAATTTTGCTGGCTTAGTTTATGCCGGCCTAATTCCAGTTTAGGATTGTGCTCCTAGGCTCAGTAACAACAGATGACAAAGTAAGGCTAAGAAGATTGTCTAGTCTAGCATATTCTGTTTCCAGCGGCAGTACTTCAACCAGATACTATGGAAAGCTCATAAGCAGGAAATGAAGATGAGAGCCACCCTATTTGTTGTTTCTGCCCAAGTCTCATTATTTAGAATACAGATATTTCAGTTCACTCTATACTGATGGAGCATTGCTGAACAGCAATCCTCCACAAATCAGTGTACAGGCGTGCCCCAGTATCCACTGATTCAGTATCCACGGTTTTAGTTTCCATGGATACCATGGATACTGGGATGCCTATTAAACAGATAAAAAGGTAAAGGTAAAGGTTTCCCCATGAACGAATGGTCTAGTTGTGACCGATTGTAGGGGGTGGTGCTCATCTCCGTTTCAAAGCCTGTAAAGCCGACTTTTTGTCCGAGGACAAGCTTCCGTGGTCATGTGGCTGGCATGACTATATGCCAAGGCACACAGAACGCCATTACCTTCCCACCGAAGCGATCCCTATTTATCTACTTGCATTTTTAGGTGCTTTTGAACTGCTAGGTTGGCAGGAGCTGGGACAAGTGACAGGAGCTCACTCCCTCATGCAGTCTTGAACTGCCAACCTTCCAGTCAGCAAGTTCAGCAATAGCGGTTTAACCCACAGCTCCCCAAAAGATAGGGGAGCATTAAACAAATCTTTTTGTGTTTAATAATGTTCCCCTGATGTTCCCCTATCTTTAAAAGTGTCCCCAGTATCCACAGTTTCAGGTATCCATGGTGGGGTCTGGAACTCCAGCAGATACCGGGGCATGCCTTTACACAGTAGTCCTTTTTTTAAAGCCCCTAAATCACATCTTAGGGCTCCACAAGTTGATTATCCACTAGATAAAGAAATACTTTCTTCTCCATGTGTTATCATGAATCTGCCCCAAATCAGTTTCATACATTAGATAACACTATTTTGAGAGACGAGAAAAATTTCTCATCTGTTTTGTCCAACCATTTTTAAGGAAGTCCCCCCTTCTCTCTCTCCTAAAAAGCCCCAAATTCTTAATTTTTTCCACCTAGGATGCCTTGCTCTCACAATGCAGGGCAATCCTAAAACTTACTCAAAAGTAAATCGTACTGTATTTAATGGGGCGTGCATTCAGGTAGGCCTGGATGAGCCTGTGCTCTTCGTTGCCTTTCCACAACTTTTACAGCTTCATGATACCCTCTTTTTTTAATGGATTGTCCAGAACTGGACAGAGTACTCCAAATGTGGCAGTTCAACAAAGTATATAATGGCATTACATCATGAAGAAGAAACAAAAGAAATGAATGCCTCTGAAATGAGTTAAAATGTTTTCCTGTTTTCACTCCACAACTCAATGTAGAACTAATATTTGAGAGTTGAAAGTCTCCCTCCCTCCCTCCCTCCCTCAGTGATCAAACATGGCCACACAAGGAAGGCATCATATGAGACATCATATTACAAAATACATGTAAATACATATTGTCATTGTATTCATTTTATAAACATTATGTTCCAATCATAAAAGCTTGCCAGTGACCTGACTAAAATTTTTCTGATCATTCACACAGTGTCGTTTCTAGAGCATGGGGGGAAATGCTAAGTGTTGCAGGAGCCTGAGCTCCTGAGTAAAGCAGCCCCTCCCCCTCGCCTTCACAGCCATTTGCGGCTTAGAGAACAAAGCCTCAGAACCAGCTTTCTGAACCACAAATGGCTCTGGAGGAAATGCATTATACAGGTGCTCAGGCTTCTGCAACACTTAGCACCCCCACCCCAAACACCTCTGTATTTATGACTGGTGCAAAGTGGCTGAACCTTTTGTAGGTTTTTTTTGGCTGTTAGAATCCAAACCAGGATTGAATAGAAACATTCACACACATATGCACACACGAGGAGGGGGCTGAGAGAGAGAGAGAGAGAGAGAGAGAGAGAGAGAGAGAGAGAGAGAG
>JAJKFI010000034.1:10172247-10196819 GCA_029204185.1 Lerista edwardsae
GTGTGTGTGTGTGTGTGTGTGTGTGTGTGTGTGTGTGTGTGTGTGTGAGAGAGAGAGAGAGAGAGAGAGAGAGAGAGAGAGAGAACTTTTCACCTTCAACTTCAACCTCTGGATTAAAAATCAAACACTATTAAAACACTGGATCAAAGTAAGTCAGCAGATCTTTCAAACCTCGCATTACTGGACTGGCCCATCTGTGAGGCCAACTGAGACAGAAGCTTTAGGTGGCAAACTGTTGCATGTAGTTGCATGGGCAATTGAAGTGATTCAATCATCTGCCTGCCTCTACTGTTCATCCACTTTGGTGAACTGGAGACATTCTAACCCAGGGTGTCCCAACCCTTGTTTTTTCTCGTGGCAAAAATGTACAGTAGCCTCCAGAGCCATTTGTGGCTCGGAAAGCTGGTTCTGAGGCTTTGTTCTCTGAGCCGCGAATGGTTGTAAAGGCGAGGGGGAAGAGCTGCTTTACTCAGGAACTCAGGCTCCTGCAACACTTAGCATTTTGCCCCCGCTCTGGAAACGCCACCACCAATGCCATTTCTCCTCCTGCTCCATGCATTTGAAAAGGAAGAGGGAAAGAGCAGCTGGAGAAGGTGGATGAAAGGGTAGTGGTTGATTATAGCAGTGGTTCTCAGCATGTGCCACACAGGTGCCCAGGGAGCCAAACTACTAGTGGCCACATAGAAAAAAAGCAGAACATTATGGGGCCACATTAACTTTCTGAGGGGGGTGTCCAAATTTAACTGCCTAGTGTATGATGAATTTGTCACAAGGCTACACTGAATAAAGTGCCAATTATCAGAATACTCTTTGTTAGCAGAGCTTATGCTGCTACTGTACTATCAACCTTGCAGCTACTGTATTTTATCATAATTCTAACTGGGCATAGGAAGCTAGGCATTTTTTCAGTATGTTGGAACCTCTGGATAATCTGCCCATGGTACTCCATTGCTGATGGGAAGAATGGCATGTGTCCTTTCCCAAATGGGAAACAGGCAGCCATTTTGTGTATGATCAGGTTGCAGAGTCCCTGGAGTTGGAAGCAGTTGACCCGCTTTTCCAAATTTAGGAAATATGAATGTGAAATAAATATTTGAGATGTATGTTCTGACAAGAAATCAAATTAAGAATCAGGAAATCGATGGTTTGAATCCCAGAACACTTCATTGTTTTTACCTCTGCCATGAATTTACTAGGCAGCATTAGACAAGTACTCTCAGCCCCCCCCACCCACCCAATAAGGAGGTTATAATACTTCTTGCAGGACTATTGGAAGGATACCAATTATTAGACTGCACATGGGAAGTGCTTTGAACATGCAGAAAATACTATAGAAATTCTATGCCTGCAATCCTATACACAATTCCCTGGGAATAAGTCCCACTGAACAATGGAATTTACTTCTGAGTAGATATACCTAAGGATTATGCTATATGTCTTATTACATTGGTTGATTCCATAAGGGCTAGAAATTGACTTGCCCCCCCTCTCATTATTTGTGCCTCATGCCGTTCAATGAAAACTTCATATTTCTTTAATTCAAGTTATATATAGCATTTATTAATGGAACTTCTCCGACCTTCCCTTTTGGAGTACAATGGTTGGTTTCGGCAGATGTGATTAAACAGAGCAAATGCATCAGCATCAATAGAGTTTTGTGTGGTAAAGTCACAATTTTTGGTCCAAATTGTACCGCTTGGATTAAAAATATCAAACCTGCCTATGCTAAGCATTTTCTGTCATCACATCCACTTTTGCTTTGGAATGAAAGCGAGTTTCCAGCTTTCACAATATTCACTTAACACTAGCTTATATCAGGAGGATGTTCCATAATGGTGATTGAAATATCACAGAAGGACAAGCAGAACAATAGATAATAAGCACAAAAACAAGGCCCGGGTATATTCACAATGTAATGTGAATTCCCATAACATGACTTGAAATCACATAATAACCATACGTGCCAGTGGTTCATTCAAAAACATTGTTAAGCAAAGTAAAATACTGCCTCTGAAAATCATGTTATATATAATAATCACTGACCTAACAAACATCAGACATCTGTAACCCAAAAATATGCTTACAAATGTCTTGGTTCTGTGTGCAAATTGACTACAGGACATAAACACGACCATAGTAATTAACACAGTTCGTGGAGAAACATCAATAGGTAGACATTGTGCTCATGGCATATGTTCATTTTGCAAAGTGTCATGTCACCCTATTATCCAAGTGTAGTTATTTCTTCACAGGTGCAAAGAGCAGTGTCATTGAGGTCAAGGTAAAACTGACCAAACACAGGCTAGAGCAGTGTTATTCAAACTGTGGGTCGGGACCCACTTGGTGGGTCATGACCTGATGTCAGGTGGGTTGCGGAAAGCTGGGAGCAGCCATCTTGGAAACTTCAGACCTTATTCTTGTTATATTCCTTTTGTGAGTGTTACCAGCTTGAATTTTAAGTGAGGATTTTTTAAAACTTTGTTTTTAGTTCAGTACTTTTACATCATATTTTGTCGTAACCCTGCTTTTTTGTCAGGGATATTTCATGGTTGTACAATTGCTGCAGTCCAAGAATGCTAATTTACATTTCAGGAGTGTCATTTTATTATGTTACAATGGCAGCACTTCCTGCTTGATGATGTCACTTCCTGCCACCACATCACTTCCAGGTTAATGACATCACTTCTGCTGGGTCCCAACACAAGTGCCGTTCTAAAAAGTGGGTCCCGGTCTAAAAAGTTTGAATACCACTGGGCTAGAGCTCCTGTAAGGATCTACTCTGTGGTGGTCAGGGCTGTGAAGAAATCACACTTCTCTGCCACCATTGCCTCAGCACTGAGCCATCCAGCTGAGCTTTTCGGAGTGATTAAAGCCCTTTTACATCTCAGCCCACAAAGTGATGAGGTGGAACCATCACTAACCCACTAGGACATGTCTGCAAGGCACTTTGCTGAAAAATGGCTCCACTCCACTTGAACTGCACATGAAGAGAAAATCCAGTCGATGTGCTTATGCAGCCTGCTTGCCCTGGCGCATCGGAGAGTTTTCAGCATATTCGGCCTGAGGATGTGGACAGGTGGCTTGAAAGTCAACAACCAACCACTTACTCACTCAACCCTTGCCCTACCTACCTGCTTAATGAGGCCAGAAGTTTGGTGCCTTGCATAGTGGAAACAGTAAACGTCTCCTTTGTAGACGATGAGGTACCATCAGCTTTAAAAGAAGTTCTCATGAAACCTTTATTGAAGCAGCTCTCCCTAGATCTAGCTACCCAAGGAAACTATCTTCCTACTTCCAATTTGAGGTGGTGGAGACCCAATTCCTGATTATCAAGATCCAGTCATGTCAGTGGCCCCATAGCCGCCACAGGCTCAGGTCTGCAGACCGCCCCCCTCTAGACTGCTGCCCCCTGACCTACCTGAAGCTTGTGGAGCTTCGTGCAATGATCTGCTGCTGTCCAAAAATGTTCTAATGCTTTTGGATAGCATTTAAGGAACACTTCCAGTTCCTCAGAGGGTGGCACAGAGGAGATGGCAACGCCGCCCATAAAGTGCTCAGCGGTGGCAGCACTGTCAATTGTCTCATTGAGTTCTGGCCCAGTTTTGGGACTGAAATTGCCTTGGTGGATGACCTACATAAGAAAAGCTTTGGTGGATCAGGCCAAGGGCCCAGCTTTTTGTATCCTACAGATGACCCATCAGATGCCTCTGGGAGCACTGAAGGCAAAATACTTGTATCCTTTTGCCACTCCCTTTTATCTGGCAACCAGAGATAAAACAACCTCTAAAACTATGGAGATTGAATACTGCCATCATACCTCAGAAGGTAGACAGGGGGCAGGGCAGCCTTATTGATTCTGCTGGACATCTCAACAGCATCTGACACTATCAATCATGGTGTTCTTCGGGGCCACCTTGTTGAGTTGGCCTTGGGGGGACTGTTTGGCAATGTGGGAATAGACCCAGAAAGCGGTGCTAAGAGCCTGCCATTCAACCCCTTAAATTTTGACCGATGTGGTCCCTCAGGGTTCCATTTTGTCTGTTGTCCTGTTAACATCTACAGACACTGCTAGAAGGACATCTAAGTGGTTGAGCAACTATGTCAATGGTTTGTGGATGATACCCAGCTCTACCTCCTGTTTTCATCAGAATCCATTGATGGAGGCAGCGGAGGCCCTGAATCAATGTCTGAGATCAGTAATAGAATGGATATGTGCTAATAAACTGAAATTTAGTCCAGACAAGGCAGGGTGTTACTGATCAATAGGAAAGCTAGCTGGGTTATGGGCAGTGGTGTTATCCTACCGGAACGCTGGGCAGGACATCCAGGTGATCGACAGCCCACCCGTCACGTTCTGCAGCGTTCTGTAACGTATGCAAGTGGCGTAATTGGTTATGCAAACGGCGGAACACTGTGGAACGCAACGGGCGGGCTGTCGATCACCCGGATGTCCCGCCCAGCGTTCCGGTAGAATAACAACACTGGTTATGGGTCTATTGCCCATTCTGAATGGAGTAGAACCAGTACCCTGGAAAACCAGGTTCACAGTGTAGGGGTTTTCCTGATTCATCACACTCTTGGATGACCAGATGATGCCAGTGGCACCTTTGCAAAGCTTCAGCTGGTGCACAACTGCATCTGAGGAAGGCTAATGGTATGCTCTCCAAGGGCTGCAATCCTAAGCAAACCTTCCAGGGACTACGTTTTATTGAGCACAATGGAACTTTCTTCTGAGTGGACATGCATAGGATTGTGCTGTTCCTCACATGTCTAAGCTTGATTACTGCCATAGAATCTACATGGGGCTACCCTTGAAAAGCATTCAGAAACTTCAACTGGTCCATTTTATACCATTTTCATTGGTTACAGGCCTGGGGAGGGGGGCGGGCCTGGGATGCAGCAGTTTGGCCACATCCAAAGCTTCGTCCCCAAGCCGCATGGCCCCAATTTGGGCCACACGGCTTCCTTGGTTCTGCACCTGCTATTTTGCGGGCACAGAGCTGAGGAACCCACAGGGGAGGCTCCTGGTATCTCCTGAGCTGCGTTGGATGCAGCACAGGCCCACCAGACTACCTGCTCCAGCGCAGCTTAGGATTGGGCTGTGAAACAGTGCAAATTCTGCTGCCCACTTTTTTTTTTCTTTCATGAACACACTCCATCACTGCCTTCTCCTGCTGCCACTGCTGCATCTAAATTGGCCAGGCACTTAGGCTGTTAGCCTATCTTACTCACCAGAAATAAACTCTAGGAATCAAGAACGGGGTTACAGCAGAGGCTGCTGCTGCTGCTGCTGCCGCTGCCGCCGCCTCCGCCTCCGCCTCCTGCTCTGCTGCCATACCTTTTGACAGAGCTGCTGGAAGAAGTGGAGCAAAGCCATGGCCCCCATTCTCCTCTCACTTACTCCCCAATGACACTGAGCACGAAGAGATAGGCAATGGCTGGATGGAAAGGCCAGGTAGGCTGCAGCTTAGAGGAGGACAACGCCCACTAGCTTGCCACCTCCCGCAGCCCACCGCTCAAAGCAGCCAACTGACCCTGCCTCATGGGTGGGTTGCCCCAACTGTGGAACTCCCTCCCTCTTGAAGCTTTCCTGGCCCCTTCATTGTTAATTTTTTACACTTAAAGCCTGTTTGTTTAGACAGGTGTTAGTTTATGCCCCTATGTTAATTTAATTACCATTTTCATTGCTCTTAGTTGTTCAGCTTTGTTATCCACTCTGTTTTTGGGTTCTTTCCTTTTATGTTTTTTTTTAAAAAAAATTTATAGTATTTATTTTACTATTAAATTAATGAGAGCTAATGAGAAACCCTCCCTCCCCCACCTTTTATTTAAAAAAAACAAACCCCTGCCCTCTGACACATTTTTATTCCTTTTTGTAACTTTTTGTGTAAAAAAAAAACAAGACAAAAAGATTGATAATACTGTATAATACTGTACTAATCAGCTATCATGGCTGAGAAAGGTAGCCAGAAGTAACTCGGCCCAACAGGTAGGCTCAGAACCCTACAAGACAGAGAGCAATCCTAACCTGGAGTTAGGCCAGCACAGTTTGGCTGTCACAAGGCCACCGTAAAGCACGTTTGGACCACTCACTGAGTCAGTGAGGATGACGTATATCTGTGTGCTGGCCTCTCTAACTCTGAGAGTCGTCCAAACATACTTTACGGTGTCCCTTGTGCCAGCCAAACTTGGCTGCCCTAACTCTAGATTAGGATTGCTCTCTCAAACAGTACAAACAAGCCAGGGGCCAGATTCTAGCATGTGCAGATGAAGGGCCAAAGACATGTGGCACAGTCAAAGGCATACTGGTGGCAGGTTCCAGAAAGCACACACAGCAACAGAAGCATGTGACATTGCATTTGACAAGAGGGCAAGAGTCTGACAAGAGGGCAAGGTGATGTCGGTTTGAGACAAGCTCAGACTTGGAGGTCAAGTTCAAAGGAGTTCTTACATAAAATCATTAGAGACCCTGGAGGTGGTGGTGTTTGAAAATTCCCTTCAAGAAGGGAAGGTGCTGTGGAGCAGTCATACTTATGCAAGGCCATTCTTCTGCCCAAAAGCTGCCTAGGCAGCATAAAAAGTAAGGCACCTGAACTCTACTTAACTGGCAGAGTGTCACTTTGACATTCCCAGTGCTTTACAGGTAAAGAGGCGTGTGAATGCCTTGCTGACTGAGGATATAATGCCAGTTACTTTAAAGGACTGTGCTTAAGCCACCTCTCAGGTGGACCTTCTTCCAAGCCACCATCTTTCCATGGCTACAGTGAAGATGTTACCTTTGCTCCCTGGCCTGCTGACACTCGGGCCTGACCTGATCACCCAAGGAGTGCTCCCTGATAAGACCACATCCCTCGCCTCCATTCTTCAAAGTGGAATTCTGCCTTTAACAAAGCAACTACTGCAACACCTCGACTTTCATCCTAACAGGAATAATTGGGAAGTTTCCCCAGTAACTAACTCCCCTTTAGGGAGACTCCCCAGTTGCTGGGTGCCTGTAGCTTGGCAGAGAGCCCGGCTATCTAAACAGAGGAAGCGAGGCAGGGCTGTGGAAGATTCGGCATTCCAGCCCAGTGGCGAAGAGACACAAACACACAGCTTTACCATGTAGAGAAGTTGCATTAAGGTTTCTTCAGGAGTCAAGCAGATTAGTCAAAATACACAGTCCAAAGTCAAGTATTTCCAGTACACAGTCAGATAGTTTGCAGCAGATAGAACTTACGGATGTTATTTCTTTCCAGCAGCATGTCACCCTCCTCCTACCTCAACCCACACTGTGGGTCAGCTTGCCCAGGTCTTAAATACTACCGTGGGCCCAATCAGATCTTTACAACGCACAACCTTGAGATGTGCGAAGTTGCACATAGGCACTTTCCACAGCTGCTGGCTGATTGCTGCTCTGAGGCCGGTGCACACAGGTGCATCTGAAGACAGGCCTCATGTCAAGACTCTTGTACCCAGGGTATCCCAGGTTTGGGCTCACCCTGAGCCAACTAACCTGACACATCCACTTGATTTTCATCATTTTGCTCTTTCAGCCATTTTCAATTATAACCACATTTCACATTTTGTCCAATTGCTTTCCTCTTTTGTCCGACTTCATGCAACCTTCCATGACTTAAGTTGATGTCATGTTCATTTTTATTTCTGTTGATTAAGGTTTTGCAGAGATTTACACACATTACATACAGTAAGTTATTTGAATCCATGGCAATGGCCTTATTCATAGTTGGCGATCCACATGCTCCAAGCCTGAGTGCTCATGTGTCTTCAGATCATTCCTAGCCTTGCCCTCTAAGAACCTGTGAGAGGGGAGGTACCAAGGATTGGACTTTCTACTTTCAAGTTTGTACTTTAGCACCAAGCTTGGATGCATGGTGAAATGGTGCAAGTTTCCTCTCATATCCGTAGTGCTGAAAGAGATGGTTAATAAGTAAACATCTGCTTCAGCTATTATGCTGAGCCTGTGGGAAAAAAAATACTCCTTATACAGTTCAACACATCTGGCATCTCATTCAACCAGGTTTCTTCACCTACACATCTGGCATTAGCACACTAGAAATATACAACCCCATTAAAACCCACACAAGTGTGCTAATGCTGCAACATAGAGTTTTAAGGGTACAGCTCAATTATGACATTGCCATGTTTTTTTCTCCTGCACCCAGAAGAGAAGGCAATGAAACTACCTCTCAAAATACACCCTTTATCTTCTGTTCAGGTTTTTATATATAATGTGTACTGTGCCTTTATAAATGCTTTTCAAAACTCTGTACAGAGCAAGAGCCATCAATGTTCTGAAGCAGTGACCAGAGCTAATGCAGAGGGAACAGACACATCTAAGAATGACAGGCTTTCATGCTCAACAGTAGAGGGAGCCCTGGCACAGAAACAGGTTGGAAAGTACTGTATACATACTGGTCTCTCTAAGCATCGCTGAGCATTGTGGGATTTTCTTTCATCTCTTCATCTAAACCATTACCACCAATTGCATCCATTAGAGCCTCTCTGCACAAGTGTAGGTGAGGGTGGGGTGTTTGTGTGTGTGAGAAATACGCATTTATCACTTGTTTCCCAATCAGCCTGTCTTCAAGTGAGGTTGTGTATATGTTGTGAAGATATTTTCAAGTAATCAGAGTAGCATATTAGGTACCTAGCAAAATGCAAATGCTGTTACAGAAGCACATCTATTCCTATGGTGAATTTTTGCATGGAGTGCAGCTATATAATAGTCCTAGCCTAGGGAAAGAGCAGGATGAGGGTCCAAGCCAAATGGCAGATTGAGGTTGTAATATAAGGGTTGATGGCTTGGAGGTTTGGTATTCCTCCCATTTGCTTAATTTGATGGCCAACTGAATATTTTGCTTTTGAAGAAACCGTCTTGCACCTTCAACAGGATTACGGACTGATGCTCTGATTTGGATTAATGGGGTGACTTTTATCTGCAGCTTGTGCAACTAATATAGATGCACTGTATCTATATTAGAACTGGCAGTGCTTAACCAGAAAGAGACAGTGATAGTGGTAGATAGCTCAATGAAAGCAGCAACTCGGTGTGCAATGACTGTGAAAACAGTGAATTCCATGCTAGGGCATTACACTGGCAGTAAACTACCTTACATGAATCTATGCTGCAGCTTTACTTGCAATTGTGTGTACAGTCCTGGTCACCCCATCTAAAAAAAAAAAAGACATTGTAGAGGTGGAAAGGGTACAGAGAAAAGAAACAGGCAGCCCTATCCTTAGCTGCCCTGGTGCTGCAAGGTACAACAGCACCGAAATGGCTACCGCCGTATCTTGCGGGGCCAGAACAGTCGTTGGAGTCTCCTTGGGGTAAGAGGTTCCTCACTCCTTGGATCAGAGTCCACTATTTAGCAGATGCAGAACCAAGGAGGCCTGTATAGGGCTTTCAGGTGTGGGAGGGGTCATAGGATTCAGTGGCAGTGTCTGCTGCCATCCCTGCCCCACGCAGGCGCATCCTCCCTGTGTTTCGACCACCCTCCCCCCACCACCTCCATGAAAAGCCATACCACCTGACGTTCCCATCTTGCATCCTCCCAGTACTGAGGCTCATCCAACTGGCACTGGCTTCCCTGCAGGAGCCAAGTGTCTCCTGCCAGCGGGAAGGTGCCTTGCGAGACTTTTACAGCACCTAACACTGGCAGTACAAGCTGCCAGCGCTGGGGAGAATAGGATCAGGCACTAAAGCAATCAGGCGCAGGGGGAAGAAGCACCGGGAAAGGCTACAAGATCACAGAATCTTTGGTTTAGAAATACTTGTATTCCTTGGGAAAGAATTCAGAAGCAAAAATAGAGCTGCCAGTTGCAGATTTTAGTCAGTCAGATGGGAAAAGGCTCATTTTCCAATATAAAACACAAAAAAGGAGAAAACCTTTTTTCAAGCAGTCTGTCCTACATATGAAGTTTTAGGTACTACATGGCACACACAAAGCTCAGAGCGTTGTGCAGCTACAAATGTTTCCAATATTCTCTAACACTGCAAAATTCAGAAAATATCAGCAGAGTGATGTATTTCCAGAACATTCTCCAACACTGCTGTTTGAAGGATTTACTACAGAGAGCTTAGGAAGATGCGTGATTGATAAGCAAGGCCAGCACTACCTTTGTCTTCTGCTTAGATGATGCAGTACTTGCAGTCATTAGTTGCTTTGGTGATGACATAATAGATACCACATCACTGGGTAGGAATAAAGTTTTCTCTACTTGAATGCAGCCTTTAAATAAGCTACGGATCTACACTGGAACATTCTTTGGCCTACAGAACAGTGGAAAAATCAAGGTTCCAGGTTTGATCTCAAAGAGCCAGCTGAACAAATATGTTTTCTATTCCATATTTTGGAAGCTGCAAAAAGTGTACACTTAGGGATGGCTATTGGTTATATCAGTACTTAATGATCCCAAAAGCTCTATAAACTGGCGATTGGCTAAAAGGTCGATTACCTTGACTAGTCTATGAACCATCAGCATCGAGCAGCAATTCTGAGTGGCCACATGAGTTCTGAATGCAACTCCCTTAAGACTTCTCCAAAGAAACCACAAAGGAAGGCATACCGCACTTTAAACAATGACGGATTGTAGCACTGGATCCTTTTGATCAGTAGCATGAAGTGTTAACTCATGAAGTGGGCTCTAGGTGACAAACTCTTCAACCACACTAAATCTGTTAACAATTAAGGTAGCATACCCTATAGGCTACAACCTATTCACCCACCCAAAAGTAAGTCCCATTGAACTCAGTGGGACTTACTTCTACTTCTGAGTAAACATGTATAGGCTTGCGCTGTAACACAGCTAATCATCTGGAATGTGAAAACACTATTTTCCCAGCAACAATTTTCTCATCAAAGCTGATCAAACAGAGAAGGAAGACTACAGGCTCTTTATAAAGATGACCTTCCGTGCTCAAAGATGCACAGGTGTCTCCTGTATTGCACATCAATTATACTGGCTCCCACCCTTCCTCCATGCACTACAAACAGCCAGCTGAGCTTCTAGCCCAGTAAATATTTGGGACAAGAGAAGAAGAAAGATTGACCTGCACTTCTCTAGGAAAACCCCCACTCAGCCCATACTGCAAAGTATGAGAGAACTTTTTTGCCATTTGTGTTTTCAGTACAGGATAGTAGATGGAGAAATCAAGGTCAGAAGACACACAGGCCAATACTCCCCCCACCCCAAGGAGCACTGTTCCTGCTATGCTGTGTGGCTGCACAGCTCTACATCAAGCTCCAGGGAGCTCCACTTCACAGCTGTAGGCAATGACAGTGACGTCATCTCCAGTGCTCCAGAGGTGCTGCCACACAGCCATGGAAGAGGTCCACACAGCAGCGTGAAGACTTTAGAGTCTGCCGACAAGGTGAACAATACAAACCAATGCAACAGAGGGAGAAGTTTATCATCCAACCCCAGAACCTCTACATTCAGGACTGGACAAAATACACAGGATATAGGTAGGTGTATTCACCTCTCATCTAGAGCTCCTCTATCACTGAGGGCCCAATCCTACCCAATTTTTCAGCATTGATGCAGCCACAGCGCAGTTCCCTCACTCAAAGAAGCCTCTGTGATTGCTCCCTCACTGCAGGATGCACCCCACTGGCACAGCTGCATCCATGCTGGAAAGTTGGATAGGATTGGGCCACAAGTTACCAGTGGCAGAAATTTCTCGCTAGCCCCCAGGCACCTAAGAAGTTAATTTGCTACACGGATAACCAGGTATCAAGTACCAAATGGGTGGGCATGACAATGCAAGGATATGAAACAGGCAGAGTGTCCATCTCAAGCTGGCCAGAAAGTATCAGTTCCACAAACAGACAGTTACATCTATCCCATCCTTTCAGGAACACTTTATTTCAAGCATTTCACTATGAATCAAGAGCTGGGACATCTGCTTATATATGCAGCTGAGATGAGGTTTTCCAGTGGGGAAATGGGGCTATTGGCAAGGGCAATGGTCCCTTTTTGTCTCTGCATCCCTCTTCTTATTTGTGAGAGCTTAATAGTGGGGTGCTAACACTATTCTGGGATCTGTCCATGCTCATCTAAAAGAAAGTAAAACTAGAATCTAATATCGTATAATTGAAAAGTGTGTTTGTTACTTTTTAGAGGAAAACACAACTCAACTTTCAAAGGCTTTGAATACAACTGGTCTAGAAATCCTCTCTCTCTCGCACACACACACGCACACACACAATTAATTTCTACCCTTAGGTGCAAGATAGGAAGGATAGAAGGTGGAAGTCTAATATATACCTTAACGCATGCACGCACACACACACACACAGAGATGTTGAATGGTGCCACCTTTGCCTTAAGACCAGGAAGACATTTGGTAGGTGCAGCGTTTCTCAGTACCAGCAATCAACTCCTTGCCCTGAAACCTCTAAAAGGCACAAGAGAAGACTGCAAGAGAAAAGATTGTCACAGCTCTAGTTATCTTGGAGAGTGCAATAAGATTTTTTTCAACTGAAAACAGAAGGCAAATGGCACTTATGTTGCCTGCTGTTAAAGCTACTCTCCAGTGAGTCTTGCTTCACAGCAGATTCCCACAACCTTCCCCAAAACAATGTTCACCTCTCAGTGAAGAGCCACATACACTGCAGTCTAGTGAATCCAGCACCTATTCAATGACGATTTTGCAGCCATTTCAGTGTCAATATCATAATTCATCTCCAGAAGATCCTTAAACATCACGCATGCTAAATATACCAATCAACCAAAAGTGCATCACGATGTCACTGGGAGTCACATACTGTCCAGCCTGCACCAAACTGGTTTGCTTTTCTAATGCAAACACACAGGGTCACTGGCAGCTCAAACCAGGCCCAACTTGCAAGGATGGAATGCTTTCTGCTTCCTGGAACTTTTCAGCGGCAGGATCCAATAGAAAGTCTGCAGGAACCCCTGGTTATTAGATCTGAAGGTTGATAAATGGGGCGAAGCCCACTACATCCTGCAAGAGAACCAGGGCACGCTGCAGCGGAGGTTCCACGTCCAGCTCCACACCACGACTCCGCAAGATGCTCAGACTGGACTCCATGACATCATGACAATGCTTCACCTTCAAGGCCCGCAGCTTGGGACAGTACTCTGCCAAGGTTCTACCAGGGAAGAAAAGGAAGAGTCAAGATCACAGCTCCTGCTACCATCAGGAATTACCCATCTTTAGACCAACATGCCCGGGGGGGGGGGGGGGTTGTGGCACAAACGCAAGGCTAGTCAATGGGAAGGCCTTAAAACTGGAAAGATTACAAAATCCTGCAGTAAAAATCCAGTTTTAGGACACAAAACTCTGAAATTGTGAGAATGGAAAGAGACGAATTTTGAGTCCAAAATAAATGCTCTGTTTGTATCTATTGTTGTGCTCCAATACTACAGCAAAGAAAGTAGGAACTATGTTGGTTTGGTCATTTGCATGCTACCTATTCCATATCCTATGAGGCCTTCAAGGGGACTCACAATTGGTTAAAAAATACAATTTCCACTACTCTTTCTATTTCTTCTACTCTTCCTCCTCAGAGGCAGCTGGTGTTTCTCTACAAGGTGCTTAAAATTACATACTTGTGAGCAAGTTGTGTGCACTTGTGCACAGCTGGACAAAAGCAAAAGGCGTGCAACCTAAGCAGAACATTTTGGAAAAGTCCCCTGTGGTCATCGCAACATTAGACATGTACTAATTGGGGACAGATACTCTGCTCCATTTGTGCAATTGTTACCTGATGGAGCTGTTCTTGACCCGCAAGCAGCCTGTGAGGTCCAGATGCTCCAGTTCAGGACAGGCCTTGGCAATTTCCTCCACTGCTGCATCTCCAACATTCGCATTGACAGCCAGAGAGAGGGACTTCAGTCTGTTGCACCTCTGGGCAAGGTAACAGATGGCTTCATCTTTCAGCTGCCGGCAGGCTGTGAGGTCCAGAAACTCAAGCTCCTTGCAGTGGTCAGCCAAGCTCCGCAGTGAGAGACTGTCCACCCACTCACAATGAGCCAGAGAAAGATGGCGCAAGTTAGGGCAGTTCAGAGAAATGGCTTCCAGAGTATTCCGGCTCAGTTGTACACAGCCATTTAGTTCAATCTGTTGCAAATGATGATTTTGTCCAATAACAGGAAGTAGCTCCTTGTCAGACAGCCAGTCAGAGCAGTTCTGCAGGGCTAGTTGTTGCAGCACCACATTGTCCTTTAGCAGGCTACAGAACGCAGCTTTTGGAATGGGTGGTCCAACCTGTCATAGACAAGAAGACAAACTAGACTACTGTAGCATCTTAAACCCATCCCAAGAGTTATTTTCATCACCCCACATTTTTTTCAAACCAAATCAAAGACTTCTGAAACAATAAGATAGCAAAGGAAATCCTGCTGTAGATATTGCTCTTCCTTCAACCCAGGACTTGCATGGTCAGAAATGTTAGCTTTTGCTATGGAATATGGCAATTCTATACAACAACATCTAGATGTCTTGCAGAATAGCTGGACCAGGTATGAACAGAGACTACATGAGCCTTATTCCACATGTGATGAGAATGTACTGTGGCAAGCTTTGGGCTTACAAGTGCTCCTTTCTTTGCTGACAAGGAGAGGGGATTGGATGCTTCTGTTTTGCAGTTTGTGAAAAACAGAAGTAACAAACTGTGAATGGAGAATTCTAATCTCTCCTCACTGTCATCTGAACTGTATTATCATTCAGGGCTTATCATGGTAGAACACTGTTTGAGCACTTTGCCAGGCCCATATGATACTGAATGAACTCATTTCTATAAGTTCCAAAAGGTGATCATTCCCAACAGAGAAATTGGTTTGGCAAAAACATTATCTTCTTTGATGCATGCTTATTTCAACATTGCAAAACATCTAGTTTATCCCAAGGTTAATCCTACAATTGTACAAAGCAGTGTTCAGACTAATGATAGTTCAGCATCCCTGGTTTCCTTTGTATTATTATAGTTTAGTCAACAGGCACACCCATCCTGCACAGAACTGAATGTAGACATTCCCATCTCTCTTGCGCGCGCACATACATACACCCAGTACCTGTTTAGAATCAAAGCAGCGTATGTTGGTGAGGTACAACTGGATTAGAGACTGGAATGTCTTGCTGACTCTCTGCAGGATCAAGAGTTGTCTCAGAGGGAGATGGGAGAGAATGTAGGGGAAGAGGATGTCCTCCCAGGGCAGATCCAAGAACTGCTTCCTAGAAGAAAAATCAAATGCCAGGACAACAGTTGCATAGAAAGGGTGACCTGGGTAGGACCTGCCTCAGAACTCTCCTTCTCAAGAGAATTATTTTAGAGCCAGTCCTACTGGACCTCAGATGCATCAAGGTGTACTTCTGTTGGAGGAGTACAAAAAAAAATGCTCCTAAATAATCTTAGACAGGCTCACCTCAGGCCAATCAGAAGAGTTACTCCAGGCAAGTTACACAGTCTGGACTTACTGGCCTTTTCTGGACTTATTGGCTACAGCATCACAGCTGTCTCATTCAACCCTGGAGCAAGACGGTTGAATGACTGAACTTTTACTTCTGCCAACGACCCCTAAAGCTTGAACCCACTACCTTTGGAAAAACCCTAAAATCATTTTGCCACAGGCTGGGAAAGTGACTTTAAAAACAAGACTTTAAGTCCATCAACTTATTCCAGAAATTTTAACAAGAACTAAAACTATCAGGACAGAGGAAGGAATTAGTTTAAATTAACCTTAATATTAGAACTTAGTTTGCAGAAAACAGATTTTCAAAAGCAAGACTTAATGGACATCTTTTAAAATATATTATCTGTAGGGGGGAGGGGAGGGGAGGGGTTAGAATACCAGTTTTTGATGCATTCAGATTTCTGGCAAAGCTTAGAGAAAGGGAGAAAGCCTTGAAGGGAATTTTCCAATTTGTCAGCGTTTTCACATCATTAAAGTCTCGTTTCAGACGCCAACCCAATAGCTCAGCCCCACCTTGCACAACTGAGACAACCACAGCCAGGCAATCCAAGCTTCTATAGGAAGGACGTGGATTTTCAATCTGATCTATGGCGGAGGGGGCAGATCCCAGCTGACGAGAGGGAGAAGGAGGCTGGACTAGGTGCTCGTTGGGTCCCCTGCTCCAACCTACCTGGCTCCCGCCGGGCACAGCATCCTGCCTCCACCCGCAGACTCCATTCTCTTAAGCAGCCGGCGTCGCCTCGCTGTGACGTCATTGACAAAATGCGAAGGCGCTTCTTTTTTGACGTTCCAGGCTCCACCTTACCCAGAGAGTATTGCGCTTGCGTGACAGGTGCCTGTCGAGTCCCGAGCTGACTTTTCACGGGGCGAAAGTGCGGCATATCTGCGTACAGGTCAATGCGGCACAAGCCTTACTGTGTGCAACAGAGACAGCCGTGGAACTGCTGTAGTCAGATCTTTGCTGCAACCGCGAAGAGTGTTGTCGGAGGGGTTTTTTAATGGAGGGGGAGGCAGTTAATTTCCATTGCAGTATTTCGAAGTGTTTGACAACCGGTGATGCTCGAACTGCACAGCATATGCAATTAGATTGTAAACGGAGTTGGGGATCCTTAACCTTCCTCCGTCGGTTTTTAGTGTCAAAAATAGCGCCTCCCCCACCTCTCCCCAAATTGAGGAAAGGAAAGACGACTCCCGTGGAGAGCAAAAACTTTGACCCCACTGCATTTCCCTTGAAAAATAAATAAGCAATCAATCAAGAAGTTAGATAATAAACTGGATTATTGTCCCCGGAACAGTGTGGGATGAATCATGAATGACGTCTTACAAATTGCATTGGGATGGTGCAAAAGCGGGAACAGAAGGGCGATTAAGAAACGAAACGGATGCAAAACGACAACAATGTTAGAGACACGTGAACAATGTTTTGGAAATGACACCCATGCAGAACTAAAATTGCATTAACCCCTTCTCAGCCAAAACTTGCGTTTCACGAGCAACATCTTTGAATGACTCGTCTTCCAGCTTACTACATCTTAGGTGAGAGTGATGAAACGAGACCCCAAACAACCCTGTGGGTCCTGGCAAGCGCCCGGCTCGCGACAGCAGGGGGAGCCTCCGTCTTCCCAGTGTGACGCCCGGTCACGCAAGGAGAGAAAACCAAGAAGGGGAAACAGGCGGCGGGAGGTATAAAAAAGGCGAGAGGAGCGCTGAGAAATTGAGCGTGAGGGGGGTGATAGTGGAAGCAGACAAAAGAAGGAAATGGAGGCGATGAAAATGGAAGGAGCCTGGAGGTCCACACATAAGGGGAACGAGAGGAGAACAGGTAGACAAGGCAGGCAGGCAGGAACAAGACGGAGTTAGATAGGGGCGGGGGGAAGGTGGGGAGGAGAAGCTAGACATGTAGGAGGAGAACGGAGCGGCAGCGGTGGAACAGAATCAGAGAAGCAAGCCAGGGAGACGGCCAAGACAGTAGTAGAGAAAAGATGGGCCGAGGAAAAAGATAAGGGATGGAAAAAAGAAAGACAGAACCGAAGAAAAGGGGGTCAGGAGAAGCAAGGGACTATGACAAGGCAGAGCCACCATATGGGATGGGGGCGAGTGGCGTAGTTAAGGCATCTGCTACCCAGAAAATGTTTTCTGGTTAATTTGACTCTGGACATAACTTTTGATAGCGGCACAGTTTGTGCCACTGCATTCAGCGTTAAATTAACTTTCCAATTATATATAACATGATGGTGTTATTGATACCTACTATGGTTTTCACAGTTTTGGCCACTGGCATCAAGCCCAGCTTGTCGCCCCATACAAATGTTACCCCCTGCATCCCCTTAGCTATGCCACTGCAGGGCTGTGAGAACAAGTGGACACCCAAGTCATGCCTTGTGCCCAACAAGTGGGGCAGACTACCAGTGTGGTTTGATATAAGTGGAATATAACATGGAAGAGCCCATGTTACTGCATCCTACCTGAGTGAGAGCTGTGGAATGGACTAAGACTGGTGAACTGTATTGGCTCCCCCAAATAAACTTCCATATAGTAGGTAACCAGTAGTGTGCCTTGCAGAAGGTCCGGGAGGTCACAGGGGCCAGAGTAGCATTTGGCCTACCTGCCCCTGTGCTCAGAGCGCTCTGAAATGGAGCTCAGCATGGCGGGGGAGCTGTGGCGGGGGCACGCAGGAAGCAGGAAGCCAGCTTGGGGGGGGCGGCAATCATTGACCTGGCTGGGACAGAGCCTTGGCTGGGAACACCACTGTAGGTTACCTCTGGCTTGTTCCTTTTTTTCAATGTACCTTGACCCTTGAGATGTCCTTCCCCTCTTGATCTAGGACTATCCTCTTGGAATAGCACACAGTCAGAAAGAGAGTTAATAGACCCCAAATTCCACATCCCAAAACCCAATCCAGGGCAGCAATAAATAGTTTTCAGGAAATTGGGCATGATCACCAGCTTCTGAAATAGGCAGATCAACCTGTTCACTGGGACTATTAGAATAACTCTTCCAGGTTTCAGGTTTCTCTACTAAACACCTTTCTGGGCAAAGGGTCTGCATCGCAAACCTTCAAAATAAACAGAGCAACCAAAATCACAAGTCCAAGTAGGCGAACGGTGTGATACAGCATTGCATAACTCTGCCGAATTCTGAATTCTAGTATCCATTCTGGGCTATAAATTGTTTTTCCAAGAAAGGGACAGCTTTCAAGAAAAAGAGCACCCATTTCAGAACTGGGTGTAAGAAACAAACCACAGGGCCCACTGAACTAAAAGTCATGATATAACAAACCACAAAAATCCTCAAATTCCACCTTCTGTTACCTGTTTTAGGCTATAACAGATTCTGGGAAAGGGGACTGAAATTCTAATTCCACATTAGTGAGATTTGCCAAAATTAGTTTTATGGACTAACTGGAAACTATATAGGAAGGCCCATACTGCCCCAATTTGGCACTGCATTATGCAGTCGGGTTATTAACAATTGTATCACTACTGGAGGAAGAACTGCTCTCTGCTGCTAACCCCCCAAAACACACACACACACACCCCGAAACCCCTTATTCCTTGCTCACGTGGCTTTCCTAAGCAGTAGGCAGCCAGATTAACGTAGTAGCAAAAGTAGCATCTGCTAGCAGCCCTGCGGTTTTGAGGGCCCCATGCTAGAGTAATCTACATTCAAGATAGCACCAAGGTAAATTCAAAGCAGTAGCACAGAGAGAAGAGGCGGAATTAGGAGAAGTGAATAGAAATATCTACTGTTAATAGCTAAGCAAGCAAACCAAGTATTGTTAATTTGTAGGCAGGTAAAATCAAAACATGCTCCTTCTCCGAAAGAAATGCCTGTCAGCAGAGCAATGCACTAATTGGCTAGCAGCCCTGCCAATCAATCCCAAAGGGGCATACAAAGAGCCTGATTGTATCACTGCCATCCAATCGGAAGTGGATCTGGGTATCTGCGCCTTTATTTTTTGGTTGCTGGATTGTAAACTGAATCCACTGCGTTAACATGGCACCAATTGGCTGTTTTTGACTTTGCACAGAGTCTCTGAGGGTGCAATCCTAACCACTGTCCAGCACTGACATAGCTGTGTCAGTGGGGCATGTTCTGCACCCAGCAGTGGAATTGTAATCACAGAGGCCCCCTCAAGGTAAGGGAATGTTTGTTGCCTCACATGAGCTGCATTGCCCTTACCCTGGTGCTGGAAAGATGGTTAGGATTGTGCCCTAAATAGCTTGAGCACACACGCATTCTAGATGTGCTCTGGAAGCAGCAGCTGCTTTAGGGAAATTAGCATACTGGCTCCTATTCAGAATTTTCTCAGAATCACAAGAGGGGGGGGGGGGGGACACGGACGATATTGGAAGCAACAAGAAAGAAGGTACAGCACGCCCGCATTATCCATAACGGTTCCATTCCTGGAACCAATATCCACAGATATCGGGGGCCCAATGCTCTGGTCCCCTCCAAAGGCTTTCTGAAGCCTGCAGGGGCTATGTGTGCCTGCTCATAGCCTCTGTGGGGTTCTGAGCATTGTAAAGGGAACTGATGTTTTTGGCAAAACTTGGAAATTCACTTGAATTTGCGCCCGGCATTTTGGGGGGCGGGTCAGCACCCGTCAATAGGGAAATCTGCGAATACCAAACCTGTGGATAAGGCCCCCTGTACTTTGAATCTGGCTCACAGGCTGAAGTGGAAAACGGAAGGGGTGTTGCCTCATGTCTTTGGGACCTACTCCCATTTGTTTCAATTATTATTATTTATTAGATTTTTATCCCGCCTTTATGCCCGAAGGCACCCAAGGCGGCATTACAAAGAAATGTAAAATTTAACATTAAAAAACAATTAAAAAACAATATTAAAACAATATAGTAAAAACAAAATTAAAACAAAACAATAGAATTTAAAAACAAGCCCTGTGGAACATAAGATATAAAATATAACACACCAGCCAGCCAGCCTGTCAACAATTAAAAGCTTTTTGAAATAAAAAGGTCTTTAGCCCCCGCCAAAATGCTAACAAGTTCTAAGGGGAGGGTATTCCAAAGTTGGGGGGCCACCACCGAGAAGGCCCTCTTCCTGGCCACCGCCCCTCTCACTTCTCCTGGTGGCGGCACAGTCAAAAGGGCCCCTCCAGATGATCTAAGAGTACGGGTAGGATTATATGGAAGGAGGCGGTCCCTCAAATACCCTGGACCCGAGCCGTAAAGGGCTTTAAAAGTCAAAACTAGCACCTTGAATTGGGCCCAGAACAGAACCGGCAGCCAGTGTAGTCGCCGAAGAAACGGCTCGACAGAGTCAAACCGATGTGCCCCAGCAACCACCCGAGCCGCCGCGTTCTGTACTAGTTGTAATTTCCGGACCATCTTCAAAGGCAGCCCCACATAGAGCGCATTGCAATAATCTAATCTAGATGTCACTAGGGCATGGGTCACTGTGGCCGGGTCTTCACAGCTCAGGTACGGCCGCAGCTGGCGAATCAGCCGAAGCTGAGCAAAGGCTCCCCTGGCCACCGCCACCACCTCGGACTCCAGGAGTAGCTGTGGATCCAGGAGAACCCCCAAGCTGCGAACCTGCTCCTTCAGAGGAAGTGCAACCCCATTCAGAGCAGGACGATAATCCAATACCCGAGCCGTGGATTTCCGAACCAAAAGCACCTCTGTCTTATCCGGATTTAATTTCAGCTTGTTCGCCCACATCCAGCCCCCAACTGCCTCCAGACAGCGATCCAGGACCTCAACCGCCTCCTCAGAATCAGGGGGAAAGGAGAGATAAAGTTGGGTGTCATCAGCATATTGATGGCACCCCACTCCAAACCCCCAGATGACCTCTCCCAGCGGTTTCATGTAGATGTTAAACAGCATGGGGGATAAGATGGAACCTTGCGGCACCCCAAACCTAAAAGGCCGGGGTGCCGAACAAGTGTCCCCCAGCACCACCTTCTGGGATCTGTCAGCCAGGAAGGAGCGGAACCACTTCAAAACAGTGCCTCCAAGCCCCAGCCCGGCCAGCCGACCCAGAAGGACACCATGGTCGATGGTGTCGAAAGCCGCCGAGAGGTCCAGCAGGACTAACAGGGTCCCACTTCCCCTGTCCATCCCCCGGCGCAGGTCATCCACCAAGGCGACCAAGGCAGTCTCCATCCCGAACCCCGGCCTGAAGCCAGATTGGAATGGGTCCAGATAATCCGTTTCCTCCAGTACCCTCTGAAGCTGAGACGCCACCACCCGCTCAGTCACCTTGCCCAGAAATGGGATATTGGAGACTGGCCGAAAGTTCAACCCACTTATATGATTCCACAACAGTCCTTGCTGTCAGTAGAGATCTGCTGCCTCCCCCTGGTTTTTGCCAGGGAATTTTTTTCCTGTTCAGTGGAGAATGAGATGACCTCTCTATAGTTGAAGAGCCTCCAGTGAAGAGGTGGAAGAGAAGTTGTTACATGGACAGAGGAAGCCTTTTAACATTCAGCAAACATGCCTCTTTCACAGGCTCCTTTGAGAAGACTAGACGAAGGTTGATGGTGTATTGGAAAAGGCAGGAGATACCCCGAGGAGATAGGGAATGGTATCAGCAGTGGCCCCTTGTCCAAATAAGCCAGGGATTACAGGGTTAACCCCCCAGGTCTTTGCCTGCAGCAGGAGCACAGCTGCAGGCTGATGAGGCCCCTGGTTATGAAGGGAGGTTAGCACAGGTGTAGATGGGTGTGGCTGATGGTAAAGCCTGCTCAACAACAGACACTGATTGGCTGGCCTCAGTTAAAGTGGGAGGCAGGAGCTGCAGTAAGCACCTGGTAGGTGTAGCACCACGTAGGTGCTGGACGGACCACTGAAGGGTGATTAGCACTAGGTAGGTGCTGGAGGAGAGCACCAGGTAGGTGCTGGATGGATGGATCCTGAAAGGACTGCTAAAGGAAGGGTGATTAGCACCAGGTAGGTGTAGGAAGGAAGGAAGGTGGCTGAGTAGACTGACTGATGGAGTGCAGGCTGGACTGACTGCCTGAAGGACTGTTGGACGGACTGATGGAAAGAAGGACTGGATAAAGGAAGGTAAGGTTGTTGTGGGAGACTATTGGGAACTTTTGTATGGCTGCCACGCCCCTGGAGCCACCAAGTGGAGGAGGCAGTTGTGGCTTAGGCAAGCTGACTGCCTATTGTTTGGAGGTGGGGTTTGTTGGGGCTAAATTAGAATATTTTGAGCTAAGCCGGTGATGAAGGCAGTCTGGAGGAGGCTGGCCAGCCGGTGATCCCAAGCAAAGCTGCTGGAAGAGAGGAGGCCCAGTGGGTGAATGAACCCCCTCCCTCTTGCCTATCTCTGAGGTTGCTCTGGAGGGGAAACTAGTTAGCCTAGTGTAGGCATTGGGGCCCTTGGGGAGGCCCAGCAGGGAATTTGGCAGAACAGATGGATAGATGACACAGAGCCTCAAGAATATTACTTTTGTATAATAATATCTAATATATACACAACATGCCTTGGGAGGTTGCAGGGCTTGCCCTTCCAGTGTACAAAAGCAAACATGTGAAATTTTAGCAGGTGGATTGTCTATTTTTGCCTTCATATGCCCCTACTCTTGTGTTCTCTGTTGAAAAGCCCCCCATTCCAGTGACCTCTCTAAACTTCCTGTAGAAAAAAATGAAAACGCACAAAATTTGAAACTGGAATTTGATTATCTTAAATACAGGTTGGCTGTTAGTATCCATGGGGGATCCATTTTTGGGGGGAAAAACCCACGGATACAGAAATCCAAGGAGGGGCCCTCAGAGGACCTCAAGACACGACAGGAAAAGCCTTCCAGTTGCATCTGGGAGGCCTTCTGAGGCTTCTAAGAGGCATGCCCCATTTGCCCAAAAACTGAAAATGCCTCTGGGAGGTCTTCTAGGGCATGAGGATGCCACATGCTGCCTACTTGCACCTCAAAATTCCTCCTAGAGCAAGGAACTTCCATTTGGCCAAAAAAAAACAGAAGTGCCTTTCAGAAGCATCTGGGAAGCCTTCCGAGGAATGTGGAGGTCGGGCGTGGCCTCAGAAGGCCTCCCGGAGGAGGGTTCTGCAAGGCACTTTTGGCTTGCTGGAAAATCAGAAATGCCTCTCAGAAGCATCTGGGAGGACTTCTAGGCACAAGGAGATTGCTTGTCGCCTCCTCACACAGAAGGCTTCCTAGAGACTTCTGAGGAACTTCTGTGCTTATTCAGCAAACTGGAAGTGCCTCTCAGAAGTCCTCCCAGATGTAACCAGAAGGCATTTCCAGTCACATCCTGGGATCCTCTGAGTGGCCCCCTTGTCGCAAACAAAGGAATAATTAGGCCTGGGTATGACTCCATTTTGTAACTGCAGTCTCAGCTACCCGTCTTTTCCATAGCTGGTGGGAACCAAGTTCAGAGAGCTCAAGGATGTGTTGTCTGGCTCTCCGTGGCCAGGACAGTCAGATAACCAAGAGGTCCAAGGACAGCTCATTATCTGTAAAACAGTAGCTTTGAACCTCTGGTTGGGAGGGGGAGGGAGCCGTGGCTTCTCAACCCAAAAGAGAATAGAGAAGAAACCCAGGAGAAGGGAGGGGTCGGTGGATAGTTTGTGAGTTGAACTCTCTGTTGGATTGTTCAGTCAGCTCGTAAGACCAAGATGGACACCTGGCCTCATAGGTAGCCTGCAAGCTGAGCACACTGGTCTACTGGGTTGAGGAACCAGGTGAGAGATGGAGCTAGTTAGAAGTTAGGCAGTTTTGTTTTTTTCATCATTAATCTTTAATCCTGCTTCTTCTCCATAATCTCTTAAATCTTCTATCAAGTATTTCAATGTCTGATTTGGGTTTTCTAATATAAAAACCAAGTCATCTGCGTATGCTTGTAGCTTGTAAGGCTCATTTTGTATTTTTATTCCCCATATTCTTTCATCAGTTCTCACTACATTATTTAAAATTTCCAATGTGAGAATAAATAATAACGGTGATAATGGGCATCTTTGTCTTGTTCCTTGTTGAATATATATCTCTTCTGTATATTCTCCATGTATTTTTACCCTTGCTTTCTGTCTTGAATATATTCCTCTTATCACCCTTGTAAAATTCTCTCCAAATTCCATTTGCTGTAATTGTTCAAACATTGTACTCGAAAATGTGATGCGGATAGACAACGCTCAGGCCGAGGAGT
>JAJKFI010000034.1:10204723-10239544 GCA_029204185.1 Lerista edwardsae
CTCTCTCTCTCTCTCTCTCTCTCTCTCTCTCTCTCTCTCTCTCTCTCACACACACACACACACACACACACACACACACACACACACACACACAAGCCTAGATTAAATTTGAAAATGTCAAAGAAAAGAAAGTACAGTGAAGCTTACACATCCTTTAGTTTTACTTTCATCTGAACAGAATGGGACACAAAACCTGCAGTGCAGTAGCGTAGCTAGCTATGGGGCAGGGAGGGGGGCACTCTGGGCACCACCCTTGGACCAAAATTGTGAAATCACAATCTCAAGGAATAATACTATCATAATACTATCATGTTATATACCTTTTGATGTGTAATTTCATGAAGAATTCAATTTTGTTAAAAAAAAGTGTAAAGCCTTCTAGCAAAAATTATGTCCAAAAAACGAAAAAGAGAACTTCTTATATTAAAATTACAGTTTATTAAAATAGCAGTTTTTAGGAATAATACCATCATGTAATATATCATTTGATGAAGAATTTCATGATGAATTCAATGAAACAAACCAGAGTATAATATCTTCATTCTCAAGAATGTTAAGGCCAAAATTCATATTTTGATGGGGGTCATAATCCCTTGATCTTAGCTCTTATGTGGGGCAAATGTGAACATTTTTGAATTTTTGAAAATTGCTCTGCAAATGCTTCCTGAGCCAAAAGAAAATAAACTTTCCAATAATAAACTTTATTGCTATTCCCATATTGCAGATGAGCAGTGGGAGAGACATGTAGTGCAGAAATGTAGGGCAGGAGGTGTGGACTGATGGTTGTGCTGCTGGCACTGCCTGAAGCTAAGTAAGAGAATCTGTGGTTTGTCTTTGGATGGGAGACGGATGCCAGCTGCAGTACCTGTGACAGCTTGTGACAAGATGCAATACCTGTGGTGGCAGAACAGAGTCGCTGTGGAGCTGATTACTCACCGCAAGTGAGAGTTGCGGGGGAGTGTGTGAGAAGGTCAGCTGGCAAAAGAACGGAATACAACCTTGAGGACCTGTCCAGGCTTGACTTGCGATTGCCTGCCTAGGCTTGATGGCATGCAGCCAAAGGAGAGAACCACACTGTGAGGGCTACATCTGGGCCTGAGGATTGGCGGATAACAAGAATGCTGTAGATTTGTAAAAAAAAAAAAAAAACAACCATTGAAAAATGGTGGTTTAGACTAGCCTGCTTATGTAAGCTGCCTTGGGCGTTTGCTTCAGCATGGGAAAGGCAAGGTATAAATTCTTCAAAATAAAAATTAAAACCTGAACCAACACAAGTCCTTCGGCTGGCTTCCAAGTGTTGCAAACGCACATAAAGCACGTTTGCAGCTACTTGGAGGGAAGCTGAGTCGGTGCACAAATGTGCAGAGGCTCAGCAGTGCCAAAGCTGTGATGGGAGCTGTTAAGTTTGTGTTGGCCTGCGCAGGCTGGCGCTGGAAGTTGGAGAGGGAAGCAGGAGGGAGTTCCGGGGGCAAGGAGGAGGAGTTTGTGGGCAGAATGGGAGGCGGATTAGGCCTAGAACATGGATGAGACCAGCCTATGTAACCTATTCTGGATCCTAACCCCATCCCTGACCCAGAGGCGTATCGAGGGTATGGCGCCTCAGGGCACGAGCCCTGGGGTGCCATAAGGTGGGGGACGCCGTTGGCATGGCGCCCCGCCCCCTGCCCGCAAATTTGCGGGGCCCCGAGGTGCCTTGGCAGTGTCCCGGCCTGCCACTGGGGTGCTTTAAGCACTCAGGCGGCAGCCCGGGAAGGAAGCCACCACCGCGCCCCCCCCCAGCAGGGAGGCGCGCCGGCGGCTCCCATCCCGGCCTGCCGCTGGGGTGCTTTAAGCACTCCAGCGGCAGCCCTGGGGAGAAGGAAGCTGCTGCCGCGTGCCCCAAGCCAGGACGCACACCGGCAGCTCCCGTCCCGGCCTGCCGCTGGGGCGCTTTAAGCACTCCAGCAGCAGCCCAGGGGGGGAAGGAAGCTGCCGGCGCACACCCCGAGCTGGGACGCGCGCCGGCGGCTCCTGTCCTGGGCTGCCACTCAAGTGCTTAAAGCACCCCAGCGGCAGCCCGGGGAAGGAAGCCGCTGCCGCGCACCCCAAGCCGGGACACGCGCCGGTGGCTCCCATCCTGGGCTGCGGCTCGAGCCCACCAAATGTCATGATGTCACGACATCATGATGTCATGACGTCGCGTGCCCTGGGCGCGGTTTTGCCCAGGTACGTGCCTGCCCTAGCCCAATCAGCCTGACATGGACTGCTTAGATTTATGCCTTCAAAATTGCAGACATAGATCCAAGCAACCCTATCAGGCTGGCTGGGGTGTTAAATGGGATAGAGGGGCTAAAATTCCCTTACTCCATGTTGCACCCAAGCCTGCCTCTCACTGGCGCTGGATACAATGCAGGGCTATTGGCCAGCCTGTTCCAGCACAGGTTAGGATTGCACTCTAAGAGGTATTATAGCAGGGGACAGGAGCCTGAGAGAAACTGACTTACAACAACCCTGTAAAGTTGTTCAAGTAAGTATAGTTAGATTGCCAACTCTATTGCCTCCTCAGAATCATAAGATGAATTGAATACTGCCTCACTGGGCTCTCACTATAAGACCTCAAATATAGCTGAAATACAGGAGAAATGTGTTGCATATGAGAGCAAAACTAGAGGCGAATCAAAACCATCTCTTAACTTCGCATTTGCTCTTTGCTATTTTTATAAAAAACACATTTTAAAGGTGCACAAGAAGCAGTTAACTAATTAGGGTCCAGTGTGTTTCAAGTCAAAAGATACATCCTCAAAGGGCAATTAAATAGTTTCTTCTGAAGAATGCTTAAGCAGTCTTAAGCGCTATTAATTAAGGCAGTGGATCCCAAACCTTTTCAACTGGCAGCTCCCTTGACCTACTGGGCCATTGGCTGTGGCTCCCCCTTAGGGCTACAATCCTATGCATTGTATAATAGGGCTGTAGGTTTTTTGCGAGGATTCCACAGCTTCCCTGGCTGGTTTCTGCAGGTCTCTAGGGAGCCATGGCTCACAGTTTGAAAACCACTGAATTAACATGTTGGACCTTAATAAATTGCTTCCAGTGCACCTCAGTTTCCTTGTCTCATGGAAGCCTTGCTTGCATTCAGATCAAGAGGCCATGTGTCAAAGGCTGCTGCCTTTGTCTTGCTCTGCTCTCTGTTTCTTTTTACTCTCCATAGGAAGAACACACACACAACATCCTTTACATACCTAGTAATGCAGATCATAAGGGAAGTCCACAGTATGCCTAGCAGCAGTGACCAGTGTGATCCCAGCTATTCCTCTGTGAGTTTGCTGACCTACTTATTCCAGGCAGGTCCATGTGACTTGGTGAACTCCATGAAAGACAGTGATATATGTGGGGCAGCCAGACTTCACTGACGCCTGCTACTTTGCTGCCTGTCTGATAACTTGCAAAGGCATGAGAGCTGTGCTGGGTTGAAATTGTTGGCAACTTCACTTGTGTGTTCTCTTTCAGATGCTGTTCCATCCTTGAGGCTGTTGAATAAAAACCTTCATTTGATCACACTCCTTACTGTGTTGACATACAGAGATCCCTTCTCCCCACACTAGTTGTATTTTATTTAGGTTGGCCTCAATGAGGGAATCTGAAGAAAAGGAATCAGGGCTTCTCTGATACCGGGGTTCGCGGTCTGCAAAATGCTCAATCCCTGACTTCCTGGACTCTAGTGGGGGTAGTTTCTCATTGATCTGAAGCCAATCTGCTGCCAAGATATATAAGTTCAGGAGTAGATGGCAGCTACACCAGTACTACTGTGCAGCAGATGCCAGAAATAAAACGCGTGCTCTCTCGCTCTCTTTCTCGCTCTGTGTGTGTGTCTAAATGGGTGAACTGCAGTAATAGAAGCCAAGTGTCACATGCAAGTCAAATGATAGGCCCATGCTGTGCTTCCTTCATGCACGTTTGGACCATGTGCTATAGTAACCTAACCAGGTGTGCAAAGCTGTGGGATCCTAAATATCCTACGAGGTGCCCCTTGAATGTTTCCAGTGCAAGTTCAAGACCTATCTCCTCTCTTGTCTCTGCCATGCATTTGTCTGACCAGTCATGCAAAAAGTGAGTGTGACATTGGTTATGGCACAGAAGGCTCTCAGAACAACTTACAGCTCTAACAATGGGAAACAATTACAACAGAAAAAGGTGGTGAGGAGGCATAGTACCATTTCAGTTTGGGGAGCTCATCAGTCCTGTCCATTTTTGCGATTATTGTTTGCCATGTTTTTAGGAACACTGGCAGGCAGAATTTGGGCACAACAGAAACATAAAGCTATTTCAGGCAGGGAACAAGGACTTTAAGCCATCATTATATAATTGTTATAAATTAGCAACTTTAAGGATATATTGGAAATCTGCTTTGTATTATGCAAGAGTTTGCTGAAATAGTTTACACCGAATCAACAAATTAAAAATAGAGTTCTCAATGAGTTAACTACAAGATCTTAAACTGGAACCTAAAAGGTAGTTTGGGATAAATTAGTGCTTACGGCAAGGGAGGTTAAGAGCCCAATCCTGTACTTATCATGTTGGGAAGGATCCTCCACTGGCACCGACTGCCATAAAGCAGTCAATGCCAGTTGTAAAAGGCACTTTGATGGATTCCCACTTAGCACATTGCTGGGAAGTCCTGAGGCTTCCCACCCACATTGTCATGTCTCCCACATGCCCAGGTATGCCCATGGGAGAGGTGGAAGGAGTGGGGAAGGGCAGAACATGGGTGGGGCAGGAAGAAAATGGGACGGGGAGAAAGATGGGTAGATCAGATCCAGGAAATGGGACAGGTTCATTGGCAGCGGCAGCCATCAAATCCTAACCTCCTTCCCAAATCTGATTCTCCACTGCAGGTCCACATGGACCAGCATCACCTATTCAGCTAGTGCAGATCTGAGTGGAAACAGCTGCACTGCAGAGGCTTACCCCTGTGTAAGGGAACGATTGTTCTCTTAATCAGAGAAGACAACTGCAACTGCCCCCTCCATAGGAAGCAGGGGTCTTCATTTTGGAACTGCTGCATTGGGGGAGGGGGAAGGATAGGATTGGGCACCACAAACTTATTCAGGGGGAAGCATAACTCTTCAGATTTGCAAAAGTGATCAAGAGAAGACTACATGGTAGCTGCAAAATTGTATTACGATTTGACAGTGCAATTATTACATTGGTTTTTCCATGACAAATTTTCAGCAGAGCTCAGTTTCAATGCCAGTATCGGTACTGCTGTGGTTTCCTAGGAAACTACAGAAATAGTTAATAAAGGGGTTACCTAAACATCAAGAAAAGCAGAGCACAACAGCAAGGGGAGACAAACCTAGGAACCTCATATGACCCTCTATCTCTCAGGAACCCCATGAGACCTCCTAGGGTATTCAACCCTTGGCTCAAAGGTCACAGGTAGGAAACTACTCTCCAAGCACCAGAGACAAAGCCTGTCATAATTCCCATTCTGCCTCCATTGTCATTTAGCACAGGTGGCTACTGTGATGAGGCTCAGTCCTTATGAAGCCTGCTTCAATAGCAATAATCACTCCCATCACTGCAGTTATGTCACACCTCCAAATCTTGGTCAAGCCAGTGCCCCAGCAGCTGGCAGCAGCACAACAAAATAATAACACTGCTTGCAAATTCCAGGAGGAGTCTGCAGCACCATACATGTGCACAAGCATGGGGAAGGCACAGAACTTAATGCCAATGATTAGCAACAACATCTGGAGTCAAATAACATATAAAGCCTTAACAGCAATATTACAAATACAGTGGCCACATGACTTTTTTTGTTTAATTGAAGAAACCATATACTATTGCTAGCAAGGCTTTACAAACATTTAGAAAAATTGTCAAGCATGTAAATAATAGAGGAATTATTCTGTTCTACAGCAGGACAATAGGCATCACCCACTATGTGCTTGTGGCAACCATGTGATCTCATTCACATGGCACTCACAAAGCAGGAGAAGCAGGGAGAGGAAAGAAAGGGCACTTTTTCAAAAACTCTGATGCAGCTTCATATTCTTGACTGCCTGAATGTCCTTTATGCAGTCTGTGGCTGGCTTTGTGAATCTATGCTGGAGCTGTCCATTCAGCACCATGCTAGATTTGTCACCTCTAAATGCCAGTGCTGATTCTCACTTGATATTTTGTGTTTAGAAGTGCACACAAGACACATGTGTGCCTTCACACTCCTCCAATGTCCACTGTGGAACAGAAATGGCATTGCAGAAATTGACCTTTCTCTACTCACATAGAGAAACAGTACTAGAATCATTCGTTCCAGTTTCTGAGGACAGAAAACAATCACCATGGAGAGGCCATTTTGGTTGTGTCTTCATATCACTGAATGCATGCTCTGTCCTTTTAAAGATGATGATTCTGAGAAAGAGGAAGAACTGTCTATTGTGGGAAAGGAAAAGAAGCATTTTACATATCAGGACACATCTGGTGGGACGTCTGACCTCTTATAGACCTGAATAGAAGTGGAATGTACAAAATATAGATAATTTTATTGGCCAAGTATGTAAAACATGCCTGGAATTTGATACGGCTACTGGCTACATACATACAATACTACACATACATAATGAACAATAAATACACAAAACAAATAAGGGCATTATTCAGAATAAAACACTGCCTCAAACTCCAAGTCACCTCAGCATAATTACAAATTCAACAGTTTAATGGCACAGGGGAAAAAAAACTATTTTTGTGCCTAGATGTTTTGGTGTACAGAGTCCTATATCGATGACCAGAGGAAGAAGGTCGAACAAATTATGACCAGGGTGAAAAGGATCTGCAGCAATATTCACTGCTCGCTTTTTAACCCGAGCTGTATACAAGTCCTCTATTGAGGGCAGGCCAGTTCTAATTATTTTTTCAGCAGTTCTAGCAGCAGTTCTATTGTACAAAATATATAGTGCAACAACAAAGGTACCCAACTTGCCCAGCTGAGCCAGTCAGCTTGATAATTTTCCAGCCAAAGTAGAATTGGCTGCCAACTATATGACTGCTCTATAGTTAAGAAAGATGGTATAATCAACAGACAGAACTTCATATGGTGTATCTCTATCACACACATGTATCCAGTCCACAACTCTTCTTGAGCTGAATGGAAGGAAGGAAGGAAGGAAGGAAGGAAGGCACTATTCTCTCTGCTGCCTTATGTGCAGTTACCATAACAACTCCATGTAAGGCTTCAATAAAAATAGAAGCTATCATTCCCTCCTGCTTTCATTTTGTTTCCCAGGGTGGGTCTCCCTCAGAAGCATTTATTTATTTATTTATTTATTTATTTATTTATTTCCCACTTTTAAATTTGGAAAAATGTTTAAATAATCACATTTAAAATAATAAATTAAAATAAAAACAAACAAAAGCAGGGGAGAGACACACAAAGATGGCATAAATTACTACAGTGCCCAGAGGCAGAGTATAGGTGAGCGAGTAAGAGGTGAGCAAGCTGTTCTTTGCATGAGTAATTTCCTCTGCCTGCTTCTACTCCTGTGTTTTCCCTCCAGGTGCTGCAGTGGATGAGAAAGAAGGAGAGAAATGGATGGAGTTTTCCTGAAGAGAGTTATCTATCAAACTATAATTGTCTCATATTTATAAGGGAAAGGAGATAAAAAAGCAGCAAGACACAGGTCTGTTGCAGGATCCAGCCTTCCCTACTGCACTGTCATAGTGAGGGCAACCACACAAGAAGAGGAAGCAGCTACTTCCTGTTCCTGGGTGGCCCCACTCACTAACCATTCTGGGTAGACCATTCTAGCCTGCATACAAACCAAACTTCCTGACCAAGAATGGTGTATCAAATTGTATTTCTAATGGAACTTGCAATACATAAATGCAAGATATGGAAATGGAATCAAGGAGATAGGTCAAGACTAAGGCCAGGGTGGCCCCCCAATCCTTGGTACTGTGGCAGTGGTAGCGCCCAATGCATCAAAAGCTCAGGCAATTAAAAAAAATCATTTGAAAAATTGCAATGAAGGTAATAGGTGGGTCTATCTGAGGACATTCGATAAGCCAAGTACCACCACCAAAAAGGCTCACTCACAGTCGCATCACTTCTGATGGCAAGATCACTTGGAGAGTTCCGCCAGAAGAAGACCTTAATCTTAATCTTAAAGGCAGGTTTATAAGGATGCAGATGACTCATCCTAGATACCTCAGATACCCAGGTCCCAAGCAGACAGATCACTGAATTGTCTTATACAATTCAGATACACAATGCATTCCTATGGTTATTTGGAAATTTGATTGGTTTATATGCAGATTATAATGAATGGAATGGGTGGGGGAGCAATTTACCTGGATCCAATGTATTTCAAATAGCCACTTGGAAAAAGATGTGTTAATATGATTTTATTCTGAGACTTGGAGGGGAGAGTGCAGAATCCCAGCCTATTAAAAAAAAAAAGCACTGTGTAAGCAACCTAATACCCTAGATTTGGGGCTCAAACCTGTCGTCCCCCCCCACGCGCACACACACACATACACATACCCAAGCTGGTGCAAGACCAAGGAGAAGAAAAAGAGGATGCTAAAAGAGGGGATAAAAGACATGCCATCACACCTCTTGCCCCTCCAAAGCCTCCTGTTCCCCACCCCAGCTGAATACAACATGTGCCTATTTGGCTCAGCTACACTGGCAGGGAGGGGGGGAAGCATAGGATTGTGCTCTTCCTGAATCTTCTTAAGGACTAGGAAATGAACTGAAGCAAGGGCGTATCCTGATTTTATATTAGGCATGAGTGAAACAAAGCTCAGCCAATCACATCAACATATACTTTTGCCCTTTAAGGAGAAAGGATGATGAGTAAAAGAAAGGAAAAAAGGAAGGCAGATGAAGTCTGGGTAAATCAGAGATTGAGTCAAACACAGGCTTACAAATGGCATGTAATTTCTATTGGTTAACCCAAATGGTTCTCAAGCGTTTGGGTCTCTGGAGTTCTTTCCACTCCTGAACAGAGTCTAAGGAAGTCCTGCTGCTGCATGTGTGGAGTCTTGTGGAGCCGCAGAGTGCCAGTCCCAGTGGCACAGAACTGAAAAGATGGCAGCCACTTATGGTGTGCTTATGGAGCCCCTGAAAGGGTTTCAAGGAGCACATTTTGAAAAATGCTGGGTTAACCTATTGCATCCCTTATTCTCCCTACACCAGCAAGGAAGCAGAGACACCTTGGAAGCCTTGACCAACCACCTCTTACATGGCTTCCCTTTCAGGAAAGGATTGTGGCTCACCAGTGCAGCACATGCAGAAGGTCTCTGGTTCAAACCCTTGTAGCTCCAGATAGGGTAGAGGAAAATTCCTGTCTGAAATACTGGAGAGCCACTGACAATCAGTGCAGACAATGATGAGTTAGACCAGTGTTTCTCAAACACTTGACCCCTGTTGTAACACTTCACATGATCCACTTATTGGAAGTGCCAAAAGAAGTAACTGGTGGTGATGTCATTGCCGGTTACTTCTGGATTGGGGGCCCAGAAGCAACGTGACAAACACCAGTAAGAGGATCAGGGCAAATGGGAGGGCTTTTTCAAGCCTGTGTAAAGCGCATGCTGGAACTCTGCCTGCCAAGCCAAGCCTCCCACTGCTGCTTGTCGCATTGCACTAGTGGTACTTGAGGTGATGTTTGGTGGTACTCCTGGGACCCCCAAACCCCCACCACTTGGCAGCACGACCAGCAATGCAATCTGCTCCTCTCATCTGCCCCGATCCTCTTACTGGTGTTTGTCACATTGTGTCTGGCCTCCCAATCCAGAAGTAACTGGCAATGACATCACCGCACTTCCAATAGGTGGATCATGTGAAGTGGTACTAGTACCACTGGTTCAGGAACACTGAATTAGACTATTATATAGTCTGCCTGTGTATAAGGAATCTTCTCATCTGATGAGCCGAGTCAACCTTGTCTTTCGGCTCCTTGACAGATACCAACACGGTGGGAGATCCCAGGAGCTCAGTTGTGCAAGTGATGATCTGGGGCTGTCTCCACTCCCGGCAATGTGAAACGGAGCCCCGGCGAGTGGGAGGGGCCGCTAACAGGGCGCTTTGGGGCACGTGCAGTACTTACCATTCCCCCCTCTAGCTACGCTACAAGGTCGGAGGAGAAGAGGCTGGCACATCATTGGGGAAGGTGGGCAGGATTTGGGACGTCACCTCAGACACCAGAGGTCTTGGTAGACGGAGTATGAAATACGAGAAAGACCCAACTGGCTGCCTCGCCGGTGGTCCTGCGCGCTTATCTCGCGCCCAGGGTGGAGCTCGACCCGCATTCGCGCGTGTGTGTCTGGAGGAGCCGAGCGAGGCGAGCGCCCCCGCCCCTTCCATTCAGCAGCAGCGCCTTTTTGAGCGCGGCAAGCCGTGCACGCTGCTGCCAGGCCCGCCCTCAGGTAGGCAGATGTCCGGCGACATCCCCGGAGAGGCGGAGGTGCCGCTGCTGGCACTGCGCCGACGCCTGGGCATCACTGAAGCCACGAGGGCGACGACGCTGACCTTGGCTCGCCAGCCGCCTCGGGAGAGCTGCCCGCGGCGCTTCGTCTGCGCCTGGGCTCGGGCGGCTGGGGGGCGGGCCCAGAAGGCTGCCGCGAAACACAGCCGCTGATTGGCGCCAGGGGCCTGGGCGGGCGTGGCGTGGCGCAGCCGCGGGGCGGGCTTCTGCAATCCAAGCGCCGCGCTCGGTACCTGCTGGTTGGCGCTAAGCGAGGACGAGCAGCTGCGGCAGCTTCTCGTTGTGGCCGGGCGAGCCGGCCCCCTGCCACGGCTCCCGGGATGAAGTAAGCCGTAGCCCGCAGCCAGGCAGGCGGAGAGCCCGGAGGTAAGGAGTGCTGCTGCACGGGGAAAGGTGCGCTGCTGCGCGACCGGCCCCCTCAGCCTAGCCCGGCACCGTCTTGCAGCCCCAGGCAAGCAAGCAGGCAGGCAGGCAAGCGAGCGAGCGAGCGGGCGACGTTCCACAGGGAGAGCGGCGGAGCGCGCGCGGCTTTGCGCTTCAAGAATAGCAGGGAATTAGCCCGGTTGGGCTCCTGCTTAGGAGCAGAGGAACAGATGGAGGCAAGACGAGGGAGGAGAGGCGGACGGACAGGCGGCTCCTGGAGCTGGCGGCATTGCCCATTCCTGCTTCGTCGAGCCCAATGCGGAGTGGTTGGGGAGCTCCATCGGGGGGGCATTGCCGGATCCACCCATCCTTTGTGAGGCGGGAAGAGGAGACGCTCTGCCTACAGCCCCCTGCAGGGGGGAGGGGTTGCTATGGCTTAATCAGGGATGTTGCGGGGGGGGGCTGCGTGTGTGCTTAGGAGGTGCGAAAGGGTGGCGACGGGTCCGAAGTTTGTATTGGGCTGCTCGGGAGGTAAGCGGGGCTGGGAAGGGGGTGGCCGCACTTCCGCACCGACCTCTGCAATAGGCATATATCCAGAATTCAGATCTGTGCGTGGAAGCACCGAAGCAGGCGATCGAGAGCCAGCCCCGCAAGCAGCCAGTGCCCACTAAGAGACGCGAGATAGCAGATCTCCTGGGAAATCCCTCGAGGAGAGAGAGAGGTGCAGAGCAGCTCAGCTTTGCCAGAAGGAGGTACTGTAAAAAAAAGGGGGGGGGACAGGCTGTCCGAAGAATGGAGCACCCAAAGGTTACAGTGTAGTCCTATCCACACCCAGAGGAGTGCCGTTGCTGTGTTGAAGTTCTGCTTGTCTGCCTGGTGATTTTGCATACGTGTAGGGAGGAGAGAGCACTTTGAACGTGCCTGGATGCTGATCCATCAGCGGTGTTCCTCTTGACCGTTTCCAACTGGAAGAGCTTTGTAGCATTATAATGGTAAACCAGTTTATTTCAGCATAAGCTTTTGTGGAATTCAATCCACTTCATAAGATTCATGAGCAAGGCTACAATCCTATGCTCATTTACTTGGGAGCACCATTGAAGTGAGGTTTCTTCTGAGCAGTCTATAGCCTTGAGTCGGAAATCAACTTGGAAACTCTGCCCGCCTCCTTAGTCACTTTGTGCCTAACCCTACCCAACTTTCTGGCACCAATGCAGCCCTTAGGCAAAGGAACAAAAAGGCCAGTGGTGATCTTACCTATTTGTTGGGGGGGGTCATTTGACCCTGGGGTGGCACACGGGTGGAGGGGAGGGGGGTAGTACGGACATGTGTGGCGCTACCACGGCAAGCAGTGTCTGGCCCTCCTGCCAGCCCCTGTGTCTGTATCATTCCAAAATGGAGCAATTCCAGATGCTGGAGGCATGGTGGAGGTGGCATGGGGGGCGGGGAGCTGGTGCAGAAGGCAGCGATTATCGGACTGCACCAGGGCAGAGACTTGGGTAGGTCCGCCACTAAAGAAGACCTCCATGACTGGTCCTCCACTGTAGGATGCAGCACATCTGCCATGGCTGCATTGCTGCTGGACAACTGGATATGATTGGGCCCTTTGTGTTTGTGATGTGGCCCATAGAATCTTATGCCACAGTATGTTGGTTAGCCTTGAACATGTTGCAAGTCTCTTTATTCTACTTACTATAGGTTGCTCATCTAAATAGACAGGTGGTAGTCTGAGTCAGAAATCTTGTTACCTGGAATCCAAACTCTGGCCTCAAAATGTACAGTTTGTATTTGCCATGATCGGTCATTAGTCCAACCAGAAGAACCTCCTAATGTGGAAAAAAAAAATGTTCATCAGGTGATGCTGTTCAGGAAAGTAAAAACTCACTTACAATGGTCAAATACTTGGCCAATCCCAGGTTGCAATCCTAAACATACTTTCCTGGGAGTGTCCCATTGAAAACAATGGGGCTTACTGCTAAGTAAACATGCATAGGATTGTGCTCTCAATGAAAGGAAGTTTTTAAAAAATCTGATGACTTTCTGGTCTAGAGCGAAAGAAGCAGCAGTATTATCTATTATGTCCAGGAACTGCAGCAGAAATTGTGGGTGCATATGGAAGTACTGTACGGTATATACTTTGTGATCACTTTTTTTTTCAGACCAGTTTAACACACACACACACTGTGAGCACAGTCCTAAACTGGAGTAAGGCCAGCATAAGCTAAGCCAGCAAAGTTTGGCTGGCTCATGGGCCACTGTAAAGCATGTTTGGACCACTCTCGGAGTCAGGGAGGTAAGGATGGCTCACGTCTGTGTGCTTGACCTCTCTGACTCCGAGAGTGGTCCAAACATACTTTACGGTGTCCCTTGTGCTGGTTTAGCTTATGCTGGCCTAACTCAGTTTAGGATTGCACCCTGTGTCTTGTTCCAATATACCATCATTCCCTGGTCAAGCTCAGAGGACATGGGCACTGTATATTTGTAGAAATGAGACTGTGCATGGTTCTGGTTGGTTGGAGCTGGATGTCATAAAACTTCCTCCTGTTGCCTTTAAGTAAAGGGGTAATATTTGCCATGCATGTATGGGGCAAATGTACATTTGATTTAATAATGTACACACAGTACTTTAAAAATAGAGGGATGGCCTGCAGAAATAGCAAGGGAGGAGCAAAACAGTCAACAGCACTAGCATTTCATTTGCCTCTGACATTAGCATTCTGAGTGAGGGAGAGAGCCAGAATCATCCAGTTAGGGAAAATTTGTGTTGTGGCTTATTAGTTTGTTTTATGTGCCCACCCTGTAAGTTTGGGTGCTCTAAGATCTTCAAACATTCCTTCTCCTAGTGGTAGGAAGGTGAGTCTTCCATTTCTGCTTCTCCTGGAGTTCAAATGATCAGGCAGTTAGAGGCATCGTCTAAGGCAAGCATTGGTTGACAAACTACCAGGCCTCACCCACTATGGTTCTGGAATTACTATCTTCACTCACCTGGCATTTTCTACAAGGATTGAAGTGACTCGGGGCAGATAACTTGTTTACTGTCTTTGAGTGATGAATTCTCAAGGAACCCGTTCCCTCCTGATCCAGATGGATGTCACATCTACTCAGAGCTGATCCTTACTGAGGCAAGAAGAACTGGCCTGATCTAGGGTGAGGATCAGCTGAATGCACAACAGAGGCAGGTGGGAGAAAGGGATTGGGAGAACTGAAAATATCATACTCGCTGGGTTTGAAGCTAGAACAGATGATGGATAACAAGGCAGAAGGACTATGACTAAACAGCCCAATCCTATCCTTCTTCCCCTCCACCATGCTGATGTAGCTGTGCCACCCCCTCCTGCTGCCTCCATGCTCTATTCTTCCTCCCCACCCCATTTACCCCCCCCCTTCTCCAGCCTCCATGGCTGCCTTACCTGATCAGATGGCGGCATTGAATATTGATGTGCAAAGATCTTGTTCAGTGACCACATATAAGGCGATGAAGGTTGATAACTCTTTGCAAAGGGATCAGTTTGCAAAGAATAAAACTTAGTTAATCCCAGAGTTACCATGCCCACATTGTATGTATCACTATTATTCAATATGCCTTTGTTGGACAAAAAAATTTTCATGTTTGAGCAGAATGTAAAAATAATCTTGAGGATTCCAGTTCCACTGAGGCCTATATATGTGTGCAGTTGGCATACTGACCCTTTCCTGCTTCCATTTGTGCATGCTGTTGTCTCTTGCTCCCCCACCCCAACTGGGACCAGTTTGTTCCTCGCCTTAAAGCCAGGGAAACTGAGATGGGCCAGCGGAAAGAAAGACCATAACACTGTGCAGAATACCACATGGAGATTGGCAACACAATCCTATGCATGTTTACTCAGAGCTAAGTCCCATTGTATTCAATGGAGCTTTCTCCAGGAAGGTTTGTGTAGGATTACAGCCTGAGTGTATGGTGCTCTTGCAGTCACCTTTATATTATAGAGTTAATGTTATGCTTTATGGTTCAACCAAGTCTCTCAAGTCTCCAAGTCTCTCAACCAAGTACTGTATACTTGTTCTTATAGGATAGCAGTAACAAAGAGTCAATGTACTGTATATAAAAAGTAATTTACACTAACAAGAATGGTCATCTTCAAATATAATGAAAGGTAGTATCTGTAATTGGAAACAATGATAGACCACCATCACTCACTCCTAGGGGATGTCTGGGCCAGAGCTCCTTGGCTGCAGCTGTTGACAGTCCTGCCTTGACTCTGCTGTTTTTAATGTGTCTACAATCCATGCAGACTTCTCCTCTCAGGATGGTGAGCTCTGGTAATTTAAATACCCCCCCCTTTTTAAGCCAACAGTAAAAATGCTGAAATGGATGGCCTAGAGGGAGCTGCTTGGGGTTTTGAGATACTCAGAATTGTCCAAGATCTGAAATGACTGCCATCTTTACAACTGGGCAGCCCAAGCCTGAACTATCTGGCCACCGCGGGCACAGCAGTAGCCAAACAGCTACTGCTGCATCCAGCCGCAGCCAGGTAGCCACCAGAGGCTCCTTGGGAAAAGGGGATGTTCGTCCCCTTTCCCTGGGGAAAGCCCCATTGCCCGCAATCACCGCTGGCTATTTTCCCAGCAATGAATCCAGCAGCTCCAAGTTGGGCTGCCCGTCTTGAGGCAGAGCATTGGATCCACTGGTGAAATCCGCCACTGTGTCCCAACCCCTTGTGGGCCACCTCCTCCCCTCCCACCTCCTCCCTGCCTCAAATGAGCTTACCAGCCACCAGTGCTGCTGGAGTGCCGGCTGTTCCATCAGCTCACGTTGGGGCTAAGCACTAACTCAGTGCTGCCCCTGTGCGATGTCACAGATGTGCTTTACAGCATGTTCAAGTCACATTTAGTCAGTGGTACACATGTACTGCTGCAATAAGGGCCTCAGGATTGGGCCCAAAATATCATACAGAAGGCAGCAATCCGTAAAGTCAGAGCCATCTTCAAAAGCACTTTAAGCCCCACCTAGAAAAGATATTTCAAATTCTACATCACTTTTCTTGAAGCCTAGGCAGTCAGGTGCTTGGGCAATTTGCCCCTAAACTAAATAAAACTGTTTCAAGCTGCAATCCTATGAACATTTTCCTGGGAGCCAGTAAAATTTTAATTTGTGACATGATAGCATCCATTTTGAGCAGTGGTCTCCAAAATGGGAGACCACTGCACTGGCGAAAAGCGTCCCCTGCGTGAACGGCTTCTGCCATTTCATTCTGTATGCTCACAAAGAGCATTCAGCCAACTTTGAGGTCTGCCACTCTTGCATGCCTAGTGCGCAGAAGCGGCTTGCCGCCAAGACCTCTGGGGGCTGTAGTTGTGAGCATACAGAGCGGAATGGCAGAAGGTGGTCACCCGGGGGAAGGGAAGGGTGGGCACCAGTTCTGGCCCACAGGCCAGAGTTTTGTGACCTCTGATTTAGAGAACAGGAATTGTTCTAGAATTGGAATTTGAGGTTTTAAAGAACTCAATAGGATGAGTGCTTCTCAAAGGTGGAAGTAGCAGGAAGAGGATTGAACTTGGACCAGGAAGATTCAGGTTCAAATCCCCACATAGCCATGAACCATCTCTTCGCCTACCTCACAGAGAACTCCTCACTGTTACTTAGCCTACATCACTGGGAAAGGAAGGAGAGGAGCCACGTGCACCGTACTGAGCTCCTTGGAGGAAGTATGGAATATGAAATGTGAAGAAATAATAATAGTGCTCCCAGTTCTTCCCATTTGACCTGCCCAGCTCTGCTAACCAGAGTCTCCCTCTGCATTAGACTGGAATTTTCAAATGCATGGTCACCTGTAGGAGGTTTAAGTAATTCTGAAAAGGTATCTATACTATAAAAGGTACCTCTATAGCAATTATGATTGCAAGCACAGCAGGGTATTTAAGGCAGGCAAGGAACATACCAATTACTGTATTTTAAGAAAAGGATTCAAAAGCTTTTGAGTACTCATAATGAGCATAAAAATTGCTGTTCTTATTCAGTTTTTAAATTTCTGATGCCAGCCATGTGTAGACACCAAACTACACATAGATGCTTGACCTTGGGACCATGATTACAGTAGTTCTGGTTGGCTATCTGAAAATGTACTTATTTTCTACTCATTTCTTTCAAGCTGCACCAAGAAATGTGGCAGTTAAGACCTAACAAGGAAGGGTAACTGTGGGTCTGGTTTGCTGAAACCCCCTCATGTGGTTTCTGTACCAAACACTGTTCTGATCAGGTTACCTTTGACTGACCTGAAAATAATCTGAATCTTTAGAATTCCCATTCCTAGTTCAGCACAAGCTATCAGATCTTTTTATCCCTTTGTAAATTGTCTGTGTTCCTTTTATTATAATGGTCAACAGAATATCATACAAATATCAATAAAAAATAGCTATTAAAATAAGTGAACTAAAACTATTTATATATGTGAATTGCCACCAGTTATTATAATCTAGGATAAGCCCTAAATAGTTGTCAAAGAGGCTAAAATATGGCAGAGAAGTAAACTGTCAAAGAAAGAGATGGGGGGGGTCCGTGCTCATGCACATACATGCACACTTTGCAGAGCAATAAGATTGTGGGATTTCAGTACCACCTATGAGACCAACAAGGTCGAGGAATATGTCAGGCAGCTGAAGAGCCACTCCACCAGAGTCCTCCATTAATCATTCCATATTGTGTATTAGGTACAGAGATCCATCAATATGCCATTGACATAATGTTGCATTTTATCATTGCTTTGCCCTCTTCACCCTCAGTTTTAATATGATGTGGTACAGAGTGCTTGTCTAGAGCTTTATGGGCACACACTGACATCTCATCTGGTCAGATCTTGTTTTAAGTCAGGGGTGGTCCAGCTTCTGCATTCTTTATGAAACCTGTTTTTATATATGCAGAAAAGGCCTCTTGTAACGAGTAGTGTTATGCGAAAGGGAGAGTCTATCCAGCCAGGACGGGGCTCATTGGCGGAAAGCCATAAGGAAGAGGACAAAGTCCCCTACACACCACACAGGAGCCTTGCCCTTGGAACCCAAGAATCTTTTGTAAGCACTGCCTGCCCAGTTTGAAAGGGAAGATTCCAATAATACTCCAACTGGTCCTTTCAGTCATGGAGAGAAGAGCCTGGGCACACACATCTCGTCCCCAACGCACTGATGGCTAATTGCATGGCATGTCGTCCTACCAATTCCTCAACGGGGCAGTTTGAAATACTCCTCATGTGGTTAGTTGCCGCACTATCAGATGGAATGGAGAGACGAGTGCTCACACTCTTTCTCCTACAATAGATAGGGGTCAGAGTAAAATCTGAACCAGCCCAAAGTTTATGTCTACAACCACTAGGACTAGAAAACCCTTTTAAAAAGAAGGGGGGAAGGAAAAAGAGACGTTCTCAGGTGCTCAAGGCACAAATGTGTAGGAAAATTCTGCATGCAGAAGGAGCCTAACCATGTTCATCAGTATCTTTCTCTGGCCATGATGGCTATACACAGTGCAACTGTAAGCAGCCCAGTCAGCATGTCCTCAAAGTTCCTCTCTTCTTATAAGCATGGGCTTATATAATATAATAATATTAATATAATATAATGCAACCCTCACATAATCAGGAGTCTTTGTCATAATCAGGCTCTGACAAATTGCAGTTTCCACAGACACCAAACCTTATTTGTGCACGCATGCCAGTTCAAGAAGGCCAATGCTAGAAAAGCCACAGAGTGGGCAGGCAAAGATTTCCTAGGTTGAAGGAGGAAGTAGTTTGTGGGAAAATGATTCTATGGTTACTGAGCTCTGTTTTTTTTTTTTTAATTCTTCAAATTCCTGAGCACCATTCAGCTACAAAACTAAAAAGTAATCACAGCATATTGGCACTAGGCAGAGCTGCTGAGTTATATTCCAAAAAGTGTATTCCAAAATTAATTTTGGTCCGCCAAACTATAGATGGATTTGATATTCTTATCCAAGCTTCAGAGTAGAGCCAGGAGCAACTGCCATACAAGTGAAATAAGGCCTAATGTATCCTGAGGACATCCCCAGGCTACACCAAGCCTTACTGTGCATGTCCCCAAAGACTCCAGTATCGGGCCAGTGGCATCCTGCAAGAGGGCAGTTTATGCAACAAAATGTACTTCCAGCCCACAGACCAATGTCTGGAATCTTGGACAACCCCATGTGTCAACGAAAAGAAATTTGGACACAGAAATTTGACTTATTTGGTATCACTTTTGAGAATGAGGAAGGGAGGCATTATATACAGTCGATGCCCCTGTCACCCCGGATGTGATCATTGAGTTAATTACCTCATTGAAGCCTGGTAAAGCTCCTGGTTCCGACCATATTCTAAATGAGATATTGTCCAGCAACCCAAGTTGGTGGGCGGAACCTCTTGCTACTCTTTTTACTTTGATAAATCATTCTGGTTGTCTTCCTGTTGCATGGCAATCATCTATTCTCATCCCTATCCATAAAAAAGATGATCCGTCACAACCTTCTAACTATCGTCCAATAAGTTTATTATCAAATATCGGTAAATTGTATTCCAAATATCTTCTGTCTAAACTTTCTTCCTGGGCTGTTTCTAAAGATCTTCCTGGGAAGGAACAGATTGGTTTTCGCACTGGAGCCTCTACTCTTGATCACATTTTTGTGTTGACACATCTTGCTGAAAAATATTCAATCTATAATAGATCCAAACTCTTTGCTGCATTTGTTGACCTTCGTGGGGCTTTTGATTCTGTAAATAGAGAACTTTTGTGGGCAAAACTCTCCAAATGGGGCATTGATTTACGCTTGCTTTTTTTGCTTCGCCAGTTACATTCTCAAAATTTTTGTCAGGTTCGTTTACCCAACCTTAATACTCTCACAGATAGAATCCCCATTCACAAAGGTGTTCGACAAGGTTGTATTCTAGCCCCTTTATTATTTAACTTATTCTTAGCCGATCTTCCTTCTTTTCTGTCTTCAGGTTATCAGTCTGCTCCGGTTCTCAATGGCGCCCCTGTTTCTTTACTTTTGTACGCCGATGATGCTGTTCTTTTATCTCTTACTAAATCTGGCCTTCGGTGTATTTTATCTAAATTTCAGGAATATTGTGATTCTAATGACTTGTCCATTAATGCCAGGAAAACCCAAGTACTGGTCTTTTCTCATTCTTGGTCTCCTCGTACATGGACAATTGGATCTAATACTTACCAACAAGTACAGTCTTATAAATATCTGGGCCTTCATATTCATCACAAACTTAACTGGTCCCTTCACAAGAAAGCTGTTATCTCATCCATCTCCCCTCAGCTTAAAGCAATTTCAAAATTTCACTATAATTCTGGAAATCAATATATACCTGCAGCCATTCAGATATTTCACTCTAAAATTCTTTCTCATTTGTTTTATGGTGTTCCAATATGGATTCAGACAGTTAATAAGGATATCGATCAAATTGCAGCTATTTTTTTTCGCAGAATTCTAGGGGTCCCAAATCTTATACGTCTTTCTACTCTCATCTTAGAATTAGGTATACACCTTCCCTCCACAACTGCTTGGCTATTAACTTTTAAATTTTGGCTTAGACTGCATCTAAACTCTCTTCCTGGGTCCCTTTTATATGATTTAGTACGAGATTCTTACTTTTCCTCTTGGTTTCGTCTTCTTGACAACAAGCTTTCTTCACTCAATCTTTCCTTGGAATCTCTTGTGGATTTGAGCCTCTCAAGGGCTTACACCATGATAAAGGATAGACTCTGGCAATTTGAATTTAATTTTTTATGTACTAATATTAATCCTACTTGCTCTCCCCTATCTCTAGGTATTACTCCATCCCTGGATTTTGTTCCCAATTATTTTTATTCCTTAATTAATCCGTCGTTTAGAAGAGCTTTTATGTTGGCACGTTTTAATATATTCCCTTCGGCTGTTCATGCTGGCCGCTTTCTCCACATTCCCCGTGAAAAAAGGTCTTGTTTATTTTGCCATGGGCCCCCTGACACTTTGTTTCATATTCTTTTTCAGTGCCCAGCACACCACCATCTCAAAAATATTTTTTTTGAACCCTGGATCTCATTCTTTTCTAATCCAACTGATGCTACACTTTCTGTTTTTATGAGTGATGAGTGTGATTTTCTTACTGCAGCCGTTGCAAGTTATCTATATGAGATTCTTAAATCTACCCCTTCTTCCCTTTTTTAATGGCTGCACTGTTTGTATCTATATTCTGGTTGTTGTTGTTGTATTTATGTATTTTGTGTATGCCAATAAAGGTTTTGGGAAACGAAACGATACAGTCGATGCCTATTCTCAGGTAATAAAAATACTTTTTCCACCAAAAACCCTCTTGAGTCCAGGAGTCCTGACAACAATTTCTGCTCCAGTTATTATGAAGAGTACAGTACAGTGAGTTAATTTATCTAGAGTAAAAAAAAGCACAATTTGGGTTGTGGGGGCATCATGGGTTGACTAGGTTGGGCACTGGCATATTATATGCCCATTAGAGGGCCCACCTACCTGGACTAACCCTTGAACCCTCAGTCCCAGTAAAAATGGTAGGGCACAGTAGCTGAATGGGGCCAGTGTGAGGGCCCAGTATAGGACTTTGCCCTAGAGTCCCCTAATAAACTAGCACCAGCTTGTTAAACAGATTGAAATTTGTATTAGATTTGACTTGGGGAAAAAGAACAAAAGCAACACTTTATTGCCCTACAAAATGGTCATCAGAATCATCCTTAGCTCATCCCTGTGTCTCTGTTCCCACTAGAGAAGAAGTTGTTCTTGGCATTTCTGTTCATTCTGGCTATGAGCTTTCTGTGCCACAAGTAATAGCAGACCTTGATTAATCCCCCGCTGTGATTTACCAGGGGAGGCCTTTCAGTGATGGACATGTTCTTAACCACCCCCTTTGCCAGATGCTGCCAAAGCCCATTACTGCTATCCCATAATCTCTTGCTCTTTCTTTGCTGAGTGATAAAAGTAATTGGTCCTTGTCCTCACTTTTAACAAAGCCTCTTTATGTTCAGACAGCTTATTATGGCTTATTCTGTCCAAAGTCTCAGTGCCTGTTTTGGAGCAAGCACTGCAGAGGCTGTCCTTGTAGAAGGTAAGGTGAGGTAATACACCTCAGGTACAATTTTGGGGTGGCAAAGTGGGAAAGGCAGATCACCTCCCACAGGGCACACTGTATTAGGGATTTATCCTGCTCAGGCCAGGTTGAAATGAATGGGAGCTGTGCAAGAGTACCATTATGGATCCACTAATAATGGGTTGGACCCCTGTTAATTTAAGGAGGACGTGCCATTTCAAGCATCAAATGTGTTGGGGCTTGCCCTCCGTGGGATATTATCCATTTGTGCCTGACATTGTCGTATCAGTTTTCCAACCCAAATACTTTCAGCAAATAAACATTCTGCGTATGATGTACTGTACATGGATTTTCTCTGTACAAAAAACTACCTTGAGATATCCCAGCTTGGCAGTGTTCTACATGGAGATCCCCAAACATTTATTCTGATTATTAACTGTGACAAAATGCATGGAAAACTGTAGGCTATGGTGTAATCAGATATTAACAGCTCCCTTTTCTTCTGATCTCTGCCCATACTTTGAACTAGATTAATGGGCTAGAAGAGTGGTGTCAAACTCATTTCATACAGTGGTGGATACAAATTCATGATGTCTACTGAGGGCCAGAAATGATGTCACTTAAGCAAGTGATGACCAGAAATAAGCACTGTTATCTCACCTAGCCAACTCATTAACTACAAATGACAGAAGAAAAAATGCACAAATCTTGATCATATTTTCAAGATATGGGAAAGCCCAAAATTTCATGGGGGCTGCCCTTTCAGCAGTGACACCTCAGTACAGCTCAGCAGCTAAGTGCTGGGAGAGCCTGAGGGCCAAATAAAGAGCTTCAAGGGCCACATCCGTTCCTTGGGCCTTATGCTTGACATCCCCAGGCTAGAATGTGTTTGAAAAGAGGCATACCTAAGGAAGCTGCCTGACCTCTGAGCCAACAAGTGAATCCTTCAGGGCAAAGAACTGGCCCCAAATGACCATATTCTCTCTCTCCCCCATTACCTCCCTAGAAGAGCTTCACTGAACATGATGTCTCTTGTGGGCCCTTTAGAATGCCCCTTTGGGGATGGGGAACTATATTAATTTATTTTGCTATGTAAACTACTTTGTGAGGTACTTTTTTTGTTGAAAAGTAGAATATTTGCTATCTATATTATTAGAACCAAATATTAATTAATATTAATAATGATACAGGTGTTTGTGTACACACACACACACATTTTTGTGTGAATGATTGTATACGTCTTCATTTTGAAAGCAAACTAAGGACTGAACCACTTTAATGAAGAGTTCAGGTTGTGCATCATGCTGCATGTGCACCAAACATACAGTGTGAATTAGCTGTACATATCAACAATCTGTGTATACTGTGTAAACAGATTTTACATGCAAGCAAAAAAAATGTGTGAATAGTCCTTTCATTTTTTACCAGATTTGCCTACAAGTTTGCCTCTTCGAAGTGTGTGGGGGGGGGATAAATGTGTGAAATTCATCTCAGTCATAAATATACTTTTTTTTAAGCTCTAAAATAATGAAGCAGTTTAGCTTTTTAAAAGGATTGGGGAAATTTGTGGAAACACTTTTATTAACAGCCGTTAGCCACATTAACTATATGGAATTCTGTACTGCTGGTCATTAGTCTCCATATCCCAGCATAAATGAGATAGAACTTTGCCTCTTCCTCAAACCTATGCTAGAAGATCTGGGGTGTGGAGCAGGGGAGGTTGGTGGCAGGCACAAATAAATGCTGGCTGTTAGCAAAGCCTATATTCGTGGATCTCTGAGTTTTGTCACCACAGTGCCCATCAACAGTAGCAAGTAGGTGCCCTGTGTGACTCTTAATGCAACACATTTGTTCCAATTATGATAGTTGTACAGAGCAGTGGTTTCATCTGAGGTTTTTTGCTTGCATGCTCCATTTCCATAAATTGTATCCATGATATTAACAAAATGTTTGTAATTAATAAAGTTGCTGTTAAGTCTAATACAGAGTGGAGAAAAATATTGTCTTTCCAAGTAAAATATATTGTGGTTTGCATACCGGGACTTTTCAGTAAAAGTGCAGTCTTGAAATCATTAAGGCCAATTCTGTGGCCTTGTTTCTAGAGTGCTGTAACATAGCCTCTGCTCATACTCTTCTTTCAATTCAGCATGTCTCTGTAACTAATGTGCGTCTGAGATTGTGACCTCTAACCTTCTGCTCTCTGTTTCAGGGCTGTGTAATTCTGGTGCTCCTGTTGGATTTTGTACTTCGGCAGTGCCTCCCAAACCCTGTTCTTCTGCTTTCACTTCCAAGTCTGATTCCTCCTCTTTCCTTCAGGATGTCCCAGGCTGGAGCAGTCATGTGCTTCCATCCTGAGGGGGACCGTGCCATGTCACCTCAACACTTTGCTCGAGAGCTAGAGAGGAGGCCTTGGCTGTCATCTGCCAAGAGTGTGGATCCTGCTGCTGCCTTTACCCCCCATCACTGCCTCACCCCAAACCTCAATGCTGGCAGGCTTCACCTTCTCCGCAAGGGACTGACCCCAGAGGCCAGGCGGTCTCAGCTGGGCATGTACAACAGCACTGGCTCCCTTATCCGGAAGGTCACAGAGATGGGTTGCCTTGGCAATGGCGGCTGCCCCAGCTCTGGGAGAGTGACAGCTCCATGTACCCCGCTGAGAAGCAGGCCTCCACCCTCGATATGCTCCCCAGGTAGCCGTGTCCCTCTGGTGGCCCCAGTCCCAAGTGGACAAAGCTCTGTGGTGACCTTCCGCTTTATTGAGAAGGCCAGTGTGAAAACGTTAAATGGCCTCCCGCTAGCAGAGTCCAAGAGGGAGAGTGGCCTAAGTAAGAGCCTGGAGTTTGGAGAAGCCCTCCACTTTGGCTCCAGCAAGCAAGGAAGTTGCCACTCTGCTGTCCAAAGTCAACAGTCCCTACCACAGCATGAAGTTACAGTGTCTCGAGATCCTCCCACTCTAGACATGAGCAAGTCTCTTAAAGCGAGGACAAATGAGTTCAACTTGGCCAGTAGTGGACCAACAGGTGATCCGGCCTTGCTGGCGCTCAACCGTAAAGGCCAGGAGCACCTTAGCCACAAACTGAAGCTGGAAACCTCTGCATCAGATCCACTTCTGGCGGGAAACAGGCTCCTTGTGGGTGCACAGTCTTCCCTGAGCCTGGGCAATGGAAGCCCACATCCCAACTGCCTATCCAGCTCCTTCACCAATGGGATGAGCAGCCCTTCCAAGGATAAGGATATCTCATTGCTCCGAAGAAGCCCACAAAGTGGGGAATCGCAGTACCAGGTACTGTACATTAAGTGCTGATCCTTTCCCTGCCAAGTATTGAACCACCTCTGCCTACCCCTGCAACCTCTCTCACCACTCCCAAGGATTCTTCCAAATGAAGTTCTCTCTCTTTTCTACAGGGAAGTCTGTGGTCATATTCTCGAGAGAGCTCTGCTCACGCCCAGCGCATTGCCAAAGCCAAATGGGAATTCTTCTATGGCTCACTGGACCCTCCTGGGACAGGTAATGAGCATGTTGCTAATACTGATGTGGACAGTGTTTCCATTTTTGACTATCCGCATTACATTAGGATTTGCCCCCAAGAAAACTGTACCTTGAGGTCTCATGCTAGTGTGGTGCAGTTAAAACATTGCACAGTCAATTCATTGAATAGATTCAACCTAATCTCTATTAAGGTCAAACTAGATGTGACCATAAACACATAAGTAGTCTATGGTTTGGTTTTCTCAAAATAAATAACATTAAAGGGGTGACAACTGTGAAACCATGGCATGGGGACCTTCACCTCTGGTGTGATGATAGGCACAGGGCACTAGGAGGTAGGGGTGTATGCATGTGCATGCAAAAGCTACAAACAGGCACAAGTCCAAGTTGATCCATGAAGGTGGATGAAGAAAGAGGTAAGCCCATCACTGAGCCCACCCCCTCTGAGGCCCTTCTACCTGCATCCATTATAGCTCTATTCTGCCCACTCCTCCCTGTTTTGCCCATCCTATTCCACCCCTTGTACAGCCTTACCTGATGTAGCAAGTCTTCAACCATCTGCTGGTGTGTGAGAGGCCACTTTGGTCTTCCTGCCAGTGGCCCAACAGTACATGCCAGCAGAGGCTGCTTTGCTACTGCCAAAAAATCACCACCCAGTGAGATGCATATTGCACTGGTGCCTGGTCCAGTTAGGATTGAACCATTAGTTTAGAAGCATGAGCCAAGATAGAAACACTGGGCTAGCCCAAATTTTGATTCTTTGTGTTCTTATATACAGTACTTTATCTGCAGGTGTGATTATAATAAGCATTTCAATTATTAGGTGATATCTCTTTGGAGTGAGGAAAGCTTTCTCTTTCTATTTTTTTCCTCTTGTTTTCCCTTTTCTTTCTCACTGAACACATACTCTGAACTGCCAGAGGTGTTGATTTGTAGCATGTTTCTTGAGTGTTAGAAATGTAATCCAAAGTGGTTCAACATCTCTCAGGAAATGGTGAGGGGGTATGTAACCTGAGGGATCTCTGTGTTCCAGGCACACCCTTACAGAAGGCACCTGATCCTCCATCTCAGCTGTTTGAGAAATCCAGCCATCCAATGCAACCCAAATCAGACTGGATTGTACCAGAGCACAGCTTATGTCACGTAGAGGTGGAAATTGAGATGGCACCACCAGGCAGTAAAAAGTCTGGGAACTGTGAAACTGGAATAATCCGCAGAACGGTGAAGTATTCAGAGACTGACCTGGACTCTGTTCCTTTGCGGTGCTACCATGAGACCAATATTGACGACATCTTGGCTGAGAAAGAGGAAGTGGATTCAGCCATTGAGAGCCAGAAGGATAGCGAGAGCAATCCGAGTTTCACAGGAATCTTAGGGAAAGGGAGCAGTGTTCCAGGGGATCCCTTTACTCAGCACACTAGGGAAGATAGTGACAAATGTTTGAGAAATGGGATACAGGACAATGAAGATGATGAGGTATTTGAAGCCACACATCCACACCAAGAGAGGTGAGAGTTTCTCGAGGGTGGTCAACACCCAGCATGTCACTTGCAGTAGGTATTTCTGATTTGCAAAGTGCCAGATAACACTAGAAGTATGGACATTATTGATTTAGAATAAGTTGATCTCTTTAGGAGAGTACCCTCCTACTTCTTAAAATTGGGTCAGGCCTGACCAAAATTTGTCTGGTAAAACCTGTCGGTTGTTGAGGGTACTGCTATTAAACATTACAGGTGTGTATCGTGACCATTGTTCTTCCTCTGCCCCAACCCATCTAATGATTATTAGGTTAAGGCAAATTTAAAATTTAAATAACGGGGGGGAACAGTTTTATAATGTTGAACAGAGAAAGAGTGAGAGAGAGCGCATATGTGTGTATAAATAATATCATCCTGGGAACTTGGGTATGATTAGAGATTCCGTATTTTTGGTAGAAGAGTTGATTCATTTTGTAGTTTTACAGCCTGATTTGGATAGTTAAGTTCTATGACCAGTTGGGCAGTTAAGTCAGTTGGAAAGGGGGAGGAGAGAGACCTAGGGAAGTGAGGAAGTAGCAGCAGCTGCCTGAAGAATGTCTCTGTGAGACATAGGTCAAGGATCAAACCAAGCATAGCACTAGAAATCTCAGTAGTGTCTGTCCTTTTTTTCTCATTACACTAAAACAACAGCTGCAGGGTCCTTGATGAGGATTGCGATGATGGTAGAGAGAGGGGGGATATTTGCTGCTTATACAAGATTAACTTTGTGCAATCATAATGAGGACTAGAGTTCAAAGAAACTCAAACTGGATCTTCAAATTCTATTCAGTAATGAGAAACCATGCCCATAAAATATACTGTACACATTTTGTAAGACAACTGCTCAGTTTGTACAGAACCTTTACATGCAATGTTCAAACCTGGAAACTTCTTGGTCAGGAGCAAGTTAACCTAACTCAAGTACAGTGTAGGAAGCATTATGGAAGGAAACCACCACAACAAAGAGCCGTGATGAGAAAGGGAGGGAGGCTGCAAAAACTCTGCTCCAGAACATTGAAGCATGAGGCAGGTGTTGCATGATAACATGTTGGTTTGCTGCCAGATTATGCAGGCTTCCGATCTTGATGCAGGACTCTTTCCCCCTTCTCTTCCTGCTGAAAGAAGAGAGGAGGGTGTTTCTTGTCTACTTGGAATAGGTACCACAAACACACTGCCTGCAGGATCCACTGCAATGCCCTCCCCTTCCTTGATAGAGGAAAAACATGAACAAGGAGTACTTCGGGATCTTTATCCTAAGTTCCTTTAGAGGACAATATTCCAGGTGGCACCTATGCCGTTTGCTGTCCTCTCAGGTCATCAGAAGAGACCCTTCTGACTGCCACCGCTAGTGGAGGGGAGGGGCACGGCGGCTAGAAATAGGGCCTTCTCAAGTGGTGGCTCCTCAGCTGTGGAATTCCCTCCCACTGGAATTGAGAGCCGCCACCCTTCTGGAGACATTTCAGTGGGGTCTTAACATTTTTTTAAAAAAAATTTAAAGCGACTTTTAACTGTTGACATAATGGGCTGGCACTTTTTAATGAATGTAATTTTAACAGTTGTGTGATCCATTGGATGGATGATCTATTTAATTATTTTGTTTTAGTATTGTTTTACAACCCCATCCTGAGCTGCCTGGCTCACAGAAGAGCAGTGGTATCAAAATGGCCACTGCTGCATCCTGTGGGAGACAGAGCAGCCATAGGCGTTTCCACGGAGGAAGGGAATGTTTGTCATGGGGGTTCAGGATAAGCCTTGATCCTCCCCTCCCCCACCCATTTCCACCCCTTCTCAATGGGCCTTACTGCTGGCCAGGGCTGCTGGAGCCCCAGCCAGCCATCCTGCCCGTGCTGAGGCACAGCACCAACTGGCACAGCCACAGCATAGTTGGTACTTATTCTCCATGTGCCATAAATACGCTTTACAGCCCATTTATGACACCCATGGCCAGCTGTACTGCTGACAATAAGGCCCATAGGATTGGACCCTTAATCTTTTACCTTGTTTTGGCTTTCTTGCTGTAAGCTGCTCCACTTGGGTGCCTCACTGTGTGGCAGAAAGGCAGGGTAGAAATCCTTTAAGTAAAAATATCTTTATCTGCTACAAGCCCCTGGGATGCTGTGGGCTGTAAATCAAATAAAAGAAGTACAGGTGTGCCCCGGTATCCACTGATTGGGTATCCACAGTTTCAGTTATCCAGGGATACTGGGACTCCTATAAAAAAAGATTGGGGAACGTTAAAGAAATCTTTTTTTAACCTTGTTGCAGCAAAACCTCTGATGTCCCCCTATCTTTAAAAAGTTTTCCCCAGTATCCACGGTGAGGTCTGCAACGGAACCCCAGCAGACACCAGGGCATGCCTGTAAATGCAGAATCTATAGGAGGAGAGACCTCAGACCTGTGAAGTATTGAAATGGGTCATTTTGTGCCAGCCCTTCTATCTGGGGAGAGGGCAGCTGTCCTTTGGCTTCTGGAACCAGAATAAAGGCTAACTCCGTAATAGCAGAGTAATAGCAAATGCATTTTCTAAATGGTTATAGAAGAAACTGATGAATCTCTTTGGAAGTGAGGGAAGGAAACTATCTTCTTGGTCAGTAGGTAGGAAAGGAAACTTCCTGGGAGATTTGCCTAGGTGAGGAAGGAGGACAGGAGTACAGCATATTGTTCTTGGTAACCAGCATCTCTCTTCTTTTTTCACCTCTTTCCCCATCTCAGAATCATGAATAGAGATGTCCAAGGGATGCTCAAGTCACCAGTGCCCTTTCTCCTGGGGCACAGCCTGTCCAAGGATGGTATGGATTCATTCAGCAGACATTTTGAGAGCATCATGGAGTCTCATCGAGCCAAGGGGACCTCCTACACCAGCTTGGATTCCATCGACATCTTGTCTTCCCCAATTCACACACACAGTGGGACTTACTTCACATTTGATCTCCCTACTCTTACCCCAGAAATCCAGGAGCAAATTCGAGACAGTGCCAAGCTCATTGAGCAGAACTTCGCCCCTTTGGCTCTCATAGAGCCAGACTCGGGAACCAGTTCTGCCACTGATGCTCCCTGGACTGAGCGAGAAGAGGATACAAGGCGAGGAAGGAAAAGTGGCCTGCAGAGTCCCTGTCACTCAGAAGACAGCTTGGGAATTCCTTTGGCCTCTATCACAAGGTGAGTCAGTAAATCTATCTCCAGATTTTATGTAATTAGGTTCTTTATGTGTTCATTTACACTGACTGTGTGGGATTAGTATTGCCAACAACTGAGGCTATTCCTGAAGATTCTCTTTCCAACATGATGTTGGAAATTACTGGAGACCCTGTTAAAATCTCCAAATTTAGTAGCCTTCAACTTTCAGTAGCCTTCTGGAAATTTATGTTGATTCCTGGAATCTCCAGGCCAATGCTAGAGGTTTGACAGCATGGTGTGGGACAGAAATCTTTGGCGACATTAAATCAGCAGCAGTATTCTGGAAGGTTAGGGTCTCAGAAAGCTAATAAAGATGAGATGGATGTATATGGACAAGAGGGAAAGAGGCATGCACACACAAATGATACAGCTGTATCTGGCCAGTACAGCCATACTCTATTCCTTGGTGTTCCTGTCTTCAGAAATTGACCTTTGGAAACCTTAAGGGTGCTTTTCTAGAAAGGGGGGTGCAATTCTCTGTTAGCAATCAGTTATGTATTGGATTTTCATCACTATTTTCACTAACTTGAACACCATATCAAACCATGTGAGAAGGTCTGTAAAAAGATTGCTTGTAAAAAGATCACCTGACACTTTGTTTTCCCATGCTTATTTGCAGCTATGGTTCCCCACCCTCCAATCTGCTATAGCTTCATGACCAGTTTTTTAAAATTTGAAAGGACATTCCTGACACTCTTTTCTTCCTTTTTTTTTTTTTTTGAGATGCTGCTGTGCACTAGGTAACATGCATGCAAATACTTTTAAAAGCTCATTATTGTGTGTAAATGCCTGGATTTAAAAATCTGGAAATCCCATCTTGCAAACACGTTCATGTCTTTTGAATGCTCTCTGAAAATATTGTGACATGCTCATGCCTCACTTCCCCATGTAGTGAGAAATTCCAAGGTTGCAATGCTTTCCAGATTGTGGCTTCCCCTAGAGAACACTGGAGACACATTGTAAGTCTCCAGTGATCCTCTCTTCCAGGGGAAGCCATAACCTGGGTAGCATTACAACTTTGGAATTTGTCTGTTTTAACTCTCCCAACACTCAATTTTTGTGGATACCCCCTGGTTTTGTTATTGTGAGAGAGGGAAAAGAACAGCCCCATAATCATTTTTGTCGCTCTCTTCTGCACCTTTTCCAGCTCCACTATGTCCTTTTTGAGATGTGGTAACCAGAACTGTTACATGAAGGGATGTGGTGGTGCAGCAGGTTAAACCGCTGCTGCTGGGCTTTCCGACCGGAAGGTTGGGAGTTCAAGACTGCGCAACCAAGTGAGCTCCCATTTCTTGTCCCAGCTCCTGCCAACCTAGCAGTTCGAAAGCACCTAAATGCAAGTAGATAAATAGGGACCACTTCGGTGGGAAGGTAACGGCATTCTGTGCGCTACGGCGTAGAGTCATGCCGGCCACATGACCATGGAAGCTTGTCCTCGGACAAACGCCAGCTCTACAGGCTTTGAAACAGAGATGAGCACCGCTCCCTACAGTCGGTCACGACTAGACCATTCGTTTTTGGGGAAACCTTTACCTTTAACCAGAACCGTACACAATACTCTAGATGTGGCCTTACCATTGATTTGTACAATGGTATAAACATTTTGGCTGTTTTATTTTCAACTCCTTTTTTAATTACCCCAAACATGGAATTGGCCTTCTTAATTGCTGCCACACACTGGGTTGACACCTTCATTGAGTTGTCCACCAGCACCCCGAGATCTCTCTCCTGAGCTGTCACAGACAGCTTAGAACCCATTAGCCTATAGGTGAAGTTTTGATTTTTTTGCCTTAGTGTGCATCACTTTACACTTGTCTACGTTGAAACGCATCTGCTATTTTGTTGCCCATTCCCCCAACTTGGAGAGGTCCTTCTGGAGCTCTACGCAATCCCTTCTGCTTTTCACCACCCGGAAAAGTTTTGTGTCATCTGCAAACTCGGTACTTATACCAGTCTCCAGGTCATTTATGAACAAGTTGAAAAGCACCGGCCCTAAGACAGATCCTTGGGGCACTCTGCTTTTCACCTCTCTCCATTGTGAAAATTGCCCATTGACCCCCACTCTCTGTTTCCTGGCCCTCAACCAATTCTGAATCCATAAGAGGACCTGCCTTCTTATTCCCTGACTGTGAAGTTTCTTCAGCAGCCCTTGGTGGGGGACTGTGTCAAACGCCTTCTGAAAATCCAGGTATATGATATCCACAGGTTCACCCACATCCACGTGCCTGTTAACCTTTTCAAAGAATTTTAAAAGGTTTGTGAGGCAAGACTTACCCTTACAGAAGCCATGCTGACTTCCTTTCAGCAACATTTGTTCCTCTACATGTTTTAGGATTTTATCTTTGATGAGGGTTTCCACCATCTTACCTGGAACAGATGATAAGCTGACTGGCCTGTAGTTTCCAGGGTCCCCCTTTCTCCCTTTTTTAAAGATTGGTGTGACATTGGCTATCCTCCAATCCTCTGGCAACGTGGCTGTTTGAAGGGACAAGTTGCATACTCTAGTTAAGAGGTTGGCAACTTCATTCTTTAATTCCTTGATAACCCTTGGGTGGATGCCATCTGGGCCTGGTGACTTATTTATATTTAACTAGCTTTTTGTTACCCGGCGTTGCCCGGGTAACAAAATGATCTTCCAGAGGTTGAGTTTTGCACCCATTCTTGCCCCCCACACCGACAGGGGCCGAACCCGGACTCCAAACCGCGTTGGGAGATCACCTGGACTCAACGCCAATTTTGCCCATTTTTGGCCATTTTCACTTTGGGGGCCCTGTGCACCCCCACCCCCAGGGGCCCTGTGCACCCCCACCCCCAGGGGCGCTGGGGGGGGCCCTGACCCCCGCAGTGTTTGTTGCCAGGCCGCAAGGCACACGCATGCCAAGTTTCGTGTCAATCGGTCCAGGCATTCCAGCAGGGCATGGCGGACGTAGTGTTTTGCACCCCTTCTCACCCCCACATCAAGGGGGGGGCCAAACCCAGACTCCAACTGCGTCCGAGCGTCACCGGCCGTCTCAGTGACCCTGGAAACTATGGACTCGACGCCGATTTTGGCCATTTTTGGCCATCTTCACGCGGGGACCCCCGCGTACCCCCACCCCTGGGGGTGCTAGGGGCCCCCGACCCCCACAGTGTTTGTGGCCAGGCTGCTAGGCTTCTGCATGCTGAGTTTGGGGCCAATCGGTCCAGGCGTCACAGCGGGGCATGGCGAACGTTTAGTTTCGCACCCCTTCTTGCCCCCCACGTGGGGGGGGCAAACCCAGACTCCAACGGCATCAGGAGCATTGCCGTTCATCCCGGCGACCCCGGAAACTATGGATTTGACACAGATTTTGGCCATTTTCGACCGTTTTCACGTGGGGACCCCCGCATGCCCCCACCCCCGGGGGCGCTAGGGGGGCCCGACCCCCACAGTGTTTTTGGCCAGGCCGCTAGGCTTCCGCATGCCGAGTCTGGCGCCAATCGGTCCAGGCGTTCCAGCAGGGCATGGCGGACGTTGTGTTTCGCACCCCTTCTGGCCCCCCACGTCAAGGGGGGGCCAAACCCAGACTCCCACAGCATCGGGAGCGGCACCGCTCATCTCAGCGACCCCGGAAACTGGATTTGACACCGATTTCGGCCGTTTTTGACCGTTTTCACGTGGGGACCCCCGCGTACCCCCACCCCTGGGGGCGCTAGGGGGCCCCGACCCCCGCAGTGTTTGTCGCCAGGCCGCAAGGTGTATGCATGCCGAGTTTCGTGCCGATCGCTCAAGGCGTTGAGGAGCCTATGCGAAACATACACACAAACCTACGTTCTACTTTATATATATAGATTTATCAATTTGATCTAAACATCTTGTTTATTAACCATTAACTTATTTCCTTAGTTAGGAGAGGCAGTTCGGGCAGTGGTATTTGCCCAAGGTCTTCTGCCATGAAGATGGACACAAAGAATTCATTTAATTTCTCTTCAATTTCCAGGTCCCCTTTTATCTCCTCTCTCCCTCCCTCACCGTCCAGTGGGCCAACCGCCTCTCTGGCAGGTTTCCTGCTTCTAACATATTTGAAGAAGCTTTTATTGTTCCCCTTTATGTTTCTGGCCATGCGTTCCTCAAAGTCTTTCTTGGCCTCCCGTATCACCCGCTTACATGTCTTTTGCCAGAGTTTATGTTCATTTTTTATTCTCGTCATTTGAGCAAGACTTCCATTTCCGGAAGGAAGCTTCCTTGTTCTTTACGGCCTCTCTCACTTTATTTGTCAGCCATGCAGGCACCCTCCTGGACCTAGTCGAGCCCTTCTTTCTGCTGGGCCTCTACTATTGTTATTTTAAACCAGGGGTCAGGGAACTTTTTTACCTTTTACCCCAAAATATATTTAGATACGCTGACATTACCCCCTTGATGTTAACCCCCCCCCCCGCCAGAACAAAAGAAAAAAATTACATATTGGAACCCATTGCTTTTTATTTGATTAATTAATGAGCTTAATTAATGCTATCTAAATATGGAGTTGTAAAGAGTTTGGGTACACCTGCAGACCTTGAGAGAATAGAATTCAACCCTTCTGGGTTACAACTAGCTTACCTTTTTGACAACAGGTTTAGGTGCTTGGACTTAAGATTTCTCTCTATAATGAATTCAGATTGGGGCTGGCGGGCGGGCGGGCGGGCGGGCACTGTCTTTCTCACTCTCACTCTCACTCTCACTCTCACTCTCACTCACACACACACACACACACACACACACACACACACACACACACACACAC
>JAJKFI010000034.1:10239554-10264471 GCA_029204185.1 Lerista edwardsae
CACACACACACACACACACACACACACACACACACACACACACACGCCAGCAACAGCAGTTCTGATTTTGTTTTTGTTTTCTGCTGTTCGCCTTGCCTTGTGTGCCTCTCGCCTCTCTTTGTGTCCTTGACTCCCTGCGCAGGCACCCCAGCCCTCCCCCCGCTCGCTCGCCCGCCCGCCCCACTCCTTGGGACAGCAAGAGACTAGCTGCTCACAAGCAAAGAGGCACGTCCACAGAAGTCCTCTATACACACACACACACACACACACACACACACACACACACACGCCTGTGGGCACATGCACACACACACCTCAGCTGCTCCCCAGAGCCTCCCCCACACCTGCACGTCTCGCATCCCTGCCGGGCTCCTGGGTGACGGTGACGGCAGCAGCTCCTCGGCCTCCCCACCCGGAGCTGGTTCGGGCTCTTCCCTGGCGTCGAGCACTGCCGACTCTACGGCTGCCTGAGTGCCAGCCAGGAGCAGGTCTGCGCCGGCCTCGCTGCCCGGAATAGGCTTGGCCTCGCCGGCTCCCCCATCACCCAGCACCGCCGCAGTTGCAGCCACAGCCGCCATTTTCTCTGCTGTTGCTTCCTTCTCCCTCTACCAGCAGCGGGATTGATAACCACGGCCGCCTTCTCCGCCTGGGAAGGGAGAGGAACGCTGCCTATTGGGGGCCAAGTACCTTGCCGCTTCTAATCTCCTATTGGAAGCAAGGGAAATCCATCAAGCATGAGAGGAACTTCCCATTGGTCAGAAAAGAGAGAACGTTGGTCATGAAGGAAGGATAAGGGAAAAGGGGGCGGGGCATACTCCTATCTGTCCATTACCCCCAGGAATTTCATTTTTACCCCATTTGGGGTAATTTACCCCTGTTCCCTGACCACTGTTTTAAACAGCCTCCACACAGCCTGGAGAGACCAGACTCTTTTTACTTTCCCTTTCAATTTCTTTCTAACTAGCCTCCTCATTTGAGGGAAATCTGCCCTTTGAAAGTCAAGGGGTTTTGCGTCATATTTAGCTATTTACAAATATACAAGTTCAAACATTTGGGCAGCACTTTTGAGTGTTCATGCATATATGTTTTATGAAATTTCCACCTACATTTAGCTTGCTTCTAAAAATAATCCAGCTCCTGTGCAAAGAAAACTCTTGTTCTGTGTTCAGAATCCATTATACAGATGATTAATGTACATTTCCCTTTTCCCCCATGGTTGCTTAAAGGATAGGAAAACAAACTGATAGTGAAATGTCCTGGGTTGTTGTTGTTTTTATTTCCTGAGAGAGGGAGAGGGAGAGGGAGAGGGAGAATAGCTGTGCTCCTTGCCCATCTGGGGAAAAAAAACTCATATAGTTTCACTGGTGCTACAAGCAAATGGCTTCATGACTGATAAAGTCCTGTTTAAATGGTATTTATTCTATTGGCAAACATTGTTCGCCATGTTGTTGAAAAGCAATGATTTTCATATAGCACTTTAAAGACAAACCACTCTATTTTCAGAATAAGCCTTCATGGACTATAGTGGCCAGGATTGGGCTGTCCAGGCCCAATCTTATCCAACATTCCAGCCTGGAGGTTTGCTCCTATACCTCAGGGCTGCATTGTGATTGCACTGAGCAAACATGCCCTTACTTTGAGGCCTCCATGACTGCCTCCCCCACTACTGAGTGGAATGCATGCCCCATTGATATGGTTGCATTGGCTTTGAAAATTTGGCTAGGATTGAGCCCTAAATTTAAAAAGAAAATCTGATTGAAAATGGGTGAATTATAGCAGTTTTAAAATTTTGCTTTGAATTGAATGTTGCACTGCTTTACAACAGGGTTTTTTCTTCCACACGCACCCAAAATTAAATTTATTCTTTTGGTCATTTAGGTTATGCTAAAAATTCCAGAATATCACAAGGGTCTGCTGACCCTTTTGGGTTAGCTGAAAATCTGGTCTGCTGATTGGTCTGCTAAAATCAGCTGTGTACTAGTTCCCATTTTAAATTCCTCGTTTAATTATGGATGCCAGTTTGCAACTTGTGTCTGTTGATGGCTTGAAACTGCCTGTTGTGTGAGTAAGGTGTAGCAGTATGCATTATTATGGGGAAGATGAGCATGCATATCTGTGCAGTGTTGTATGTGGTTAAACTACAAGCTTACACATGTGCTGCAGCATTTGTATGTGGAATGTTGCTGCATGTACAGTACTTTGTAGGACGTGTTGCTGCAAATGTTTGTGTACTTTCAGAGTCACATGCAAATAGCACAGCCACACTCCATAGTGACCACACATTATGCTGATTAGGTGATGAACAGCATGTTCAGGCTGACATAATGCTAACAATCGCACTTCCCTGAACTATGCAGGCACTCCTCTGCTTGTATCATTATTTTAAAAGTGAGTTATGAAAACTGTGTATACTTACGTTGTTCAGTCGCTAAGTCATGCCCGACTCTTCGCGACTCCATGGACCACAGCACGCCAGGCCTCTCTGTTTTCCACTAGTTTCTGAAGTTTGCCCAATTTCATGCTCATTGCTTCGGTGACACTATCTATCTCATCCTCTCATCTCATCCTAACCATCTCATCCTCTGCTTCCCTCTTCTCCTTTTGCCTTCAATCTTTGTGTACTCTTATAGAAACAACAAATTGAAAAATGTCACCTAGTCTGTAGGCAACTGAAGGGGGGGGGAAGTTATCTAATAGGAGGATCACATATATGTAATGTGGACAATGTGGAATTGTTATATTTTGAACTCAGTAATATGATACAATATTGCTATACTGTAGCAGCAATTCCTCTCATTTTCATGTGACTGTAGTAAAATTATGCATGACATTATCTTAATTACTGGGCTCTATTTTGTTTTTAATTAACACCGTTCTGCCAGGGATATGCATTTCCCAATATCTGCATCTGTAATTGGCACAACCTAACAAACAAATTGATACCGCATGTTTGCTTACGCCTTCCGATTGTAACTGAAGAGGAGTTAGAAGGTGACACCTTGAAGTACCTACCTTTGGCCACATGAGGGCGTTCCAGTATAAGTCATCCTTTCTGTCTCACTGAGTGCATAAAAAGCATAGAGAAAACAAGGCAGTACCAGATGATCAATTGGAAAACATGAAGTTACTAACTACTATCCCCACTGAAGTGGAGGCTGACTACTGGGAGAGATTTGCAGCAACTAAGTCCAGTTCCACTGCAGTGTTGGGGAAAAAAGACTTGTGACTCAAATTTTAACTCAAGTGTTTATGTTTTGGTCTGACTCAAGTTACGCATGTCATTTACTCACACATGTCATTAACGCATGGCCATTAATTTGGCCACTGACTCACAATGCATCAGCAATTCCAGCAACTCAAATGAGTGCACGCACTTCATTACTTTGTTGCTGCTTCCACATCAGAAAGAACTCTTTTGGAGCTGTGGAAGGTGCCACAAAGGTGCCACGAGCAATGTAGTTGTCATTACATTTCTTCGCTCGCTCTACCCAGCCAGAAGAACAGGTGGGGGTGGAGGGGAGGGTGTTTGCCCACATCAGTTCTTTGCCCACCTGTGGGACATGCCCAGTATACACTATAGACTACAGTGTGCTGCACAATTCTTCCAATCCCGATCCTCCTCCATAGGAGGGAGTGAAAACAAAAACTCTCACTGAATGGCCAGTCAGCCAGGGCTGTTTTATTTCCTTTCGTTCTATATTTCGGTAATTTTGATGTGAATGAAGGTGGTTTTTTTTTTGTCACAATGGGTTTTATGGAGCTGCTCGTGGTTTTCCACCGCGTCGCATGCATTAACAGCCACAGGTCAGCCTGGCTTTGGTAGGGAAAAAGGTCTTGCTGAATAATCTGCCATGACCAGGACTATTTTTTCCCTTTCGTTCTTCTGCGTTGCTATGAAAATGGAGGGGGCAGGAGTTTTCATCATGGCGGCTGGTTTCGTATGGAGGTTTCATATGAAACCTGCCACAGCACGTGCTCACTCACTCTCTCAAGTAACATCCACGGGTCAGCCTGGCTTTGGTGCTTTATTTATGTGGGGAAATGGCAGTTCGGTGGAAGGAGGGAAGTGCTGTCAGCAGAGCATCACTAGCCCACTGGAATGTTAGTTAAGTGTGAAACAACAATTCTGACTGCCCCCCCTGCACTTCCCATTTTCAATCATCTGTAATAATGGGTGCGCGCACCTGACCAGCACCATAGCTTGACTTATAATTTGTGTGAAAATGACCTGTGAAATTCCAGGGTGGAATCACCAGGGGCGCATGCTAAGCCTCGTCCACGAGTCAATTCATGAGGGAGCAGAGATTCCTGAATGGACGACTCAAATTTGGAGACTCGTTCCCAACACTGGGACTTCCGTGTTGTGCCCACTTTCAAGTGGTGCATATTTAGCACAGTAGTCTGTTTCTACAAATGAAGAACTTTTCTCAGCTATCCCCTCTACTAGACAGAATATCCCTGTCAGATAGAGAGCATCTTCTCCAGCATACCTTTTCACTTAGTACTGCCTAGTATTAGCTAATCAATGCTTATTAAGTGCTCATGAAACCAAAATGTCATAAATACTAGGAACATTCTAAAATGGGAAAATTAAACCCTCTCAGTTTGCAGTGCATATGCAGTATATGTGGCAGGATGGATAAAAACTGATGAAATAAAATAGAATCTGATTATTTCATTTAAAAAGGTGCTTTTACTTCAGATACCAAGGTTTAAAATATTTGAATTTAATACAACTATATTAGAGCCTATCCTTGAAAGTTCTGGATCAGTCTGCCTTGCGTTATTGTGGACTGTCCCTCATTGGAGATCTTCAAGCAGAGGCTGGATTTTCACCTGTTAGGAATGCTGTAGGAGTTGCCTGCAGGGAGCAGCAGTGAATGCATTTCACAGACCCTTCCACATGATTGGAAACCCTACATGGTGTCGCCCTGATCACATGTAAAGAGGTTTTCTCTTTTAGATGCATTTTATATTCACAGAGCCTTTAGACAAGGGTATCCACATTAAGGACCTGATCCTATTGGGCCCAGCACCAGCAGTACGCTCATACCACCACCGCTGTTGTCACAAAAGTACCATCAGCACCTGTGGCATGGGTTTATCCCCAGCGCCAGTAGGCGCCCAGCACCAGGAGGACCCAGCATAGAGCCACCTGGCAGTAAACATTACCGCCACTGGTGCTGAGTTGTTCTGGGGTGGAATAAAGTGTGGGGAGGGTGGAGCTGTCCTGGGTGGGGGTAAGACCGGTGGGGGCCTCCAACGCTGAATCCTATCCTATGTGTTGGTCTGACGCAAAGGTTCTCAAGTCTTCACCAGCAAAATAGCCAGTGCAGACTTAGGGGGGCCTGTTGCAGGGCCAACACCCTTACCCCGGGGCACCACGGCTTCTACGGGAGCTGAGCAACTTAGGATTGGGTTGTATTTGTGTGCCGTTTCAGTGGAACCGTTTCCATTATCCTAGGGTCAAAAAACAAATCTGCACGTGCACCAAAACGGTGGCATAGCTAAGGGGGAGCCAGGGGTACAGGATCCCCCACGCCTTAGGGGTGTCAAAAGACTCCAGTTTTGGCAGTGGCAAGGAGGAGGAGGTGGCCAAAGCCAGCTATGGGCCTGCAAGGGGGTGAAGGGTTACGGTGCAGGAGAAGGTAGTGTGGCAGCAAGGAGGCTTCCTCACTGCTGCATTAACTTCTCCTGCACCCCCTCTCTCAAGGTCACTCAGAGTAAGTAAGCTGCTCTGAGCAGCTGCTGGCTTTTTTCACCTTTTTCCATGAGCAAGCCATCAGCTGCTAAGAGCAGCATGCAACTTCTGGGAGTGATGATGAGAGTCGCAGCCCTGGGTGCCAGAAGGGTCAGCTACACCACTGCACTCAACATACTCTACAGCTTTGCATATTGGGCTGGCTTATATGCATCCTCATTTTCCCTTGATCTTTCAGCTCCAATTTTCTCCCCTCCAGATTAGATAGTGACACTGAAGTCAGAATCAATGTTATGTCAAAATTTAACTAGATGTATAAACTCTTAATTCTGATCCAAACTTTTGGATAGTTTATCTGAACTACATACAATGTTGTTCACCGTGAACCCAAAATAAAGCCAACATATGTTACAATTCAGGCTCAGCAGAATATCAGACCTGTGGACCCATTCTGCTTGTAAAGTCTGAAGATTCTCATAATCCATTCTGAACTCCTTGCCACAGGAGGAGGTGATGACATCTGGTCTAGATGCCTTTAAAAGGGGACTGGATGGATTTCTGAAAAGTCCATTGTGGGCTATATGCCATGATGGGTGGTGCAACCTCCTTACATTAATAGTAGGCTACTTCAGAATGCCAGGTGCAAGGGAGTGGCCATAGGATGCAAGCATCTTGTTGTCTACTGAGCTCCCTGAGGCACCTGGTGGGCCACTACAGGAAGCTGGACTAGATGGGCCTTTGGCCTGATCCAGCAGGGCTCTTCTTATGTTTAACTGTCTCCCCATTTAAAAGGCATGTTGAGTTCTATATGCAGGATTAAGCTCCTGGTTTCTCTTGCTGATTTGATGTGTGCTGCTTCAAATGAAGCACACATGCCATCTGCCCCAGGTTTGTGTCCTTAGGTGCATCCTCCATCTACCACTTTTGTTCTCCACAGCGTATGCGATAATTAACATGTGATTTTCTCAAAAAAAAAAAAAACCCAAAAAATGAATAGGGAAAGCAGAATGTTGATCTTCCACTGTCCCCCATCATCATGATGTTCGCCAACTTGCAGATGAAGAGGACTGGGGCTGAAAGTATGGGTACATAAGTGAGACTGTAGCACACACCATGGAATCTGTAAAGGTGGGGTACCTTGACTTCAGATTGCCATGCCTTGTGATACATAAATTAATTTGTAGGAACCTTTAATTTTCTTAAAGAGAAGGACTTTTTAGAAAAGGACATTCACTGAATTATTCCAGGGGAGAATGTTGTCCATTCTTGTTCAGTTCTGCAGAGACTAAAACTGAAGCTGATTGGCTGACGCCAACTCTGAAATGTAGTACACTGCTATCAAACCTACTGGCAGCATTCTTTTTGGGGTCAGAGATTCTGCACATCTCTCTCCATTTCACTTGAAGCCTGGGAGAGGCGCACAGAAGCTGGCAGCACTCCACCCCCCACCCCCCAAGGAGAACGCCGCCAGTGTTCTCCTCGGGGCAGGGCACTGCTGGCTTCTGTACACCTCTCCTAGGCTTCAAGTGAATTCTTAGGGGCACAGAATTAGCCAGGGAAGATGAGAGCCAGCTAATTTTGCACCCCTAAGAATTTTGCACCCTGTGGCACGCACGCATGCACATGCGTACACACACACACACACACACACACACACTGCTTCTGGGATCAAGTGAATATAGCAAAGAGATTTTGAGAGAGAGAGAGAGAGAGAGAGAGAGAGAGAGAGAGAGAGAGAGAGCGAGCGCACAAGTGCATGCACAAATTATTACAGGAACTGAGGCAAACCAGAAATTGCAGATCAAGTTGAAGTCATGGCAACTCTTCTCTTGTTCTCACACAGCAGTACATGCTTTATGTATGTGCCACAGGCACTGCAACACATGGCTGTGCCCCCCTGTCCTCAAGAGCCCCATACACCAGGACTAGCAGCCATTCACTTATACAGCAGGAAGTAAATCGCTGTTCCCACAGGCTGCTGGGCTGGGGAGGCAGGTTTTGCCTCCAACTCAGGTCTGACCCTGATTGCAGCTCATTCAGTTGTTCCCACACATTCAATGGCTTCCCATGATTCACATTAAGCTGCATTTGGGAAGATTCTTGATAGGGGGCAAGACCTGCCTTCCCTCCCTGGATGCTGAAAATGCCCCTTGCCCCAGACATTGGCAAGTCATCACTCCTACGTCAACCGTCTCCAATTATAGCCTCTCCACTTCTTTCCTGCAGTCATCAATGACTCTTATTAACTTCTGTGGGAGAAAGTAAGCACAGTTCATCACACTGATGGGCATCTCACCAGTTAATTAATATACATAGGTTGGTAACCATTGCTGGCTTCTGCTTGCAGTTCTGTCTTGCTTCTGCCTACCTTAACAGTGGGTGCTATGGCAACAAGGAGAACGAAGAAGGGAGCGCCTAGCAACAAGGAGGGTCTGGCAGCCGTTTTCTAGGCAGGCTGAATGAGAGTGACTAAGAGAGAAGGGGAGAAAGCTGTTAAGGGAGATGGAGTGGAGAGGGAATCCAGGAGGCCTGTGTGTGTGTGTGTGTGTGTGTGTGTGTGTCAGTCAGAGAGAGAGAGAGTCAGAATTGGGCTTGCCCTTTGCAAGTGTGATTATGGAATCACACTTGTATCTTTCCATGATATGACAGTTTCTGTTGATTGCAATGCAAGTCGGAAGTGGTATGGATCCATTATGCACTGCCCCCCCCCACAGCACTCTCTTCTTGTCTTTTTATGGCACACTGGATGCTACCAGTGCCAGGAGTTAAAGGGTCACCCCTCTAATGGGCATGGGCCCTCTCCAGCGGCCCATCTGGCCAACCTCTGAGCCCTCCCCCTGGACTGTTAAAAGTGAGAGAGGGGGTTCCTCCTGTGACACTACATTGCATTTTAGTTTTAACACAAAAGCTTTTTCAAGAGGGTGTCTTCTGGCTATAGTACATGTATGATTTTTTGTCATGAACATTCATGGAAACCCAGAGTCTTAAAAGTTTTAGACTGGGCCGGTTCTGACTCAGCATTAGAAACCTTCTACACACCAGTGAATAGGTGGAAACAAAACTTAGCAAAGTGGTGATGTTCTCCTCCTGGTAAATGCGAATTTGGCAAAGAGGCCCCTTTTTTCCATTGGTGCTCCTCTTACATTTAGCAGGGGGAGCGTAACTATCCCTCTAGCAAAGACACCTTCGCACAGTGTCTCTTCTGGTAGCTGTTTGCTGGAGGGTTTGGGGCAATTTTTGTATTGTGAGCCCTTTTGGGACGGGGACCTGTTTGGTTATTTAATTTTCTCTGTAAACTGCTTTGTGAACTGGTTGAAAAGCAGTACATAAATATTATTATTCTTAATAAAAATAAAAGTATATAAAATTACCCAGTTAAGCATTTTATAACTGTTGGGGCAACTCACAAAAGGGAATATAGTTCCCACTTCCATCATTGCTGCCCTGCAACTGGTACTCAGAAGTATACCACCACTAAACTTGGACATAGCCATTATGACTAGTAGCCATTGATAGCGCTGTCCTCCATGCATTTGTCCAACACCTGTTAATGCCTTCGAAGCTAGTGGCCACGATTGCTTCCTATGGCATGGAATTCCACAAACTATGTGCCATGTGAAGAAGTACCTCCATTTGTCAGTCCTAAATTACCTGCCAAATATTTTCATTGGCTGAACAGCTCTAGTATTGTTACAGAGGGGGGGGGGAAATGGCAGGACTGGCATGCTTGCGCACTTGCAGAATTAACTGTGCATTGCTGTCCCACTTACCAGAACTCAGAAGGAACTACAATTACATGATCCTAGTCTATGTAGCTTGTGTTAGGATTTTATTTATTTTTGCCTCTGATTTAAAGTGCCTCTTGAGGCATTTTATGATTCTTAATATAATATTTTTTTTCTGAGAATTCACTAGCCTGTTTCATTCGGATCAGAGTTCAGAGCTACTGCCTCACAGTCTTTTATAGATTGCTCATGGCTGATACTTCAGGGTTGTGCGTGTAGGTGCAGAGGAGCTGAGATTAGCCAAGTAACTTGGCTTCTCAGTCACACTTCTTGAACCCAGCCTCTGTTGAGTAGAAACTGCAGCATTTGGGCTCACTTCAGACTGGAGGAATGGCATAGTAGGGTGCAGTCCTTTGATTTTTCCATTGCTGGTGGCAGGAACATATTCTTTGCACAACTGTCTATATCAGGGTACACCTGAGGCACCTGTGGTGTGCTGGAAGGCCAGGTAAACAAGCAGTGTGCATTGCTTCTCTCCCCAATCCTGCACAGTGGGTTGCAGGAGCCTCTTTGACTCATCATAGCACCAAAGCCCTTCAGCTCCGCCAGGTATTGAGCCACCGTTCTTTATGCCCCAGGCTAGTCTGTGGACCACAGAGGCTTGCTGAGCCCACTTGCTGAACTTCTAGAGCTGGGTAGAGTCACTACTATACCTGCACACAAGATAGAAACCACTAGTTGAACTAGACATTGTGCCACCAAGCTGAAGACTAGGCTTTGGGTGTGGCTGCCTTGAAGGGAGGTTAGTTGGATATTGCCAAGAGCAGGCATCTTTTCACTTCTAGTCTTCTATACTACATGGGCTGCCACTACTAAGAAGGGTGGCTTTCTCATTTTAAGTGATAGTAAGTCCCAGAATCCTCCATAGCTTCATGAGTCTTCTGCCTTCAAGTTGCTTTCTTTCCTCTGTCAAGAGATATACAGAGGAATTATTTGTACACAACCATGATCACCTTTCCTGTCCCATCCCATTCATCCTATACCTGAACTCTGATAAACCAATCATTTCCTGTATGCCAGGCAAACTGCCAATATTCATAGTCACAACATAGGAGGAAAGCCATCACTTTCCTGTCATATAATTAGAAATGACATCAGTGATTTTTGCCTCAGCCAGTAATGGCTAAGGCTGCAATCCTCTCCACACTTACCTGGGCGTAAACACCATAGACTTTAGACTTATTTCAACATAGACATGCATAGGTTTGGGCTCTATGTCCTGTATTCTGAGGGGGATCACTCTGTTCTCCAGACAGTTATTTAAAGGGGCCAGAAGTATATTTTGTCACCCAAGTCATCTACCAAATATTCAGGATCTGTGATGGAGCGCATGAACCACAAGGGAGATGTGATGCAGAAGCGTCGCAAGGGTTTACGCCACCTTGTGCCACCCAGCATATTGTGTCACACCCATGATGGACCTCCTCCTATACCAGAACATAGAAAATAAATTACAGTATTGTACCCACAACCTAAATGCAGTGGCATCACTAGGCTTGGTGTAACCTCCAACTTCATTTAAGTATATAAAAGTACAGGTTACCCAACAAATCGGTAACCAACAAAAAAACCAGTGGCCAACTTGATGACACACAACTAAGTTCACAATCCAATAGATGGCATAGTGACGACGTAACAAGGTCGCATCAGTGCTACATAATTAGTGCTGATGTGGGGGTGCCAACCAGCACCCCTGCATCAGCACTACAGCATTCAGGTCTATACTACCAGTTGTGTCAGCCTGAGAGCGCAAGCGGGGAGCCTCCCTTGTCCCAGCCGAACTCAGAGGTTCTGGGAGGTGGGAGGGTGAGCAGTGTTACTGAGCAGTGGGCGGGCAGATCTGGGGAGGAGATGTGGTTGGGATGCAGCCATTAGGCCACATCCAAGACCTCGTCCCCAAGCTGCGTGGCCCCAATTTGGGCCATGCAGCTTCCCCAGATCTGCACCCCTGATTGTGCAGGTGCAGATCCAAGACAACCATTGGGGTGGCAGGAGCCTTCCACGGTTTAAGAACACAAACATGCCCTTGCACCTGGGAGGCTCCTGCATGCTTCAGATCTGCAGTGCAGGCCCACCAGCCTGCGTGCTCTACCTGCTCCAGTGCAGCTTAGGATTGGGCTGCAAATAAGATTTCTAGTATTAGTTCTGATACATGGAAATGAGAGATGACTTATACTAATACCTTATTGGTTCCCTGATGTATCATAACACCACCTCATTTGGCTCTCAGAACCATCAGTCTTGTTGATCAATGAGTTAAGGAAATCCACTTTTTGTTACATAAGGCAGGTGTGTTTTCTTTTTCTTGTTAATTGCCCTTAATATTTTATAGAATACAAATTGAATATGGTTTGTTTCGGTACATCCTGCATGAAATTACCCTTCCAGTGGCATACAACTTGATGGTAATATTCATAAAAACAATTTTTTCAAAATATTTCCAAAAATGTTGCCACTAATGGTTTAATCCCCCCTTTAGGGTGTCAGTGCAGTCCACACACCCCACACACCCTACTGATGTGCTATTACAGTGGGATATCTCTTCAGAACTGGATAAATGTGTTCGCTTCACCATAGGGAATTGGCAAACAAAACTATGGAAATTAAAATAGAACAGATAAAACCTCATAAAAGTCACTTGAACATCTCTTTAAGATGTCACTTAGAATTAAACAGCATGGAAGGCAATTGTCCATTTTATAATCAACACATTTTCATCAGTGCATTTTTGTCAGCTCTTCTCAAAGGAATCTGTTTCTTTGCTGAAGTACTTAGACATGCAATTGATCATGTGTTACACAGAAACATTAAAACAAGTGCAAAACCACAGAGAGCACAGACTGCAGAAGGAAATTTTTATTGCAGCTGTAAGAAAGTAGAAGCCTCTCAGGAGGTTTGGAAGGTCTATCAAACAATTCTACAGTTCAATCTTAAACTTTAACAGCCTATTCCACAGTGCTATTTTTACTTCAGTCAGAGAGATCTTCTGGATAAATATATCTCTTGCTCTCGTTGTGTTTTTACTTCCAGTGGTTCAAGGCCAGAAAAGTATTATCTCTATAGAGAATTCATGCAAGTAAATGACAGAAATTAATTTCTGAATCCACATAGCCAAGCTGAGGAAAATATAATATGTAACTGTTCTCAGAGAGGAATTTTAGATTTGTCTTGCCCATAAGTTTGATCCAATAATTAAATGGATGTAACTAATATGACCAAGGAGACCTGTGCAGTAATGGAGCTGATGGTGAACTGGACCAGCTGTTTTCTCTGAGCATCACCTGTTTCAGTGGATGTTGTGAGGATCACCTTCCTTGCAAAACTCAGAAAGCATCTCCAAGGATTCAGCTCCCAAGATTTTTAACACACCAGATACATAGCAGTTCTGGGTCCTTTTTTCAGGTAACCAGACCCCTCCCTCAATGGTGGGATTCAAATAAATTAACAACCGGTTATATGATGTCATAGCCGGAGCCAAAAAAAACCCGAAGCCAGCCGAAGTAAGCAACTGGGTGGGGCCCGGCCATTTAACAACTGGTTCTATAGAACCTGGGCGAACCCCCTGAATCCCACCACTGCCCTCCCTCCTCCTAGACCTAGGACAAAATATTGCTCTAGTTTTGTTTGATTTGAGGAATGAGTTTTTGCATGGTTGATGGTTACTTGTTCCCTGTGGCATAATAGCCCACAATTTCCTCATCTTATGCCAATTTGCATCATATCTACTGGTAACATCCCTATTTCTGGCCAAAGACCAGATGGAGTACTCTTAGGGGTGCCTAGGATGGCACTTGACACTTTATTTTGATGAAGCAAGCAGAGAGACCTTTAAAGCCCTAAACCTCAGCTCCAAATAGAATTTGTGGGTGAAGTTTAGATTCTAGATTTTAAAATTCTGTTACTCTCCAGTATTTCAACGTGTCAGCTCTGGCTAACTCTGATTTCAGTTTAATAGGGATCAGGGAGGCTGCAGAAGGGGGATGGATCCAGCCGCGACCGTGCACACCAAATCCTATCACCTCCAGAAGCAGCCTCCCCACCCCATTTCTCTCCTTGCACCAGTGAATTGCTGGTGAGGGTCCAAGGAGACCCGTTGCAGGGCGGGAGGCTTATGGAGGGGAAAGGGGATTCAAATCCAAAGCCTCCCACTCTGCTCACCGTCGTCCCCACTGTATGCAGTGTGTTTCTGCGCAGCTGCACCAGCTGATGGGGGGGGGGGAGGAGAGAAAGATAGGATTGGGCTGTTGGAGTGCTAGCTTATGCATGTTTACTCAGAAGTAAGTCCTAGTTTGTTCAATATAACTTATTTCCACGTAAACCTGCGTAGAATTGTAATCTTAATTAACATGAGCTACAGACAGCTCTTGGGAAAGGTGATAGCTTAGAGACATTAACATATGCCCCTAGCCCACTTTTTCCATTTTCTTCTTGCTGAGCCTGATAATTCTTCTCCTTCACCAAATTCCTTTGAAAAAATTTTCAAAGGCAGCAACTGAGCTCTCCTGCTGGTGACATCCTTGCTCCCATTGTAGAAGAAGTCCTGGAGCTTGACTCCCCCACAACTGAAACCTGTACAGAAGCCAGATACCAAAGGAAAAAAAAGCAACTCTGCAAAGTCAAGTTCTGCTCCCTAGAGGGGTGGGTCTCATATCCAACAGGGATTCTCCTCCTCCTTTTCTCTTATGCAGTAGAGAAACTGCCTCATCAGTAGAGAATAATGGTCTTGTCTCCCATTATTTCCAATTGAAGCTGCTTCACTTTACACTTAATGGTGTAAGTGCTCCAGAACTGCTGCCTGATGTCCAGAAATTTTATTTTTTATTTGGTCAAAATAAGGATATTTATATCCTGCCTTTCCCACCTCCCCATAAAAATGGGACATCCAAAGTGACTAGCAACAAAGATTAAACCGCAATATCATTAAAAAAAAACTTCTATGAAAAAAGAATTAGTAGAATAATGTATTAAAAGCACTATAAACAGAACAGTGAACTTTTTGTTTGTTTTATTGGTGATTTCAGCACAAAACTGGAATAGTGGGAAAAGGTCCTTCAAGCACTAACTGGCAGGGAGAGTTCTTGTTATACTACCTTCACCATTCTTCTCTTCCTGCAGGCACCTGGTTTGTCATTTGGACTAATAATTATCCAGACAGAAAATGCCACAATCCCAATCAGGCTTACCAGAAAATTGGTACACCTGATGGTGCGCCTGCACGCAGGCACGCACGCACAAAACCACACAACTTCATCTGGAGCTACCTTCAGTGATGTGCGACAGGGGAAAAAACCCACTGGTTTGCAAGCATCACATACCTTTTTCTGTTTTTTTTTTGTTTTGTTTTGTTTTGTTTTATTAATCCCTATTTAATACGAATAGGGATTGTATTTTCAGCATTGGATGTTAATAAAAAAAAAAAGGTGTGGTTACGTATGTTAAACCAGCTTTGAATCCAGAATTAATTTGGAAAGATGATCAGGGACGAATATTGATTGTACAAGTACAAATTCAAGAACATAAATTATTAATTATTAATATTTACGCACCAAATACGAAGCAGGAACAATTTTATAAGACTCTATATCAAAAGATAATCAATTTTGATAAAGCGGAAATAATTTTAGCAGGAGACTTCAATGGGGTATTTGATCCAAAAATGGATAGGAAAGCTAAAAATAAAAAAGGAGGAAAAATGCTAAAAATTGCGTTAAATATGATTGAAGAATTTTGTTTAATAGATGCCTGGAGGACACTATTTCCTGAGAATAAAGAATTTACTTATTATTCATCTGCACATATTTCGTGGTCCAGAATCGACATGATCTGGATCTCATCCACTTTAATGAAAGGATATTGCCAGGCAGAAATTCTCCCTAATACCTACGCAGATCACAATCCAATATTACTGACTCTGAACAAAAGACCAAAACGTTATACATGGAATTTAAATAATTCATTACTAGATAAACAAGAATTTGTAGATTATTTGAAAGAGGAATTATTATGGTTCTTTAAAATAAACTGCCAACAAGAAGTCTCAATACAAGTAATTTGGGATACTAGTAAGGCGTTTGTTAGAGGTTTAATAATAAAAGAAACTAAAAAACAAAATTTATTACAACAACAAAAATTAAAAGACTTATGTTACAGGCTAAAATTAGAAGAAGGTAAATCTCAGGATAACCCATCTAATTCAAAAATTCGGATGAGAATAAAAAAAATACAACATGAAATAAATTTAGAACATACTAAGCAATTTGAAGAAGATTTACGAAAGATTAAACAGAATTACTTTGAGAACGCTAACAAGCCTGGCCGTTGGTTAGCACGCAAAATAAAAAAAGAGAAACAGAAAAATATAATTCAAAGTCTAGTTGATGAGAAAGGTCAAGAACAAAACCAATTAGATAAAATGAAAACTATTATTGAAAATTTTTACAAGGATTTATACGACAGTAAACGAATAGATCAAAGAATACAACATGAATACGTATCAAATCTCAATAAAATTAAAATAAATGAAGACCAAAGGAACATATTAGAAGAGCCTATTTCAGTAAAGGAAATTGAAACGGCAATTAAAAAACAAAAGCCTCTTAAAGCTCCAGGTCCGGATTGCCTATCAGCTCAATACTATTTAAAGACAGGAAAAGTAATCGTTCCAATCTTTAAAAGATTAACAGATGAAATTTGGAAAAAGGGTAAGATTCCAGATTCGTGGAATCAAGCTTTAATCTCGTTGATAAATAAACCAAACACAGATAAGAAACAAATTAAAAATTATAGACCAATTTCGCTTTTGAACGTGGACTATAAAATATATTCATCAATATTAGCTAATAGATTAAAAGAAATCCTAAACAATTTGATCCATAATGATCAGGCAGGATTCCTTCCTAAAAGATATCTGAAAAAAAATGTAAGAACTATTATAAACGTGCTTGAATTTTATGAAAAAAATTCAATAAGAAAATTAGGCTTAATTTTCCTTGATGCTGAAAAGGCTTTTGATAACTTAGATTGGAATTTTTTATTAAAACAATTAGAAATAATGAAATTTGGACCAAATTTTATAGCAGCAATTAGGAACATATATTCAAAACAATTTGCAAAAATAAAAATTAATGGGGAATTAACACAAGAAATTAAAATATCACAGGGTACAAGGCAAGGTTGCCCTTTATCCCCACTTTTGTTTATTCTGGCATTAGAATTCTTAAACAATATAATACGAAATGATAAACGGATTACAGGATTACAAATTGGAAAAGAAGTATATAAACTCCAAGCATTTGCGGACGATTTGGTTTTTATCTTAGACAACCCAAAAGACTCCTTGCAATATTTGATAGAAAATCTGACTGAATATGGGAAAGTTTCAGGAATGAAAATTAATTATCAAAAGACAAAAATTATTGTAAAGAATCTAAAAGAAAAAGAAAAAGAAGAATTAAAAAAATGGGGTATCCAAATTACTAATAAAATTAAATATTTGGGAATAACAATGACTAATAAAAATAGCAATTGATGGGAGACAATTATCTAAAATTATTAAAAGAAATAGAACAAAAATGTAAAAGATGGGCATCCTTGCAATTATCATTGATGGGGCGGATAGCAGTAATTAAGATGAGCATACTCCCCAAACTAATTTTTTTTTTCAAACAATACCTATTTTATTAAAAAAGTCTTATTTCCATCAACTAGATAAAATAATCTCTAAGTTTATTTGGAATGGCAAAAAACCAAGAATAAAATTTAAACTATTACAGGACAGTAGAGACAGGGCAGGTTTTGGTTTACCTAACTTCTTTTTATATTATCAGGCAGCAGGTCTAGAATGGATAAAAAATTGGATTGCAACGTATGACATGAGAACACATAATTTAGAAACATATGATCTACCAGTCGGAATTCATTCATTTATGTTACAAGAAAAAATTAAGTATAAAGCAGGATTCAATCAGCACATATTAAGGAAATCACTATTCTGGATATGGAAATCAATCAAATCTAACTTTTATAGAGAAATACCGAGATGGGTCAAACCAATTGAAATAAATTCAAATCCGAGTTGGATAAGAACTGACAATAATAAACCATATTTTGATCTAATAGATGAAAACAACAGATTATTAACTAATGAACATTTAGAAAGGAAGGGTATTCATCTAGACTGGTGGTCCAAAATACAAATCTCGAACAGACTTAAAGAGGATAACAAGATAGGGATTAGTAAGAAATTAACAGAATTAGATAAAGAAATCTTGGATCAAAAAAACAAATTTATAAAGAGAGTTTATGCATTGTTATTGAAGGATAAGATGAATGAAGAAGCAGTAAAAGAACCATCGATAAAATGGGCACAAGATATAGGTCATTCAATCTCTTTGGACCAGTGGGATAAGGTATGGAAAGTTAACATCAAGTTAACCAAATCATTTACTTATAAAGAAAACATTTATAAAATGTATTACAGGTGGCACTTAACTCCAGATAGGTTAGCGAAAATGTCATCAAAAAACTCCGACAGATGTTGGAAATGCGGAAAAAAAAGAGGAAATTATTACCATCTCTGGTGGAAGTGCCCAAATACCAAAAAATATTGGCGTTTAATTCATACGATGGCTCAAGAAATTATTCAAGAGGAAATTCCGTTTAAACCAGAATTATTTTTATTGAATATGGTTCCAGATATTAGAGACTCAGAAAAAAGATTCTTATTAATCCATATCATGACAACAGCAAGAATAGTCTATGCTCAAAGATGGAAAGATAAGAGTATACCAAAGTTAGATCAAGTGATAACTAAATTATACGAGACAGCTATTAATGATGCATTATCAGACAGATTAAATGGGAAATGCAATGTAGGGGTAAAATGGTCCCCATTCTATGAATGGATAGATACAATATGTTGAGATAAGACATTCAACGGAAGATTAGTTTAGAGTTAATTACCTTTGTTCTTTAAACATAATTTAAGTTTATGATAGACGTCGTATAAAAAATATATTATATTACAAATATATTATAAGTAAAAAAAAGGTAGAAATGGAAAAGTATTTATGCAAACTGTGGAAAAAAAAAGGATTTTTGATTAAGATATTGTTTTGCTGTAACCTTTTGTTTCTTTCCCTAAGTCTCCCCGTCCTTTGTTTCCCTTATTACCTATCCCTATGTCTTTATATTTGTAAACACTAATAAAAAAAAAAAAAAAAAAAACTTCATCTGGAGCTACCTTCAGTGATGTGCGACAGGGGAAAAAACCCACTGGTTTGCAAGCATCACATACCTTTTTCTGTTTTTTTTTTGTTTTGTTTTAGTGAACATCCTCTGAGTCAGCTGATCTCTGACTCAGACTCCGAAATGGACAGCACAGAGCAACTGGCCCTGGGCAGCACGGACACCCTCTCCAACGGACACAAAGCTGACCTGGAGGCTGCTAGACGCCTGGCAAAAAGGCTCTATAACTTGGATGGTTTCAAAAAAGCTGATGTGGCCCGTCACCTGGGGAAGAAGTACGTGTGGGTATTAGGAGAAAAGGCTGCCCCCTCCAGACCTCTTTTAACTCCCTAAGTTAAGAATGCTCCTGCCTGCTACACTCACATAGGACCATCTTGAGGAGAAGGTCCGGTGGAGGGCAGCCGATAAGACGTAGCCTTAACTCCAGAGTAATATGTAAACTTCTGGTAGTGTGTCTTTCTTAGAAACTCTTGGGCTGGCAGGGCTTTCTGTGTGGCCAATATAGGTTGAGTCAGAGAACAGTCTGCATCATTTCCTCTAGCTTGATGGGAACATTCATGCTAAGCATGTATGCCATCAGTCCTAATGCATGTTCCCACTAGAGAATAAATGTTTATGGGCATCAAGGCATATAAAGGAACACATGGTTCAGTCCGTCATTGAAGAAAGACTGTAGGCACCTTTGCTGGCCCAATGTGAATTTTGCCATATTAAGTTCCTGCCTTCCCTAGCCCATGCAGTGACAGTCATATTGTTCTTTGTTTTTGTCACATGTGGTTTTTTTTTAAAGGTATTTGTCTCTCCTTTCCAGTAATGATTTCAGTAAGATGGTAGCAGGGGAATACCTGAAGTTTTTTGAATTCACTGGAATGAGTCTGGACCAAGCATTGAGGTAAGTCTGAAGATATGCATTCTACAGAACTGCTGAAGGTATGAAAAATTAGCAGCAAAAATTATACATGTCTACTCAGGCAGGTGTTCAATGGGTCTTACTCCCTGGAAAGTGTGTTTAGTGGATTAAATCTTTTTTAAAGAATATTATAATTGTTTTTATTAATGCATTCAGTTCATGACTGCAAACCAACATTTAATAAACCTTTTGTTTTTGCTGCTTTCCTGGGAATGCAATAAATAAATAAATATCAGGAGGATGTTTAATTAAACACTAAAGCATGTTTAATTCCTGACAGGCTTCAGAGTCATTTCTCGCAGGCAATCCTGTCTCCTACAATTGCAGTGCAGTACACATTCTGGATATATGTGATATACGTGATTGTGAGGTTGCCATAGGCACCTACTGGAGAATGCTCGTGGCTTCACTAATCGCAAGATGCATATTCCCCCTCCTTGTTTGCTTGCAGCTTTAGTACTGTTTAAAGATGGAGGAGGTCTTTTTAAATTTGTTTTTCTTCTGACCAAACTACATGGGATGTGAAAGATCTGTTATGGGATTTCCTGATGTATTTTTGTAACAAAATCTAAAAGCAGCCACGGGAAGGGGATCAGAACAACACTATTGATGGGGTTAACCCTTCCTTTACAGTTTCTTTTATATTTCTAATAGAAATTAACTCTGTCCCCCAGAGCTGCTAATAGTAGTAGGGAACGGTAGGTGGGTACCTATATTGTGCCATGTCCCCCCCTCCAGCAAGACTATTAGCATTGGGGGCAGGGTAATTTGATGGAGCTCAGTTGCCTTTCATAATGTTTGGATGTGATGTTGTCCCTGTGTGTGCAGTGGCGTTTCTACAGGGATGGCAAAGCTCTAAGTTTTGCAAGAAGCCTTACCTTGCAGTGGAGATTACTCCTCTCCTGCACGTTTTAGCCAATCTTGGCATTGCTTACTGGCTACAGCAGCAAGGGAGAGGAGGGATTTACATGACAGGGTAAGGCTCCTTGCAAAACTTAGAGCTTTGCCATCCCTATAGAAACGCCTCTGTGTGTGTGATGGCACCATTGTGTGAAGGTGAGGGAGATAGTGGGGTATATGGATTAAACCCTTAACTTCTTATCTTCTAGGAAAGAGGCTGATATGCGGCTTAAAGCACAATCCTAAACTGGAGTTAGGCTGGCATAAACTAAGCCAGCAAAGTTTGGCCAGCACAAAGGCCACCGTAAAGCGCATTTGGACCACGCTTGGAGTCAGGGAGGATGGTGCACGTCTGTGTACTGGCCTCTCTGACTCCGAGAGTGATCCAAACATACTTTACGGTGGCCCTTGTGCTGGCCAAACTTTGCTGGTTTAGCTTATGCCAGCCTAACTCAGTTTAGGATTGCGCCCTCAATAGCAGGACATGACAAGACAGTGGCTATTATTTTGCGGAGTAACCACCTCTTCCTTTTCTCCTTTCCTTTCCTTTTCTATTGCCAGGTCCTTCCTGAAGGAGTTGGCCCTTATGGGTGAAACTCAGGAGCGTGAGAGAGTCTTGGCTCATTTTTCCCAACGCTATTATGAGTGCAATCCCAAAGCCATCTCTTCTGAGGGTGAGATATCAGAACCTACAGGAAGATGGGTTATGGAGGGGTTTGGGCTTGTTCAGGACAACTGAATCTGACCTCAAAGTGCAGTGACTCCTGCCATGCCAAGTCATGCAGAGCAATCTGTGATTTGCCTTTGCTTCCATTTGGAAATGCCCAGTTCTAGGCCTCACACACATTATTACTGGACCTGGACGAACATAAGAAGAGCCCCACTGGATCAGGCTAAAGGCTCATCTAGTCCAACTTCTTGGATCTCACAGTGACCCACCATATGTCTCAGGGAACACACAATTAGATATCTCCATATTGTTTCCACTCCCCTGTATCTGGCATTCTGAGGTAGCCTACTTCTAAAGTATTGAGGTTGCAGTTCCCATCACGGAGTGTAGCCTGCAATGGATTTTCTCCTCCAGAAATCTGTCCAATAATCTGTACTTTTTCTAATTCTGCTATGTCTTTTTTGAGATGTGGTGACCAAATCTGTACAATACTCCAGATGCAGCCTTACCATCGATTTCTACAATGGCAATACAATATTGGCTATTTTATTCTCAATCCCCTTTTTAAGTATCCCAAGCTTGGAATTGGCCTTCTTCACCACTGCCACACAATGGGTCGACACTTTCGTTGAGTTCTCCACTAGTTGTCCAAGAGCTACCTGGGAATTGTGGTGCTGCCTTCCACCTGCCCCTTATAGGCCCAAAGGCAGAGGCTTTCAGGCTGTGGTGTTGTGCCACCCCAGTTTGAAAACCTCTGGGTTAAGGGAACATTTGTTCCTTTGCCTTGAGGCTGAATTGTAGCTACGTTAGTGCTGGAAAGTTGGATATAATTGGGCCTTTAGGCCGTAATCCTATTTTACTCACCAGAAACACACACCTCTAATGGAAATAAACATTCAAAGAACAATCTAGTAAGTTCCCTCTTAGTCCTCCTAAGCAAAATAGGGACATACCTAAGGATCTTAAGGATACCTGCTTGAATCACTTGCAGTATATGATAAGTCATCTAACTTTTCTTCTAAATATCCATTCACAATGCTATGAGTTTGGTCATAGACTGGCTGGGGGCTGATGATCTTTCTGGTGTTTGCACTGCAGATGGAGCCCACACTCTGACTTGCGCCTTGATGCTCTTAAATACTGACCTCCATGGACATGTAAGTGCCTCTGCACTCATCCTCCCTGGCCACTATTTTGGAAGTATATTATTACTGACCATTGCACAAAACCTTCCTTTCCCTGCTATAGTATGCTGTCCATAACAAAGGCCCACTAGAAGATTCTAGAAGGCTAACTAGCAGAGTATGATAGCCATCCTTTTTTGTTTGCTCTTGCATGAAGGGCTATACTGTACTGCTCTGCACATGGAGATTCCATTAAGCTATCGTGGCTGTTGATAGGGCAGCCACTACCCTCCATAATGATTGTCTAAGCCACCGCCTTACTATCTAAGGCAGTAGCTATTATCAGATATTTTGATAATGAATTCTGCCTTTATGAACTTGCCTTATATCACCTGAACCTGTTCCTCTTCCTCCTTATCCCATTTCTCCTCCTAGAATATTGGGAAGCGAATGTCCTGTTCAGATTTCATTGGGAACCTAGAAGGACTCAATGGAGGGAGCGATTTCCCCCGGGAGCTACTCAAGGTAAATCCAATTAGAGCTCTTCTGGGGCAACTAGTACTGGACAAGGGAAGTATTTGGTTCTTTTCTCCGAACTCTGTTTTCATGCCACTCTTTCTAGGACAGTTCCCAAGACCTGACCTGTCTTATATGGTTGTTTTTTTCCATCCCAGAGATGTTTGAATATCTCTGCAGCTCTGTTCTGGATGGTAGCCAGTCCTTTTCAAGAAAATGGCTGTGAATTCTCAGAAATCAAAGAGGTTACCACTCTGCAGATCTCCTTTGAGAACTAGCAGTTTTTGTCTTCTAGGATTCAAATGCAAAAATTGTGCAAAATTCTGCCTAGATCAGATATCTGATAGGCTTTCCTGACAATATCTTCAGGGTTCCTTGTGCCATCTCAAAGAAAGCACAGATGGGGTGGAGACGGTAAAGATTCTTTTGAAAATGTGGCTCCCCCAGTGGTTATTAAAAAACAATGATGAGAGAGCGTTGAACCATTATATCAAAATCACTTATTGTAGTTTTGGGCTGGACAAAGATCAGAAATAGCATAAGGACTCAAAAAGCTATTCCACAATAGAAGCTTAGAATAAATATAGAAATATACCGTGTTCTTCACTGTCCTCCTTTGAATCCATTATTCATAATGCTTTAATTAGAATAATAGATTAGGACTGCAGCTTATACTTGTTTACCTGGGAGAAATCCTTATTGAACTTTTAATAGGACTTACTTCTGAGCACACTTACATAGGATTGTGTTTTAGGAAACTTTTCTAGCTGAACAAAATATAACATTCGTTGATATTTTGTGAGGAAAAAGGCCAGTTTAATTACTCGGGAAGACATAAACCTTGTTCCTCACAAGTGAACACCAACTGGGTTTCCGAGTCTTCAGGTAAGTCAGTTGCATATATTCCAACTTACAACATTTGGAACTACTGCAGCACTTGGCAATATGGGAACCTTGGATTAAAGTACAAGTTTTTTAAAGGTACACATTTGTCAATATGCAAATTAGTAATTAATTTCAAGCCTCAGACAGGTTCTCGCTACAACATGGAAAAATATATCAGTCTTGTCATCCTACAGAACACATGGTCTAATATCTTACAAATAATTAAATTATCTTCCATAAGCTGTAATATTCGGGAAGTTCTGGAGAAATTCCTTCTATAATTTGGTCTCTAATTCTGGGCTTAATCACGTTAAGGAGCAAAAATGAAATTTGAACCAATGAGCACTTTATTAAATTATCTGGGTGAGAATAACCTTATTGCTGGTGAAAATGCTTATTTCAAATTTCCTAAGAGCAGCTGTGATTGTCAATGCTGGATATTGAAAACTCCCTACAATTCTGACCATGAGGAAATGTCTGTTTAAAGAAGGGGTGTCAAACATAAAGCCCAGGGGTGCAGATCCCTTGAGAGTTCTTTATCTGGCCCTTGGGCTCTTTCAGCACCACCATCAGCTGCTGAGCTGATGGTGTCTCTCCTGAAAGGGCAGATCATATCACATAATAATTGGGCTCTCCCATTCCAAAGATAAGATTTGCATATCTTATCTTTTGTAGTTTGCAGTTAATGAGTTCCTAAGTGAGAAAAAAGTGCTTATGACCTGCTTAATGACATCATTTCCTGCTTTATGACATCACTTCTAGCCCTCAGCAGGCATCATGAATGTTATTTGGCCAGCTGTGTGAAATGAGTTTGACACCCCTGGTTTAAAGTGTTAGAAATTGCTGAAATATATAAACAGATATGATCCATGCCTGTAAAACAGCCAAACTTGTAACATTTATAATTGAGAAATTGACACCTTTTATTGAAATGAAATTTCTAATTATATTAGAAAGGTAGATCCAGAATAACAGGCCGGCTTTATCTTAGTTTGGGAATAGCAACTGTCTTTGTTAATTATCTGCATCAAGGGATAAGCAGGGGAAACATGTTTCTGTTGTTTGTTCTGGATCTTCTGGCTGCCTTGATTAGGTCAGACCTGAGCAACTTGCAATTCTCTCTCTCTCTCTCTCTCTCTCTCTCTCTCTCTCTCTCTCTCTCTCTCTCTCTCTCTCTCTC
>JAJKFI010000034.1:10281984-10366225 GCA_029204185.1 Lerista edwardsae
GGATAGGATTGGGCCCTTCATGTATTTTTAGACTAATTTTCTCCAGTCAGGTTCTCAATGGAAAGATCTCAATAGAACAAATCAGAGAGACCTTGAATTCTAAAAAGCCTAGCATGGAATTTCCTGATGGGGAGCCGGGCCAGACCCAGTTGCCTCCAGCTAGTCTCTGGAGCCTCTAACACCAGCTCTGAATTCAAGCAGGGCAACACAGAACTGCAGTCCCACTCAGCACATGTGCCCTAAATTCTCTGAATCATTTAGGTTTGCAGTACCAGGACAAATTGGGGTGAGGGAAACAAGCTCTCCTTTTCTGATTGATGGTTGGGGACAGGCTAGTCTGCCCTTTGCTGTGATGCTGTCCTAGGAGGCAAGGTGTGCAACCCCCTAGCGGCCCTTAGTCCTTCTGTAGAGGACAGAGAGTGCTTCTCTTCCATCCTGTGATGAGAAAGAAGTCAAAATAACAATCCCAGAGGAAAACATTTGTTGCCAGTTCACAGAATGAGGATGTGGTGCTATTTTGACACTGCACAAATGGGACACCAATTCACCCCAACTGGGGGTAGGAAGCTGTTACAGAATGAGTTGGTCCTATTCTTACCTTTGAGACAGCTTCTTCCTCCACCAATGAGAGCTGGTCGTTACGTTCACCCACAGTTTTGTGGTGCAGACAGTGGTGCAGGCAGTCAGGTCATCTGACAAATGGGGAGAGAAGCTAAAAGAAAAGCAACCATACTGCTTACCTGAGTCTTCCTTGTTTCTGATGCCTGTGAGAAGACCTATAGCAGAAAGTCACCTATTCTCTGCACTTGTTTAGAGGCATCCTCTCTCTAAGAAGAGGTATGCCACTGCCACAGGCAACAATCTGCTAAACCATTTACTGCATTAGATTCAGCTCCCTATTTTAAGATCAGCTCAGTTCCCCACTCACCCCAAATTAGGCTGTTGCATAGGAGAGAGATCAGAGAGGAGGAATATGATAGCTTCCTAACTCTGAGAGTTAGCTGGTGGGTGGATAGAGCTCTTTGGGGTTTTTTCTTTCTATTCCACAATTCTCCCATGGGCTCAAGAACTTTCTGATTTTCAGTTGATAGTTCACCCTCCTCTCTGTCTTGTGAGGGAGGATCTCTCTTTAATTCCTTCTCTAACATTTTCAAGCAAAGTATGTTCCTGCTTTGCTTTTTGAAGGCTGTTAGAATTTTACAGCTGATGAGTGGCTGAACTCTGAAGTTTCTCAGGATGCAGACCCTCAGAACAGACTGGTTTCTCTCTCTGAGAATTTTGAAATGATTTGTTTTAATTCAGGGATGGGCATTTCCAAAAAAAGCAAAAAAAGGAAGTTCTTATTTGGGACATTATTCCCATTAAATACAGATTCTTAAGGGACTCTGGCAAGTAGAAAAATGAAACTTTTTTCATAAAGTTCATAAAATCTCAGAGCAGTCTCGATTAACTGTTTTTGCCAGAATGACTGTTCTCTGAGCAAGCAACGTGCCAAATGAAATTCCCCCAAATCTCTACCTTGTCATGGAAGGGATTTGTAAGTGAATCAAAGCTGCTGACTTCAGGAATAGGTCCTATTGGAGTCAGGGGTATGGCCACAATGTATGCAACAGTCAAGGAGGTGGCTTGTCAACAGGTTATGATTACACTGGCTACAACTATTATGGATATGGGGACTATAGCAATCAGCAGAGTGGTTATGGGAAGGTATCTCAGCAAGGAGGTCATCAAAATAGCTACAAACTGTACTAAATTATTTAATTTGCAGCCTATCTCAGATGGGTGGACAAGCAGTATTCTAATTTGAAGATTCATTTTGAGGTGGCTCATGCTGCCTGCTAATAGCAGTTCAAACTAAAATGTTTGTATCAAGTTGCTGAATTGGAAGTAAGATGTTGGTCCCACTGAAGTTTGAGTGTGTTCTCATTACAACAGAATTGCTTTCACTGTCTTATTTTTTTAATTGCTATGCTTAAGAATCAATTTGATTTCTGCCCCACACCCATTTTGTTCCTCAGGATTGTAGAGCAAGTCTTGTGTTTAAAGCCCAGTGTGACAGTGTCATGATGTAGTAGTGTCTTACTGGGTTTTTAATAAATCTTCTATTAAAAAAGGGAATAAATCCAGGAATAGATCCAGCTGCATGAAATTCACATCTAAAACCACAGTAGCAGCAGTAGTGTAACCTCTTGTTGAATTACTGTAAAGCTGAAATGGGTTCTAGATTTAATTTAGGAGAAAATGATTTGAGATATTCCTTAAAGATGCTCTGATTTTCTTTTTTGGGCCGGGGGGGGCCGGGGAGTCATGCCCTTTGCACCTACAGGAAGATGGTAGAAGCAGTAGTTTTGGTTGCTTCTATCCCACATGAAATTGCCTTTAACAATTGGTCCATCAATCTAGACCACTGGATTTTAACTTGTCAAGAACCATTGTTCCTTTAATTTTTACGGGGAGCATGCAAATCTGTGACTGTGCAAGGCACAGCAGCTACAGGGCACTTGATGATGACATTTTTGCCAAGCTCTGGAGTGCTGTGAATGAAGCTGTGCAGGGCTCCAATCTTAGCTGCATGACTTAGAGGGAATGGTGGCTGGGTTCCAACTCCAACTCCTACCAGTACACATGGGATCCATCTACAAGAGCCTAGCAGGCAAAGGTGGGGGTAGCAAGTGAATAGCTGTGGTTTCTGTTCTTTGTGGTCTCTAGTCACAAGTAGTGGAGTTCTGTGCACATGCAGAGCTAGCAATGGAAACTTATGGAACTTAGTTGAGTGTTCTGTCCCTGCTTTCTAATGAGCAGAACCCCATGTGATCAAAGTTGGAAGAACACCCAATCCCACAGTTCCTTTGACACACACCCCCAACAAGGTCCAATTGAGAGTGATTGGGAATAAACCCCTGCTAACTGGGCAAGAGGCACTTTTTCAAGTGGTGTTCTCTAATATTTAGCAGGGGGAGAGTAATTGTCCCTCTTCACCCCAGCACAGTGTCTTTCTCGTGGCTGTTGCTGGTGGTGTTCCCCATTCCTTTAGATTGTGAGCCCTTTTGGGACAGGGAGCCATTTAACTTTAATGTTATTATTTGCCTGTAAACCGCTTTGTGAACTTTATGTTGAAAAGCGGTATATAAATACTAGTGATTGATTGATTGATTTTGACAGTGAGCTCCCCACCTTCATCATAATCTTTTATACTATATACATTGACACATCTGTGTTTATTTTTTCTGGATGGTGTGTTGGGATGGAAGACACCTCCACGCAAAAAAATGTTTAAAAAAAGCTCATCACTGCAAGGAACATAGGATTTTGTATGGAATGATTATCAGTTTGTGTTGACCATATATTTAAGACCTGAAAATGGACAGGAGCCACCTTTGTAGAAGTCTTGTGTGTAAATGTGCCTGTGAGATACCTGCTGTGGTGGATGTCACATGATCTAAAAGTTGCTGGATCTGGTGCAGCTTAGAACAGTTGATGAATACTGTGTCTGCACAGATGGCTGCTTGAAGGACTATAGTTACAGATAAGCAACCTGCTCTTTTCCTGCCCAGTGGCAGCCAATCAGCTTATGCAGTGTGGGCATGGCCACAGCGCACAAACTCTTGAATGATGGAGAATAAGAGAAGAAACAAGGCAAGGCAGAGAGAGTGCCACAGCAAGGGAGAACAGGCACATTCAGTGGGGGACTGGGATGATTCACCAAAGATTAGGGAATTTGGCCAAAGCAGTCTCTCCAAAGCTGAAATCTCCACCAGGAGTTCACCTCACCTAGAACCCCCAGCTGTTCAAGCAATGGTGGCCTGAGCCTCAAAAAAGATGGTGGTAGCATGCCTGTAACCTCTGAGGTCAGATCATGTCTTGCTTCTGGTCCTGACCTTTTGAGGAGTTGCACCAACTGGTGACAGCTCTCCAGGGTTTCAGATCTTTCCCAACCCTGCCTACAGATGCCAGTAATTGAACCTGGGACCTTCTCCATGCTAAGCAGGTGCTCCTTCCCTTCCCAACCCCAGAAAGATGGATCTTTTTTTTTTACACTTACAAAGGCAGTTTAGGCTTTGTTACCTTCTGAATCTGGTCACTCAAGCCACAGCCTTGGACCATCTAATATCCCACAAAGAAATTCCTCCGGAAGACAATAAAGGAGGCAGACTTCTGCATGATTTCACAGTTTGATGGCAAGGAAACAACAAGTTGTAGTTTGTAGATAGGGAAAGGTCAGCTGTGAATTTGTGACTCCTTCAGATCCTTATCTTTTGAAGTTGACGTCTCTCTTCCATTCCTCATGATGCAGGTCAAAGAAACTGAAAAAATGCTTAGAGTTTTAGCAACTATAGATTATCACCATTTTCTCAGAGGGTTAATATCTCAGGAAAGATTCTGGGGTATTTTCTTGGTATTCTTTATGTTCCCAAAAAACAAATGGACTGGAAGGAAATTTTAGATTCAAAAGTATGTAACTTTGATTCATGCGGCCGTATCAGAATTTCTACATAAGTGATTCTGTGTTTGAGCAATAAGCTTGTACTTGTAATTACAAAAGATAATGTCTTACTGCCTGGACACATCACCATTGTTAGGAATCTAACACTCAAACCAGCAGTTTGGAATTGCTGCTCGGCTTGATTTTTCCCACCCATCAGCTGTCAGCATAATTTGTGTATGTGCGTGCCACTTTGGTTGAGAGGCTGATGGAGGCTTCTGTTATATAGTGCTCATGACTATCATCACTATACCTCTGCACTTTTTATATTGCTGTAGGGGATTTTTCCTTTCTAGATCATGTATCTTAGTTCCAAAAGGGGTGAACACCTCACTACTGTAACTCTTTGAAAATCAAATAGCAACGTGTGACAGCATCTCCCTGACATTGCTGCATGATGGAGCCTCTTGTCTGGGCCAGAAGGGCCTTGAGCCTCCCCTTGTTCTGTGAATGTCTGGGTCTGATAGAAACATAGGATAACTGGAGAGTGGTGCTCCTTTCCTTATTTGCAAGGAAAAGTAGAGGTTTCCTATTCGGGAGAAGGGAACCTGTTCACATAGGCTTTTATTTCTTGCAGCTGGAAGGTCTCTCTGCTAAGAGATTTGGGGGATCCTGGCAGTGCTAAAACTCTTTTTTAATTATTTCTCTGCATGGAGGTAGAATCATGTGCAGGAAGAGATTCTCATCTTTTACTCTGTCACACTGAATGGATCAGATATGTTGGGTCATTCCAGCCTGTCTGGATCTTTTAATGAGATGAAAGTGGGGCACTAGGACCATGCTGTAGAAGAGAATCAGCACAATTTTCCAAACCTTTTCTGTGAAGGATGTATTCTTCTCCACTCCTGTCCTTGAGTATACAGTACACTGCTCTCTGGTTTGGTTTGGTTCATTTTTTTTAAAGTGGTGAGAACCATTCCCCTATGAGAGCCTCCCTACTGCAGCTCCTCCTCCCCACTCCATCCACCCTGAAATACCCCGTGTGTCTCTCCCTCCACTGCCCAGTGGAGCACCTGGTGGCAAGCCTTACCACCAACACAACAATTGTTTGCACTGCTGCAATATCTTGTGGCATGCTTGTGACAGTGCATGTTCTTGTCCTGCCGACAAAGGCAGGCTTAGGATTGGGCCATTAGTCCCCAGGATACATATTGGTTCTGTTCTGGAAATTTGTCTGGAAGTCAGGATGTACTAGATTGGAACAGCCCTCTCTTGCCAGTCCAGTATTATTGCACCTGTGCCAAAGCACCACAACAGAGTGTGCGCTTGAGGGAAAGCGTTGACGCAGCCGTCCATAAGTTGGATGTCCATAACTGGGGGACCTGGTATAACTAATTAAGGTGATACTATAAAAGCAGATCATTTAACAGTGATACAAATGACACAATTCTGACATGGCCCCAGTATTTCCATATGGAGAAGAACTCTGCTGAGAAGATGGCTGGCATATGGAAGTTAATGCATCTGAGGCTGAGGTCTGCATCTCAGGGAGGGGAGGAGAAAAGGCGGACCATCTCCATCCAAGCATATGAAAACAGCTGGCGCATTAAAAATGATCTCCTAAAAATCCATTAAATATTGTCAGTCTGGAAAAGAGCTAATATAAGTCTGTGCCTATGTTCTTGAAAAGAGAAAGAAGGCAAAGTTAGCTTAGTGCACATAGGACTCAAGGACAAATATTTAAAGGAGAGTCTAAATAATGAACTGGACATATGCCATTAGATCATGTCAGATTAATCTGATACCATGTTTGAGAGGATAACTAGTTTTCTGAATAAAGGACATGCAGTAAATCTCCTTCTGCCTGGACTCTGGTAAAGCACGTAATACAGTATCATAGGGAATTACGATGACAGAGTGGAAATGATGACCCCAGTCTCATTTATCATAAAGGGGCTGGGCACAACCCTCCAAACCATTCTCATCCAGATTCCTGCGGCCATACTGAATTTTAATCAAGGGGTGGCAAAACGTTTTGCTCCGTTTTATCTAAAGGAAGTATAATTTGCTTCCATGTGCTATGACAGACTTCACATTTTAATGTTATGTCCCTTTGGGTTTGATGTGTGAAATGCCTTGACAAGTAGGCAAAAGAAGCACTGTCAGCTTGATATCTCATCATCCCAGAAAGGGGAATACCCACTGCCAGTTTGCTTTTTGTGTCGCCTCTTTCAAGAAGCACATTCATTTCTTAGTCACCTTTTGCATCAGTGAATACATACTTGGTGCCCATGTGAGTTCTGTAAGTGAAAATCTGTAATTTGCTCAGCAGCAACAACTTTAAGGTACAACTTGACTATTGTTACAGGGGGGGAAAATCCCACATACATCTTGACTTCCTTTGGATCTTATACAGGAGATTGGAGTATGTGACAAAATAACCAGTGTTGGAAGGAAAGAGTGGCCCGTGGGAATAAATAGAAGTTGGCAATCCCTAGGATAAAAGGAAGAAGACAGAGGGCTTCGCTGAATACCAGCTTCTTAACAATCTGATGGTTTGCCAGTTTTTAGGGTTCAGTTTTTTCCAGTAGCATTATTTGTCCTTGGAAAGGCAGTAAGGATGCCTCTGAAGGGTGTTCGGGATGCCTGCTAATGACACTGATGTTGGAGTCATTAGACCATTTCAAACATCCACTTACTGAAATATTGCAGACGCCTCCCTCCTCCTGCTTCCATTGCCGTTACTGATAATGTTGGCTGCTCTTGCCTGCAGTTGGGTGGGGGAAGAGCAGGGAAAGGCATCTACCTCCAGCTTGACTGAAGTGAAGTGAAGGGCAGCTGTGGGGATGAGTGAGTGGCAGCAGCTCTTCCTTTCCAGAGTACAGGACAAAGTGAGAACAGGAAGTGACGTCAGGAGTGATGAAGCTCTAGAAGCCACTGGCCAGTACAGGCATGGTTGGGTGTCTGTTTGGTGTATCGTTCCAAGGCTAATATGCAGAGAGAAATTAAGACATGATGAACTGGAATAAAAGAACACAAATTAGTAGTTATATCACAGTGTTGGAGTTTTGAGCAGAAACCTACAAAGTAGTTCAGTGGTCAGCAACTAGATTGGCTACTTAATCAGTCCCATGTCTGACAATGTTGAATTGCTGGTCTACTGAAATTGCACAGGAGCCGAGCCTATTTGAATTGCACAGGGGGCTACTGCCTACCAGTTCCCACCAGTGCAGCCACTGTAAACTGAGGAGTGGCAAGCTAGCTGGGATCATGCCAGCAAAGCTAGGAAGTCTTAAGATGGTATGAAAAAGGGAATTGTGTATGTGGTTGCATAGCAACCACACAGGCATCTTCTGATGCTTTCAGTTAGCCACTAGGAACACTTGCAATTGTTACCCAGAAACCAAATACGTGATTTCATTTTGCTTCCTTTTCCCCCCTTAAATGTTACTAGTTTAACCAGCATGCACCTGGCTGGAAAGTTATGTAACTGCCAGAGCCATAGTGTTGGGCCATCCACCTACTTGTCACAAGCCACATTTTGCACAAAAGGCCAGTTGCGCATGGAATGCTCCGGCTTCATTTTTATGTGGAGCCAGAAAAACCATAAAGAAAAACAGATTGCGTGAATATTTGAGATACATGGCTACTCTACTGGAAAAGGGGGAGACATGGGGTCTTGTTCGTACCAGGTTTATGGTCAGTCATTGGCCTTCCATCCCTCTTCTGAAAGCCAAGACCAATTATTTTTAACCAGTGTGGCACATTGTGTGTTGCAAATGGTCTGCAGGTGTGTCATGGGAGTTGGGGGGGGGTCATTTATAAGTAAAGCCATTGAGGGATGTGAGCCCCCCCACCCGCACTGTGGTGTGCCTTGTCAATTGTCAAAAAACTGATAGTGTGCCTTGATAATTTTAGCGCCTTGTCAGTGTGCTGCGAGATGAAAGAAAATAGCTGGCCTAGACCTTTATGCCCATTTCAAGGTGTGGGAGGGCTTTGCCTCCACTTTTAGATTGGCTCTTGGCCACATGAGGATCTGTTCTCTGAACTCCTATGCTGAAGCTTTTCCTTATCTCCAGTTCATGGGGATAGCATATTGTAGACTTCAATATTGTAGTTAGAAACAGAGATGTATATTCATATAGCCCTTTATTAATTTTGTTACTCAAATATTTTATCTATTGTATTTCTTATCTTGCCGTTCCCCCCTAAACTTTAAGTCTGAGAACTATTATTGTATTTTCTTTTAAGTGAAAGTTAGAAAATGATTGTATGAGTGTTTCAGTGCTGGACTTTGCAGCAGGTAAGGGCTAAACAAGTTTGCAATGTCCCAAGTAGAGATCCAGCAGCTCACTTGAAGAATGGGAGAAATTGTTATGAAACAGGCTCATTAACATAGTGTTCTAAAAGCAGTGCTTGGACTCGTTATTTCAGAGACTAGCTGAGCCAAAGGTGGTTTCTGCAGGAGTAGGGTGTTCATTGCTTGGTAAGAGAGAGTGGATTGGGAGAAAGAAAAAAAGAGTGAGAGATCCCATTTAAAAGAAGAGTCTTTAGGACCTTTCTAACACTATTGGGCTATGATCTTTGCAACAACTTGATTTTGGATTGCAACAACAATCTCAACAACTGAGATTAAATCTCAGAAATTTCTGGAATTCTTGTTCTGTATCAGATACCAGATTCTTCACAAAGTTCTTGCATCTGCTGCTTAGATGGTCTTTGCTGGGCACTTCAGCTATGATCCAGAAGAATTAACTGTGCATACGCCCACTTGATTTTAGTGGAATTTGTGTGCATAGTATTGCATTGAATTATAGCCTTTGCATGCAGTTGAATTCACCCCTGAGAACTGCCAGGACAACTAGTTTTCTTGAAACAACTTGCATCTCTGCATGGCTTTTGTCTGCAGTCCTCAAAATGTTTACTTGGAAATAAGTTCATTGATATTGCTGGTTCTTATGTTTTGGGCTTGATTACCTTAAACAAGTAAAGGTCTTTCTCCAGTATTATGAAGACCATATGCAACTATACGCAGGATTTTATGAAGGGAATCTTGATTCAGCTGTGTCATGGAAAGAAACTCCTGGGAGAAGTAAGACTAACCAAAGGGACTAGTGCCTAGTGGTCAAGCATGTACTGTTTCATACATTACTGGACCAGCAGCTGAATGGGAAAAGAGTGTTGGTAGTTTGTATCTGCTACCACCATCCCAGGCTGCAGAGATCAGGCAGAGGAACATCATCTAAGAAAAAACAACCTCCCAGGAGAGCATTGAATACCAGGAGTGGTTATTAAAAACCATACCGAAGTAGGATGAAAAAACATGATAATCCACTGAATTGTCACCGATAAATATGGACCAGACAGACAAAAAGTCAAAATGTAACTAGTTTATTAAAACAAAAAGAGAACTGAACAATATGTGGAAAAGTGTGTAGTAAAATGAACAGATGAAATTGACTGAGCTTGGCTGCAAAGCACAGCGAAAAAGTTTCATGAAAGGGATGCAATAACCATTAATGCCCAGCCAATGGAGCTGTGATGCTATTTGATGTCTGAGGCCACTACTTCTCCCTGCCCCACATTCAATTTAACCTGGCAAAGTTTGCACAAGACTGAAACGGATTCACAAACCACAAAAAAAACACAATCATTAAAGGAATCCTAATTCAACAGACCCCAGCTTAAACTACTGTACTTGCATTGCTGATGGAATCCCCAGTCATTGCACTCACAGGTGAGCAAGTGGGTGGTCCTCTCTGAGCTCCAACAAAGGGATCACTCAGATGACTGGTGGAGAATAACACCCATTTTACGTGGGATATGAAAATTACTGTATAACTTTCATTGATGATTGAAATTGACTGCACTCCAGCCAGGCATATTCAGGAACTGAAGGCTCTTCACGAATAAGCTCCAACCAGTAATGTTGTATCTGTTAGCATTTGCAGGCTTCTGGCTGTTTCGAGCCACTGTGGTGGTGGGAAGTTTGAAGATGAGTGGCCAGCTCCTCTTAATGCCGTTCAGCAGTTTGGGGTGGCTCTGCTTCTCTCTGACCTCCTGCCCATCTGCCTCTGCACTCAATTCCCCTCAGTACTGTCTGATCTTAATAATTATTCTTTAGGTTGTGGCAAGAAGACTGAAAGAAGAAATTCTTTTTTGGGAAAAAAAATGCTGTGCAAGGTTTTCCTAACTTCAAGGACTTGTTCAGTATCTGCTTATTTTATAAAATGTAAGTGCCATAAAAACTTGTTAGATCAAGCCAAAATTCATCTCATTTAGCATTCCACCAGGTGCCTCTGGGAGTGCAAAAATAGGTATAAGGGTGACCATCACTGACTGTTTTCTGCTGGCACCTGGTGGACTGTCGCTGTACACATGTCTATCGTGGTGACATTGATTTGTTTAAAAACACACACACACAACACCAGTTAAGCTATTGAATGTCACCACATCTTGTGCTAGCAAACAGCAGCATGTGTTAATTGCATGCTGTGTAATGAACAGCTTTAGTATTGGCAGTTGACATGATTGAGTATCTGACAGGGCCCACCAATGACGAGGTAATCACCGCTGCCGCCGCCATCCCAGCCCTCTCATAATTTGCTCTTATGCAAGCCAAGTCCAAGAGAGCATCTGGGGCATCCCTGCTTTCTTGCAGCCAAGGAGTGCTTCGTTCTGTTATCTTATGCCATGTTGGTAAGACACCTTGGAAAGTCTTCGATGAGAGATGATATCAATTTTTTTTAATTTCTTTATTTTGAAGAATGTATACCCCGCCTTTTCCATGCCGAAGCAAATGCCCAAAGCGGCTTACATGAGCAGGCTAGATTAAACCACCATTTTTTTCAATGGGGTTTTTACAAATCTACAGTATTCTTGTGATCCGCCAATCCTCAGGCCCAAATGTTGCCTTCCCAGTGGGGTTCTCTCCTCTGGCTGCCTGCCAACAGGCCTCAGCAGACCATCGCAAGTCAAGCCTGGACAGGTCCTCAAGGTCGCATTCCGTCCTTTGCCGGCTGGCCTTCTCGCACACTCCACCGCAGCTCTCATTTGCGATGAGCTAATCAGCTCCACAGCGACACTGTTCTGCCACCACAGGTACTGCAGCTTGTCACAGCCTGGCATCTGTCTCCCATCCAAAAGCAAACTGCAGATTTTCCTGCTTAGCTTCAGGCAGTACCAGCAGCTCAGCCATCAGTCCACACCTCCTGTTCACACAAGTGGGCTTCCCCCCCCCCGAAAAAAGCCCATTGTGTCTGCCATTGCTGCACGCTTGCTGAATGAAGAATTGTAAAAGAATTGAACTGGTGGGTTCAAAATTATTATCTGCAGAAGTGGTGTTGATTCTTCCTGAACATGACTTACTCATCTGTATGCTTAAAAACTCTGTCCTTGGTTAAACTTTCTAACAATTCACCTGGAACAGTCAACTAGTTTGTAATTTTCTGAATCCAATGTCAATATTTGTACTTTTTCAGATGTGGATGTCTCTAATGCTGGGTTTTCCTAATTACTGCCTGGGGGCCTCATCCGACCTGTCACAAGACTTTATCCAACCCACAGTGACTTGATTTTTTTGTCAGAGCATTTGCTAATGTTTGACGTTTTTACTCATTGTGTCTTCCCCAGTTTAAGCACGGCATTGTTACTTCGTAATTATCACATTTCTCTTTTGTTCTGAATCATATCGTGCTGATGACAAAAAAGAGCAAAGGGGAAAGTATTCATTCATTTAAATTTCATTCATTCATTTATAGAATTGATTTTTTTTCATCCTGCAAAAATGTGTAAAATATACGATGTGACCCCTGCTCTAACGTATTTTAATAGCTCCCCAATACTTTGATGTCATAAAAGGTGGGATAGGATGTGGCAGGTTGATGCTCAGGGTGGGTTTATTCCAGACACAGCTTCAGTCTCTTGAGGGTCCCAAGAGACCTTGGGCCCTTCTCTGCCTTTGGCTTCCATGACGTCCTCACTGTATCTACAGAAGGGAGTTTCTCCACTTTGGGATGCAGCTAGTGGATTTGGGGCTCTTCTTTGCCTGCGTAATGTGTCCTGGGTACAGTCCCAAGCCTTGGTTCTGGGGTTGCTGAAGGCTGAAAGTAGGCCAGCGCTCCCAAGGACAGGGGTGTGCTGCAGCCTTGTCATCTCTACCCAGTGACCAGCCATAGCCGGGGAGGAGTGGCTTCCTCACTCCCTTGCCCTACCCATTGGCTGTCTCATGGTTCTTACCTTTCACTGTCTTTCTCTGTTGGCCTTTTGTCCCTCCTGGATCAGCTTGCCCTCCTACTTGCTTCTGCCCACTGTTTAACCACCAGGACATCTTTCCCCTTTTTGTTTTGACTCACCTCCTGGCTGTCTCTTGTGGTCCCCTATTGGCTCCCTCCTTTGGTCTCCAATCTCAACTTTCCGCTCTTCTTCCTCCTCCTCTGGCATTGGCTTCACCCTTTCTCTCTACATTCCATCTCCTATTCTCCATGCTCCCCGTCCTGCTCCTCCTCATTTGCCCTGCCCAGTTCTCTCCCTATCCTTAAGTTTCTGGTGTTCTTAGGCCCCAACCCCTACCTCAGCTTTCATACCTCCCTGCTGGTGGGTAATGATGTCTTCCAGTAGCCATGGATGGAAGACCAGCTGCTCCTTGGCACCTCCAGTTGCCGCAGAGCGCTGGGAGGCTTCGCATCTGTTCAGTTAGCGAAGCCTGATGGCAAACTGTTTTGCTTTAAAGTGATGTACCTGCCCTTCAGTACTTTCCTTTTCTAGTACCATTTCCATTTAACTGTCCAGTACGTCTCTGTCTGGTTTCTTGCTTCTAGTGTAGTTCAACAATATTACTGAGTATTATTACTTTAGCAGCTTGCTTTTCAGAGTCCTCCTTGGTTTACCTTAGTGTCTGTTTACAAATGTAAGTTACCCCTTTACCCATTTGCCTGACCCCTTTGACAATGGGTTATGCGCCTGTTTATAAAAGGAGCTCTTTTGCCTTGTGTAATAAGGATTACTTTGCCCCTGCTGTTCAGCTATTACGTCTCTTTGGACTAGTTATGCTCTTCTGACATTGTGGCATATATTTTAGTTGCACTTCTATTATAGTAATTTTAAACAACCTTGGATCCTCCTGAAAGGAAGTGACCCTCTTGACTTTCTCCCTTTCAGCTTCCTTAACTAATCCCCTCTAAGCGCTGTGCTGCGGATTCTGAGCAATTTTCACTCTTGGGTGTATTGACTGTGATAGTGGTGTGGTCATTGTTTCCAAGAGGTTGGTCAAATCTCTCTCTTTCACTAGCTTAGAGGGACTGTTTAGGATTAAACCTAGAGTTGCCTCTGCCCTTGTCAGCATCATGTGAATGATTTTCCAGTTTTAAAGTGAATGATTTATTGTATCTAGAAATCTTCAAATTGTCTGATAATATAGATGTCTTTATTTTCTTTTTCAAATCTCTGCAGGCCCTGTATAGCTCCATCAAGAATGAAAAGCTACAATGGGCCATGTAAGTACCCCAGTTTATTGGTTATAGTAGGAGCCCTTATTTGAACAGTCTTTTAGCTCAACAAAAAAGAAATTAAATATGTTGCTCTTTGGCTTGCATCCAAACTTTGCATCTCACCGTCCCCTTGGGCTTCCCTAGGCAGCAGAGTAGCACATGCATCCTAAAATACATTGAATACAATACATACATGGGGAAAGCATTATTTCATGACCTTATTACAGCATTTCCCAATCTGTGGGTTGTAACCAGATCTTTGGTGGGTTGCGGTCCTGCTGCGGAGCAATATGGAGTGCAACGTGGAAGTTGATTCTGGGTCACACCAGCATGCAACCTACTTCATTGGCCTTGTCACGTCAGACCGTCTTCCTGGCCCAAAAATTGGTTTGTGATTCACCAATGGGTCATGACACAGTTCGAGAACCAGGGTGTGACACAGCTAATGATGCGAGTTGTATGCTGGTGCGACCCAGAAGCAACTTCCAGGTCACACACCATATTGCCCTGCATCTTTTTTGTTGCGGCGGGCTCACGACCCACTGTGAATGATAAAGCAGGTTGTGAAGGTAAGGAGTTTGAGAATTGCTGCCCTATTACAGTGGGACCTTGGTATCCATGGAGGATTGATTCCATACCCGTTCCTGCAGATGCTGAAATCCATGGGGGGGGGGGACAGGGTCATGGTGCTGCAATACGCAGAGGTCGTGCTGGGCCCTCTGAGGTTGCACTGGCTTTCCAGCCTCCTCAGAAGACCTCCTGGTTGTTACCAGAAGCCACTTCCAATTCATGTTGGCAACGTCTGCTCATGTCTGGGAGGTGCTCTGAGATACAGGGAGGCAGCACATGATGTCCCCTGCACCTCCAAACACCTCTGGACACAAGTTGCCAATGCTGACTGAAAGTAGCTTCTGGCTGCGTCTGGGCAGCCCTCTGGCCGTAGGCTTGGCGTCTGCAGATGCTAAGCTTAAGGATGAGGGAGGGCCATTGTCACAGAATGGTTAAAAAATGTTCAGGTTTAAAGGCCATAGTCTACAAAAAGCATTTCTATCTAACGTTTCGCCTGCTTCTGTGGCAGGCAATATCAAAGGAAACTGCACACACCAAATGTTGGAACCTGTCAGGGCAATTGTCATTGTGAAAATTAAGGCTTGTTTTATATTCTACAAGCAACGTTCTTAGCTATGATGGTCAAAAAGAGAAAAAATATTGGGGCGGGAGGAGGAGGACCCACTTGCTATATAGATAGCGAATAGATTTAAGTCCTTTAATTAAGAAAATTTAAGTTTTCTGTTGTCTCTAATATCTCTTACTGAGGAACTTTTTCTGTCAAAATAAGTTGTTCTAGGTGGCTCTGCAGCTTCCATTGTCTATGCCTTAAGTTCTTTTATGCAAAACTATCTATAGGGTTTCCTATATGTTTTCTGGGGCCAGCGTATGTGTGAGGTGCAGTTTAGGAACCACTGTTTTGGGAGCTGATTTTGTTGCTCAGAATCAGTGTAGTTTCTCCCCTTAGAGGAAAGGATGGTGATTCCTGTGTCTTTTTTTTCCCCTTCTGGGAGAAAAGCAGCTGGAGCGATTTGAGCAGAAAAATTGGCCAAGAGAAAAGGGCTATTCACTTACTCCCCAGCCACCTCCTCCTCAAGATTGCAGCCTCATGCAGCTGTTCTTTAACTAGAAGAAAGGCACCAGTGCGTTAATGTACACATTGTTTGGCCATTTGGTTTAACTGTGACATTTCTGTAATTTTGGTTGGAGATTTAGCTTATGTCTTACAAATATAAACGCTTAGTTGAAAAGGGTCACTTTAAGAAAGAACAAGCCTGGCAAGCTGGCTACTGGTCATGCTGTTTGTATAACTTCCTCCCAATCCAGAGGCAGCATTCCTCTGAATGCCCATGGCAGGGGAGCAACTGCAGGCTAGGGCTCTGCCTTAACCTCCTGCTTCTAGACTCCCAGAGGTAACAGGTGGGCCACTGTGGGAATTGGGAAGCTGAGCTAGATGGACTTTGAGCCTAATCTAGCAGATATTTTTAAAGAAGGCTGCCTCATCTTTGACTTGGTAAATATCTGCCTTTGAGGCCCTTGTCTTTCATGAAACTTAACTGTCTACAGCCGTGCTGCACTGGACTGCAGAAATTGTAGGAGCAAGTGGTACCTGCCTAGTTTTTCTGAGTGCATTATCTCTTATAACATAGTTAACTAAAGTTTTGAGATCAATGGCTTAACTTAATTATAATATATGTGCTTAGTCTAAGTCAGTAGTTCTTTGGCTTCCCTATCTTTTGGTTAGTTTCTATGGTTCAATTCTGCATTCTTATTCCTGTTTTCTTATACTGTATTTAAACAGATTTCATACTTTAATGTTGCCTTGGAAGCTTTGTCTTTATGTCCTGCATCTTTTAAGCTTTAGGGGGCAATCCTAACCCGGAATTAGGCCAGGAAAGTTTGACTGGTACAAGGGCCACCATGAAGTGTATTTGAACCATTCTCTGAGTCAGGGAGGATGGTGCACATCTGTGTGCTGGACTCTCTGACTCCGAGAGTGGTTCAAACATACTTTATGGTGTCCCTTGTGCCGGCCAAGCCTAGTTGGCCTAACTGTGCCGGCCTAACTCCAGGTTAGGATTACACTCTTAATGTATTATTTCTTGGGCTTTGAGGATTTGCTGCCAGATATCTCTCGGCAGGAACAGACAGCCAAAGAATAGGCAAACTCTTCAGTTAATAGTGGTGGATGTAAGTGGTAGTGAATGTCTCTCCTGGCTGTTTTTAAATAGGGAACCTTGTGGCAACTGAAGGTATCCAATTCTAGGTGCAGAGTTTGTCTTCATTTACCAGTTCTTTTAAAAAATTTTAAGTAACCCTCTTTCTAGTGTCTGTGTCTTAGGGGAGATTCCCCTTGACCAGCCTGGTATTGTGAGAGGACCTCATCCCTATGCTCTCTCAGTCATTTGGATAGTTTGCCTAGGTGGGCGAGAGAAAACTGATACAGGTTTATGAACAGGCAGAAAAGGAGCATCTCTGTGCAATATTTAATTGGATTGAATTTGCATACCAAAGGCCATTTTTTTGGAAGTACCCTCTAGTGCAGAAATCTTCAATCTTTTTAATCTCACGGGAAGGCTGTAAAATTATCAAGGCACACCATTAGCTTTTCGACAATTGACAAGGCACACCATGCTGCTGGTGGAGCGCTTACCACCCAATAGCCCCACTAATAAATGCCTCTTCCCCAAATTTCCATGGCACACCTGTGGACCACTCATGGCACACCAGTGAGCCACAGCACAGTGGTTGAAAATGGCTAGTGAATCATCAAGATTTACCTGCAGGTACAATAATACCTCTTTTAACGCTGTAACACTAGAAAACAGTGCTGTGTGAAACAGCACTATAGGTGATGATTGTGATCTAGATGCATTTGCAGTAGTGTGTCAGGTGATTGCCTGCTGCATAATTGATCACTGCTGCAATCACTCCTCCTACATCGGCAGGGGTGGAAGATAATGGGAGGAGCTGCTCTCAGTTGGATAAGTCAAGTTAACTTGTCCTTGGGCAGTGGTGGAGCCAGCCGAGGCCGGGTCGACACTTGCTGCTCTGACACTAGCTTCCTGACTGCCTAGCGCCACCCCCGACATGCTGTGCTCCATTTCTGAGTGATCAGAGCACAAGGGTGGGCAGGTGGACCAAATGCAACTCACCTTCATGCTTGCGATGGCTACAGCAGGTGGGCAGGCAGGCAGGCGAGCGAGCAGTGGATGCAGTTCCACTGCCACTCCAGCCCTTTTGAACCCCTGGATACCCGCCCCCCCCTGCAAGCCACACCACTGTCCTTGGATACTGCAGAAGGATTCACCATTATATGTGTGACCATCCAGACACAGGAAATACATACTATAAGCAAGCAAGCAAACAGTATTTATATACCGCTTTTCAACAAAAAGTTCACAAAGCGGTTTACAGGCAAAAAAATAAAGTTAAATGGCTCCCTGTCCCAAAAGTGCTCGCAATCTAAAAAAATGCAGAACACCAGCAGTAGCAGCCACTAGAAAAGACACTGTGCTGGGGTGAAGAGGGACAATTACTCTCCCCCTGCTAAATATAAGAGGAGCACCACTTGAAAAAGTGCCTCTTGCTCAATTAGCAGGGGGTAACTGGATAAATATAAGCTGTTTAAAAACAAAACACCCCTTCTGAACATACACAAACACTTCAGTGGATGATTCTGGGTCTTCAAAATTACATTGTATGAGTCAAATACAAACCTGGAAAATAAATTCTGACACCTGTTTAGCAGCTTGCCTCCGGAGGTCCAGAGCAGCACTGCTACAGCGACATGACATAAGCTCCGCCTCTCCTCAGAAATGTCACTACAACCACATTTCTTCCAAAGGGGTGCAAAATCCTGCAGAGATTGGGCATCCTCCAAAAAGCACAGTTTTCGGAACTCTCCAAAAAAGAAAAGTGGTGCAGGGATAAGGCAGGAGAATGATTTCTCAATGACATTGTTTACATGGCCCATAAAAAGTGGCAATTCAGAGCAAATACCAGAACTGGAGACACCCTCAGGCAACATGAGCAATTGGGTGAAAGGCAAGGCTTTCTCACTTTGTATCTCTTTAGGTCAGGACCATCTGGACAGGAACCTGGTCTTTGTATTCTGTGGCATCATGTGCCCCTCTTTTTTTCCAGCTCAGTGAAATTGAGTTTGCAGTCTGTTCAGCTATCCAATTAAGTTTCCTTCCCCTGTACAATTATATCTCGGGCATAAAGTGAGGTATTCCCCCAGCAGAGAAGTTGCACCTTGCTGCCTTGAGAGGGAAATTTCTGCAAGATGCTCTGGTGCTCTTGGGGGCTGAGGTAGACAGGCTGTTTCCTGATTTGAAGCAGCAGAACTCCTAGGGAGGGGGACTAGTGGCACTTGGGACTTGGCACCTGGGACACTTGCACTGTCATGAGGAAGAGCAGCTGCTGCAATTGTCCCTTACCCCATTGTATTGGCATGACTGTTCTGGGGCGTTCGCCAACAGTTGATCAGGATTTGTATTACGATTCTTTTATTTCTCCTTGAAATGCAAAAAATATTGTGAGGTGTTTCATTGTTGTTTTTTGATGGACTCAGTTGCATTTACTCAAGGTTATTTTTTTGCTTACTGTATAATTTACCAATAGCTGAAAAGGAGCTTGCTTACTCTGGAAAAAAAAAATTCCTTTTGTTTCTGGTGAGTCATTTCTGAAGGTTGTTGGGGAGCATAGAAAGTAAACGTGGGCCATTTTAAAACTAAGTGAATTTCCATGAGTGGGTTAATCAAATGCTATTCTTAGTTTCTCTTGCCAAAAGACCACCATCCTCCAGGACGAACGCGCAGACACACACATTCACATTCTACCTACACCAGATTTATATGACTGAAATATGATTACAGATGCTGAGGAGGTAGTAACGTTGTGGATTTCTCTTCTAAAACAAACACCACCATACAGTATTTTGGAAATCTGACATTTAGATGGCAGAAGCCTATCAATGAATCCTGTACAATTACTATGCAACATTTATGGAGTGCCAGATGAGACAAAGCGGGGTGGGGGTGGGGAGGCAGTATGGCAAATTATATTGCAGCTTTGGTAATCTGCACTGAAATTAATTCAGGTCCATTGGGAGACTTGACTTGATGATGCATTGTGACAGATATTTATTATGTGAGAAGTAGAAACAGCCAGAACAGATGAAATGGGGTCATTCCACACCCTATGCTTTTTAATTCCCTAATGGTTACTAACTGTAGATTGGCTGTTTTGTAGGTGGGACTAAATTCTCCATTACAAGAATATATATTTTGAATGGAAACACTCTCTCTCTCTCTCTCTCTCTCTCTCTCTCTCTCTCTCACACACACACACACACACACACACACACACACACACACACACACACGAGGCATGGATGTTGACCAGTAAGTGTACAGGTGTAGAGAAATAGCGATGAAGGGACTTGGGATGACTGGGTTCATGAGAACAGTAGTATCATTTTCTGCTAACTGAAATCTTCCCTGCCCCCAACTATTGACTAAGCTTTGAATAATAGTGTTTACGGGGCAAATCCACCTAGCCAGTGGCTTGTTAAATGCCAGATCATACCTCACCCATTTGCTGCTCCTCACTTCATATAAAACACCCGAATCCAGAACCTTGCATATATGCATGATTTGATGTACATGGGCTGCCCCGTTCTCTTGAAGTGAGGGTGTTATTCTATGCCCATCCGCTGCTGAAATGAATGTGGTAGCCCAGTTATTCCCACATTTTATCTCTTTGTTGGGTGGTGACCCGATGCTCAATGTTCCACTGCAAAGCACTTTTGGGAGCTTTCATAGGCCGCTTCTGGATCACACCAGGCCCGCAATCTACTCTATTAGAGCGCAATCCTAAACTGGAGTTAAGCTGACATAGACTAAGCCAGCAATGTTTGGCCAGCACAAGGGCCACCATAAAGCGTGTTTGGACTACTCTCGGAGTCAGGGAGGATGGCGCATGTTTTTACCAATGTTCAAATTAAAGAAAGGTTTGTCTATTAATTGCATGAAAGCCCCAAAATGGGAATGCACAATCCAGCCAGTGTCAAGTACTTTTAACATCTATTGATGACAACATTTAACAATCCTATATATGACTTGGGGCTCAATCCAGAGCCCTTCAGCGTGAGCAGTACGAGCATACAACTCATGCTGGTTTTGCACAAGGCGCCATAAAGCATCTCCAAAGCTGGCGGTAAGCTGTTACCGCTGCCGTTGGCAACACCAGCCATGGGCACCCCAGAGGAAGCACCACTTGCTGGTGAGCGGTGAGTCTGCTGCTCATCAGAGATGTGGCCTCTCCGGATGGGGCAGGAGGGCATTCTGGGGAGGAGTGGGGGGCAGGACTGGCAGCGAGACTCACCGCTGGTTCCTGACCTCCACATAAGGCTGCGCAGGCTGCTAACATTCCCTTTTCCTGCAGAGCTTCCCATGGCTGCCTGACTGCTGCGGGATGCCACCGCTGCACTCCCAGGCGCATGGGCAGCTCTGGATTGGGCTGCTAAGGTAATACCTCAGGCAGGTACTTTTCAGTAACATACCTTATAAACATGAGCAGTAGTTAAAATTAATATAGAAAAGTCATTGTTCTAGACAGGAAGGAAGCCTCACTGTTTGACAAATACAGATGCATATTCCCAAGGAACTGAATTTGAGACAATGGAGGGTTGGCAATAACTAGCTTGGAATCCCCATCACAGCAGACTTGACCATCTTAATTTCTATAATTAATGCAGTATTACTAAGTTTCATCACATCATCTAAATCTAAATTACCCTCTTCAGTAAAAGGTAAATAAGACAGTACTTCAAAAATTCAGCTTGTGTATAGTAACATTCCTTTTCTGGTTAGAACGAATTTTTCTACAGTGGCAGTTAAGATTAACCTACCTGTTTAGTGTGTTTATTTTAAACGTTCGTTAATATTTTGTAAACTGCCTGGGGGTTTCCTCAGGTTTGAAAGTGTAAAGTATTAAATGTTGAGATAAACGAATGAAGCCTGAATCTTATTTGGTTCCCTCTGTGTTACCAAGGGAACTGTGTGGGGAATTATTTAATAAAGATTTGTCTTGAGAAAAACACTGGATGGCCAGTCCTGCCTTCTCTGAGGGCAAAGTAGTGAAGGCAGAACAGCTCCTCTTGGCAGATTAGTACCATGCAAAGAGAGGGAACCCCCCTTTTAAAGGGTAAACTGGCCAGGAGAGTGAGCCCCTAGTAAAAAAGATTACAGATTTACTGTAAGAGAACAGACATCAAAACGAATGTGCACCGAAAATACCCTTTCATCAGTGATTCAATAAAAATGTTGTAAGGAATTTCAAGCAATCTTCGATCCTGTGCCTGGTTTATGGTGAGTGAATGTTTGCAGTGTGTCTCTCGTGTACCCAGAGAGTAAGTAAAAGGAATAACCTGCTGGGAAGGAATCCAAGGGAGACTTATTCTCCCCCTCCCCCAATCTTAAGGGGAAAGGGGGGAGGATGGTTAAGAGTAGTTTAAAGTGCTATTGTAGCTTACTGAAGACAAATTGCCACGCCTCATATCCTGGAGAGTCTTTGCAGAGATTTGGAGACCCAAAAAGACACAGGGGTCTTTGCACCTCATTTGAAACTGGTTGGCTGAGATGCCCTATGTATCAGAATTTGGCTGCTGCTTACATGTCACTCAGGGTACATTATCTATGAGCTTTTAATCTTCTTAAAGGTAAAGGTTCCCCCCCCCCACTGAGTGGTCTAGTCCAGCGGTGAAATTCAGCCAGTTCTCACCAGTTCTGCAGAACCGGTTGTTAATTTTAGGTTGGGAGAGGGAAGAAAGGCAGCGGCCGCCCTGAAGGACATAGAACCGGTTGTTAATTTATTTGAATCCCACCACTGGTCTAGTCATGACCAACTGTAGGGGGTGGTGCTCATCTCCATTCGTCCAAGGACAAGTTTCCGTTTCCGTGGTCATGTGGCCAGCATGACTATATAATACGCAGTAGTGTTACCTTCTATTCCCACCAAAGTGGTGGTACCTATTTATCTACTCGCATTTTTAAGTGCTTTTGAACTGCTAAGGTCGACCTGCCTGAGGTTGTGCTGCCTGGAATGAATTAGCCACATTTGAGAAACTGTCTGTTGCTCATAGTAGGTTACATGGTGATGGGGGAATAAGAAAATAAATGAAAAAATGCCACCAATAACACCTGCATCTACTTTTGTCGTCTTTGTTTTATTTTTTTATTCTGTTTGCTTTGTTTTTTCTTACTGTCAAAGCTCAGCTTCATAACTTGGGGATATTTTTTTCTTCTTTTTTTCGTTTCTTCTGACAACTGCTGGACCTCGTAAATTTCTATTAGTCCATCTTGTAGGACTTCATCTGGTCTGATTTCTCTCTCAAAACTTAGTTTTCTTAGGACTGTGGAATGCAGGTAGGGAGGACGTAACCCTTTCCTGCTGTGACCCAGATGAAAAATCACACTCCGGAAGCTGCTTTTTGTCCTGTGAATGAAGCTTCCATTGCTGCCAAAAGGAGCTTCCTTAGCAGTGTCAGACCCAGCCAAGGCTCCGCCCCGGCCAGATAGATGCCAGCTCCCTGGCAGCTCCTGCCACCACCAGGCCGTGCTCCATTTTGGAGCACTCTCTGCATAGGGGTGGGCGGGCCAAACTCCACTCGCTTTTGCACCTGCGGTAGCGCAAACAAACAGGCAAGTGGCAGTGGCTCCACTGCCGCTCTGCCCCGTGACCCCCTGGACCCCCTGCTAGACCCATCACTGTTCCTTAGCAGCTTTGGGTGCCATTGTCACTAGGCGTGCAGTGTTGGAGGAAAGAATTAAACACTCCATGCACCATTGAACTGTTCACCCCCTTCCAGTTGTCACTTTATTTTATCCTGTCTGTTATTTTAGCATACAACGGGGTTGCCTCTCTCTTATCTTGTTCCTATTTTATCTCAACCATGCACCCCATCTGATTTTTTGCTCACTCCCAGTCTGCTGCTCTTCTTTCCTCCGCACATTTTGATAGGAGTTCCACATTCATGCAATATGTGCTTTTCGTCTGGATTTGTTTAATTGATAATGCTGGGGGAGACGGATGAAATAGCCCTGCATGGCTTTTAGCAACTAGCCCTGCAGGGCATTTTAGTTACATCTCTCCCCACTATGCTGTTTATAGTTTGGTTTGGTTTTTAAAACACCTTTTATTCTTTTTGATTAGACACATTTTTAAATTAACCTGTGCATAAATTAGCCTGGCACATGGTCATGCTGGAAACCACAGCGGGTCCTAATCACTAAAAAGCCCCTCAAAAGCACACATTTGCATGAGCATGTCACTCTACCCTCGGTTTAAACTCCTTCTATTCTCTTGGTGTTGATTTTCTGGAGCTGCTCTCATTCTTCCTCTTCCCATTCTCTGGTATGCTCTCTCTGCTGTTTTTGCACTGTCTGTATTACAACACTAAGATTTGCTGTCCTAGTCCTTGTCTTCGTCCTTTCTCTTGTTCTGTTCTTGTGGAATACTCTCCTTCCCAACGTATGCCCCATCCCATCTCTTCTCATTTTTAAGCAGCATCTGAAAACCCATCTGTTTAACATGCTCTTCCCCAATTGGGATCTCTTGGCTCCCAGCGTCCCTCTTTCTTTTCCCTCTCTCCTTCCCTTGTTATCTGAATTAGATTGCCTAGATAGATTGGCTATATTAGATTGCCAGCCTCTGGACAGCATTTGTTTCATCTTAACTTTTGTCCGGTGCTTTGTTTTTAAGAACTCTAGACATACCAAATATTGTCGTTATCATTACGTTCTAATGAGCCACAGGAGCTGTTGGCTCCTGCAGTCTGGACCATATGCTGCTGCGTAGGCTTCATCAGAATCCAAAGCTGTGCTGATGGGAAGTTTGGACAGGATACATTTGGGGGTTAGGGTCATAGGGGCTGACCCAAATCCTGGCGTTTAGAACGCCCGGCCCTCCCACACCCAGAGGATGTGTCAACTTCTTGTCGGCCTCCTTGGCTCCCGTCATCAATGGAGTAGCTAGGATTAATCATGCCGGTTTGTAACCTTGGCTGTGAGTTGGTACAGCCAAAGCTGCTGTCATGGAGACAGCTCTGCTCAGGCTGATGTGTTGAAGTAAGCAACATATTTATGAGGGAAATGCAACATACTCTCTCCTCCGCCCTGGCACAGTAGGGAGCTGTGCTCAAGCATGATTCACAAGGCAGGAGAGGGAGCATGGCAGGCCCACGGCCTGTCGCCAGCTCTCCAAGTGGGTGTAAAGCGCCAGCACAGTGACATGCCTGCCATGAGGGACCTTTGCTCTGCGTATTGCAGAGCAACAGCAATTCCCACCCCCTGCACTCATGGCTGGGAGCTCTCCTCCTCCCCTTGGTCTGCTTCAGCCTTTATCTAATATATTAGATTACGGAATGTACAGGGTAAGACTGAACTTTCACTGGAAGTAGGATCAGGGCTATGTCATGGTTGTAGAACTGAAAATTTGCTGGCAGTGGCAGATTCTGCTAAAACTGCCACGAACCAGCGGTGGGGAGCAGGTGCTCTTCACTTTGCTTGGGTTATATCCCAACTTTGCATCAGTAGCTCCTTGCAGAAGGAGAATCACATCCATTTGTGGGGCCCGCCCACCTGCAAGCAGAAGGGGTCCTTCTGGAAGGAGCTGCCTGCAGGGTTGTGATTCATGTGAAGTATGGAGACAGCCCTTGGTTCCTCCCTCTGCTGCCTTTGAGACCCCAGTCCTTCTATTTTTCAACTAGGGCAACCCAAGAAGAAGAGATCTAACTCCTGAGCCAAATCTTTTTCACTCTTATATTCTTCTCTCTTTGCCTGCCGAGTCCATGAGCCATAGCCTTACTGTGAACTATATACAGATTGTTGTTGTTGTTCAGTCGCTAAGTCGTGTCCGACTCTTCGCGACCCCATGGACCACAGCACGCCAGGCCTCCCTGTCCTCCACTAGCTTCCGGAGTTCACCCAACTTCATGTTTGTCGCTTTGGTGACACTATCTAACCATCTCATCCTCTGCCACCCCCTTCTCCTTTTGCCTTCAATCTTTCCCAGCATGAGGGTCTTTTCTAAAGAGTCCTCTCTTCTCATCAGGTGGCCAAAGTATTGGAGCTTCAGCTTCAGCATTTGTCCTTCCAGGGAGCAATCAGGCTTGACTTCCTGTAGGATGGACCGATTGGACCTCCTTGCAGTCCAGGGGACTCTCAAGAGTCTTCTCCAGCACCATAATTCGAAAGCATCTATTCTTTGGCGCTCTGCCTTTCTTATGGTCCAGCTCTCACAGCCATACATTGCTACTGGGAAAACCATCGCTTTGACTATGCGAACCTTTGTCGGCAGGGTGATGTCTCAGCTTTTTATTAAGTTGTCTAAGTTCGCCATAGCTTTCCTCCCAAGAAGTAAACGTCTTTTAATTTCATGGCTGCAGTCACCATCTGCGCTGATCTTGGAGCCCAGGAAAATAAAGTCTGTCACTGCTTCCATTTCTTCCCCTTCTATTTGCCAGGAAGTGATGTATTTATTTAAAAACATTTCTACCTTTCTCACCAAAATGACCCAAGGCAGCTTATGATGAAATAAAAGGATAATAAAATAACCAATATCAAAAGTTATTATAGGTGAAAGACAAAGTACATAGTAAACAACACAGTCTTAAAGACATTATAACTTTCTACAGTATTGTAGAGCTATGTCCTGCCTTCCTTCTGAGGGGCTTCTCATCCTTCTCAGGATGCCATACATTATGCATATGCATGGCTGTTTAGGTACCATGGTGTTCCATCTTGTCTCCCCCCCCCCATTATTTAACATCTACACAAAATCACCTGGGAAGGTCGTCCAGAGACGTGGGCCGCAGTGTCACCAATATATGGACAACACCTAATTTCATCTTTCCTTAACTCATTGGGGCAATTTATATTCTGAACTGGTGTCTGGAGGCAGCAATGGGCTAGATGTGGGAGGGCAAACTGAGCCTTAATCCGAGGCAAGGCAGAGGTGGTGGCAGTGATTATTAGGCGAATTTATTGGAAAAAAAGACTTTCAACCTGCATTGGATGGCACTGTCTGAAAGAGCAGCTGCACAGTTTGTAATAGTCCTGGACCCAGTTTTATGTTTGAAGGCTCAGGCAGAAGCTGCTACTAGGAGTTTCCAGGGCAAGAAAAAGCAGATCTAGGCACTGTTATTCTTGCCTTGGCAACATTAGGTTACTTGATGGCAGTGTGCGCTTGAAAAGCATTTGGAAGCTGGTTCAAAATGCTGCTACCATGTTGCTGTTGTGGGGTATATGTTTCAGATATAGGCACCAATTCAAGCATCAGTTGGCTCCCTTGTATTTCTGGGAGGTCTGGCAGTTTAGACCTTGGGTATCTCATGGACCGCCTGCTTCTGCATGGTGCTGCCTGCTTGATCTGATCAGAGAAGATGAGATCCTCTGTTCTTGCATGCCGACTTTGCCGAATTTCAGTTGATGAGAACATAAGACAGGGTCTTTTCTATGGTGGCACCTAGACATTTGAAATTCTCTTCTTCAAGCAGTTCATGCAGCAGCACCTCTCAATTCCTTGAGAGGCTTACTTCAGCCTTCTGCAATCCCTTCAGGATCAGCTGAAACAGGAGGTCTCTCTTACTTGTTGATTTAATGGTGTCTTTATTTTTATCTCCTGCTTTTCAACAGAAAAGTGATGTGATCATGTATTTTTGCTTTACTCTTGTTGTATTACGTGATGATTTTAACAATATTGTGAGCTCCACTGAGGTCTACTGTGAAAACACGCACACGCTCCTATATATACTGCAGTATTCTTCCATTTCACCATTGGCTTTCAGTCCTACCAGTTAAAACATGTTTTTCCTTTTTATTTCCTTTTATCCCACCATGTTCTCTGAGCACAGCTCCAGAGTTAAATAATGTACACTAAATTAGTTTCCAAAATTTTCTTCATGTGTTTTGCTGCACCATAAAAAATAATTGCATGTCCACTATTAATCATGCATTTCTTTAACAAGGGAAAAAGGATCACCCTTGCTAATGAGGAATAATATATAAATAGCCCAGACTTCAGAGCTGTATTTAAACTTGCATTTCTCTTATTTGGGGAAAAGGGATAGATGAAAGGCCTGTGCACATCTACTTTTCTGGAAGGCTGTTCCTTCACACCAGTGTCCCATTTCAGGAGTATTTCTCAGTTCTTGAAAACTGTTTTTTATATGAAAGTTGTGTGCTGCTTTTCCAGCAAGAATGGGTATACAGTATATTTTTTAAGAGGTCCCCTTGGGAATGAAATTGGCTACAAGACAAGCTGCTTGCATATATCTTGTCAATTTCACACCTCTGTTGATTGTGTAGGATTAGTGGAAACAACTCCAATGAGTAATCAGGAAAAAGGCTTTTCTCCCTCTCCGTATTCCTCCTCCTCCTCGTTGTGCATACGTATGGACAGCTACAATGGTTCTGCTACCACTAGTGGGAAGTGGAAAATTACTCTTGCAGTTCCACAAAGATTGTTTGTGCCAAGCCTGTGTAAGATAAGCCTGGACAAGGTATCCATAAACAGGTGACAGTGCTGACTACACTGAGTCTCTCTCTGTGTGTGCGTGCGTGCCAAGTATTAGTTTTGTTTTACATCATTTGTATAGCACTGTTCAAGTCCTAAGAGTTCTCAAAGCAGTCCACAATAATAAAATCAGATTTGTAAGTGAATGATACAGCTCTTGTGATGACAGATCTAGAATACCAGGTACTGTTGTGTTAATGAAATCATTTGGCACCTTACTCTGTTCACCTGTAAGTTGTGGCAGAAATGTGGCGGGGGGGGGGGGGAGCTGGAGGCAGACATTCTGCAGAGCCTTCACCAGAGTCCACCATGTGTTTTGTTTCTGAGCAGGTGATCTCATTGTCTCCTTCAGACTCTGAGACAAGGGCTGTAAGGGGCACTGGGTATGGCAATGATGTAAATTCCTCCCTCCAGCTTTCCTGGGGCATTGCCTTGGCTCTAGAGCAGTGGCCATGGGGTACTAGCTCTTCCCCTGAAATAGGCTGCCATGCTTATTATTTAGCAGCCAGATGTTTTCCATCTGGGTGGGACAGGCTTCCTTGCCCAGGTGACAGTAAAGGGGGGTATGAGGACATATTCTTCCGAGTCCTTTCCCCAGGCCACCAGGTGTTCTTGCTGCTGCTCTAAGCAGCATATTTCCAAAATGGTGGCAGTTCCTCACCTTGTTTAGAGAATCAGAGGTAAGCAGTGAGCTTGGATTTCTGTCTAGGAAGACAGAGTACAACTATGCTCCTCTCACCAACAGTCTCATCTTTGCGTCTCCTGCCCTTTGGTTCCCAGGCTCAAGGCCCTCAGAGTCCTGGCTAAGATAGTGGTAGGAACGGTGAGCTGCTTCTTTGTCCCTAATACCTGTCTTCCCTCCAGAGATGAGGAAGAACTACGCAAGTCCCTTTCAGAACTGGCAGACCCCAACCCAAAGTCCATCAAGCGCATCAGCAGCTGCAGTAACCCATTTCTGGACTTCTCGCAGGATCCCAGCATTGCCACGTACAAGCACGGTCTCCTGGTGCGGAAGAGCCATGCTGAGCCAGACTGCAAAAAGAGTAAGTGTGGTTGCAGCGGTGGGGGAATGTGGGGCCTCATGGCAGAGACAACTTCTTAGATGTGTAACTATTTTGAGGCAGGATCCCTGCCCTGTCTTTTGTCAAGGGAACTCCTTGAGCTGGGCTTTGTCAAGGCAGTTCGAGGATTTCAGCAAAGAGGTTGCACAGAAATGAAACATGACATGCGGTTTTTAATCCCCTTGAGGGCTGGTACCCATTTGAAGTACCTACCATTTCCCCCCACTTCTGTGTGGTATAGCTTCAGTGAGAAAAGGCTGCATCTGGAATAAAATGCCAGTACAGCTACAGAACTGGCTGCTGGCCACTGTAGATGGTAGCCTGGCTCACACTGACGAGGATACACGGAAGAGATAAGTAGATGATTCATAACACTCACAAAAGCCTCTCTCCGTTTCCAATTCCTCTGCCCACCACAATGGTATGTTGTTTGGATACCATTTTCAGAGCGCCCATATCCGATGTTTATTTTAAAATGCATAGCCCACTTTTCTTCTAAACGGAGAGTTCCGAGTGGGTTACAAATTTCTACGAGACCCCAAAGTGCATGTGGCGATTGCAGTCCACAAAGCACAATTCTCAAAATGCAACGTAAGATTATTCACTCGATTTTATTCTTTACACTCCGTGGGAATCCAAATAATTTCAACAGTTGCCATCACAGAAATGTTTCCTTTCCTCCCCACTTCCCAGTATGTTCTGCAAGCCCTTTGCTTTCATTCCTCCTTGTATAAAGTGAGTCCGGGAGAGTTAACGTTTCCCAGGGAGAATCCTGATGGCTTCTCTGTAATTCCTTGTGTCCAAATTGCAGCTTTCAGAGAGGGCAGTAGGAAGGTTATGTGGTGGGGGAGGGTGACTAGCAGGATTGTTGCCAGTAAGCTGAGCTCCCTGCCAGGTGATAGCTTTCTTCTGTGTACCTCTCTCCCTGGCCAAAGTTTTGCAGGGCCAGGGGGTGGGAAGGAGACCCGGGGCAGAGATATAGATGTGCCTCCTGCTTCGCTTGGGACATGAGTGATGGTCCTTCTTAATAGCACTCTTAATGGGAACCAAGGTTTTTGGTTGGAAGATGCCTATGCTGCCCCCAAGAACGCAGCCTTTGTGCACACTCTGTTTCGCCTGCAAAATCCTTCCTAATCCCAGCCCGTTAATGCCTTCCTGATCTGATTAGATATTCCCTGTATGTTTTGTTGCTGCTGCTGAGTACAGCATTTACCTGGCAGGAACCGCTGGCACAGAACTGCAGCAGCTGCCTGCCAGCCACCGTCACAGCTGTATCCCAGGAGGCAGCAAGCAAGGCTTTCATAGCTTCCCTGCCTCTGTTCAGAGCACCCGAATCCACCCTAGCACTATGCGCAGCATCCCTCGCGCCTACCCTTTGCTAGGCAACAGCGAGCATACTGACCGTCTCTTTTGCTTGGCAGCCCCACGAGGAAAGCGAGGATGGAAGACTTTTCATGGGATCCTGAAGGGAATGATTTTGTATCTACAAAAGGTACAAAAGCCCCTCTTCTTTACCCAGTATCTTATAGGGTTGAGCCTCCCTGGTTGCTGCTTGTACTGCATGTACACAACAAAATAAACACATGTGCCACACTCTGCCTTTGGCCTGATCCAGCAGGGCTCTTCTTATGTTCTTATGTTCTTATGCATCTGCTCGTAGCTTTTGCCTATGTTGTTCTGCTATAAGTAGAAGCTGAAGAAATTTTAAATTTAATATTAAATTTGGCAAGGAAACGTGGAACAGGAAATGGAAAGCCTGAGATTGGGGGTGGGGGGCAGGTGCCAAGGCAAGGGAAGTAGTCATAGTTCAGAATTCAGGGTGATCTGTAGTCCTCGTTCATCCACCTCACCTCCCTAATGTCATTCAATGTTGATACAGAATCACTGCTCTCCCCCTTTTGCCACCCAGGAAAGCTTGTTGTCCTCAGGCTCCCTTTTGGTCACTGTGTCTGAACTGAAACATCAGTGCACTAGAGTCCACTTACCAGCTCATCCAGGGTCTTGCTTCAGTCCTAAAACTGCACTTCATAGTACTGGAGCAAGGCTCCTCACTGAGGTCCCTGTCACTGCCTGACAGCTTACAGTGAGGTTTGGGGTCAGGTGAAGCACTGCCAGTTACAGAGCATTAAAAAGCAGAACACTAAACTTCTGTAAAATTCATATTGCTACCATGCAACATTTAGAGGGGTCACCTTTTCATGAGTGCTGCTCTAGGAAGCAAACTGTAGCCGTTACAACTTGCAAAGTGTTTTATTACGGTAGCCTTGTGAAGTGGAACACTGTTAAAATCAGCTCGACATTGATGTGATGGTGGAAAAATGGGAAAGCAGCAGGCTAAGCCTGTAGCCTCTAAAATGAATAAAATTATTATACTGTATAAAACGTTTATATAACTTTTAAAAAAAATCAGTTACATCTTAATGTAAGGGAGGTGAAAGATGCTACATGTAATTATTTGGGGGAGGGGATTAAAAAAACCAGGAAGAACATTGCAAATGAATGCTGTAGTCCAGTGGCCAGAGAGTTGCTCCCTATATTGTTGCAGATTACCCAATTTACAGTGATAAAGGCAAAGTTCATATTTTCAGACAGACTTTGCATTATTTGGCTATGTAGTAGCCCAAAAATACCTATGTGGAAGAGCTAATTTGAAACCTTTCTAATGGACATGGTTCTGGTTCCAGGCAGGCTGGCCTAGCTCAGATGGAGGAAGGAGAGGGCCAGGCAAGCAGGGACATACAGAAGTTCATGATCTGCTAACCCTGCCGAGAGTGTCCCATTGTCTTCTGGCAAGAATAAGGCATGCCAGTCTTCCCTTGTTGGGAATGTTAGAGCTGCAACATGACCTTATTAATGGACAGCCACCCAGTGCAGCCATTTTGTAGATATAGCACGTGTAGCAAGCTGTTTTTTGTATAGCAGGCTAAATGCTGTTCTTGCCTGTTAAACACTGGGAGCAAACCAGGCATAGAGACATGGATGCTCCCAGTCTTGTAAAATAGTGGTTGTTTGGCAGTCCTCACAGAACTTGGCAGAGGCTTATCAGTTTCTGAGCATTGTTAACCAAAAACCAGCCACCTTTAGGTTGATCACCTCCTAGGCATTATTAAACTGGCAAAAGAGGGAGGGTTTGGGTGTGTATATGTGCTGTAACTGGGTAGCTACAGCACTACAACGGCATGACTTGGTATAGCACTTTTCATACAAGTCCCTCCTTATGTGGAAGCTAACTTGAGGGGTGAGTGGGTTGAAAACTGCAGAATATAAAAGGTTCTGGTTTGTGGGCAGAAATAAATACCAACCTTCAGGCTTTTCTTCATATTCATTATGAAGTGATCAACAAGAACACTGAAGGTTTGGCTTGTGCAAAAGTCTGCAACTTAAGCAGAATACGTAAATGATATATACATCATATACTTACAGTATTCGAATAGCTCCATGAATTGGGCCTTGTATGAGGATACTGCTCCATTGCCAGAAGCACAGCAACCACAAACCCTAAGCCAGGTGTTGAAGGGCCAGTTTTATTGGAAAAGGGGGGGGGAGGGAAACCCCTATCTCCTTTAGAAAGCTAGCAAGAGGGTGGGAAGGAGAAGAGAGACACGAGTCTTATACCAACAACTTGTCTGCACTCCAGGAAGAATACAAGCCTGGCAAGGCCCTGGCAGAGGAAGAGCTGAAACACGCCATCAGCATCCATCATTCCTTGGCCACCCAAGCATCAGACTACAATAAGAGACCCAACGTCTTCTACCTCAGGACAGCTGACTGGAGAGTGTTCCTCTTCCAGGCCCAGTGAGTAGTAGCACTCAGCTCCCCTGTGGAAAGCCCTGGCTAGCAAAGAAGAAAGAGGCTGCAGCTACAGAGGCTGCCTCTCCCAGGACCATGCCTTTCCCCGTCCCAAATATCAGCTATACTCCTGGGCTATACTCCAACTAGAGTGTCTACTCTGCATTGTTTTACTCCATCTTCTTATTTGGTGTGCTCCAATTGGCCCGCTCCCTTTTAATTTGCTTATTTATTCCCCATACGTGTATCCTGCTGTGGACTACTGAAGAACAGCCTGAAACCAGCAGCTTCTGTCAGCATCCAGCCACTTATAGCCCCCTTCCTAAATCTGCTGCCTCTCCTTAGTCAGATATTACACTGTGGGAGGGGGGGAGAAATAGAGCAGGGTTTAGCAGATATTATTTAGCTTGGCAGTAGCATGCTGTGAAGTTTTGCCCAAGCAGCACAATTAAGTCTAGCCATCTACACCTGAAAAAAGGCACCATTGTTCCTGCCTCCCCTTGTGACCAGATGCTGACTACCCTGAAATTCTGTGCCTTTGCCTTGAAAGAATGCTGTCATTTTGGACTATCGGTCCATCTCTAACACAGACCCCTCCATTTTTTTCCTAGGGCATGTGTGTTACTGCAACACCTAGAACAGGGTAGGGTCTTCTGCTAACAAGTGCAGGAGTACAGCAGCTTTCTACTCTTGTCTTTCCCCAGGAACACAGAGCAAATGCACTCCTGGATCACACGCATCAATGTAGTGGCAGCCATGTTCTCTGCTCCCCCATTCCCAGCTGCAATCGGGTCCCAGAAGAAATTCAGCCGCCCTCTACTGCCCAGCTCCACCACACGGCTGTCTCAGGTAAGTGAAATGCTGTGAAATACTAGCGCGAAAAGCAGTAACGGTAATGGCAGCCGTTTGATAAAGGGAAGCTTAGCTCTCATTTAGAGAGTTCATGGAACTTCCATAAAAGCAACTGCCGAAAACAAGAGAGCCTGTCAGTGTACCTGTGCAAAATGCACATTTAGGATGACCAAGCATAAGGCAGCCTAAGACCAGACACTTAGTATGGAGGTGGACTTTGAGGAACATCATGTCAGCAGCCTTCCCTAAAAGGGGAGGAAAAATAATCATGAATCAGGGCTATTGGGCAAAACACATCTTGGGGCCAATTTGTCATGGGGGAAGAATGTATATTTATGTAGAAAGCCAAGCAGAGCATCTCCCTTCTTTCTCTTCCCCAGGAGGAACAAATGAAGAGCCATGAGACCAAATTCAAAGCCATGGCAGCAGAGCTGCTGGAGCACCGGGCCTCCCTGCCCGAGAAGAAGGTGAAGGGCAAAGAGTACGAGGAGCTGAAGCAGAAGGAAGAGTATCTGGTATTTGAGGTGAGACATCCCAACAGACCCATTAGCATCAATAATGTGAGCTGGTGACCTCCACCCAACCCCCTTCTATAAACCAATCCCATGTGAAAAATACTCCCTTATTCCCTGCAGTCATATCCAATCAATGGCTTTAGAAAGCAAAGTTCACCTACTCATAGGAGGCCTACAAATACATATCCAATCACTCTCTCTCTAGCATCTTTCCCTCCCTCACCCTAGTAATTCCTCCAGCTTAACAACCCCAAACATTTTTTGCTTTTCCTTGTAGAAAAGATGCCCTTGCTGATTTTGGTTTACATTTCCTGCATACTTTTGTGATGTGTGAATTGTGCGTAGCTTTTTAAATGTAGCTATAGATGGTCTCATTTATCAGATTATTTCCTGTACAAGGGATTGCTGCCCCCCCTCCCCAGCTCCTCTTCATGCATCAGATCACAGGTCTTATTTTGCTGAAGCCTTGAAGTGGGAAAGATGCCCTTAAAACCAATCTGCTTCCTACTTGTTTTGTGTAGAAATCACGCTATGGCATCTATGCTACATTAATGCGCGCTAAGCTGAAGACGGGCTCTGAAGACTTGGCAGCGCTGGAGGCCACACTGTTTGACACGGCAGCCGGCACGGAGGAGAGCCTCAAGAAGTTCCAGTCCAGCCCTTCCCTGACCCAGGAACCAGCTGTGACAGCGCCCAGGATCAAACACAACACTCGACAAGCCATCAACCACCTGCAAAAATCCTAGAAAGGGCAGGTGCCTGCCAGGAGGGTGGCATGCCTGTACTATTAGCCTGCATGATTTCATTCTCCAGGGCCAGGAGCTACACCATAGAGGGCAGAGAGCATCTTGCCATGGACCAGCTCCTCTGCCAGTGTCACCAGCCAACAGGAGGGCTGCTGATCTATCCTGACCACAGTCCCAGCGTGTGCAGCCATCCCAGTCTCATGGAACTTTGGCTCCTGCAGCAGTGAAGCACCCAAGAAACCGTGGGTGACAAAGCAACAGGGCTTCATTCCAAGTCACACAGCACACAGGAGTTCCGCAGCAAGAGGAACCTTTCAATTTCTTGCAAAAAAAGGGGGGGCTGAATCTTGGCCGCCTCCATGCGACACCCCTTTTCCCTGCCAGTTTTACACTTTTTGTGATATAGTATTTTACAGTTTTTTAGCATTTGACAAAGCTAAACCACACTGAAGTCGGGAATGTTAATTCTGATGCTTTGGGGACACTACAAAAGATAAACAGTTGCTACAATTGGTGGAGTTTTGCGTAGTTTGAGGGGGGCGCGTAGCCCTCCTGCAGCCACAGTTCTCAGCCAGGCTGCCTGCAAGAGCAACTCCTCCACAGATGCCCAAGTCCTTCACCACCAGCAGCTGCCCTGGACTGGGTCAATTCAGTTTCCACCAGCATGAGCTGGACCTCGACTCACCCTGGTATTTGCCCAGTATTCACAGAACTGACCAGGGTTTGGGAATTTAGCTTCACAGCAAGGGACCAGCACAAACAGGGTAAAACAGGGACAGTGGACGTCTGCCAGGTGGCAGCCGAAACAAAGCCATACTAGGGTGCCCCATAAGCGCACCCTGTATAAATCCCTCTTCCCTCACCCACCGGCGACTGCAGGGTCTAGTTAGCATGCTGGCCTTCTGGGGGACTGCAGACCCCAGTCTACTTACAGTGCTCATGAGGTGCAATGGCCGAAGCAAAGGGGCTTGTGTACAGCACTTTCTGAATATGCAGTCAGAAAGGGAACGAAGTGAGAACATTTTCCAGATCAAGTCTGATTGGAGCATGTCTAAGGAGCGAGGGAGGGTTCCAAAACTGCCAGGAGCCTTTCCATCCCCAAAGCTGTCGCTTCCCATGCTTGCACAGCTGGCGCCACCCCAGCCCTGTACAGACAGTCTGTTCCTTTCACTTGTGACACCAAAGGGCTCTAAGGCAACGGCTCCCGTACTTACTTACAGCACATACACAGTGAAAAACTAGCATAGCATGCCCCACTGATCTACCAAGGTAGGGATATAGACATAAGTGAACTGAGAATCCAAACAGATGGAAAGGCCTGAGGTCAGGATAATGGGTGGGAGAACCACCCCGCTCCCCAGTGCAAAGGGACTGGCTGTTTCCAGCACTGACTCTGAATGTGTCAATTTTTTACTCTGCTCCTGAGTCAACAGCAAAAAAACAAACCCTTAAGAGCTCTGTACAGTTTGTGTCTTCAGTTACCAAAGTAAAACCTACCCGAGCACCTACAGTGGCCTGGATCCCTCCAAACCTCCCCTGGCCCTGGGTGGCAAACCAGAGACTAGCAGCAAGTTCCACTGGTGTCAGAGCCTGGCTCAACCACACTACTGTCCTCACCTGCTTCTGACATGTAGCTACAGGGCTGCAACATGCTGCCTTTCACAGAGACATTGGACACAGGTCTTGCCACGCTTGAACTGGCGCCTAGACGCATGCACAACACTTTCCAATTCACGCAGAGGTTGTATTGAGATGGTACAGATAGCAAAACAAGTAAAAGTACTACATTTATGTGTAAGACCATATGGTTTGTTTTGAAACTAGGTCTGGGCAGGGGGCAAGAAAAGCATAATCAAGACAGTTGTATTAACTGGCCTGTGCTACCCATCATATAAAACATGTAAAACAAGTTCAGCAGCCATGAAAAGTATTTGATATATTCTCAGCTGGCCCATGATTGCTATTCCTCAAGGTTAACACAGGGGACAGGACAGTTCTTACCAATTCACCAATTCTTACCATTTCTACTCCTTGCACAACAGAAGCAATCATCTTCAGACACACCAAGTTTACAACGGAAAAAGGTAGGACATGCTAGGCTAAGGAGGAACCTGTGTTTTGCAGTCTTTTGTCAATGAGTTATAAGGCTTTCCAACACAACCACCACTTGAGCTACATCCATCAATATATTCCTACATTGTTTTCCAGACAATAGCAGTCTTCCCAGTGACAAAGCTTAGAAATCTAGAATTTATGCCACTGCCCCTTGTGTACTTCAGAAGTATAAATTCTAATTATTTCAGAGAGCTGGTGGGGCAGACTGGTCAAGACGTACAAATTTCACCAGTCATCAAACTCAGTAAGTAGCCTTATGCAAGCCACCTTACAGCACCGCTGTAGGGATAATGAGATAATACATGTGAAGCACTTTGCAAACTTTGAAAATGCTATATAAATGTCAAGTATTATTGCTTTCCTTTCCATGGTCACAATAGTCAAATCTGCTAAACAAATTTACATTGTGCAGTATGTGAACCATAGCTCAATAGCTGAGCTTGGCCTGCATAAGGTCCCAGGTTTGTTCTCCAGGACCTGAACCCCAGGACACCTGCTGCCAATCAGCATCAACAATATTGGATCAGCCACCATCTCACCCCGTGTAAGGCAGCTCCATATGTTAAGAACACAGTTGCCTCAAAATTTGCTTAATTTATTCCAACAGACTTGGGTGTTCTCCAAACAAGGGACTGGGCCTTTAACGTGGAAAACCCTGACAAAACACCAGCATAGATTTTGAACTGAAATGATTAATTAAAAGCTTTAGCTACTCAACTGATTTAAAAATGGTAAGCAAGGGCCATTGCTTTCTTCTGCGCTCTGGAATTTATCACCGAATTTTCTATGGGAAAAACAAGTTCATTTTGTGATGAGACACTTGTGATTAGGGAATGCAGCCACTCAAGGAGAGGGTACTTGTGTTCCTTACCTTGTGAGAGCCGGCTATCCACAATCTACCAACCTAAAGAGTACCTTTTGTTATTGCAGAGTACTGTGTCTACTGGCCCTCTCCCTGACCTCCTGCTGATACACAATTGCTAAAACTGAGTTTAAGCCCAAGATGTTCTGTCAGACTTTTAGAAGACTGCATGTCAAACCCAAACCAGCCACAACTCTGGGCAGCAGGCCTGCTTAAAATGCTCTGAAAGCCGGACTAATGGTTCTCCATTAAACGACTGAACAAAAAGAAACCCAAAGCCCATCAAACTGTACTTCTTGTACAATTCTTTTGTAACATCTTGGGGATTCTGCCCGCAAATTGCAAAGTTCCCAAGGAGAAGGCACTCCAATCAACAGCACTTGCAAAAGCACCAACAGGACACATTTGTGGGGCTTGGCCAATGATTTTCTTCCAATAACTCAAAAGGAAATAATTTCCATTGCCCAGCAAGTCTCAGCTATCACAGAAGATGAGGTTGCGTAGAAGAGCCAAGTGTTGCAGGAAGAGAAGATTCTAGGTCCCCATCAGACTTGGGTTAGTGCTGCTCCTATGGTTTGAACCAAGGCTGGTGAAGACAACAGACAACCTGGATTAACAGCAACAGTCCCACTTTTCGCAGAGCAACCATTAAAATGAGGTCCAACTCTGCACACTGCGGCTTCTGGATTCAAGAAGCATGTGCTTGAATTATCTTGCCCCCTATAGTCAGTCAGGCTTTACTCCTTCAGCATCAGTGCACTTGCTCCTGCTGACTGTGAGGCAAGAGAGAAGGTTGCTCCACTGAGGGGACTGGCTGCTGTTTCTCAGGCAGGGATGTTAGCTTCTCCTCCACCGACTCACTCCCATAGGCACTGTCTTCCTTCAGTTCTATGAAGACAAAAGAATGCCATCAGTAACATGAGGTCCCAGACCTTCCCTCTCCGTCAAAGCTTCCCTCCTGTCCCATAACCTTACCTGCACTCTGTAGTTTGACAAGAGTGTCTGACCTCTGCAGTAGTCGCACTCCCTCTGTCAGTCCCATGGAGTCAAGTGCATCCAGCAGGCCACTCAAGCTGCCACCAGCAAGCTGTGGTGAGAGTCAAATGAATCAGAGGCACATTCTGGGAACGGGGGTGATCACAGATGCAAGAAGGGAGACTGCACTGACCTCATAGCTGAGCAAAAGTCCCCTGCTAGGGGAAGGTGTGCCTTTGTAGGTCTCCATTAGACTGCTGAGACCCAATCTCTTGGCCAGTTCTGCCCAGTCTGCCCCTTGACAGTCCTTGTTCAGGAGCTGCTCTAGACTCTGGAGGGTGTCACTATTCAAAGAGAGGATGCTTCCTGATACAGAGAAGAGAGAAAAAGAGATGGGGTATGAAACGCCATCTCTCTGCAACTCAAGGAAAAATGTTAAGTCTCTGCCTCCGTCCCTCCAATCAAATCTTCTGGACAAAACAGAAAACATTCATTTTTGCATCCTGCATCTCCATCACCAGAAGCAAGCTTTGATGCTTCCACCAGGCACAGAGCAAACCATCAGTTTACCAAGGAGAAGGCATTCCAATCAACACGGAAGGCACCAATGGGATAGATTTGGGCACACATGCATCCCATGTTGGAAACTATGAAGCAGTGATTCATTCCTACTTGGACTTCAGCAGAACAGAAAAGTCCACTCACCTGGCCTAGGAGAAGGAGCAGCAATTGATTGTTCCCTTTCAGGGCCATGCAATGAGGCATGCAACAGTATCTCCCGCACCTGGAGAGAAAGAAGCAATGATGGTCTCAAACATTCCTTGTGTGGTTCTCTTTTTGGGGGTGGGTGGGTGTCATTTGCTTAAAAAAGCCTACAACACAGTGGGGTGGGTCAGGCAGAAAGACATCTACACCACATAGGATCATTCCACACTAAAGCTTGTGGAGCTACTGGAAGCTTCTACTAGGCTGGCAATGATCAAAGCTTCCTTCAGGACACACTATGGCCCATGAAGTCTTAGCACGCCTAAGACAGATAAAAGCAAGATGGAATTATATAAAGGCACATCTCCACTGATACAGGGCTGTAAACTTGCCACTGGTGCAAGATCCCAGCTGAACTTCCCTCACAAAATGTTACCTACCTTCCAGCTAGAAGTCAAATCCAACGGGGTATGTCCACGGCCCTGCTTTGTCCTATATATGCTGGGCTCCTTGCTCTCCAGCTCAGCCATGCCATCTGCATCTTGGTCAGCCAATGTGTTTGAACATGCCTCTTCCAGCTCCATGACCCAGTCCTCCTCTTCCTGCTCCACCTCAATGTCACTGCCAGAGTTGGACGAGGGGTCCGAGACAGGTTCATCATTCTCACATAGAACATTTGCCCCTGGGGAAGCAGGTACAGAGAACTAAACAACAGCACTGCTTCCAATGGGACCAAGTAAAGTTGGTTCGCCTGTGTACATTTTAGCAAGTCACTCTGAATACCGCACACTCCTACCACTGGAAAGCAGAAGCCAGAGCCAAAGGAAAGGCACATGGCAGAGCTTTGCTTTGTGTCCACAGAGTTCAAATTAGAATCGTTTGTTGCCAACACTGTCCACCCTCTGAAATATTTACCCTGACCATATTGTCTTGATTTCAAAGATCCAAGTTTACTTAGTTAGTCCAACCAGCATTATTTATCTAAGAATATTTAAATAAAACTTTTTATTTTAATTCCATAATGGGGATAATCTAGGAACAGATTACTGCTCTCACTTGTTTCAGAGGCAGGGCTATACAAGTCATATTGTGCTTGGTCCCTTTTCATGGGAAAAGCCTCTCCCAGTTCCATTCTTGCCTGCATTAGGACAATGGGGATTTCACAAAGCTCTAGTTTTGTGACCTTCTCCTAGCACGCTAGCAGCCAACAGTTCAAACATGCTAGCAGTTCAACACTGGTTTACCCAACAGTTTATCCCAATTCTGGAGTGGAAGCCTAAATCATCTGCCTGGTGTATTGCCCACAAGATGGGCTCCCCCTTAATCTTGTTCCCCTAAAGCCAGACCTGACATTTCAGAACAAACTAGCTCCAGCAGAATGCATCCTTCTCCACCCTCACTGTGCACCACCCAATCATAGCCTCATTTCAGCCTCCCACAGGGAGTAGGGAGAGTGTGTATAATCAGGGGTGGCCAAACCGCTGCTCCCAAGCCACATGGGGTTCTTTGACGTATAATGTGCAGCTCTCTGAAATAAGTTGACTGAACTCCTTTTTGTGTCACAATATAAAAGGTAAATAAAAAATTGCAAGCTTTATAGTTATTTACTGAGTATAAACTGAGAGTCCACTGGGTTAAAATGCAGGTTTAATGTTCATGGTGAGTAAATATATTTACGACTTTTAATGCTTCTTAAATACTGCGGCTTTCAAACATCTCTTGCAGCTCTCAACACCTGAAGTTTATCGTATGGGGCACGTTAAGAATGTTTGCCTACCCCTGGTCTATACAGATCAAAAGCTGCCAACATAAAAGTGGTCTGCCCTCGCTTTTCCGGGTGCCACATATGACACGTAGGGTGCAGGTCATTCCCTTGGGACCAGAGGTGCATTACTGCAGCACACTCCCTTTTTCCAATTGTGACTCTAGAATAGCTGCAGTGACCCACTGCGTTTAAGCATAATACAAGTTGGTCCTCATAATCTGCAAGGGTTCCTGTGGATATAGAGACTGAAATCTGTGGGTATTCAACCCACAAATTTGAGCCACCCCATCTTCCAAACCTGACCAGATCTACACTCTGGTTGGGTCCAGAAGGCTTTCAGAGGCCACACACAACCACATGTGGCCCATGTGGGCCTCAGAAGGCCCTTTTTGGGCATTAAAATGTCACTTCCGGTTTTTGGAGAAAACCGAAGTGATGCTTTGGGCATTCCAAGGGATGTGGCCACTGTGGGCCCCAGAAAACCCTTTGGGCCTGATCAGACCACATCTCCAGTCATCTTTGGAGGATCCAGGATCCATGTCCTTCCTTCACAGGTTGAGAACCCATGGATTTTGAAAACCTCAGGTCCAGAATCCGCAGATATCATGGGCTAACCAGGGTTCCGACATTAAGGGGGAGTGAACAAGGAAGAGCCGAGCACAAAAACCCCACCCCATGGAAAGTACAGAAAGTACAGCATACCGAGAACAGGACTGTCTAGCAAGGTTACATCCGAAGCTGAATTCTTCTTTTGGCTGCTATCATGGCTAGTCTTTCTCAAGTATCTTCTCACAGACTCAAAATGCTACCTAACAAGAGTAGTCATTTGGGGAGCAACCCTAACCAGCCACAGCACTGAGGTCTATAAATGACACTCTGACTAAAATAAAACAAGAAGGGGTTTCCCACAAATCTGGCCTTTCCTCTGCCCCAAGAGTTGATCAGCTTAGAAAATCAGGGATATGTAAAGGAACTGAACGGCCAAAGAATGAAGCTCAAAGCTGAGACCCCATCATAGGAGGGAATAATCTCCTTCCCTTCATTCAGCCCTTAAGTATGAAGAGTTAAGTTTAAAGAGTAGGCTCATTCACACTTTTGTGTAGAGAAGTACATAAACACCACAGAATTGCATAAACCAGACAATCTGGAGGAGTGGGCACGGAAAACTTCCTTAAAACATTCCCATCCTACACAAGTCACCCTGTTCTCCCAAAAGAGGGAATGAGGCAACTAACAAGTTCCTGAACTTGCTTCTGTGTGATTCAAAGATACCCCTTGACTCTTCAAGCTTTCTCTGATATTACCTCAGGAATTACCTCAGGAATTTACTGTTGTAAGGTCCCCCTGGTGGACTGCTCTCTAGTGGTACATGGTTCCTGTCACTGCAGTTCCAAAAGTAGAGGAATAAACTAAAGAACTAAGCTTGTCTTATTCAAAAGTCTTGAACCTTAACAGTTTATCAAGGTTTCAAGTGCCTTGGTCTAAAGCAATGGCTCCCAAACTGTGGGTCAGGACCCACCAGTGGGGTACAAGCCAATTTCAGGTGGGTCGTGAAGCACCTAGAGCAGCCATATTTAAAATATGGGAATTTGGGATGCTGAAAAGGGGGAGGGCTGTGTGGTTGTTTTGCTTGGGTCAAGGTTGTAAATTGGCTTTTTTCTTTCTGATTCACTTGATTATTGGAAAATGACTAAGAAATAACAGAACTTATTGCTGCATTCTCAGGAAAGCAGCAGGCTCTGGCGTCACAGCAACAGCACTTCCAGTCTTGACATCACTTCCAGTGGGTCCTTCCAGATTGTCATTCTAAAAAGTGGGTCACGGTGCTAAAACGTTTGAGAACCACTGGCCTAAACGATCTTAAGACACGCACCACAGGATAAATTACCTTTTACATAAATTAGTCGCATACCTGCCATAAAGGCAGCAGTAAATCTTAAGACACCATGGATTATTCTGCCCACACCAGAGTAATGTATACTGTGATGAGACTAGATTTGCGTATGTTCACTCCAAGGCCAATCTCATTACTGCTCCTTTGTTGAAGACTCTTCCAACAGGTAGAAGGAGAAGGAGGTTCTCCCTAAGAGAGTGCTAACAGGAAGCTTCCTGCTGGCATTCTGCCTGTCTCCCTCCTCTAGAGTTGCAGCTGACTGCTTCTCCCATTCATCCTATAATGGGCTACAAAGGAAGAGACATGATGCTTGGTGCCAGAGTAAAGGAAGATGCAGGGACAAGGGTGGAGAACCCCAGATGGGTGAATCCGTAGATACCCAGAGTTCACCTGTACTCACCTGCTTATAAGTTTACTGGCATAGTAAAGCAACAATTTATTTTGTTCTGAAACGGGGGGGGGGAAGATTTCCCCACTAAAGGACCATGCATGAGGTCATTTGCACAGCTCTGCCTCGGCAACAAGCAGAAGGGGTCTCCCTACCACCAGCCCTTTCCCCCACGTCTTCAGAACATAGCCCATACTCTCTTAAACATATATGTATGTGTGTATATATATGAGCTTCCCCACCCAGGAAATGCTGGGCGAGATGCATTACCTGCTTTGATGAGTATCTTGGTAAGAATCGGGGAGCCCATTCCTGCTGCCAAGTGAAGTGGTGTATTCCCAGCAGACGTCTGGGCATTCACATCAGCTCCCAACTTTAAAAAGTCAGAAAGTGAAAGGTGAACAATGTGCCCAGAAAGGAAGCACCCCTTTCCAGATGTGCAGATCAACTAGAAACTGGAAGTCCACTTGCTTTATGCATATCCCAAGCTCAATCCTGACAATCTCCAGGACTGTGGGTAGCAGGGCCAGGAAAGACCACTTTCTGCCAACACTGCAGAGAGCTACTGCTAGGCAAAATACTCACTGGAGCATTCATCCGTATAGGGCAACTTCATACATTCATTTGTTCAACGACAAGGACATTGCTGGATTAGAATTTATGGTCTAATATTCAGTGCCTGCCTGCTTGTTCCCAACCAAAGTATTATTAACAGTCAAAGGTAATAGATGACATGAGCAAGGGACTAGGAAGCCCTGCCTGAGGCACACTTAACCCTGTGCAAACTCTGTTGGTGCAACCCTCTCTGTGCCCAGAGCAAGCAAACCGTGCCTTTGCTTTGCAGGTTTTACCCCAACACCCCTTCTGAAATATGAAGATGAAGATTAGGCCTGAAAGCAGGACCCAAAACTGGCTGGGAGTGCCTCTACTTTCCACTGGAGGCAGAACAACCCAATATAAACAGCTCTACTACAGAGAGAGAGAGGATTTTGAGACACCAAACTTTCTGGACTGATTATGAATATGCTACGCACACAAAGCATGGGGGGGGGGGCAGTCGGACTTCACTTTCAGTCCACACACAACGAATAATTCCCTCAGGATACTCAACAGCAGGGCCGGCCTTAAGCCAACGTGACCAATACTGTTACATCGTGCCCCGCGCTTCAGGGGGCCCCGCACCACCAGGGTGAGTATATTGCCTGCTTCTGCAGCTGGGATCTCTATGGGCTGTAAATCAGTGGGATGAGTAGAGCAGCTTTACCTTGGGCCCTGCCCAGCCCAAAATGGCCCACCCGGAAGCAGTTGGTGGCAACGGTATCGTATCACCACCAACTATTTCCACATGCCATGCTTTGTGCGTGGCACCAACAGTGCTCTTCTTGGTGAGTGGGGGGGCACAGGGAGGGTGGGGCCCCCACAGGAATACCCCACGTTGGGCCCCACCACTGCTAGAGCCGGCCCTGCTCAACAGAAGTAGTCTCCATCTTGAGTTATTCCCATGGCACCGCTACAGGATCACTAGCTTATGGGCTGGCACAGCAAACTCCCAGGGCTTGCCCAATTTTGATTTGAACCAAAACTCCCTCCAATTCAGCAAAAGTCCCACTCACCTTCTTCAACAAGCACGTGGCCAGGTTAAGGTTGTCCATCTCCACAGCAAGATGCAAAGGAGTCCGGCCACTCTGGCGCTCAGCAGCATTCACGTCTGCCCCTTTCTCGACCAGCAGCTCAAGACAGGCTGGACGTTTGTACTTCACAGCAAGGTGCACAGGGAAGAAGCCTGAAGCAACAAAGATGGGCAATGGTTAGGCAACACTGAAAATGGCCAAGGTCCCCTCTAGAAACAGAACGCCTCCCCTATACCTTTAGGCTTTAAAGCCCAAAAATAACAAATCTTTTTCTTAACAAGAACAAAAAGAAAATATGCACTACAAATAAGATACATAAAAATCCCAGCAATCTCTATATAAACCATACTCCATAAACAATGAATATGCTGTACAAACAAATCTAAGGAAGGCTTCCAAATACTCAAAAATATGCTCATTCCTAATTGGTGTCTATAAGACGTTCACTGAAAAGAGGCACTTTTTCAGCTGGTGCTATTCTTATATTTAGCAGTGGGAAGAGTAACTGTCCCTCTTCACCCCAGCATGGCGTCTTTTCTAGTGGCTATTTGCTGGTGATGTTCTGCATGTTTTAGAATAGATTGTGAGCCCTTTGGGGCAAGTTAATCAATGCAATTAACTTCTTCCCCAAAAAAACTTATCATGGAACACCACTTGCATAAGTGTATAATTGCCTAAGAGTTGCATTCACTGAATTACAAACCCCAGCATTTAGCTTCTTTTACTCAACCCGCTATAAAGACATTTCAGTAACCAATAAATCCTTAAAAATGTCTTTTGTTGAATTAAGATCCATAGATGATGGGGTTGAGTCACAGCCCACTCCCTATTCAACTTTCAGCACCGATGCAGCTGTGCAAAAAGGGGCATGTGCTGCATCCTACCGGGGGGGGGGGGTTCCCTTACCTCAAGGCTATATTGCAGCTGCATTGGTGTTGGAAAGTTGGATACGTATTGCGTTCTCAATGTATAAAAAAACCCTCTTTCATTCTCTTCAGCTTTGCTAGCAATTCACCCATTCCATAAGAGTAGCTTTACACAACAGGATCCAGTCAGATTCCACCAAAAAAGAAGACTGCATGTCCTACAATTCCCACATCACTCACCAAGATAATTAGGTGTCTCAAGAAGGCGGAGAGTATGGGAGCCCAGGTGACAAAGGAGAGTCTTCAGCATGTCCTCATCCCCCATTTGCAGTGCCAGGTGTACTACCGAGTTGCCATAGCGATCCAGCAGAGTGGGGTCTGCACCAGCCTGCAGCAAGAAACCAGCCACCCTAGACTGACGGGTGATCACGGCCAAGTGCAAAGGTGTCTGAGGAGCGGGAGGGAAGAGAAAGAGCGCCCAACTCGGTTAAAACGATGGGTCATGCAATCAGGACAGTGGTCATAACCACATTAGCACTCTCCCTCTGTGCCTTGGCTATATAGACGCCCTACCAGAACAAGGGACAAAACGGCAGTTCCTAATATGAGACTCAATGCTCTGCCTTTTGCACAATCAAGACCAGACTGGTGTATCATATGCAAATAGGGGCCATACCAGTTTTAAGCAAAGCTAGAACCAGTCCTTGCTCTCACCCTTAAAGGAAGCAGCTGAATAGACACTCATCAAATTAGACCCATGAGCTTAAAAGAGAACCAATTTATTGTTTGACTCACGATAGCACTGCTTTTCAACACCATGGGACAGAGTTTCACACAAGGTCCATGCAAGATTATCAGCATAGTTGGATCCCAACAGTAAAAAAGCATATAAATACAGGCAGAGCAGGCTCAATACAGAAACACTTGTGTCAATGCAAAAAAAAAAAAAAGCCATTGATGCGGTGTGTCTATCTAGAGCCTGCTCTGCCTATTATGCTTTTTTGCTGCTTTGTAGAAAGGGAAAGAAAGAGTACCAGCTATGATCAAGAGTTATATATGGGCAACATATATCCTTGATCACCAGCTACTGTACCTGCTGCAAGTGGTTCGCAATGTTGATGATCTTTTGGTTAGGGATGCTGACAGCTACCTGGACCAGCTGCCCAATCACAGCTGTCTGTTCATGGATAATAGCCAGGTGCAAAGGCCTATGGAAGAAGAAAAGACCATGGACTAGGAACAGGTTCATAAATACTGCTCCCAATGAGCAGGAGGGCATTTTGATGAGAGGGTTAAAACCAGGAAAACGGATGTATGTAAAGTTGTGCAAGCCCAGTATCAGCCTACAGTCCCCGACTTCAGCAGAGGACCTATAGAACACTGAGCATTCCCAACAACTTCAGAGCAACCAGAAATGCTGTGACAAAAAGTATCTGCAGGGTGGAGAGAAGTGCCCTGCTGCCTACCCTCACATACCCTCACCACCCTTCAGAGGGCATCTATTCAGGGGGCCCGCCTTTTCACGGCAGACTCACGTGTCTCCATTCTCATCTTGAGAAGCTGCCAAGTGTCTCTGCACTGCCAACAGCATGCGTGGGTCAGCAGTGACCGCATAGTCCAGGAGAGCCTGGGCGCTGCGCCGAGCTAGGATCAGCATCCATGTGGTGCACTCCTGAGCTAGGTGGGACGAAAAAGGCAAGGCATCAATGCATAACCACTACCAGAGCAAGACAGCTTCTCTTACACTCTCTCACCAATGTACTCACTCTTCTGTACAACTCAATTCACTGAGCTTATTAAGGGCCCAATCCTATCCAAACTTCCAGTGCCAATGCAGTGTCAAGGTAAGGGAACTAACACTCCCTAACTCTGAGGAAACAACGCATGCTCCACTGAAATGGCTACATTAGTGCTGGAAAGTGGAATAGGATTGGGCCCTAAGTCAACCCCTCAATTCCTGTTGTAATGCAGATTTTAATCAACTTATTTATAGCCACAATCCACAAAACCTTGCTCACTCTGGAGCCAGACTTTTGGAAGAAATAAGAGCTTCTTATTCTTAAGTGCTAAACCAAACTATTTACAGAGCATGTTTTTCAGTTATATTTCCAAGCAGACATGAGAAACTACCAAATAGTTGACAATGCACAATGATAGAACAATAAAAAAATCACTGCAATTACTTTTTATTTACTGTTGCAACACCTCAATTTTTCACGTACATATAATACATTGGTATTATATGTAACACCAACTATTATATGTATTATATGAAAACAACTTGAGACTAGGAAGACACAAAGAGGATTTTTTCCTCCATTCATCTTCCCTTCTTCCCATCCCAGAAACCACGGAGCACAGCTCAGCGATCCTGGATGCTTCCCAGCTTGAGGCCCAAGGTTTGGTGGCAGCACACAGGCACAGCCCTCAGCCCCATCAGTGCTCAGAGGAAGACAGGGAACCCCCAGCCCAGCATTTTCCTACAAGCCCCTTGAGCCTGCAAGAGCCAAGATCAAGATCAGATCTGTTTCTGAACAGAGGAAAAAAGGAGCAAATCATTTTTGTAAAATATGTGCAGGTGTAAGAAAATATTTTTTTTTCCAATCAGATGGAAATGCACTTAGAAGAAATGGATGTTTTGACTGATATGCATCTAGATGTACTAAAAGAGGGAAAGTTAAGATTTTTCAGTTTGAGACATAAAAAAATTTCACTACAGGTAGGGAATTCCCCTTAAATAAACTGCTTTCTTGGAAAATGACTTCCAATTTCAAGGTGTAGAGATCTAATTATTAGATACTAAATTCTCAGAAGTAGAAAAACAAAAGTTTGGAAGATTAATAAAGAATTACTTCCCTCTTTCCAACTATAAATGGATACAATATCTTTGTATAAACTGACATACTTATAAATAAAATTTTTTAAAAAGATAAATTGACATACTGAATACAATTTAGAGACAGAATATGATACATATTATTCCTTTAATTATAAGTAAAATAAATAATTATAGGTTGAACCACTGCAAATCCCAGAGAGATCTATTCCTTTGGTAAATATACCTTTTGGCTTAAAAAAAATAAAATTAAAATCCTCATAGTGATTTTTATACTCTAAAATCTAATATGCAATGAATCCTTTATCACTTCTCTTGACAGTGATGCCAGACTAGCTAAGACATCAGATCCTTGTCTGATAACCGCACAAATTATAAATGCCAAATACTAGTCTAAAGTGTGGAACAGTGGGTCGCAAACATTTTGGACTGGTGGCTCCCCCAACCTACTGGGCCATTGACTGCGGCTCCCCATTAGGGCTGCAATCCTATATGCGGTATGAGGCAGGCTTTTCACGAGGATTCCGTGACTCCCCAGATGGCTTTCATGGCTCTCCAGGGAGCCACAGCTCACATTTTGGGAACCACTGGTGTAAAAATCACAGCTATATAGAAGATCATATTGTTAGCAAAACCTGACTGTTTACAAGAGATAGAAATTAGATTTAAAAAATAGATGCCTTTTATTGAATTGCATAATGTTGATCAACTATACAAGATTGTAAAAAAAAAACTGCTTTATGTATTGGGTTGTATAAAAAAACGTTAAATACGAAGTATGATGTTAAAAAAATCTGTTTAAAAAATAAAACTACAGTATTTTGACCATGTTGGAGAATAAGTTAGCTGCAGTGGTACAGACCGGAAATAGTTAAAGGGAGGAAGGGTTGTCTATGAAAATTAATCATTTTGTTTGCTCCCATTCCTCCTACCCAGTGATGTCATTCAGGGGGAACGGACCAGAACGGGCGTTCCGGATCCTAACGGGCTCTGTGGCTGCTTCCGGGTTTTTTTTGGGTTTTTTTTCAACATTTGAATTTGAATTCAAAAGTGAGTTCCTGTTCCTAAATCATTTGAATGACACCACTGCTCCTACCCTTAAATATTTTCCAGCTGTTATACCCATTTCTCACTTAATGTATCAATTGCTAATGAGGACCAGGTTTGCACAGGATGAAACCTACCTACCAACTATAACTTTTGGACTGATCCAGAACACAAGAATTACATCTTACAAACTTATGCTACTACATTCTGAAGTTTAATATTCTGAACGTGTTTTTATATTAAGCGATACACCACCATGCAGGCCTTTGACATTTTGGCTGCTCTATGGCTGCAAGACATGGCTGCAAGTCAACAGGACTTGGAACAGGCACCTCCCTTATGAAGAAAGACTGCAGCGTTTGGGGCTCTTCAGCCTAGAAAAAAGGCGCCTGAGAGGGGACATGATTGAGACATACAAAATAATGCACGGAAGGGATAGAGTTGATAGAGGGATGTTCTTTTCCCTCTCTCAAAACACCAGAACCAGGGGGCATCCACTAAAACTGAGGGTTGGGAGAGTTAAAACAGATAAAAGGAAGTACTTTTTTACTCAGCGGGTAGTTAATCTGTGGAACTCTTTGCCACAGGAGGTAGTGATGGCATCCGGTCTAGATGCCTTTAAGAGGGGATTGGATGGATTTCTGGAAGAAAAGTCCATTGTGGGCTATAGGCAATGATAGATTGTGCAACCTCCTTACATTAGTAGCAGGCTATTTCAGAGTACCGGGTGCAAGGGAGTGGCAACAGGATCCAAGCATCTTGTTGTCTCGTGTGGGGCACCTATAGGGCCACTGTGAGATACAGGAAGCTGGACTAGATGGGCCTTTGGCCTGATCCAGCTGGGCTCTTCTTATGTTCTTATGAATTAGTGTGTTCAAGACTGAGCATATGCATACATACTCCAAATGACACCAGTCAAAATGGTGTTTGGTTGCTGGGCAGGATGTGTGGGGGGGAGAGAACTACAACATGCATGTGGTAACAGAGGGCTATGCCACCATAAACAGGAAACAAGCAGTTCTCAACCACATGAGTAACTTGAAGACTCCTCCCAAACATAAATAAGTGGTCATACCATGCTGCAGCATCTCCAAGTAACGCTTTCCCTCCATGAAGCGTGGGTTCCCATCTTCCGAGGGCTGGTGCTCATCTTCTTCTGGTTTGGCAGTTCTAGACATCTGTATGCCTCTTCCTCCTTGGTAACTCCCCATAGTGTTAGTTTCAGACAGGTAGATGTTGTTGCTGTTGTAAATACTATAGCCTGATGAATGCCAAGGATTTCCAGCTGCAATGGATACAAGACAGACATCTATATTACATTCACAAAAGTTGAGAAACTACACCTCTTGATACCATGTGTGGCAAAAAGTTCTAGAAACAGATTTCCCTACCAATCAGAGAAGTAGCATATATTAGTTTCGTATATTAATTTGCAGAACATGAAAGCATGACTACAGTGGCATCCCTCTATCAACCCTTGCCAGATAAGAGCCTTTCTACAACTAAAGTACCCAGTCCTTTCCAATCTGCCTCTTATATATCAAATGTCTACTACATTAGAAAAGCCATGAACAAGTCCCACGGGTGCCCATGTGGTTAAACAATTAAGGAAGCTTTAACAGGGAAGACAACCGCTTTTAAAATGAAAGTGGAAGCCTTGCCAACTGATGGAAGCAAATGCTATTTGACACTGCAGTAAGTCAAAAGCAACAAGGGAAGTACATCATTAAAGATGTTTAAACCAATAATAAAAATGCCATTGAAATAAATAGATCAAAAAGTAAACAAGACTGTTGGATGTCACAGGTACAGAAAGAGGATGGTGGGATATCAATAAAACCTATTGATGGATATTGCAAAAACAAATGAATCCTTTGCAATCTGGTCTTCAGTACAGATTATTTCTGAAACAGACCCACAGGAGAATTTTGGGAAGTGCACTGAGACATGTCAGATAGAAGTGATAACAAATTAAGAGTGCAATCCTATGTACAGTACTTCTTTAGAAGCAAATCTCATTGAACTTAGAATAACCGTGAACAAATATATTTATTTATTTTATTTATTATTAGATTTTTACCCCGCCTTATTGTGCCCGAAGGCACCCAAGGCGGCATTACAATATATATATATATAAAACAATATAACAATTCACATTAAAAACAATTAAAACAGTATTAAACAACAATACAATCAAAAATTAAGAACACAATTAAAAACAAATTTAAAAACAATTTAAAAAACAACAAGCCCCGTGGATTATAATAACCAGCCAGCCTGTCAACAGTTAAAAGCTTTTTGGAATAAAAAGGTCTTCAGCCCCCGCCGAAATGTAAACAAAGAGGGAGCAGTTCTCAATTCTAAGGGGAGGGTGTTCCAGAGTTGGGGGGCCACCACCGAAAAGGCCCTCTTCCTGGCCGCCACCCCTCTCACTTCTCCTGGTGGCGGCACAGTCAAAAGGGCCCCCCCAGATGATCGAAGAGTACAGGTTGGATTATATAGAAGGAGGCGGTCCCTCAAATACCCCGGACCCGAGCCGTAAAGGGCTTTAAAAGTCAAAACTAGCACTTTGAATTGGGCCCGGAACAGAACCGGCAGCCAGTGTAGTCGCCGAAGCAGCGGCTCGACAGAGTCAAACCGACGTGCCCCAGCAACCACCCGAGCTGCCGCGTTCTGTACTAGTTGTAATTTCCGGACCGTCTTCAAAGGCAGCCCCACGTAGAGCGCATTGCAATAATCTAATCTAGATGTCACTAGGGCATGGGTCACAGTGGCCAGATCCGCACAGCTCAGGTACGGCCGCAGCTGGCGGATCAGCCGAAGCTGAGCAAAGGCTCCCCTGGCCACAGCCGCCACCTGGGACTCCAGGTGTAGCTGTGAATCCAGGAGAACCCCCAAGCTGCGAACCTGCTCCTTCAGAGGAAGTGCGACCCCATTCAGAGCAGGACGATAGTCCAATACCCGAGCTGTGGATTTCCGAACCAAAAGCACCTCTGTCTTATCCGGATTTAATTTCAGCTTGTTCGCCCGCATCCAGCCCCCAACCGCCTCCAGACAGCGATCCAGGACCTCAACCGCCTCCTCAGAATCAGGGGGAAAGGAGAGATAAAGTTGGGTGTCATCAGCATATTGATGGCACCCCACTCCAAACCCCCGGATGACCTCTCCCAGCGGTTTCATGTAGATGTTAAACAGCATGGGGGATAAGATGAAACCTTGCGGCACCCCAAACTTAACAGGTCGGGGTGCCGAACAAGCCTCCCCCAGCACCACCTTCTGGGATCTGTCAGCCAGGAAGGAGTGGAACCACTTCAAAACAGTGCCTCCAAGCCCCAACCCGGCCAGCCGACCCAGAAGGACACCATGGTCGATGGTGTCGAAAGCCGCCGAGAGGTCCAGCAGGACTAACAGGGTCGCACTTCCCCCGTCCATCCCCCGGCGCAGGTCATCCACCAAGGCGACCAAGGCAGTCTCCGTCCCGAACCCTGGCCTGAAGCCAGATTGGAATGGGTCCAGATAATCCGTTTCCTCCAGAACCCTCTGAAGCTGGGACGCCACCACCCGCTCAATCACCTTGCCCAGAAATGGGATATTGGAGACTGGCCGAAAGTTGTTTAAATTTGTGGGATCCAGGGAGGGCTTCTTCAGGAGGGGGCGAAACCATCACCTGCTTCAAAGCAGGCGGGAGCACCCCCTCCCTCAGAGATGAATTCACCACCCTCCCCGTCCACTCAGCCAGCCCTCCCCGGGCAGCTCTAATTAGCCATGCCGGGCAAGGGTCGAGCGGGCAAGCAGCAGGTCTCACACTCCAGAGAATCCTGTCCACATCCTCAGGCTCTACAAGCTGAAAAGAATCCCAAATCGTAGGATAGACAGGTTCCCCAGGGACATCACTAGATATGCCCACAGCGGTGTCCAAGTCATGCCGGATCTGATCGACCTTATCTGCAAAGTGTTTAGCGAACTCGTCACAGCGAGCCTCCGTGTGCTCCTCCCCACCAGTAAGAGGGGCAAGATGTAAAAAACTGCGGACCACACGGAAGAGCTCAGCCGGACGGTTCTCTGCAGATGCAATGGTGGCAGAGAGGTGTGCCCAATCTTATGCAGGATTGGGCTCAATTAAAAACCTATCCAGTCATTAGGGTCAAATGTAATTCACACAAGAGTGTCAGAGCTGTTTAGCTGTCTACAAGAGCAGCAATGCTCAAAGTTCCACCTTCTGTCCCAACTTGACCCATCTACTCCAGAAGAGTAGATAACCTTGAAATGCAATCCTATGGAAGTCACTTGACCTCAATGCAACTTATTCCCGGGTAAGTGTGTACAGAACTGCAGTCTTAGAACTACAGAATGGACATGGACTCTAATGTTTTATACATCAGTAACAGCCTCAGTAATCTTTCCTTTTTCTAAAACTTTCTATACTATTGAAAAAACATGCATTATGTGCTTCCAAATTTGTTTCCCATCAATTGTCTCATGCATTAACAGAAAAATTCTGATTCCAACCATCTGGGGAACCATCACCCCACCAATGCCTGCCCAATCTCATAGTTAAGGTAGATAAAGGGTGAAAACACCCATCTCTTATCTCATCCTATGATAAAGTGCTTGGAATGGAAATTTGGGAGCAGCTGGGAACGCAGGAATAAAAGTTGGATGTAGTGGACCACACAAGAACAAGACATCCAAGCCCATAATAACCTTGAGAAGGCCCCATCACGTAATGCAAATATTTACCTCCGCCAGAGCCAAATCCACTAGCTCCACCACCAGCACCTCCCATGGGTGAACCACCCCCAAAGTGCTGAGGGAACTGGGGCAAGGTCTTCTTACGCTTTCTTTCCACTTCTTCCTTATCTGCAGCCAAGAATACAAAAGAGCCATCAGAGGGGCACCTGCCATGCTGTTGAACAACAGAAGCAGCATATTGTCGAGAGCGCCTTGTACCTTCTACCACTGGGTAGTAAGTAAACTGCTTGGAGTCGCTCACGTCTCCCCCTCGCTTGCGCTTCAGCTGGAGAAACACCGTGACTGGCCGTTCTATCTTGGTCTTGTGGTAGGGTGGTGTGCGGAATACAATGGCATACTGCAAGACGACAAGGAATGGGGGTCACACCACACAGGCACAGCACCCCCTTCTCCTCTTTATCAATACAATTTATGAGTCACGTATTGTACAACTGCCCTTACTCGCCCTCAAAAGGGTAAGTCATAATTCCCACTTTAAATTAAGTTACTAGAAAGATTTTTACTTATACATTTAGTCATATTTTTAAAGGGACGAATGTTAAAAACATTTGAAAACCATAAACCAATACAAATTGCATATACACAAATTGCATATTATGAAGGCAGTATTAGTTGGTCCCTTCAATTTTCTGGAAAAGTCACTACACTGAAAATAAGGGATGCATCCTAAGACGTCCCACACACCGAAGGGTTGAGAGCAGATATTTGGAAGGTGCAGGAAACGATAGTGGGAAAGGGAGATTGGCGAAAATTATCTCGTTCCCCACTGCAAACTCTGTATACAAATAAAGTACCGTCTTGGATACAATCCTATGTAAATAAGCAAAGTTGCAGCCCGCCAAACATCCTGGCTCGGAACATTATAGCAAGGGCACCACTTTCAGAAAAATATTACCACATGCCCCCATAGTTTTCAATTCACCTCTGAAAATGAAGGAATATGGAATAGCATCTCCCCTCCCCCCCCTCTCAGAGAGAACAAACAAACATTACCTTAGGAATACAGGCTTCAGATCCTGAATTGTGCCCAGAAGCATATGGGAAGGTACTGCCTTCCAGGGCCCGCCTTAGCAAAAGATGAGTCATGAAACTCTGCACTAGCTTTTGATCATTCTGAAAAGGTAGCCCCATATCAATCAATGAACTGTATTTATATGCCACTTTTCACGTTCAGGTTATTATTGTTATTGAAAGGGATGTGGTGGCACTGCGGGTTAAACCGCTGTTGCTGGGCTTTCTGATCGGAAGGTTGGGAGTTCAAGACCATGCAAGACCGTTGCTTGTCCCAGCTCCTGCCAACCCAGCAGTTCAAAAGCACCTAAAAATGCAAGTAGATGAATAGGTACCACTTCAGTGGGAAGGTAACGGCATTCCGTGCACTACAGCATAGTGTCATGCCGGCCACATGACCACAGAAGCTTGCCCTCAGACAAACGCCAGCTCTACAGGCTTAGAAATGGAGATGAGTACCGCCCCCTACAGTTGGTCACAACTAGACCATTTGGTCGTGGGGAAACCTTTACCTTTATTATTATTATTATAAATGGTTTCCTGTCCCAAAAGGGTTCACACACAAAAAAAGGCAGACCACCAGCAACAGACACGAGAAAGACACTGCGCAGAGGTGAAGAGGGACAATTACTCTCCCACTGCTAAATAGAAGAGGAACACGTGCCTCTTGCCCAGTTGAAAAAAAAAGTGCCTCTTGCCCAGTTAGCAGGGGCAAAGCAAAAGCAAATACTGTATATAATATATAAAGCAAATACTGTAGCTACTGCCCTAATGGGAGGCTACAAAAACATGGGCTCTTTTAGTACTAAAACCTTTTAGTACTGGGACCCACTTTTTAGAATGACAATCTGTACAGGACCCGCTGCAAGGGATGTCATGGCCGTCATTGTGACACCAGAGCCTGCTGCTCTCCTGAGTTAAGCCTGCATAAATTAAGCCAGCAAAGTTTGGCCAGCACAAGGGACACCGTAAAGTATGTTTGGACCACTCTCAGAGTCAGAGAGGCCAGCACACAGACATGAGCCATCCTCCCTGACTCCAAGAGTGGTCCAAAAACGCTTTAGTGTGGCCCTTGTGTTGGCCAAACTTTGCTGGCTTAGCTTATGCCGGCCTAACTCCAGTTTAGGATTGCGCTCTCAGAAAGGAAAAAAGCCTATTTACAACCCTGACACAAGCAAAAAAACCACACAGTCTTCCCCCCTATCCAGTGTCTCATCTTCCCATATTTTCAATGATGGCTGCACTAGGTGCTATGCAACCCACTGGTAGGTCCCAACCCACAGTTTGAGAAACACTGCCTTAACTCATCAGTAAACCATAAGACTCCACAACCTGGAAATAAGGCACCTAGACCAATTCATGGCTTGAAATAGCTATCCAGACAAACGCCAGCTCTACAGGCTTAGAAATGGAGATGAGTACCGCCCCCTACAGGCTGGAAGTTGGGATGGCTGAGTTTTCATTTGTGGAGGTGGCACAATGCATGCAGGTTTTCCAGCAGATAACACTAAGCATTTGCATGCTGCTTTTTGAGCCTGCAGAGTACTTCATAGATATTACCTTAAGGTTATCCTAAAACAACTCCTTAAAATAGGTAAATATCCCCATATTGCAGCTCAGAGTGGCTTGTCCAAGGCAACCGAGTTCAAAGAAGAGATTTGAACAGAGGAAGTCCTGATTTATAGTTCTCAGTCAGTCACTGCACTATAATATATCAGCTCTCTACACATCATGGGCACTAAGTTATCAGTTTATCTGCCACCTGTATGTGTGCTTGCTATTACTATATTTGCATTTGATATTGCTGCCATTATATAAATGTTGGATTTCCTCATTTATCATTTTTACCTATACTGAGACTGTAATATTGGTGCTATACATATTAGCACTGAAGCTTTCCTTGATAAGCTATATTTTCTGCAACCCTTACTCTCAGCAGATAGCACTCCATCCGCAGCAAGGACCAAGTAACCATGCCCCTTAGAGGCAGATCTCCATTTTCACATTCAGAGCAGAACGCTCAAACATCTGTACTACATTATATTGAGCCACCGAGTCAATATGAAAACCATGCTTAGCAGAAAGGCCACAAAGTCCTGAGCCCCACTTACAGAGGCAGTCTTGGCTTGAATGTTGAAATCTCCCAGACCTAACCGTCTGCAGAACTCAAAACCAATCCAAAGATCATGTGTATAAGCTTAGACAAGAAATAAGCTAAGCTATGGAGTAGGTTGTGTAACAGCAGAATCACCAATGGAAACAAGTGTGTTTAGTTTTTTTAAACAGACAACAACTACACTTTTGAATCCTCTCCAAAAGTTGATGCATTACAAAATATTACACTACAGGGAGGGATTTACATGAGACTATACAATATTTCTTTGATCTGAACCCAAGTTCCACACTGGCTCTCATGGCCTAACCAATACCTGTTTGTGCACATCTGTAGGGGAGAAATCGCCAAAGGCCTGCCAGCCATTCTCATCATCTTCATAAAACCGCACCTCAATATCATCTGAAGAAGAAAAAAGTCACTTACCACGAGAATATCAATACTCGTGGCATCCCACCCTGTCTCCATGCAACAAGCTTGCAAACCAGTATAGCCCTTAGTAAGATTCACCCCCACCCCATTATCTCTCAACAGCATCAGTAATACAATATAGTAGTGATTACCCTTCCTCCGTTCAAGCAATTCAATCACCCCACTGCATAATCCCAGCCCTCCCCTTGCAAACTACTATAAACCTGAAGCACAGTTTACTTTGGACCTCAAAGGTCCACCACAGGCTAAAGCAACTAAGGCCACATTTTGATGGTTTACATGGATTACCTCCATCAGACCCAGTATTCACTATAGAACCATAGTCAGAAACTAAAAGTGGCAATTTCATTAAGAGCTGAAGTGCATCTCCAATTATGTGGCAGTGGTAGTTGTGGCAGTATCCCATCCTTATACCTCAGAGGCTGCCACAGTTTGGAATTTGAAATTATGCCGCACAAGATTTTCACAAATCCTGAACAAGTTTGGTATTCTTGCAGATACTGTCTTGAAAGCCTTCCCAAACCACTTTCAGGATTTTCTACTGCAAAGGAAGAGAGACTCCCTTTTCACAACTCCTCCTTGTACTAAAGAAGCAAGCCTGGGATTTTCAGGCTTCTTTTAAAAGGGACAACATTCTGCCTGCATCTCTCTCTCCTGGAATGAGCCAGGCACAGAAACTACAAAATATATGCTTACACCTGAACATCCTAAACAACGGAAGACAACATGAAAACAGTAAAAAGCTATGCACAATTAGCAATTCATCCCGTTTCCCATTTTAGCACATCCAGATGTCTGAAGAATGTCTAACATCAGCACAAAGTGTTATTACATTCTCACACCCAGGCATGGAGCTCTCCATGTTATAATGAACACTAGGACACAAGGCTTCAGCTGTCCCTCCCAAAAGCATATACAGATGTAAGAAGAGAGTGCAGCATTCAGAAGTAGCAGCAGGGTTGTGGCAGTACATACCTTTCTGGACTTTATCACATAAAAGGTAAACTTCATCGCCACCTCGCACTGAACCAGCTGTCTTGTCCATCCTGGAGATCTTCAGGTTAGAAGCTCCAGGAGACTCTACACAACAAGAAAAGAGTTCAGTAAATGAGACACAAAGATCACAGTTCAGAGGGTTGTATACGTATATATAAAACAAAGCTATCTAGGAGAGTCACAGTAATCTCTCAGTTTTGCAAGCTACACTTATAACCAAGAATCTAGCAACCATAGCTAGTTAGCCAGATGAGCCGAAACTCAAAGATGCCATCAAACATCTCTCCTGTATCCTCTGCAACACCCAAAGGGAAGAGACAAAGTTAGTCTTTCAATTTTTGCCAGGCTTTGGAGACACACAAAAGCAGCAAGAAATTTGTGTTGCTTTTGAGCATCTCTAAAGTCTGCTGCAAAGAGACCAATATCTCCCTCCTACAAGTTCTCTCCTGTTCAGGAATTTCATCACCTTTTGCTGAGATAGACAGTTATGAGAACAAAATATAGTTTCTGTTAGCCAGCCGGTTATCATATTTTGTGGACCCTGTCAACAACATAGTTCTTTCTTCAATTTGAGCTTGTCAATTCACCCACACAAAGGCATGAAGGTTGTGGGCTGGGGGGGGGGGAGATTGATTAGTGTTCTACAATGTTTCCTAGGCCCTAATTCTAGTCACAGCTACTCCTTAAGGAAAGGGGTGCCAAATTCCTTTGATCCATATACCGTAACCCTAGGCCCTAACTGCAGGTGTGAAAATCCTTTATGCCTCCACAAGTGGGATGCTGAGTGAAAGCAGTCAAGACCACATACTGAAATTTACAGTAAGGCAAGAACAGAAAATAAAAGCCCTTGACCATAATTACAATCCTGCTTTCAGTCTTTAAAAATTCGATATAAAACCAAGTCAGTCTGCAGCAGCTACATTGGACAGCAAAGAGGACCTCGGTTTTGCAACAGTCCAGGTCCACACACCTTCTTTCAGTCCCATACACATAAACACAACAAGCACACTGGAAAACACATTTGCAAGTTGACAAACCCTGAATGATTTATTGTAATGTTTGGACCCTGGTCACCATGGTTTGAACCCCCAAACCATACCGGTCCATGGACCAGGAGTTACACTCACTGCTGTCATGAATGGGATCAGAAATAACTGGTTTCAAGGCTAGAGAGAAGTCTCCACTGCTGTCACGAAGGAAGGCACTAAAGCGTAGGCGAACAATGCTAAGGTCCATTGTTTTCTTCAGCTCCTTTGCTTCTTGTTCAATTGCCTCGTGTTCAGATTCTGCCAAAGTAGATACCAAATTTCAGCTCTGACAAGCAAGCTTTTCACTCACAATACCGTATCACCCTGTATCCACCCCTACTGTGTTTGGGACTGGCTTCCATGGAGTCACAGCTGCCAGCAAACCATGCCCACCCATTCCCCACTCCCAGCTTCCTTCCCAGCTCTGGATTACCTGTCAGAAACTGCACCCTGTTTCGTAGCTTCTGCTTCTTCAGTTTATCCTTGATTACCTCCATCATGTTTTTCTTAGTCACATGGAGTACTCCCAGGTTGTTAAATCTGAGAAAGAACACACCACCACCTCATTTGAATAAAAAGCCAAAGTGTCAGAAAGGGCAGGAACCTGCCGAAGAGCAGAAGACCTTAACCGCTAATGCTGGGGCTAAACAAGTTAAACATTTAGGGCTCAATCCTAATCAACTTTCCAGTCCCGGGGTAAGGGCAATGCAGCTGTCTACTAAGACCAAATGAAGTTTTACACTTCTTAGACACCATAAGTTTGTCATGCCGTAAAGACAGGATTAAAATACCAATACAGATAACTGGCTTGGCACCTGGTGCCAAAGATGACCTATAAGGCAGAAGTCCCTGATTCAAAATTCATTTATAAGCGCAGCAGGTAGCATTAAGGAAGCCATACTCTCTTCAGGTCCTCTCTGCAATATAAGTATAACACTGGCCTACCTTAAAAGATTGTTGTAAGGATTGCTAGGAAAAGGAGATTTTTGTCTTGCCAGGAAAAGAGCAAAGATGCCAGCAAGGAAGACCGGACTGTAAAAGATCCATCTGAATGTAGTTGTTCTTGGAAGATTAGAACCTCTTTTATTGTAAAAACCCTTCATGGTTTAGAAAAAGTCTGCCCATGTGAACTGCCTTGAATTAAAGTCAAAGGAGCAATCCAATGACCAAGAAAGGTGGTATATTGTGTTCTGGAAAGGCAACCTCTTTTCCTTTTCAGTGGCTGCAGATGGAGGATGACATTTGCAGGTTGCCTTCATGTGCATTTTGAAACAAGCTGCTGCAACTCCAGCATAAATAAGAGCAAGCTTCTTTAGTTATCTTGCAACTAGCAATGGTGTCAAAGTTCACAGTAACTTGATTCAGTATACAAATGTGGTCAGTTTGCAACTGTATTATATCTCAAATAAAATTCTGCAGACCAAGTGCCTAATTTCAGCTGCTTTGTAGTTGTGCACAGAAGTGCTTCAATGTTAACCCCTTAATCACAGTGAAACTCTCATTACTGATTACTACCAACTACAGGAATTTTCCAATTATAGCCAACATTGCAACACCCAGAGAATGCTATATACAGCATTGCAATACCTGGAAGGGGGGGTGTTATAATGCACGTGACACCATTAGCATGCATGGGCTACAACTGAAACATAACCTGGGCAAGAAAAAAGTACTCTCAGTCAGCAGTCCAACCAACCAAGAAATTTGCCATCTACCCATTCTAGATGGAGTTGCACTCCCCTTGAAAGGTGAAATTTGCAGGTCCTGGACATCCCTGTAGCAGTCAAGACATTTTTGCTCACCTTCAATTGGTGCACCAAGTGTGTTTATGTCCACTCCTGAAAAGAGTGGATGTAGCAAACATGGCTATGTGCTTTGTCACATCTTGACTAAATTACTGCATGGGGCAATCTTTGAAAACCATTTTGGAAACCTGTGCAAAAATGCCACTACAAGAGTTCTAACAGTTGCCACAGTATCATTTCCTGCTGCTTCAGCCACACTGGTTACCAGTCCTTTTCTAAGTGCAATTCACAGTGCTGTCTATAACCTTTAAAACCCAGATGGCTTAGAACCATTTCCCTCCTCATGTCTGATGGAGGAGAAAAGCTTTCCTGTTGTGGAACAAAGAATATGATTTCCCTGGACAATTCACTTGTCCCCAACTCTACCAATGTTCAACCACTGCCTGAAACAGCTTCTTTTCAAGGAGTCTTATATTTATCAGCTGCTCAGGCTGATTTTGTGTTGCATTGACTTCTTCCCTGTAGTTTTTAACTGCTGCTTTCAGCATTTTATGGATTGTACTTATTAAGGTAAATTATTGGTTTTATGTATGGCTTTATAGAAACTGCCTTGAGTGCCTCCACAATGGAAGCAGAATAGTAGAAAGGAAGACTTCCAATAAGATAAACATTATAAGCTGGACAGAACTCTCAGAAGAGAGGTAAGGGGAGAGTTATAAATATCAGATCAATTCCTGATTGAATGGGGTGAAGCTCAGCCATAACTACTTCCAATTGAGTTGATGAATTAACTCAAAACAGATTCAAGAGACAAGAGCACAGCAAGCATAATTGTTCCTCTTTTTGCAAAGGAAAAGATGTTGACTTAAATTAGCTTTGCTTTCTGTTTTTTCTCCCTCCCCCCCCCCCAAGTTAGGACCCAAAGTCCCAAAGGTCTTTCTAAGACTTAAAGCTTTAAAAATAGTTAGGATATTACTGTGCAACTTGTTTACAAGGAACTGTGCACTTTTTGTCTGGCTCTTCCTAGCTTCCCCCACTATTCTAGCCAGGCCTTCAATGGCTCCACAACACTGTCGATCCTGCATAGCCTAGCATTCCCCTTCTCTAGACAGGCATTCCGGCTCACCTACTTCCCTTCCCCAGCCACAACTGGTACAGTTATGGGAAGTCACCTACCAAACAAATACAGATGTGACTTAGAGCACAATCCTAAACTGGAGTTAGGCTGCCATAAACTAAGCCAGCAAAGTTTGGCTGGCACAAGGGCCACCATAAATAGTTTTTGGACTACTCTTGGAGTCAGGGAGGATGGCACACATCTGTGTGCTGGCCTCTCTGACTCCAAGAGTGGTTCAAACATACTTTATGGTGTCCCTTGTGCTATGCCGGCCTAACTCAGTATATGCCGGCCTAACTCAGTTCAGGATTGCGCCCTTAAGTACAGCACGAGTGGGACTTGTTGCTCAAACTTCAGAGCCTCTTAAGTGGCCAGGTGGCCACACTCCTACACTGAACAATACAGGATCATTATGGAGAAATCTAGATTAGAAGACAAACCTAATACATAAAAGAAATGGGGTTGAAATGAGCTAGAGTACTTACTCAGAGATATTCATCTGATCATAAGTCAAAGCAAAAATTCAGCCTGACCCTCCCCTCTCCCACAGTGGCTCATACATACTGTGCAGTCATGTCCTTGGGGCCCACCATCATAACACAGATTCCAGTTTCATTGCACTGCTTTCCAACCAGGCTGTGGGCATGAACTTGTGGAGGGTCGGTATGAGTAACCAAGTCCACTTCTATCTTTGCCACTCCAACATAATTACAGATCTGCCAGTGAAACAGGATGACATGAGTTTCAAGAGTACAGTGCTCCTCATCAAAGTAGAAGATACAGTATCACCTTCATTTAAAGCTTCCATCCTTTCAGCCTCCATGAAGTTTTCACCTCTCCAGAATCTGTACAAATATCTTACACTAGTTTTCACTATAGGGCTGCTTTCATCCAAGTGTTCCTTCTGAAAGCAGCTACTTGCTGCCCACCCAAAAAGCCACTTGCAAGTTTATGAACCCATGCAAGAAGAAGCCATGACAACAACTTTAACACCCTGGTATGTGTATAACAGCACTTCTGTGCACCTAAAGGGACACTCTAGGCCAGTGGTTCTCAAACTGTGAGCCGTGGCTCCCTGGGAAGCTGTGGATTTCTCATGAAAAACTCACCACCCTATACAATGTATAGGACTATAGCACTAATGAGAAGCCACAGCCAATGGCCAGGATGTCAAGGGAGCCACCAGTCAAAAATGTTATGTCATGGCCAAGTCACACAACTTACTCATCTCAAATTACTACATCTGATTCATCAAATTCAGAAACTAAGGATTAATGGATTTTAAAATTTAAAATCACAATCTCAGAATATTAAGTAAACTAATTCAGTCATGCCAGAAGTAATCATTTACTTGAATTACACACAGAATCCAACCCATCACAAAAAGGAAAAAAAGGAGATGACTTTTATTCCTGGCTTCTTACTTTGTCCACATGCTTCTGATTATGCTCCTATAATTAAATTACTTTGTTTTTCAAAGGCATCTCCAACCTCCAGGCTCTCCTCCAGATCTCTTCCTAGTCTTTAGGCTACCCCGGGCAAGGATTTAATCTGAGCCAACCTGACAACTTTCCAGGCCAACAAACTGGCCTGCATATTGTTTTGTTCCCTGAGAAACTGACCATTTTGAGCCACCATACCCAGCAAGCCAACCAATGGACAAACTCACAGGGAGGTGGTGGCAGAGTGAAAGGCACTCCAAATCCTCCTCCACCACCACCCCTCAGACCCCTCGCAATCTGCCACTGACCTAGCCCACTTCTAGTGGCTGCATGGATGGGTCAGCTCTGCATAACAGTATTATAACATAGTTAGCAGCCATCCAAAATTACCAGGAATAACTTCAGGAAGTGCTGGAGACTGGCTGACGGTGAATAAATTACTTAAATTGGCACCTGATATGATTTGTAAAGCACCAGAAATCTGGCTACTAATGAAGATCCAAACTCAGAAAAGTCTACTACAGAATGGGCGTTCCTTTTAAAACTATTTAAGCATTTGCAAATCTAACACCTAAATTAAATGACATTAAGCGTTCTAAACAATCTTTAGAAAAATCACAATTCATTAAAGCCTTTGGGCAGAATGATGCTCACCTTGACAGTGGGATAAGTCTTGTGCCCCTTCTCACTAGATGCTCCAGGCAGTCCACCGTGTGAAGGACCTTCACAGCCATATCGGAACCGAAAACCTCGCTAGGGAAGAAAAGAATCCCATCAAATGGTGGATTGTAACATCAAGTAATTTGCAAAAAGCTGCCTGCAACATTGTCTAACTGGAACATCCAACTCCCCTACAAAGAATTAAATCCTTACCTGCTTTGGCTGCTCAATGATAGTGAGCAAAGGACCTTCAACTGACAGGGAAAAAGGGAAAAACATTCTGATTAGACCAACAGTGTGTCCAAGACCATATAATTCAATTAATACACACACACCCAAAGTACATAACTATGCTCCCTACCCCAGTATTTCAACACAACATACTGTCTCCAAGATACAAGGTGCCCCCCAAAAATGTGCATACATTTTAATGAGCTCTAATTCAAACTGTTAACACTCATAAAATGAATATAACAAGAGTAAGGTCTGCAGTTTCCAAGATAGCTGCTCCCAGCTTTCCGCGACTCACACGGCATCAGGTCATGACCCACCAAGTGGATCCCAACCTACAGTTTGAATAACACTGTACTGCCTTATCCGAAACACTTGCGACCAGAACTGTTTCAGATTTTGCAATATTTGCATATACATAAAATATCTTGGGCACAGGTCTCAATTCATTAATTTATATTTCATATACACCTTATACATATAGTCTGAAAATAATTTTATACAACATTTTTAATAATTTTGTGCATGAAAGTTAACAAAGCTTATGTATACTGAACCATCAGAAAGCAAAAATGTCCCTATCTCAAAAGGTTTCAAAACTTTTTGGATTTTTTGATTACGGATGCTCAACTTGGTCTACTTCATTAACTAATTAACTGGGTTAAGCTTCCATACACACCATATGCAGTATAAGTGTGAATTATAGCACAACAAATTTGACACTATAAAATGTGTGCATTTTCTTGGGACACCTTTTATATAACTTCCCTATAAGCTTCTTACCTGTCTCCATGAGCAAATCCTTGTGTTCGATTATAGGCGAGCCAAACTGGAAATCATCATAGTCTATCCCATCCAGGCACTGCATATAAAAAGGAATCAAGAAAAAAACAAAGTATCTTTTTACATAGATGCGCAGCGCTGAAAGAAGAAAAGTACAGATGTATGTAACAAATATTACTACAAAATGAGGCAATGACTAGGGATGGGGTTTTGGGGTGATTTTTTTCCAAAATTTCTTGATTGAAACAGCAAATTGCAGTGTTATGTTTTTATCCAAATTCTTATTCAAAATTGTACGAACAACGCAAAGCACAAAAAACAATATTAATTATTGCTAATATTATTGATGCATATTGCTAATATTAATTAGGTGCTTTGTCATGGTTCTCTTTTTCCTTTAACAGTCTGATGAGGATAGGGAAAAAAAGACACATGTCTTTTGGTTAACATCCATAACATAAAGCATAAACATCCAAAAATATTGCTTTATTGAAGTAATACAAATGCAATATACTGCAAGCTGCAGACAGGATATTCAGAGCATTACCCCCTTACAATTCCTTGTAAGTGTTTAGAGCCTGCAGATTTACACTTTACACTCTGGCTACAATCCTATACACACTTTCCTGGAAGTAAGCCATTGAACACAATGAGACTTACTTCCGAGTAGATATGCATGGAATTGTGCTGCCAAATCAGTTGCTCTATATGCTAACATAAAGGGCCAGGATGGTTAATTGAAGTCAAACAGTGGGTGGAGTTGACTGCTAGAAGGAAGTACCTGCAGGCATTAAGGGAACAGCAACACACTTGTTGGTTAAAAGTAAAAAACAGCCTGAAAGCAACAGCAACACACTTCGCCTTAATCATGGTGCTGTAGGTATGTACTCAAAACCATGTTGGGGGAAACTCTTCTACAGACCACCATGGCGGAAATCTTTGGCGCTCAGAGGAGCTATGTTGCCTCCTCGATTGTCTCTCCATTCCCCCCTCCTGCCTTCCCTCTCCTGCCACGACCACACATACCCTCCAGCAAGTTTACTCAGCCCCTTTGCATCTGAACTGCTCAGGGAGAGGGCAGCTGGATGCCTTACTGAAAATTACTTCCTTAAAAGGAAGCAAATGTGGTGTTACTTTGTTAAATGAAGGCTTTTTTGTATGTTGATCTTCTATCACAATTTGTTTTCTTTTGCGTTCTGTGTGGATCAAAAAAAAAAAAAACAGCAATGACCAATAACATGTATGGCTTTAAAAGAAAAAATTGGCAAGGGTGTATCATGAGTTATTAGCCACAATAAGTAAACAAAGTCTCTGCATGATACTCCGTCGTCTTCAAACTTTACACCTGAGCATACTTTTTCCAAGTTAAAAATCAAAGGCAGTCTTATATCTGATAAACCCTACATTTAAAGAGTTACCCACTAGATTTCTACACGAGTCATTGGTCTGAGCATGCTTCTCAGCTGGCGGTAGGCAACTCCCTAAGTCATTTTCATTTTCTGATACATTAAGCTAGTTGTTCCCAAAGTGTGGGTCAGGGCTTACTAGTGCATTGTTAAATTGACAAGCTGATAGCCAACAAGGAAAATGTATTGATCCCTAAAGAAATCAAAGGAACAGCACATTCACGTGTATTGTGTATTTACAAGCAGACAAACATGCCTCCATCCACTGTGAAGGGTAGGCTGAGGGAAACATAATACTAAGTCCTGATCTTTCGATGCAGGTCCCAACTTTCAAGAGGGTAGTCCCTCCCTCCAAGCTGACAAGAATAATGTATTGAGCCCTACAGAAAGTGAAACCAAGTTACACATGCGCATTTCCTTGTAGACAAATATGCCTCAATTCCTATGGAAGGCAAGGAAAAGGGGAACACAAGGTCACCAGAATGGTCCTGATCTGATGAACATAGAATACAATAAACCAGTGGTTCCCACATTGTGGCTTGGGACCCACCAGTGGATCGCAAGCCAATTTCAGGTGGTTCATGAAGCACCTAAGAGCAGCCATACTGAAAGTTTGGAAAGATGAGACACTGAAAGGGTGTGGGCTGTGTGGTTATTTTGCTTGTGTCAAGGTTGTAAGAAGGCTTTTTTTCTTTCTGATTCACTTTGTTATTGGGAAATGGCTGAGAAATAACCCAACATATTGCTGCATTCTCAGGAGAGCAGCAGGCTCTGGTGTCACTTCCAGCCATTACGTCATTCTGGTGGGTCCTGGATAGATTGCCTATCTAAAAAGTGGGTCCCAGTGCTAAAACATTTGAGAACCACTGCAATAAATGCTTCTGAAGGCAGAAATCCAAACACACTACAGAAAAAAGGATTAAAACAGAGGCCTGAGCAGCTGCTAATGTGAAACTTTTTTATTTTAGTCTTTTAAGCTAGACAAGTCCTTATAGAGCAGTGGTTCTCAAACGTTTTTGCACCAGGACCCACTTTTTAGAAGGACAATCCTTTCGTAACCCACCAGAAGTGATGTCATGGTCAAAAGTGCTGTCCTTCTGACACCAGAGCCTGCTGCTTTCTTCAGAATGCAGCAATAAGAGAGGTTATTTCTCAGTCATTTTCCAATAGCAAAGTGAATCAGAAAGGAAAAAAGCCTATTTACAATTGTGACACAAACAAAAGAACGACACAACCCTACCCCTTTCCAGCATCCCATATTTTCAATATGGCTGCTTTAGGTGCTTCGTGACCAGTGATGTCATCTGGTAATGAAGAACGGGAACGCTGGACGGGACTTACGCGTGATTGGCTGCCCGTCCATTCCGTTCTGTGGCTGCCCTGGCCTCGGCAAGGCACCTGCTCGCCAGAGGGGGACGAGAGGGGTGCGCCGGGTGCCTGGGCGAGCAGCGGTGGGGCGCACCAACCAGGGGCAGCCCCCCCCCAGGCCAAGGCAGCTGCGGAACGGATGGGCTGCCAATCACGGGTAAGTCCCGCCCAGAGTTCCCGTTCTTCATTACCAGATGACATCACTGTTCATGACCCTCCTGAAATTGGCTCGTGACCCATTGGTGGGTCCTGACCCACAGTTTGGGAACCACTGCTATAGTGTTTTAAAGAGTGGGTCCCAGTGCTAAAAAGTTTGGGAACTACTGCATTAGCCTCACGGAGCAATCAGTGATAATGGCAAATAATTCTGCTGTCTCTCTGCACTGAAAATGTTGGGAGAAACAATAGAACTTTATGCTCCCAGCACAGGGCGCCTAACTGACCTTCCCCAGAGACCCAACAAGTAATAGCCTCCAAAAGTGGGTATTTTGAACTCACAGGAATAAATAATTGTTAAATTATATGATTTCTGGTGACTGGACAACAACTTTCTAGTAGGGTGCTTCTGGTTTCCATTTGGGTGCTCTGGTTATCTTGAGCTCACAAAACACTGCAGAGAAGGCTGAAATATAAAGTCCACTGTGCTGAAAGTTTTCCCCAAGAGACAGCCATCTTCACAACTTGACATTTTGGATGGGAAATGAGAAGGAGAACTGCAAAGAGATCTCCAACAAGGATGCCCTGTTTTTGCATATGATGCAAGTGAAGGGAGGCACCTCAAAACCACCGGGAAAATCCAGAGAGAAAGCTGTGCCCCTCACTTGCGAACGAGCGCATAACACAAACACCTACCCCCATCCCCATCCCCGCCCCGCAGCATTGGAAGACTCACCGTTTGGTAGCCGTCGCCATCCATGGCGAGTTGGAGCGGCAACCACGGAATTGGATCTGATCCTGTAAAAGGAAGGAAGGAAGAGAAGCGCTAGAAGACGACAAAGCGCCACAGGCGGAAACTGGGCGGGGCGAAAAAACACAGATGGAAAGTCCCTAGAAGTCCAGCAGCGCCGCGGTGAGAGAAGTACTTTTCTGCCTTTTGTGTCCTCCTTTACGATTCCTCGACCCCCGGCTTGGCGCAACTCGGCCCCTCCCGCCAGTTAGGGCCGCTCCCTGGGGCACCCCAACATATCCATGGGTGGCGGGGAGAGAAGCTAAGAGGAAGCAGAGTCTAGCCAGCCACCGAGCGAGTTCGAGGTCTGCGTCTTGGGGCAAGAGCGAGTCCCGCGCGGCCCCAGGGCTTTCTCTGCATTCAAAAGGGTGTAGGGGAGGCGCGCAAGACGACCCACCGCTCCAGCAGCGGGGTCCCGAAACACAGGCGGGAGAGACTCTTGCCTCTCTGGTAGGGGCTGGAATCCCAACCCCCCCGCCAGCCTCGCATCCCACGGCAGCCCAGCCCAGAAGCACGTGGCCGCAGCAGGCAGAAGGGGCAACGGAGGGGGCGACGGACCCCCTGCGCCCTCCCCACCTGCTGCCTCGCGGGCTCCAAAGGGAGACGTTGTTGGCAGGAAGAGGGCGATGTGAAGGAGACCCACCACTGCACCCTCCCCGAGGAAGAGTATCAGGCGTCGCATGGGCGGACCGTGTCGGGCACCGCCACTTACCTAGAACCCCCGAGACGGCCTCGCTCCACCAGCGCGGCACTCCTCCGGTGCCTGCCGAGCCACGCCCCCAGCACCGATTCTCAGCAGTCAGCTGACCCGCTCAGTCAGGAGGTGGAGCCTCCTCAGGACTGGCTGTACTTGCGGGCTGTCCCGCGATGCAGAAGCCGCCGGTACCAAGCGGGAGATTCCCGGGCCTTGGAAGCAGCGCTTGCCTGGCGGGGCCGCAACTTTGGTCTGAGCGAGCAGTCGCAGGTTTGAATCCTGGAGCGGAACCTCAGTGGGGGTTAAAGGGGGGGAACGTGTGGCGGGGGACGCACGCACATGAAGAGCGCAGCCTGCAAAGGGCCGTCGGGACTCACCGCCACCCTCGGCGTGCCACTTCACGCCACAGCCACACGACCAGTTGCATGGCAGCGGGGCATTTCCCGCCAACGGGGAACGAGGGGACTCGGGAAAGGAGCACGGCGATGTTTTACTTTTGCCACAATCTCGCTGTTTCCGTGCAGGAACTCCAGTCGCGAAGAAGTCCCCTTTGTCTTTCTGTTCGCTTCAGGGTGAAGCAACACTCTTGTTATCTGGTACGTCTGAACCTATTGAAGGAATTGTATTTTGCAGCTACAGTAAACTTCTGCGTGAGAAAAGAAACTCATGCAAAGAAAAAAAGTATTTAATTATTAAAGAGGTGAAGTGGGCTGTTTACTCAGGGTGAACCTCTTTCATTCACCCTTTCCTCCCCCAACCCCCATTTTCTCTCAGCTCTTCGTTCTGCATCTCCTTCAAGGTCCCTGTGCACGTCTCACCATGAAAAAAGAATTCAGGGTGAAAAACCGAAAACATTCATTTCAAAAGCAATAAAAGGACATCTCAGGCTTAAAGAGCACCTCGATCTTTTGGGGGGGGGGGAACCACCAAAACTAGAACCGATTAACAAAAGGACCAGGAGCTAGTGCTAAAGCACGGATGGCTTAGTTGGCAGTTTTTAGAAATAAAAGGTCTTTAGACCTTAAAGCGGGCTTTCCTCAAGCGTGTGTACACGTAGGTGACCGCGCACGGACTCAAGGGATGAATTGGCTGCGGGGGGGACGGGGGACGGACGGCGGTCAAAGATTCGCGTAAGAAGCTATAAAAGGTGTCTAGATTGGCGCGTGGGTGGGATCGTGTTAGGCCTTGTCGCGAAGGAAATTCCACTGGGCTGGGGAGGCAAACAGACAGTGTGATCAGGGCAAGGGTTGCCCTGTGGATTGCAGATGGAAGGTACTTTCATGTTTATGTACTGAACTTGCGAGCTTCAACGAGGTGGGGGTAGATTTAGATTTAGGTAGTGGTTTCTTCATTTCTTAAGAAGTAGCTACCCTGGAGCCCCCTTAAATCCTAAATCTGTGGGCTCACTTAGGTCAAAACACATGTTACTTCCTCCATTATTTGTGTTGGCTCTGCAGTTCGCCTTTTAATCTCGCTCACTGGATCCTTCTATCTAGAAAGAAAATAAGAACTAGCTGTTGAAGTGTGCAAATTGGATCAGAACTGGGAGTTCTTGGGGGGCGCTTTAACACTTTGCCTATGTTGTGGTGTCTGATCCAGTTTCTGCCTGAACTGTTTACAATACACACACATGTGAACAGGGCTTAACAAAACTGCTTCAAACTCTAGCCATGATGCAAGAGATCCATGAACAGGATCTTCCATTGTCCTTTTATTAAAACAAAATCACAAGTACAGTAGCTTCATGCAGCTACTTTATTGTTTTGGGAGATAGTGCTTAGTGCTGAGAGACGGAGGCTTCCCCTCCCCATCAGGGACAAACTGGCCAAGTATATAGTCCGTATAGCCAGAGATGGGGTGGTGGTTTTTTTTTGCCTCTCCAACCTAGGGGGTTGCAGGTCTGATGAGGAAGAACACACCAACAGAAAACACAGCACAAAGATTTCTGAAATTATTGCACATTCATTTTATATATTACAGATGTAAAATAGTATAAATGCTCCTCTCTAAAGGTTGTGAAACAAAAAGGTGAGCAAAATCAACTTAGCTAAATACATAAAGCAATAGACAAGGATTAAAAAAAATCTACTTCATCAATACTCTTCTCTCTTTCTCTTTTAAGTTTCTCTAAAGCAGAGGTTCTTGACCTTTTGCACCTCATACGCCCCCAAGAAAATTTCAGAATTCTCTCATGCACACACACGGTTTCCTTATTTTATTTAAATTATTTGCTATTTTCCTGAATTTGCATTGAACATATGCAGTTGTGCCTTGGTATCCACAGGGGTTCCATTCCAGAACCCCCACAGATAACAAAATCAATGGGTAATAAAATCGGTTGATTTGGGTACACACACACATTCTACTAACCTGACCAGAGCTGAGTTCCAGTCAGGGGACCTGCATTGAGCCAAATAAGCAGATAATTAGGTATTACCTGTATGGCACAAAGTTGAGTTTCAAAAACATTAAATTTCAACCATAGGGGAAAGAATTGTTCACAATAGTTGAGAATATCAAAATACTCATGAAAAAATCAATGAGAAGGCAGCTACTGTTCCCCTCAGTTGGAAGGTTCATTCATGGAGCATTATTTTTGACAAAGCCAGACACATATGGTGCTTTTCATCCAACAATTGGGAGCTTTTGAACTGGTGTCAAGCAATGCTGAAAAACCAGATTTACATACATGTATCCAGTGTTGCCAAATATTTATAGAGATATTTTCAATAGATATAGCCAAAAACAAATACTATGGTCAATAAGAAAATTATTGGCTTTTGTTGGCCCATGATTAGTCAGAGCCAAATTCAACATACTTTAAAAACTGTCTTTGGTCAAAAAATCTGCATCAAGGCAAACATTTTCCTTAATTCTAAGAGCATCCCCCAAGGTACAGAACCCACAAGTTAAGAACCTCTGCTCTAAAGGGTCATTGTAAGGCTTTTCCAGATGATACGGGATTTTTTGAGGTTGTAAAACAATTGTGCAGCTGTATAATTTCCTCCCCTCCCCCAACTCCCTGGACCATTTTGTAAACTTTTAAAAGTTTTGTTTTTATGAATTATTAATACTAATCAGGGCTGGCCCAAGATCACTTACACTTACCCCCTCCCCCACCCAAAGATGTGCCAGCTTCTGCCTCTCCTTTACTCTCCAGTGTTTTCAGAACTCTCTTCACAGTTCTTTCTCTCACATGGAGGAGTGGCAGGGAATCAGTTGCCCTGGGTATCGTGCCTTCGGTGGTATCAGTGGGGTGCCTTTCAGCGGCCTTCTGAGGCCTGGGGAGGCTGAAGTCTGCCTCTCCAAGCCTTGGAAGTCCTGCCAGAAGCCTTAGAAAGACACGTCTGGTTTTCACTAAAACTGGAAATGCGTTTCTGAGGCCTCCAGCAGGCCTTCTGAAGCTCAGGGAGACCACACGCAACCTCTCCAGACCTCAGAAAGACACTTCCAAATTTCTCTTTTGAAAATCAGATGTGCCTTTCTACGTCCTTCAGCAGAACTTCGAAGGCACAATGAGGCCTGCCCCGCAACAACCACCTCCTAGACACTCCTTGGGGTATTCTGGGCATCTGGCCCCCCGAGAGGGGTTTATTGTTTTGTCCCTGGGTGCCAGATTCCCTAGCTATGCCACTGCTTCCTCTCTGTCCCTCTCTTTTCTCATCCAGAAAGTGGATGAGACACTTGGAGGTAAGAAGGTGGACAGAGGTGGGCACTCCTCACCAATCTGGTGCCTGAGATGATTGCCTCAGTTGGCCTCATGGGTGCTCTGGTTAGTCTTGATACTCACCAGTTCCTCGGTATAATACTTACGCACCACTCATGCGTGTAACCGTTTAAAATATTTTGAAGTGCCAATCAAATCTAGCTTCCCTTTGCATCTTGAGACCTTTTTTTTTCTTTAGAAACAAAATATATTCCTTTGCACCATCCTCCTCCATTGCTAATTGCAGTACACACCTTCCCTAAGTGCAGCATCAGCAAGTGCAACCCCATCCATTATGTGGAGACATGATACAACACTATCAACATCACATTAAGACTAGCATGACTAACAGGAAAATTGCATCTGGAAAGGCCCTAGAATAACTCAACAACACATTGGGCAAGAATAATTCACTTTGGTCATCTCTTAAGATAGTTTAGTACTGCTTGGAATTTCTGCAAGAAAGTGAAAATGCTTTTCTCCATCCATTCTAAACATAAGAGAAATCAGGAAAATGCCCCAACATGCTTGACTGGTTCTTCAGTTACAGGAATGGAGAAGTTACCACTTCCACATGCCTCTTTTTATGCCACTCCAGTAATGCCAGAAAAAGAACATCTTACAGGGGCCAATGAATTTCCACAACAGCGTGTCCTTAGCAGCAGCAGTCACAAAACTCCAGTAACATCAGAATTGGCATCAGTCAAACAGCATCTTGGAAGTTTTGATAGATATAATCTTTCTGACTTCCAAAAGGACTATATCTTAAAGCACACATCTTTGAATATTTCACTCCATCTTCCACATATACACCTTTAAGCTCTATACAGAGCAAAGTAACATGAGAAGTAGGCCTGAGAAATTCTGACATCAAGGCACAGAAATAATCACCACAGGAAAGATTCCAGAAATATTCTCAACTAATTCCTGAATGGAATGACACTGAGCATCTTAAGAGCACTTCAACATAGAGCAAAGCAGTAGGCGAAGGATTACACTGCATTGCTCCACAAGATCAAGATCTAGGATTTGATGAGCCTTCTTGGCTATCTGGAAAGCACCATTTTTTGACTTTGGGAACAAAGCAAGAAACCTACTTATCAGTATCTCAAGCTCCTCGCAGGTTGCAGAAGTGCTTTGAAGACTTTGGTGGTGAAAGAAAAAGCAAAGCATACCAGAGTTAGGAATGATAACCCCTAATGAGCTCTTAGGAGGGAGCAACTGTTGCTAGCACCTAGGACAGAAGAACAGCATCTCCAAGGAAAGCTAAATAGGTGGTTAACCTTTCCCTAAACTCCTCCTACATGGGACAGAGCCAGCACCAGGGAGTTGAACCAATCCAAAGCTGAACATGGAACTCTAATCCAAAACTGAACTCATAAGAGGTTTCATAATAAATCAGAACTGACCCTGAATATAAAATCTGGTTGCACAAAAAATGGTAACTAGTTCAAAACAAGTGGTTCAGTTATCAGGCATTTAGCTTTAAGTAGTATGATTCATGTTTTATTCTACTGTTTTTTATTCTTCTGCCTGTATTTTGTTTGTAAAATTTTTGAAAAATGCAAAAATAAGTGTTTCAAAATAAATACTTTTATCAGTTCAATAGTTAGAATGGTATTCCTTTTTAAAGAAATACATACTACAAGCAAAAGAGACATATTATTCTGCATGAAATGTAGCTAAACCAGTTCGAAGTCTGAACCAGTTAATGAACAATTTTTTAAAAAAAGTTAGCACCTGAACCAGAAAATTAAAACATATTGACCAGAACTGAACCCAAATTTTGTATGGTTCAACTCCCTGCCCAGCACCAAAACTGTCAAATTGGACTCAAAGGGTTGTTCCAGTGAGCTGTTGCAGTGAACTCAAGAGCTAAAGTACTGCTGCTACTGTGATGCTGCAAGTTTTGAGGATAAACTAGACCCTCCAGAAAAGTAACATGGCACCAACTCAACTGGGGCACTTGCACACAACACATGACAGGAGGCCTGTTACAATTACAGCTCACCACTTGTGCACTCAGGAGGACACACAACACTTGAATATACTGAATGGTCCAAACTCTCAATAATTGAAGCAAGCATTTTTGGTCCCAAACAAAAGAAGGCTGCTTCAAAAAGAGCCACCACCTCTTTGCAGTTCTTTGTGGGGCAAAAGCTCACACCTGGCAATTGTCAGGCAGGGTTTACTCCAGGAGCGGCAGTGCCCAAAGTGGGGCATTTCTAGGGGGGGGTCCCACTCACCATACAGTTGTGGTGGCAAGAACAGTGTTTGTGGTGCTGTGCATGGTGACATCACCAGCAACTGTTTCCGGGAGGCCCATTTTGGGCTGTTTGGAGGCTGGGGGGGGGGGTAGGAGGCCCAGCATTAAGCTGCTCCACTTGCCCCACTGATTTACAGCCCATGAAGATCCCAGGTGCAGCATTAGCCAATCCACTCACCACACCCACATGTTGTCCCCCAAAGCATTGGGCCCAATGTGATGACATTGGCAACATTGGCTTAATGCCATCCCTGTTGTCAGGTGTTCAAAAATTCAAGGGGAAAGCCAGGGTGTTTTTTTGTTTTATTTTGTCCCCGAGCAGGCCAGAAGTCTATGGCTGCTGTGTGTGTCAAATTCAGCTCCTCATGGTCCCTGACACCAGCCTTTCTCTAGCCAGGTACCTGAGGCTCCCTGACTAGTCATGCCAAGAAACACAGCATGCACTGCCCCACTGAGCTATGGCACCTCTTCAAGACCTAAACCTTTCTTATTCTCACTGAAACAAAAGATTCTCGACCCACACCACTCAGTACTGCCATTCTTTCAGTCTCTCTCCCCCTCCTTGTGTGGAGGCCTTGGTTGGCCGCAGAGACTTGGAGAGGATGGATGAGTAAGGAAGTCTTGTTGCATAAAGGCCACTGTTGTGATTGTTTTTAGAGTAGAAGAGCCCAGGTCACTGTTAGCATAACTCATATACAAAGTAAGTCCAAACGATGATCTGACTCTTAGGCATCTTCAAGATACTAATCCAACTTTTTTTAGTCTTGGTCTTGCTGAAATCATAGTAAACATAGCTCATCCAGGCTCCTGTGGCTCACATGAGGAATCTGTGTCCCAGCAGGCACCTCTTGTCATGGCCAGGTTCTCCAAATGGCAGTGAACCTGGGACATACTTGGTGTGCTACCATCCACCTTGTAGCTTTTAGAAGTCCGCGTGGCTTTCAGAAGAACCAGGAAAGTGTCTGTGGAGATGCCCCCAAATTCAGCAGTGAAGGTGCCATAAAAGACAAGGACGTTGATGATAAACATCCATTCACAGAGAGCAGCCAGGTGTTGAAGGACGAAGCTTTGCTGGTTAAAAAATATACCACATGAGGGTGCCAGAGTCAAGGAGAACAACGGTCAAAAGGCTCCCACTACTAGAGAGAAGCAGCAGGGAGTGGCAAAGCGTAATGAGCACATTACAACTAGGGATCGGAGATTCCATTCAACACTGAGTCAGCATTTTTGAGCATCATTGGAAACCCAGTTCATTTTAACAATTCTGAAGGAAGTCTCCTTCCTTCTGCACATGCACAAAATAGCTCCCACAAAGTAGCTTAGAATTCAGTTGTGATAGGGAAGCAGCTCCCGGGCCATCAACTGGGGCCTCAGCAGCATGCCACCTGTCAGAGAGGCAGAGGAGCTCTGGCACAACATAGGTGATGAGGAGGAATCAGCATTAGGTATAGTTACAAGAGAGGGAAAAACATTTGTTCACTGAAGACTGAACTGAACTCCTATACACCAGGTGTGGCTAAACTCGTTTAAGAGCCACATATAATCAACCTCAGGTGTTCAAGAGCCACAAGCCATGAACAAATATTACAGACATGTTTTTATCGTTACATGCACATTTTGTTACAAAAATTGTATATAAATATTTAAAAATACATGTATGTAATAATAGTTATTCACGAATGTAGTTTTTTATTTACCTTTGATATTGTGATACAGAAAGGAGTGCAGCCAACATGTTTCCAGGAGCTGCACAATATATGTCCAAGAACTCCTTGGCCACCCCTGCTATATACTGTATATTTCCTGGGGAGTAAGTCCCAACTTACTGCCCAGAAAACATAAATGGGATCTTTGCCCATGGATTTGGACACAGACATATTTATTGCAAGGAATACAGCAGTATATTAAGTGTTTTGGAGAGTTATTTAAATATTCTGCCTTATTGCAGAAAAGCAATACCTCAGTAGCACTCTTGTGGAAGTACTGCAAGTTCATTAGGCTTGGTAGCAGGGGCAAAAAAACCTTTCTCAGCTCCTCAGCCACACTATGCCCATGGCAGACATATACAATCCAAATCTACCCTGCTTCCTGACCCAGTTCTCCTATTTACCAAACACAACCATAGCTAAAGCTTGGAAAGTACATATACAGTATTCCCTAGAAAGAGGAATAGGGACCATTCCACTACTGTCTTTATTTATTTGTTGGATTCACAGCCAACTATAACCCAGAGGGTATGTGTGTGTTTACCTTCCCCACTAAGTCAATTATTCCTAGACAGTTTAGAGAAGTGCTGAAATGGAACATCCCCATTGTTGCAAATTAACAGGGAAGATTCACCACCTATTCTTCATATACTCTCCCATTCCTATCTTTCTAGATATTTTCAATGCCAGGTTTAGGGCCAAACTAAACTTAAGGATAGCCGCATTTGTTGTTCATATATCTGTCCCATTCATGGATAAAAGAAGAGCGGGGGATCTACTCTGAGGGAGGTAATAAACACCCCTAACGCCACAAGGAATATTCCAAGTCTGCTAGAGTCTTATTCCCACAACTGCAATTCAATTTTTTTTTAAGACCAGGCTGCAAACTGGGGTTTTGCAACCCTCCTTTCATGGAGGCAACACCACTTTACTTGTGCCAATTTCCTGCCTGTTACCATATTACATGTGTCCCCAGTAGCGTGGAATGCGGGGAGCAGAAATATGGAATGAATCCTCTGGAGCCTTCAACAAGGCTAACCTGAGCAATGCAGATACGCCCTCAAGGTCACTAAGCAGTGTTAATCATCACCCTAGACTAGTACAGAATGTCCATTTCAAAAGCTAGGGTCAACAATGAGATGTGGTAAGGAAAGACTATAGGCCCCTCATAGGAATTCACCCTCTCTCAACACCCCCTTCAGTGCATCAGTGGGAACATTCTTTGCCTGCACTGCAATTGCAAGACACCATTACAGCTGATCCTCCCTCCCTCCCGCTCACTACTTTCACCCAGCACTAGTTGCTATCCTTGATCCCACATTCCACTCAGGGTTTCTTTTAAACTCTTAACACCAGTGACTTTGATTCTGAGTGCAAGTTTCCTGGGCTCAGGATCCTGGGCATTTGATCCTGAAGTGCCTCTGTTATTCTTCATCTCAGACAGACACTATCAACAACAGACCATTAAGGTAGACGTTGATGACCATTTGCAAGAGGGTGGCTGTTTATAACTCAGTGCAGGAGTGGGTGGGAGGGAGTTACTGCAGCCATGTGGAACATTTGGCCATGCAACAAGATGAGTCTTACTGTGGCCCCAGAACCAAATTAACGTATGGGAATAAAATTAATGGAAGGTGGCATGTGGGTCAAATTCAAAAGTAGTAAGGCCGGCATGTTCTAAGACACTGTTTCTTTTCTGTGTCTTTCCCTATATATCCACATCTCCTAACAGCACTGGCTAGAATTTTACTTTTAAAGAAAGAGGTGAAACATAAATTTCTTAGAGCCAAACTATGCAAGACTGATTATATTTCTGCTCTCTGTCATTGTCTTTAAAAGCCATCTATAAGAGCCCTTAATTTGTATCTGGATCATACCATTACAAGAACATAGGAAGAGCCCCACTGCATCAGGTCAAAGGCCCATCTAGTCCTGCTTCTTATCCTTAGTAGCCCACCAGGTGCCAGCCAGGACAACAAGATACCTGTGTCCTGTATTTCCTTGCACCTGGCATTCAAAGATAGCCTACTTCTAGAACCAGGAGGTTGCATTTACCCATCATGGCTTGTAACCTGTGATGGACTTTTCCTCCATCCCCCTCCCATTTTCCCCAATGCACATTCTTTCCTGCTCCCCACTGTAGCAGGAAAGTGGTTGTCATGCACCCAAACTCTAGCATGCAGTGTGCCCCAAGACTTCCACAACCCAACAGACTGAGGGCCCTATTCACATCTGGGGAGACCTCCACCACAGTCTTGCCTCCGCCTGTTCCTCTTAATTCTTCCTCACACATCAGGCCACTTCGGTCGGCTCTGAGCACCCTTCTTTCACCTTCAACAAACCATTTTGGCTGTGAAAAGGATACTGAAGATGAGAGTGATGAAGGCCAGGACTGCCAGGATGCTGCGCAAGTGGCCAGTCCAATAATGGCCTCTGGATTTTGCCATGCGGTAAGTCAGAACTGACTGGAAGAACAAAAAAAGCATGCTGGTGGGGAATGCCAAGCCTGCCCCGACGTAATGCAACACTTTCGCATGGTCCACCTGAGAGAGAAAGAGAGAAAAGCAGAACCTGTTACGGACTCTGTCACCACAAGGCAGGACTCTGATTGCTCAGTTTCAGGCCTCGCCTGCACATGCAGCAAAATGAAGTGGAAGAGTACACAGCAACCCTTCATCCTGCAAATGAGGGGTGCCATTTTTCAGCACTTCTCTACGTAAAACATTCCCAGAAACTTAAAAAAAAAAAAAACTCAAAGCCCTAACACATCAAGGAAAAGAGTTCTAGCCCTGCCTGTTCCCTGTTGTGCAGATTTTCAATTTGGAGAGGTTTGTTCTTAAAATGAAGGGGAAGATTCAGAAATCTGATTCACATCTTTATTCCGCAGGGGTACAGCCCATATTACTACCTCTGCACTCCACTACATCCTTTCCACTTAATTCTGCTGCAAGCACAGTCCAGGCTTTAGACTTTGACTCCCTGGAACACTGGTTTTCAACAGGTGTGCTGCGGCACATTGGTGTGCCATGAAAGGTCTGCAGATGTGCCACGAGCTTTTGGAGCACAGCAGTTGAAAATAGCTAGAAAACTCCTCCAGGTTCTGCAGCTCTGTTTTTAGGGCAACTGCCTGTAGTAACACATTGTCTGTCCCTCTTCCTCCCCTGATAGAACTCAGAAGAGTCCGTCAGAAACTCTACAAGAACCAAAGACCACAGAGATCAGTGTGCCATGAAAAGAAAATTGTTGAAAAGCACTGCCTTAGAGTCTCTTTTTGTAAAAACCAAAACCACATTTTCATTGGATTGCCTGGCAGATCGGGATCTCTGTTTTGCACGTGCACTCATTCTCTCCCACCTTTTCCTTCTCCCTCTGTCCAGGTTTGCTATATTCATTTTATCAAGGCCTCCTTTTAGTGGTCCACAGTGCAATACTATGCATTATCTACTCAGAAGTACCAGTGAGTGCAGCAAGTCTTACTTTCAGGCAAGTGCATATAGGATTGCAACCTCAGTCATCGACTACGAGGTCCTTTTCTCCCTACAGAGACAGATAGCTATCAAGCTTCACTTGTGTTTTTTTTGTTTGTTTGTTTTTATTATTTATTTATTTATTTTTATTTTTATTATTGAGATGTTAACATTGTTGGATGTCGTTGGATCTTGGCAGTGCAGACATTTTAGAATGACCAGCTAAACTAACTATTGGGCATCTGCCTCTTAAAGCCAGAATTTGCTCTGGCATGCTTCTTGCACCCTCTTTCCTATCACTTCTTGTATTCCTAGATTTTCAACTGAATTTGTTATGAAAAGAAAAATAAAAGTAGTACCTTTTCAAATCACTAATTTTAATATAGCATTTCATAGGTTAAGGAGATTTATAGCCTTTTCCTGCAGATGTAGAAGTGAGATGGCTGGCAAGAAACGCTAGAAGACAGCAATTATTCTTGCCCCTCCTTATTTTAAAAGGGGCAGTAACCTATATTATAAATTGCATGGAAGAGAGAAAAGTAAACAAGCTGAGGTCATGTTTGTGACACTGCAAGGGAACATAGCTGCTGACATTTCTTCGTGCCTTTCAACCACTCCCAGTTTCCTACACTAAACTGAAACCCCACACTTGGAGCCCAATCCTATGCATGTCTACTCTGTAGTAAGTCCCATTATAGTCAATAGTCATCTTGTTCCCAGATGTGGACAGGATTGCAGCACTGATCTCATGGCCAGTCCCTAATCTCTGGTTTCATGTATTAATACAGACCACTGTCAGATGAGATCTCCACTCAAGGTGCAGGAGTGTCTATAGCTCCAGAATTAGAATTCTCAGGGCGCAATCCTAACCTGGGGTTAGGTAGGCACAAGTTAGGCCAGCACAAGGGACACTGTAAAATATATTTGGACCACTCTCTGAGTCAAAGAGGCCAGCACACAGACATGCACCTTCCTACCTGACTCTAAGAGTGGTCCAAACATGCTTTACGGTGGTTCTTGTGCCAGCCAAACTTTGTTGGCCTAACTGTGCCAGCCTAACTCCAGGTTAGGATTACGCCCTCAGTCCTCCTCTCTGGGATCACAATTGCCCCTCAGATCTTCGCCCCTCAGAGCTTTGTGACAAAAGCAGCCTTATCTCCACACCAGAGGGAGCCTCTTCAAAACATCAGATTCCCCAAATCTTTCCACTGCATTGCCTACATGCCTTAAGCACAAACCAAACCCAGCAGTCTGGGTGTTTGGCTGTCTCTCAGAGCAGCAAGGATACCAGGAAGCACTAAAAATGTTTCTCTCCATACTGTCTCTGCAGCTGTGAACCTGGAACTTGCTGCCAAAGACAAGAGTGATGCAGCTCTCTGCTCCTGGCTGCTGACCAGCAGCCAAGGCCTGGCATCATTCACAGCCAGTCACAGGGCTAAGAGCAGCCTGTTGCCAAGAGGCTTTTTTAGAGGATAATCTTGGCTGCTCCAACTCTTCAATTAAATGAACATAAATGAACATCCTAACATTGATCCTCGTTAAGAATAGGTTGAGGCAGGAGGAGAAATGTCAGACGCTATAAGAAAGCAACAGCTGCCCAAACATGATTTTTTACACAGCACTTTTTCCCAGGAATCTCTTCACTTGGACACAGCAAATACAGAAGGCACAGCTGACACTGAAGGGAGAGCAAACACAGCCATCATTAATTTGCCTGACCACTCTGGAAACAGCAGCTCAATGCTTGGACCCTTTCAACTATCTGAGAAGGGGCCAGGTCACTGGGCAGGGATGAGGACAACCCCAGACACTCCACCAAGATACAATTTTTTTTTTTAATAAACAAGTCTTCTCTAAAATATTATAAGGCCACCAAAGAGTTAGTACAAAGGACATGGGAGGGATAAGGTAGACAGCAGCAACAATACAGCAAGCACAATGTCATTACTTGATGAAAAATGTCAAATGAGTATTATTATTAGTTCCCAGTTCAATCTGCATACATGAAATCAGTCTTAAGTGCTTCTTTGGTCACTATATCAAGGAGAATTTTATTTTCCTTTGTTTTGTTGTTTCTATGTTAGAAAATCATTTCAATGTGTCTTTGCCTCTCTAAGATGAACTCAGGATTGCTGAATTCCGGATTTTGTTGTTTAAAACCATGGCATCCACCAACAGTACAGAGAAGAGAGATATGTAGGTCCAACTACACAATTGCTTAACATCTACATGTTTATGAGAGAGAGAGAGAGAGAGAGAGAGAGAGAGAGAGAGAGAGAGAGAG